>JAXCHB010000015.1:3432500-4032500 GCA_036926305.1 Uropetala carovei | reverse complement strand
ATAACATGTGGAAGCTTATCACATGAGATAAAGCTGGTAGCTGTCATGGTTATCTTATTTTTGTAATATGTTATTGGTGATGGTATATTGTTGTTGAATTACAGCTGTGAAGTCATGTATTTCATTCTCGTAACTTAAGGATTGTTATGTTCTGTCGACAAAAATTTGTCATACCTTTTATGCTTAGTGGGATCTCTTCGAGTTCAGAAGTGTTTGTGATGTTTAAGTCAAAGACAGCAAATTGGTTTTCAATTAAGTAATTGTAAATTAATTGTTTGGCAAAAGTATTCAGTGGGTTTAATGTTTTTTGGAGAACTTGTGGAAGCTTACCTCATGAGGTAAAGCTGGTAGTTGTCATGGTTGACTTATTTTTGTAATATGTTATTGGTGATGGTATATTGTTGTTCAATTATAGCTGTGAAATGATAGATTTCCTTCTCATAACTTAAGGATTGTTATGCTTTGTGGGCAATGATTTGTCAAATCTTTGATGCTTTGTAGGATATCTTCTAGTTGGGGAGTGTTGGTGATGTTTAAGTCACGGACAGCAAATTGGTTTTCTGTCAAATAATTGTAAATTAATGATTTGGTAAATTTGTCAGTGGGTTATGAATTTTTTTGAGATCATGTGGAAGATTACCTCATGAGGTAAAACTGGTAGCATTTGTGGTTGACTTATTTTGGTAATATGTTATTGGTGATGGTATATAATTGTTGACGTTTAGCTTTAAAAAGATTTTTTTCATTCTCATAATTTAAGTATTGTTATGTTTTGAGGCCTAAATTTTATTATAGTTTTTATGCATAGTGGGATCTCCTCGAGTGGCGCAGTTTGGTATGTTTATGTCAATGACAGAAAATTGGTTTTCTGTTAAGTAAATGTAAAATAAAGTTTCGGCAAAAGTATTCAGTGGGTTATGTACCTTTGGAGAACATGTGGAAGCTTATCTCATGATGTAAAACTGGTAGCTGTTATTGTTGGCTTATTTTTGTAATGTGTTATTGGTAATGGTATATGGTGATGACATTTAGCTGCATAATGATATATTTCATTCTCATAACTTAAGGATTGTCATGTTTTGTGGACTAAATTTTTTATAGTTCTTATGCCTAGTTGGATGTCTTCGAGTTGTGGAATGTTGGTTATGTTTAAGTCAAAGAAAGCAAATTGGTTTTCTCTCAAGTGATTGTAAATTAGTGATTTGGCAAATTAGTCAGTGGGTTATGTATTATTTTGAGAACGTGGAAGTTTGCCTCATGAGATAAAGCTGACTGCTGTCACGTTGAATTCTTTCTGTAATATGTTATTGGTGATGGTATAATGTTGTTGACGGTTAGCTTGAAAATGATGTATTTCATTCTCTAGCTTAATGATTTTCATGTTGCGTGACAAAAATTTGTTATAATTTCTATGCTTGGTGGGATCTCTTCGAGTTGGGGAGTGTTGGTGATATTTAAGTCAAAGACAGTGAATTTGTTTTCTGTTAAGAAATTGTAAATTAATTATTTGGCAAAAGTATTCAGTGGGTTATGTATTTCTGGAGAACATGTGGAAGGTTATCTATTGCGTTAACGATGTAAATGTCATAGTTGACTTATTTTTGTAATGTGTTATTGGTGATGGTATAATGTTGTTGACGGTTAGCTTTAAAATGATGTGTTTCATTCTCTAACTTAATGATTTTTATGTTGAGTGGACAAAAATTTGTCATAACTTTTAAGCTTAGTGGGATCACTTCGAGTTGGGGAGTGTTGGTGATGTTTAGGTCAAAGACAGGAAATTGGTTTTCTGTAAAGTAATTATAAATTAATGATTTGGGAAAAGTATTCAGTGGGTATCTTGTTTTTTGGAGAACATGTGGGAGCTTACCACATGAGGTAAAGCTGGTAGCCATCATGGTTGACTTATGTTTGTAATATTTTATTGGTTATGGCATATTCATGTTGATGTTTAGCTATAAAATGAAATATTTCAAACTCGCAACTTAAGGATTTTTATGAGTTGTTGACAAAAATTTGTTGTAATTTTTACACTTAGTGGGATCTCTTCGAGTTGGGGAGTGTTGGTGATGTTTAAATCAAAGTCAGGATAATGGTTTCAATTAAGTAATTAAATATCAATGATTTGGCAAAAGTATTCAGTGAGTTATGTATTTTTTGGAGAACATGTGGATGATTACCTCATGAGGTAAAACTGGTAGCTTTCATGGTTGACTTATTTTTGTAATATGTTATTGGTGATGGTATATTGTTGTTGATGTTTAGCTGTAAAATGATATATTTCATTCTTATACCTCAATGATTGTTATGTTTTGTGGGCAATAATTTGTCATATATTATTTGCTCTCTTCCATTTGGGGAGTGTTGGTGATTTGTAAGTCATAGACAGCAAGTAGGTTTTCTGTCAAGAAATTGAAAATTTATGATTTGGCAAGTTTGTGGATTATGTATTTTTTAGAGAAAATGAGTAAGATTAACTCATGAGGTAAAGCTGATAGTTTTCATGGTTGACTTATTTTTGTAATATGTTATTGGTGATGGTATATTGTTGTTGGCATTTATCTGCAAAATGATATTTCATTCTCAAAAATTAATGATTGTTATGTTTTGTGGACATTAATTTGTCATATCTTGTATGCTTAGTTAGATCTCTTTGATTTGGGGAGTTTTGTTGATGTTTAATTCAAAGACAGCAAATTGGTATTCTGTCAGGTATTAGTAAATGAATGATTTGTCATATTATTTTGTGGGTTGTGTATTTTTTGGACAATATGTGGAACATTACCTCATGAGGTAAAACTCGTAGCTGTCGTGGTTGACTTATTTTTGTAATATGTTATTGGTGATGGCATATTGATGTTGACGTTCACCTGTAAAATGAAGTATTTCAAACTCATAACTTAAGGATTTTTATGATATGTTTATGAAAATTTATAATTTTTATGCTTAGTGGGATCTCTTCGAGTTGGGGAGCGTTGGTGATGTTTATGTCAAAGACAGGAAATTGGTTTCTGTTAAGTAATGATAAATTAATGATTTGGCAAAAGTATTCAGTGAGTTAGGTATTTTTGGAGAACGTGTGGAATCTCATCTCATGAGGTAAAGCTGATAGCTCTCATGGTTGACTTATTAGGCACGAGTGAGTGCCTATTCTTTTCGCTCCAAGGTCATTCAAATCGACTTTTCGTAGATCGCTCATATCTCAGAGCTCGTTTATCGGATCAAAACGATATTCATGTCAATCGATAGCTAAAAGAATGTAGTTTCGTTAGGTATAAATTTCAATATCAACAAAATAATTTTTGATTGTGAAACAGCGAGTTGAAAAAAAAGTGCCATTTTGTAACGCTATGTTTTCGCGAGATTATTCGAGAACCACGAATCGCACACACACGGTATGCACACCGTTTGATAGCTCATGTCGGGGCACGTATGGTGATAACAATAGCGGACCCAAAAAAATATTGGGTGTGTCCCGAAAAACCCCAAAAATATATCATATTCGGTGTACATGGTCGAGAGATATATCAATCGATCGGGCTCGTTGAGACGAATCAAAATATATATAGGTGTTACATATGAAAAATGAATATTTTGGAAGTTATTCGATTTCGAAGAGTTTCAACACCTGCGCGCGCTGCTACGCGGCAGTACCAGTCGGTGCCAGGCACGGCCCTCCCTTCCCCTGCCTACACAGCAATCCCCGCCGTCATGACGGCGGCGGCGATGGTGGTACTGACGCGTCAGTACCATGCCAGCCACGCGTGCGAGAGGAATTCTTTCAGATAATCACAGTCGTGATCGCCGTGAAAACAAAATACAAAGACGTGAGCGAAATCGTGAGTTGACTCGTGCGAGAGTCCGCCGTCATCGCGCCAGACAGCAACAAAATGCATACGAAACAAAATGTTGAAATCGTTACAAAAGAAGTCTGTCACGGATACCAAGGGATTACCGCACTCGATCTACATCAAGATCAACACAGCGTACATGTTAACAAAGAACATAGATCAACCCGACGGTTTCTTCAACGGAGCGGTGTGTATACTGAAACACGTTGAGAAGCGTGAAGACGGAACCATCAAACGTCTCTGGGTTCAATTCGATGATCCACGCATCGGACGATTGTTGCGTGTTAGGAGCGCCGGTTACATTCAACAGCACAACATCGATACGTCCGTGGTTCCCATATGTCCTCGCGGCCAATACCGCGTCGAGGGCAACGAGCAAGCGCATATAGCACGGCGTCAGTTTCCACTCATCAACGCGTCTGCTATCACGATCCACAAATGGCAGGGAGCATCGTTTGATCGAGTGTGCATACAGTACGAAGATCTCATGACACGGCAGTTGGTTTACATGGGATTGTCAAGAGCCCGTACGCTCGACGGTCTCTATCTATTAGTCAACGATAGGAAACCAAAGAGATTCAAACACTCGACTGACATCGGAAAAGATTTGAGATACACACGGGAGAAAGAGAGCGGACTCAGCGCACCATCCGAGTTGTACGTCCATAGCATTCTCGGTGATCCGGTACACGATCTTCGTACACAATATTCAGGGTCTCGACGCTCAGTTTGCCGATATATCTCAGGATCGTATCGCCCTATCGAGCGACATGATCTTTCTGTCGGAGGTCAAAAGAAAATATGCAGTAACAGAATTGGAAATCCCGGGATACAGACTATTCACCCAAAACGAACATGCAACCGGAGGCGTAGCATCGTATATTAATAGAGAAACAACAACCGCTACGACAATCTTTTCCATTCTTCGCAACACCGTCGATATATTTGTACCACCAGCCATCGACTATCACATACAGACGTATTTCCTCGCTCGACCATCAGTGAAAGATAGTAAACGACGGCTAGCTGTTAACATTGCCAACTGCTATTTAAATTTTGTAGAAGGCGAAGGTTTAACAGACCGTGTGAATCATTTCAAAGAGTTCATAAATTCATTCGCCAACAGTGCTACGTTGAACAACAGCCCATTGGTTATAGCTGGTGACTTCAATATAAATTTCAGGACCGCCGCGTGGAGAGAAACTATCGCTTATGCAAAAGAGAAGATTGGATTAAAAATGTTTAACCAAGTAGAGTGTTCAACTACCTACGAGAGAATCATTGATGCTAGTTTGCCAAGGGACTACCTCTACTTAAATTCTCATTGTATCCTGCGTATTAGTTTCATCATTTGGCTCTGATAATATAAATTGCTGCCAGCGAACACTTCGAGATTAGTGATAGTTAGCAGTAAGCTGACAACATGTGTTTGCTTTGTTTAAAAATATGTATCGCAAAACTTTTGTTTTCTTCACTTGTATCTGACATCAGCCAACATTCCACGCTCCCCACACATTGGAAACGCACTCGTGCCCCGCGTAGTGTTGCAAACTTGCAACTCTCTCGTGAATTTTTTTTGTAATATGTTATTAGTGATGGTATATTGTAGTTGAATTATAGCTGTAACATGATATTTCATTCTAATAACCTAATGATTGTTATGCTTTGTGGGCAAAGATTTGTCAAATCTTTGATGCTTTGTAGGATCTCTTCGAGTTGCGGAGTTTGGTTATGTTTAAGTCAAAGATAGGAAATTGGTTTTCTGTTAAGTAATTGTAAATGAATGATTTGGCAAAAGTATTCAGTGAGTTACGCATTTTTTGGAGAACATGTGGAAGCTTATATCATGAGTTAAAGCTGGTAGCTGTCATTGCTGGCTTATTTTTGGGTGCGTTTCGCTTACAGTGTTAGAGCCTATTAACGTCGGTTGGGCTGTCCATCTGTCTGGCCGTCCGTCTGTCCGGCCGTCCGTCTGTCCCTCCGTCAGTCCATCTGTCCATCAGTCCGTTCTTCTGTCCGCATGTTCGTTCTCGGCATCTACCAAACGGATTTTTATGAAATTTGATTTTAAGGACTTTCAATCAAATATAATACGAAAATCGCAAAAATTTATCACGTACGCTAATCAGGGGTACCACTTCAGTGGTGACAAAAAATTCAATTTTCGTCATAGCTTGTAAAGTATTGCTCATATCAAAATATTTTTCAAATAAAAGTTGTAGAACTGGTAAAAAGGAGTATTTCATTTTTATCGTAGGAATAGCCGTTATGGGGAAAATCAAACAAGAATGTCTTATATCGAGTTGAACTTTGAAATTTTCATGCATGTTTACTTATTCTATGTTGCTAACATGAACAATCTAACAATTAAAAGTTTAATTTCTTTACGGGTGCATGTAATACTCTTAAATAGGAAGAAAATGGATTATTTATGACGAAGAATAGGCCTTTAAAACGCTATTTCCGTTACGTACAGGTATATAATTGCTTTCTAATACTATATTGCACGAAACGCACCCATTTGTGATACGTTGTACACTTTTTAAGTTGTTGTAATATGTTATTGGTGATGAAATATTGTTTTAGATATTTGGATGTATAATGATATATTTCATTTTTCTTAACTTAGGCATTGTTATGCTTTGTGGACAAGAATTTGTCAAAACTTTGATGCATAGTGGGATCTCTTCGAGTTGGGGAGTGTTGGTGATGTATAAATCAAAGGCAGCAAATTGGTTTTCTTTCAATTAATTGTAAACTGATGATTTGGGAAATTAGTCTGTGGGATATGTATTTTTTGGAGAACTTGTGGAAGATTACCTCGTGAGGTAAAGCTGATAGGTGTAATGGTTGACTTATTTTTGTAATGTGTTGTTGATGATGGTATATAGTTGTTGACGTGTAGCTGTAAAATTATGTATTTCATTCTCATAATTTAATGATTTTTATGTTTCGTGGACAGATATTTGTTATAATTTTTATGCTTAGTGGGATCTCTTCGAGTTGGGGAGTGTTGGGGATATTTAAGTTAAAGACAGGAAATTTGTTTTCTGTTAAGTAATTGAAATTTAATTATTTGGTAGAAGTACTCGGTGTGTTAGGTATTTTTGGAGATTATGTGGAAGCTTATGTAAAGCGGTAAAGGTGGTAACTGTCATTGTTGGCTTGTTTGTGTAATGTGTTATTGGTGATGGTATATTGTTGATGTTTGGCTGTAAAATGATATTTTTCATTCTCATAACTTAAGGATTGTTATGTTTTGTCTAAAAAAATTTGTCACAACATTTATGCTTAGTGGGATCTCTTCGAGTTGGGGAGTGTTGGTGATGTTTAAGTCAAAGACTGCAAATTGGTTTTCTTTCAAGTACCTAATTGTAAATTAATGATTTGGCAAATTAGTCTGTGGGTTATGTATTTTTTTGAGAACGTGGAAGATTACCTCATGAGGTAAAGTTGATAGCTGTCATGGTTGACTTATTTTTTTAATATGTTATTGGTGATGGTATATTGTTGTTGATGTTTTGCTGTTAAGTGATATATTTCATTCTCATAACTTAATGATTGTTATGTTTTGTAGGCAGTTATTTGTGATATATTATATGCTGAAGTGGATCTCTTTGATTTGGGGAGTTTTGTTGATGTTTAATTCAATGACAACAAATTGGTTTTTTGTCAAGTATTTGTAAATGAATGATTTGTCAAATTAGTCTGTGGGTTATGTATTTTTTGGAGAACATGTGCAAGATTATCTCATGAGGTAAAACTGGTAATGTCATGGTTGACTTATTTTTGTAATATGTTAATGGTGATGGCATATTGATGTTGACGTTTCTGCTCTGATATGAAATATTAAAAACTCATAACTTAAGACTTTTTAGGATATGTTGACAAAAATTTGTTATAAATTTTATGCTTAGTGGGATCTCTTCTAGTTTGGGAGTGTTGTTGATGTTTATGTCAAAGAGAGGAAATTGGTTTTCTGTTAAGTAATTTAAATTAATGATTTGGCAAAAGTATTCATTGGGTTAGGTATTTTTGGATAACATGTGGAAGCTTATCACATGAGATAAAGCTGGTAGCTGTCATGGTTATCTTATTTTTGTAATATGTTATTAGTGATGGTATATTGTTGTTGAATTACAGCTGTGAAGTCATGTATTTCATTCTCGTAACTTAAGGATTGTTATGTTCTGTCGACAAAAATTTGTCATACCTTTTATGCTTAGTGGGATCTCTTCGAGTTCAGAAGTGTTTGTGATGTTTAAGTCAAAGACAGCAAATTGGTTTTCAATTAAGTAATTGTAAATTAATTGTTTGGCAAAAGTATTCAGTGGGTTTAATGTTTTTTGGAGAACTTGTGGAAGCTTACCTCATGAGGTAAAGCTGGTAGTTGTCATGGTTGACTTATTTTTGTAATATGTTATTGGTGATGGTATATTGTTGTTCAATTATAGCTGTGAAATGATAGATTTCCTTCTCATAACTTAAGGATTGTTATGCTTTGTGGGCAATGATTTGTCAAATCTTAGATGCTTTGTAGGATATCTTCTAGTTGGGGAGTGTTGGTGATGTTTAAGTCACGGACAGCAAATTGGTTTTCTGTCAAATAATTGTAAATTAATGATTTGGTAAATTTGTCAGTGGGTTATGAATTTTTTTGAGATCATGTGGAAGATTACCTCATGAGGTAAAACTGGTAGCATTTGTGGTTGACTTATTTTGGTAATATGTTATTGGTGATGGTATATAATTGTTGACGTTTAGCTTTAAAAAGATTTTTTTCATTCTCATATTTTTTAGTATTGTTATGTTTTGTGGCCTAAATTTTATTATAGTTTTTATGCATAGTGGGATCTCCTCGAGTGGCGGAGTTTGGTATGTTTATGTCAATGACAGAAAATTGGTTTTCTGTTAAGTAACTGTAAAATAAAGTTTCGG
This sequence comes from Uropetala carovei, assembly GCA_036926305.1. Classification (NCBI taxonomy): domain Eukaryota; kingdom Metazoa; phylum Arthropoda; class Insecta; order Odonata; family Petaluridae; genus Uropetala; species Uropetala carovei. Next base: position 4,023,711 of record JAXCHB010000015.1, on the reverse strand, counting down.
CAAAAGTATTCAGTGGGTTATGTACCTTTGGAGAACATGTGGAAGCTTATCTCATGATGTAAAACTGGTAGCTGTTATTGTTGGCTTATTTTTGTAATGTGTTATTGGTAATGGTATATGGTGATGACATTTAGCTGCATAATGATATATTTCATTCTCATAACTTAAGGATTGTCATGTTTTGTGGACTAAATTTTTTATAGTTCTTATGCCTAGTTGGATGTCGTCGAGTTGTGGAATGTTGGTTATGTTTAAGTCAAAGAAAGCAAATTGGTTTTCTCTCAAGTGATTGTAAATTAGTGATTTGGCAAATTAGTCAGTGGGTTATGTATTTTTTTGAGAACGTGGAAGTTTGCCTCATGAGATAAAGCTGACTGCTGTCACGTTGAATTCTTTCTGTAATATGTTATTGGTGATGGTATAATGTTGTTGACGGTTAGCTTTAAAATGATGTATTTCATTCTCTAGCTTAATGATTTTCATGTTGCGTGACGAAAATTTGTTATAATTTTTATGCTTGGTGGGATCTCTTCGAGTTGGGGAGTGTTGGTGATATTTAAGTCAAAGACAGTGAATTTGTTTTCTGTTAAGAAATTGTAAATTAATTATTTGTCAAAAGTTTTCAGTGGGTTTTGTATTTCTGGAGAACATGTGGAAGCATATCTATTGAGTTAACGATGTAAATGTCATAGTTGACTTATTTTTGTAATGTGTTATTGGTGATGGTATAATGTTGTTGACGGTTAGCTTTAAAATGATGTTTTTCATTCTCTAACTTAATGATTTTTATGTTGCGTGGACAAGAATTTGTCATAACTTTTAAGCTTAGTGGGATCACTTCGAGTTGGGGAGTGTTGGTGATGTTTAAGTCAAAGACAGGAAATTGGTTTTCTGTAAAGTAATTATAAATTAATGATTTGGGAAAAGTATTCAGTGGGTATCTTGTTTTTTGGAGAACATGTGGGAGCTTACCACATGAGGTAAAGCTGGTAGCCATCATGGTTGACTTATGTTTGTAATATTTTATTGGTTATGGCATATTCATGTTGATGTTTAGCTATAAAATGAAATATTTCAAACTCGTAACTTAAGGATTTTTATGAGTTGTTGACAAAAATTTGTTGTAATTTTTACACTTAGTGGGATCTCTTCGAGTTGGGGAGTGTTTGTGATGTTTAAATCAAAGTCAGGATAATGGTTTCAATTAAGTAATTATATATCAATGATTTGGCAAAAGTATTCAGTGAGTTATGTATTTTTTGGAGAACATGTGGATGATTACCTCATGAGGTAAAACTGGTAGCTTTCATGGTTGACTTATTTTTGTAATATGTTATTGGTGATGGTATATTGTTGTTGATGTTTAGCTGTAAAATGATATATTTCATTCTTATACCTCAATGATTGTTATGTTTTGTGGGCAATAATTTGTCATATATTATTTGCTCTCTTCCATTTGGGGAGTGTTGGTGATTTGTAAGTCATAGACAGCAAGTAGGTTTTCTGTCAAGAAATTGAAAATTTATGATTTGGCAAGTTTGTGGATTATGTATTTTTTAGAGAAAATGAGTAAGATTAACTCATGAGGTAAAGCTGATAGTTTTCATGGTTGACTTATTTTTGTAATATGTTATTGGTGATGGTATATTGTTGTTGGCATTTATCTGCAAAATGATATTTCATTCTCAAAAATTAATGATTGTTATGTTTTGTGGTCATTAATTTGTCATATCTTGTATGCTTAGTTAGATCTCTTTGATTTGGGGAGTTTTGTTGATGTTTAATTCAAAGACAGCAAATTGGTATTCTGTCAGGTATTAGTAAATGAATGATTTGTCATATTATTTTGTGGGTTGTGTATTTTTTGGACAATATGTGGAACATTACCTCATGAGGTAAAACTCGTAGCTGTCGTGGTTGACTTATTTTTGTAATATGTTATTGGTGATGGCATATTGATGTTGACGTTCACCTGTAAAATGAAGTATTTCAAACTCATAACTTAAGGATTTTTATGATATGTTTATGAAAATTTATAATTTTTATGCTTAGTGGGATCTCTTCGAGTTGGGGAGCGTTGGTGATGTTTATGTCAAAGACAGGAAATTGGTTTCTGTTAAGTAATGATAAATTAATGATTTGGCAAAAGTATTCAGTGAGTTAGGTATTTTTGGAGAACGTGTGGAATTTCATCTCATGAGGTAAAGCTGATAGCTCTCATGGTTGACTTATTTTTGTAATATGTTATTAGTGATGGTATATTGTAGTTGAATTATAGCTGTAACGTGATATTTCATTCTAATAACCTAATGATTGTTATGCTTTGTGGGCAAAGATTTGTCAAATCTTTGATGCTTTGTAGGATCTCTTCGAGATTTGCGGAGTTTGGTTATGTTTAAGTCAAAGATAGGAAATTGGTTTTCTGTTAAGTAATTGTAAATGAATGATTTGGCAAAAGTATTCAGTGGGTTACGCATTTTTTTGAGAACATGTGGAAGCTTATATCATGAGTTAAAGCTGGTAGCTGTCATTGCTGGCTTATTTTTGGGCGCGTTTCGCTTACAGTGTTAGAGCCTATTAACGTCGGTTGGGCTGTCCATCTGTCTGGCCGTCCGTCTGTCCGGCCGTCCGTCTTTCCCTCCGTTAGTCCATCAGTCCGTTCGTCTGTCCGCATGTTCGTTCTCGGCATCTACCAAACGGATTTTTATGAAATTTGATTTTAAGGACTTTCAATCAAATATAATACGAAAATCGCAAAAATTTATCACGTACGCTAATCCGGGGTTCCCATTCAGTGGTGACAAAAAATTCAATTTTCGTCATAGCTTGTAAAGTATTGCTCATATCAAAATATTTTTCAAATAAAAGTTGTAGAACTGGTAAAAAGGAGTATTTCATTTTTATCGTAGGAATAGCCGTTATGGAGAAAATCAAACAAGAATGTCTTATATCGAGTTGAACTTTGAAATTTTCATGCATGTTTACTTATTCTATGTTGCTAACATGAACAATCTAACAATTAAAAGTTTAATTTCTTTACGGGTGCATGTAATACTCTTAAATAGGAAGAAAATGGATTATTTATGACGAAGAATAGGCCTTTAAAACGCTATTTCCGTTACGTACAGGTATATAATTGCTTTCTAATACTATATTGCACGAAACGCACCCATTTGTGATACGTTGTACACTTTTTAAGTTGTTGTAATATGTTATTGGTGATGAAATATTGTTTTAGATATTTGGATGTATAATGATATATTTCATTTTTCTTAACTTAGGCATTGTTATGCTTTGTGGACAAGAATTTGTCAAAACTTTGATGCATAGTGGGATCTCTTCGAGTTGGGGAGTGTTGGTGATGTATAAATCAAAGCAGCAAATTGGTTTTCTTTCAATTAATTGTAAACTGATGATTTGGGAAATTAGTCTGTGGGATATGTATTTTTTGGAGAACTTGTGGAAGATTACCTCGTGAGGTAAAGCTGATAGGTGTAATGGTTGACTTATTTCTGTAATGTGTTGTTGATGATGGTATATAGTTGTTGACGTGTAGCTGTAAAATTATGTATTTCATTCTCATAATTTAATGATTTTTATGTTTCGTAGACAGATATTTGTTATAATTTTTATGCTTAGTGGGATCTCTTCGAGTTGGGGAGTGTTGGGGATATTTAAGTTAAAGACAGGAAATTTGTTTTCTGTTAAGTAATTGAAATTTAATTATTTGGTAGAAGTACTCGGTGTGTTAGGTATTTTTGGAGATTATGTGGAAGCTTATGTAAAGCGGTAAAGGTGGTAGCTGTCATTGTTGGCTTGTTTGTGTAATGTGTTATTGGTGATGGTATATTGTTGATGTTTGGCTGTAAAATGATATTTTTCATTCTCATAACTTAAGGATTGTTATGTTTTGTCTAAAAAAATTTGTCACAACATTTATGCTTAGTGGGATCTCTTCGAGTTGGGGAGTGTTGGTGATGTTTAAGTCAAAGACTGCAAATTGGTTTTCTTTCAAGTACCTAATTGTAAATTAATGATTTGGCAAATTAGTCTGTGGGTTATGTATTTTTTTGAGAACGTGGAAGATTACCTCATGAGGTAAAGCTGATAGCTGTCATGGTTGACTTATTTTTTTAATATGTTATTGGTGATGGTATATTGTTGTTGATGTTTTGCTGTTAAATGATATATTTCATTCTCATAACTTAATGATTGTTATGTTTTGTAGGCAGTTATTTGTCATATATTATATGCTTAAGTGGATATCTTTGATTTGGGGAGTTTTGTTGATGTTTATATTCAATGACAACAAATTGGTTTTTTGTCAAGTATTTGTAAATGAATGATTTGTCAAATTAGTCTGTGGGTTATGTATTTTTTGGAGAACATGTGCAAGATTATCTCATGAGGTAAAACTGGTAATGTCATGGTTGACTTATTTTTGTAATATGTTAATGGTGATGGCATATTGATGTTGACGTTCAGCTCTGATATGAAATATTTCAAACTCATAACTTAAGACTTTTTAGGATATGTTGACAAAAATTTGTTATAAATTTTATGCTTAGTGGGATGTCCTCTAGTTTGGGAGTGTTGTTGATGTTTATGTCAAAGAGAGGAAATTGGTTTTCTGTTAAGTAATTATAAATTAATGATTTGGCAAAAGTATTCATTGGGTTAGGTATTTTTGGATAACATGTGGAAGCTTATCACATGAGATAAAGCTGGTAGCTGTCATGGTTATCTTATTTTTGTAATATGTTATTAGTGATGGTATATTGTTGTTGAATTACAGCTGTGAAGTCATGTATTTCATTCTCGTAACTTAAGGATTGTTATGTTCTGTCGACAAAAATTTGTCATACCTTTTATGCTTAGTGGGATCTCTTCGAGTTCAGAAGTGTTTGTGATGTTAAAGTCAAAGACAGCAAATTGGTTTTCAATGAAGTAATTGTAAATTAATTGTTTGGCAAAAGTATTCAGTGGGTTTAATGTTTTTTGGAGAACTTGTGGAAGCTTACCTCATGAGGTAAAGCTGGTAGTTGTGTTGGTTGACTTATTTTTGTAATATGTTATTGGTGATGGTATATTGTTGTTCAATTATAGCTGTGAAATGATAGATTTCCTTCTCATAACTTAAGGATTGTTATGCTTTGTGGGCAATGATTTGTCAAATCTTTGATGCTTTGTAGGATATCTTCTAGTTGGGGAGTGTTGGTGATGTTTAAGTCACGGACAGCAAATTGGTTTTCTGTCAAATAATTGTAAATTAATGATTTGGTAAATTTGTCAGTGGGTTATGAATTTTTTTGAGATCATGTGGAAGATTACCTCATGAGGTAAAACTGGTAGCATTTGTGGTTGACTTATTTTGGTAATATGTTATTGGTGATGGTATATAATTGTTGACGTTTAGCTTTAAAAAGATTTTTTTCATTCTCATAATTTAAGTATTGTTATGTTTTGAGGCCTAAATTTTATTATAGTTTTTATGCATAGTGGGATCTCCTCGAGTGGCGCAGTTTGGTATGTTTATGTCAATGACAGAAAATTGGTTTTCTGTTAAGTAAATGTAAAATAAAGTTTCGGCAAAAGTATTCAGTGGGTTATGTACCTTTGGAGAACATGTGGAAGCTTATCTCATGATGTAAAACTGGTAGCTGTTATTGTTGGCTTATTTTTGTAATGTGTTATTGGTAATGGTATATGGTGATGACATTTAGCTGCATAATGATATATTTCATTCTCATAACTTAAGGATTGTCATGTTTTGTGGACTAAATTTTTTATAGTTCTTATGCCTAGTTGGATGTCTTCGAGTTGTGGAATGTTGGTTATGTTTAAGTCAAAGAAAGCAAATTGGTGTTCTCTCAAGTGATTGTAAATTAGTGATTTGGCAAATTAGTCAGTGGGTTATGTATTTTTTTGAGAACGTGGAAGTTTGCCTCATGAGATAAAGCTGACTGCTGTCAGGTTGAATTCTTTCTGTAATATGTTATTGGTGATGGTATAATGTTGTTGACGGTTAGCTTTAAAATGATGTATTTCATTCTCTAGCTTAATGATTTTCATGTTGCGTGACGAAAATTTGTTATAATTTTTATGCTTGGTGGGATCTCTTCGAGTTGGGGAGTGTTGGTGATATTTAAGTCAAAGACAGTGAATTTGTTTTCTGTTAAGAAATTGTAAATTAATTATTTGTCAAATGTTTTCAGTGGGTTTTGTATTACTGGAGTACATGTGGAAGCATATCTATTGAGTTAACGATGTAAATGTCATAGTTGACTTATTTTTGTAATGTGTTATTGGTGATGGTATAATGTTGTTGACGGTTAGCTTTAAAATGATGTGTTTCATTCTCTAACTTAATGATTTTTATGTTACGTGGACAAAAATTTGTCATAACTTTTAAGCTTAGTGGGATAACTTCGAGTTGGGGAGTGTTGGTGATGTTTAAGTCAAAGACAGGAAATTGGTTTTCTGTAAAGTAATTATAAATTAATGATTTGGGAAAAGTATTCAGTGGGTATCTTGTTTTTTGGAGAACATGTGGGAGCTTACCACATGAGGTAAAGCTGGTAGCCATCATGGTTGACTTATGTTTGTAATATTTTATTGGTTATGGCATATTCATGTTGATGTTTAGCTATAAAATGAAATATTTCAAACTCGTAACTTAAGGATTTTTATGAGTTGTTGACAAAAATTTGTTGTAATTTTTACACTTAGTGGGATCTCTTCGAGTTGGGGAGTTTTGGTGATGTTTAAATCAAAGTCAGGATAATGGTTTCAATTAAGTAATTATATATCAATGATTTGGCAAAAGTATTCAGTGAGTTATGTATTTTTTGGAGAACTTGTGGATGATTACCTCATGAGGTAAAACTGGTAGCTTTCATGGTTGACTTATTTTTGTAATATGTTATTGGTGATGGTATATTGTTGTTGATGTTTAGCTGTAAAATGATATATTTCATTCTTATACCTCAATGATTGTTATGTTTTGTGGGCAATAATTTGTCATATATTATTTGCTCTCTTCCATTTGGGGAGTGTTGGTGATTTGTAAGTCATTGACAGCAAGTAGGTTTTCTGTCAAGAAATTGAAAATTTATGATTTGGCAAGTTTGTGGATTATGTATTTTTTAGAGAAAATGAGTAAGATTAACTCATGAGGTAAAGCTGATAGTTTTCATGGTTGACTTATTTTTGTAATATGTTATTGGTGATGGTATATTGTTGTTGGCATTTATCTGCAAAATGATATTTCATTCTCAAAAATTAATGATTGTTATGTTTTGTGGACATTAATTTGTCATATCTTGCATGCTTAGTTGGATCTCTTTGATTTGTGGAGTTTTGTTTGATGTTTAATTCAAAGACAGCAAATTGGTATTCTGTCAGGTATTAGTAAATGAATGATTTGTCATATTATTTTGTGGGTTGTGTATTTTTTGGACAATATGTGGAACATTACCTCATGAGGTAAAACTCGTAGCTGTCGTGGTTGACTTATTTTTGTAATATGTTATTGGTGATGGCATATTGATGTTGACGTTCACCTGTAAAATGAAGTATTTCAAACTCATAACTTAAGGATTTTTATGATATGTTTATGAAAATTTATAATTTTTATGCTTAGTGGGATCTCTTCGAGTTGGGGAGCGTTGGTGATGTTTATGTCAAAGACAGGAAATTGGTTTCTGTTAAGTAATTATAAATTAATGATTTGGCAAAAGTATTCAGTGAGTTAGGTATTTTTGGAGAACGTGTGGAATCTCATCTCATGAGGTAAAGCTGATAGCTCTCATGGTTGACTTATTTTTGTAATATGTTATTAGTGATGGTATATTGTAGTTGAATTATAGCTGTAACATGATATTTCATTCTAATAACCTAATGATTGTTATGCTTTGTGGGCAAAGATTTGTCAAATCTTTGATGCTTTGTAGGATCTCTTCGAGTTGCGGAGTTTGGTTATGTTTAAGTCAAAGATAGGAAATTGGTTTTCTGTTAAGTAATTGTAAATGAATGATTTGGCAAAAGTATTCAGTGGGTTACGCAATTTTTGGAGAACATGTGGAAGCTTATATCATGAGTTAAAGCTGGTAGCTGTCATTGCTGGCTTATTTTTGGGCGCGTTTCGCTTACAGTGTTAGAGCCTATTAACGTCGGTTGGGCTGTCCATCTGTCTGGCCGTCCGTCTGTCCGGCCGTCCGTCTGTCCCTCTGTCAGTCCATCTGTCCATCAGTCCGTTCTTCTGTCCGCATGTTCGTTCTCGGCATCTACCAAACGGATTTTTATGAAATTTGATTTTAAGGACTTTCAATCAAATATAATACGAAAATCGCAAAAATTTATCACGTACGCTAATCAGGGGTACCACTTCAGTGGTGACAAAAAATTCAATTTTCGTCATAGCTTGTAAAGTATTGCTCATATCAAAATATTTTTCAAATAAAAGTTGTAGAACTGGTAAAAAAGAGTATTTCATTTTTATCGTAGGAATAGCCGTTATGGAGAAAATCAAACAAGAATGTCTTATATCGAGTTGAACTTTGAAATTTTCATGCATGTTTACTTATTCTATGTTGCTAACATGAACAATCTAACAATTAAAAGTTTAATTTCTTTACGGGTGCATGTAATACTCTTAAATAGGAAGAAAATGGATTATTTATGACGAAGAATAGGCCTTTAAAACGCTATTTCCGTTACGTACAGGTATATAATTGCTTTCTAATACTATATTGCACGAAACGCACCCATTTGTGATACGTTGTACACTTTTTAAGTTGTTGTAATATGTTATTGGTGATGAAATATTGTTTTAGATATTTGGATGTATAATGATATATTTCATTTTTCTTAACTTAGGCATTGTTATGCTTTGTGGACAAGAATTTGTCAAAACTTTGATGCATAGTGGGATCTCTTCGAGTTGGGGAGTGTTGGTGATGTATAAATCAAAGGCAGCAAATTGGTTTTCTTTCAATTAATTGTAAACTGATGATTTGGGAAATTAGTCTGTGGGATATGTATTTTTTGGAGAACTTGTGGAAGATTACCTCGTGAGGTAAAGCTGATAGGTGTAATGGTTGACTTATTTTTGTAATGTGTTGTTGATGATGGTATATAGTTGTTGACGTGTAGCTGTAAAGTTATGTATTTCATTCTCATAATTTAATGATTTTTATGTTTCGTGGACAGATATTTGTTATAATTTTTATGCTTAGTGGGATCTCTTCGAGTTGGGGTGTGTTGGGGATATTTAAGTTAAAGACAGGAAATTTGTTTTCTGTTAAGTAATTGAAATTTAATTATTTGGTAGAAGTACTCGGTGTGTTAGGTATTTTTGGAGATTATGTGGCAGCTTATGTAAAGCGGTAAAGGTGGTAGCTGTCATTGTTGGCTTGTTTGTGTAATGTGTTATTGGTGATGGTATATTGTTGATGTTTGGCTGTAAAATGATATTTTTCATTCTCATAACTTAAGGATTGTTATGTTTTGTCTAGAAAAATTTGTCATAACATTTATGCTTAGTGGGATCTCTTCAAGTTGGGGAGTGTTGGTGATGTTTAAGTCAAAGACTGCAAATTAGTCTGTGGGTTATGTATTTTTTTGAGAACGTGGAAGATTACCTCATGAGGTAAAGCTGATAGCTGTCATGGTTGACTTATTTTTTTAATATGTTATTGGTGATGGTATATTGTTGTTGATGTTTTGCTGTTAAATGATATATTTCATTCTCATAACTTAATGATTGTTATGTTTTGTAGGCAGTTATTTGTGATATATTATGTGCTTAAGTGGATCTCTTTGATTTGGGGAGTTTTGTTGATGTTTAATTCAGTGACAACAAATTGGTTTTTTGTCAAGTATTTGTAAATGAATGATTTGTCAAATTAGTCTGTGGGTTATGTATTTTTTGGAGAACATGTGCAAGATTATCTCATGAGGTAAAACTGGTAATGTCATGGTTGACTTATTTTTGTAATATGTTAATGGTGATGGCATATTGATGTTGACGTTCAGCTCTGATATGAAATATTACAAACTCATAACTTAAGACTTTTTAGGATATGTTGACAAAAATTTGTTATAAATTTTATGCTTAGTGGGATCTCTTCTAGTTTGGGAGTGTTGTTGATGTTTATGTCAAAGACAGGAAGTTGGTTTTCTGTTAAGTAATTATAAATTAATGATTTGGCAAAAGTATTCATTGGGTTAGGTATTTTTGGATAACATGTGGAAGCTTATCACATGAGATAAAGCTGGTAGCTGTCATGGTTATCTTATTTTTGTAATATGTTATTAGTGATGGTATATTGTTGTTGAATTACAGCTGTGAAGTCATGTATTTCATTCTCGTAACTTAAGGATTGTTATGTTCTGTCGACAAAAATTTGTCATACCTTTTATTCTTAGTGGGATCTCTTCGAGTTCAGAAGTGTTTGTGATGTTTAAGTCAAAGACAGCAAATTGGTTTTCAATGAAGTAATTGTAAATTAATTGTTTGGCGAAAGTATTCAGTGGGTTTAATGTTTTTTGGAGAACTTGTGGAAGCTTACCTCATGAGGTAAAGCTGGTAGTTGTGATGGTTGACTTATTTTTGTAGTATGTTATTGGTGATGGTATATTGTTGTTCATTTATAGCTGTGAAATGATAGATTTCCTTCTCATAACTTAAGGATTGTTATGCTTTGTGGGCAATGATTTGTCAAATCTTAGATGCTTTGTAGGATATCTTCGAGTTGGGGAGTGTTGGTGATGTTTAAGTCACGGACAGCAAATTGGTTTTCTGTCAAATAATTGTAAATTAATGATTTGGTAAATTTGTCAGTGGGTTATGAATTTTTTTGAGATCATGTGGAAGATTACCTCATGAGGTAAAACTGGTAGCAGTTGTGGTTGACTTATTTTTGTAATATGTTATTGGTGATGGTATATAATTTTTGACGTTTAGCTTTAAAATGATTTTTTTCATTCTCATAATTGAAGTATTGTTATGTTTTGAGGCCTAAATTTTTTAATAGTTTTTATGCATAGTGGGATCTCCTCGAGTGGCGGATAGGAACTGACCTATCTAGACCCTTTACCATAGAAAACGGAGTTCCACAGGGATCAGTTTTAAGCGTGACCCAGTTTGCCATAGCAATAAACGATATAGTAAGCTGTATCAAGACTCCAGTAGAGGCATCTCTCTTTGTAGATGACCTGGGAATTTTCTGCAGGTCATCCCACTTGTCCACTGCAACAAGACAGATACAGCTTACTATCAATCGTTTAGACAAATGGGCACAGGCAAATGGTTTTCGTTTCTCAAACGAGAAAACCAAATGCCTCCATTTTTACAGGGTGAGAGGAATCTTCCCTCATCCTGTTTTAAAACTAGGGGGCAATAGATTAGATCCCTTGGAAACAATCCGTTTTCTTGGTATGGTTTTAGACAGAAGACTGAATTGGCGGAGCCACATTAGTATTTTAAAAGATAAGTGTTTTAAAGTTCTAAACATTTTAAGGTTTTTAACGAACTCGTCATGGGGTGCCGACCGTACATCAATGCTCACTCTTTACCGAGCATTGGTAAGGTCCAAAATGGACTATGGGTCCTTCATATACGCCTCATCACGAGCTTCGTATTTGCGCCCTTTGACGTCCGTACACAATTCTGCTCTGAGGCTGGCTACTGGTGCTTTCAGGACCAGCCCCATTCCCAGTATTTACTGTGAATCGGGAGAGCCGCCCTTAGAGATACGGAGAACGCTTTTAATGTGTACATATGTTTCAAAACTTTTAGCATTAAAAACCCACCCATGTTTTAACTTGATTTTTAAACCACGTTTTAAAGAACTTTTTAGTAGACGACAAAGAGCAACTTTACCCTTATGTATTCGTTTTCACAATTTTATCGAGGGTGAAAACCTACAACTTCCGGAAGTCCTTCCTGGAGGCTTCCATAAATCTCCTCCGTGGCAGGTGCCAGTCCCAACGTGCCTGACTCAATTGTCCGGTTTTTCAAAAGCCGAAACGGAACCACTATTTTTTAAAGTAAAATTTCAAGAAATAATGACGGAGTATCAACAATATATTCACATCTATACAGATGGTTCGATATCGGTGGATGGCTGCTCAAGTGCTTTTACGTCAACAGTACACGGCACTCAGGCTTTTAAATTGAATCCCCTATGCAGTATTTTCACTGCGGAACTAATCGCAGTCCAGAGGGCGTTGGAGAGCATTGTTCCCAGGAGAGCGAAATATGTCTTATGCTCGGACTCCATCGCTAACCTTTACCACAGCCATCCCACGGTACAGCAGATCCATATCTTACTTTCGAGTCTAACAGCAAATGATGTGGATATCCTCTTCATGTGGGTCCCTGGGCACGTTGGAATTGCAGGAAATTAAAAAGCCGACTCGGCTGCGAAGGCAGCTATGTCAAGAGAGGACACTGACATCAATACGGTTCCATCCCAGGACCTAAAATGTCTGTTTAAGAACATCTTCCTGGAAAAATGGCAAAGGTCCTGGGAGGCAGTTACAAGAAATAAGTTGAGAGTGATCAAAGCAAGCGTCACTCCATGGCCATCCTCGGTTAGAAACAGTCGCCGGGAGGAAGTCGCAGTCACCCGACTTAGGATTGGCCACTGCGCTTTGACGCACTCCTTCTTATTTACAGGGGAAAAGGAACCTCCCACATGCTCTACCTGCAACTGCCCTGTAACCATAAGCCATCTCCTGACAGAATGTACCAAATATAGAGATATCCGTCACATTTTAAGCATGAGAGGCACACTCTCTGATCTTTTAACAGACGACCCTCTTAAAATTGACACTATTTTAAAATTCCTAAGGTTAACGAATCTTTTTGGCACTCTTTGAACAAACTTAATTTCCGTTTTTATCTTATGCTTTTTATTATGTATTTAATTTATTGATTTTATAAATTCATTTTATCCTATTTTACCTTATTTATTTTTGTGTACCTTTTTAACTCTTATTTATTCTATTTAACCTGTAAGGTACGTTTTTGATTTCGGACGGTGCAAAATGACCATAGCTGTCGAAGCACCTTAAAAACAAATACTACTACTACTACTTTCTCTCAAGAGATTGTAAATTAGTGATTTGGCAAATTAGTCAGTGGGTTATGTATTTTTTTGAGAACGTGGAAGTTTGCCTCATGAGATAAAGCTGACTGCTGTCACGTTGAATTCTTTCTGTAATATGTTATTGGTGATGGATAGAAAAATTTGTCATAACATTTATGCTTAGTGGGATCTCTTCGAGTTGGGGAGTGTTGGTGATGTTTAAGTCAAAGACTGCAAATTGGTTTTCTTTCAAGTAATTTTAAATTAACGATTTGGCATGTTAGTCAGTGGGTTATGTTATTTTTGAGATCATGTGGTAGAATACCTCATGAGGTAAAGCTGATAGCTGTCATGGTTGACTTATATTAGTAATATGTTAGTGGTAATGGTATATTGTTGTTGATATTTAGCTGTAAAATGATATATTTCATTCTCACAACTTAAGCATTGTTATGCTTTGTGGACAAGAATTTGTTATAATTTTTATTCTATGTGGGAACTCATCGAGTTGGGGAGTGTTGGTAGTGGTAATGACAAATACAGCAAATAGGTTTTCTGTTGAGTAATTGTAATGTAATGCTTTAGTGAAAGTATTCAGTGTGTTATGTATTTTTTGGAGAACATGTGGAAGATTACCTCTTGAGGTAAAGCTGATTGCTCTCATGGTTGACTAATTTTTGCAATATTTTATTGGTGATGGTATATTGTTGTTGAAGTTTAGCTGTAAAATGACATATTTAATTTTCATAACTTATTGATTGTAATGTTTTGCGGACAATAATTTGTCATATATTATTTGCTTAGTTGGATATCTTCCATTTGGGGAGTGTTGGTGATGTTTAAGTCAAAGCCAGCAAGTTGGTTTTCTATCAAATAATTAAAGGCTAATGATTTGGCAAATTAGTCTGTGTATTATGTATTTTTTGAGGAACATGTGGAAGATTACCTCATGAGGTAAAGCTGATAGGTCTCATGGTTGACTTATTTTTGTAATATGTTATCGGTGATGATATATTGTTGTTCACGTTTAGCTGTAAAATGATATATTTCATTCTCATATCTTAATGATTGTTATGTTTTGCGGACAATAACTTGTCATATATTATTTGCTTAGTGGGATCTCCTCAATGTGGGGTGTGTTGGTGATGTTTAAGTCAAAGACAGCAGGTTGGTCTTCTGTCAAGTAATTGAAAATTAATGATTTGGGAAAAATAATCTGTGGATTATGTGTTTTTTGGAGAACATGTGGAAGATTACCTCATGAGGAAAGCTGGTAGCTGTAATGGTTGACTTGTTTGTTATATGTTATTGGTGATGGCATATCCATGTTGACGTTTAGCTGTAAAATGAAATATTTCAAACTCATAACTTAGGATTTTTATGAGTTGCTGACAAAAATTGGTTGTAATTTTTATGCTTAGTGGGATATCTTTGAGTTGGGGAGTGTTGGTGATGTTTAAGTCATAGACAGGAAAGTGGTTTAATCCGGCCCGAAGGAGCAAATGTTCCTATGGTTACTCGTGGTAAATTCAAGTGGACTGTATAAATTGATAAGGTTAAAATGCATAGGTGGAACAATCTCCAGATATATATTTCTTCTACACAAGGGGTGAAAAACAGACTTCCAAAAAAACTGAACACTTAAATGAATCCTCAATAGTACTGCATATCTAAGCAGGTTGGAATTAGTGTTTGAATCGCACTGTTTAAAGGATAAACACTTCCATTACACTTCGTGTGTGAAGCTCACCGAAAATACTTCTCCTCCTGAGGGCAATCATGTAAGAACTCTCCATCCAAACTCTTTCACAAAGGCCACTAACTCCCACACACAATGTAACTCCCATACAATCACCTCACATACAATGTAACTCGCATACAAAGTAACTGACATTCCGAACACATAGTACTAGTTAATTTATTCAAATTTTAACAACAGTAGATTAATTACCTTCAACCCACATCCCCAGCAGCTCCTACATCCTCCACTCCCTCCATTGGCTCTATATTTGGCAGCTGTGGCCCCAGATGGGGAATGATCCATGGACCATCCCCATATCTGGCATGCTGATCCATGAGTAAAAATCTCTGATTATCATTGAGGCAAGGTTGATGTAGTCTAACCTATGTCCGACTACATGTGCAGCTGACACCTCTAGGTTTAGATGCTCCGTTATCTGATTCAGCAAATTACCTCTTGCAGCCATTATATCACCTTGAATCAATAACAAATTATGAGTTGATCTATTGAATAACAGTAACGGAGCTATAAAATGAATAGCTTTAAACATATGTATATACAGATGACTGCATATCTAAGCACGTTGGCAGTTAGTGTTTGAATCGCACCATTTAACCCTGGAGTGGTCGCGCTGGGTCTGTGAGACCCATTAGAAATACAAAACATTGTATCTCTTTGATTGCGTCATCTATGAATCTCCTCCTCTCTCTACCTTCCTATCTCACTGTCTTCGTTCAGTTACCGCCCAGGTTCAAGACGGGTACAATATAGTTCTTTCTCATTTGTTACATGTTTCTATGCTTGGGTCCGACAGACCCGGTGCGACCACTCACGTCATTATTTTGTAAAAATTTGTATTTATGTTATTTATCATTTTTGCTAAGTATTTGTTAAAAACGTTGTAAATATGGCGAGTGTTTGTTATCGTAATTGTTATTAAACTATGTTTTGCCAAGGGAAAAATGTGATACTAATATCCACTTTGCATAATGACGACAAGATTGATACCGATTCTGGTGACTTACGGAAACCGGAAATTATAAAATTTTATAATATGTAGTACAAAAGGAGGTGTCGACACAGTCGACGAATTGTGCGCGACGTATAATGTGGCCCGGAACACCCGCCAATGGCTTATGGTCATATTTTACTCAATCCTCAATGTGGCAGCAATCAGCGCATATATAGTGTACTTGGGGAACAATAATAGTGTTATGGTGAGGAGGAAATTTTTGAGCACACTTGCAAGAGAGTTGGTTTCAAGAGCAGTTAGCAGAGCGATCCACGTCTAACCTACCACGCGAACTTGGTAGGAAACTCACGAAAGTGACAGGTGAAAACCCCAGTCAGCCTTCTCCAACGCCCGGGAAGAGAGCAAAATGTCAAATATGCATAGGAAAGAACAGAAAAAGTCAATATTTTTATAAAAAGTGCTCCATATTCCCATGCTTAGAGCATGCTACAACAGTATGTGAATCCTGTTTCACTCATAAAGATGAATAGGTTTCAATGTGTATATTTTTGTCACAACACAAATAGTTTGCCTTTTTTTGCATATTTAGTTGTTTTTGATACCTTGTCTGTCTACTTAAGTATAATTTGATGCTAAAAAGAATTTATTTTGGTTCACTGTATCATGTGAATCATAGAACTACTATTTCAGCAATAGTTGTATCTTTTCAAAACATCTGTTCATAATTACTGAGAATTATTCTAAATATTGTCATTACGCTAAACTAGTAAGACTACTGAATCATATGAATAAAACAGATTTTGCTAATATGGGTTATACTATATATTTTTATAGTTTTTATTTTCGGGTCTGTCAGACCCAGTGCGACCACTCCCGGGTTAAAGGAACACTTCCATTACACCTCATATGTGTGAAGCACAGGAAAATACCTCTCCTCCTGAGAGGGATCATATATAAACTCCACCAAACTCTTTCACAAAGGAAACTAACTGGTTGCCTTCCCTTTCACCACAAAGCAATTAACTGGCACAACTCTCACATACAATGTAATTCACAATCAACTCACATACAATGTAACCCAAAATCAACTCACAATGTAACCCAAAATCAACTCACATACAATGTAACTCACAATCCACTCACATACAATGTAACCCGCAATCAACTCACATAAAATGTAACTCACATACAGTGTAACTCACATACAATGTAACTCACATAAAAGCAACTCACATAAAAGCTACTCACATACAAAGTAACTCACATCCCCAACAATTCTCATAACTTAAATGTTTTGTGGAAAATAATATGTCATATCTTTTATGCTTAGTGGGATCTCTTTCATTTGGGGAGTGTTGGTGATATTTAAGTCAAAGACAGCAAATTTGTTTTCTGTTAAGTAATTGTAAATTAATGATTTGGCAAAAGTATTCAGTGGGTTATGTATTTTTGGAGAACGTGGAAGCTTATCTCATAAGGTAAAGCAGTAGCTGTCATTGTTGGCTTATTTTTGTAATATGTTATTGGTGATGGTATATTGTTGTTGATGTTTGGCTGTATAATGATATATTTCATTTTCATTACTTAAGGATTGTTATGATTTGTGGACAAAAATTTGCCATATCTTTTATGCTTAGTGGTAACTCTTAGAGTTGGGTGTGTTGGTGATGTTTAAGACAAAGACAGCAAATTGGTTTTCTTTTAAGTAATTGTAAATGAATGATTTGGCAAAAGTATTCAGTGAGTTATGTATTTTTTGGAGCACATGTGGAGGTTCATCTCATGAGGTAAAGCTGGTAGATGTCATGGTTGACTTATTTTTGTAATATGTTATTGGTGTCGGTATATTGTTGTTGACGTTTAACTGTTAAATGATATATTTCATTCTCATAACTTAAGGTTGGTTATGTTTTGCAGACATAAATTTGTCATATCTTTTATGCTTAATGGGATCTCTTCCAGTTGGGGAGTGTTGGTGATGTTTAAGTCAAAGACAGCAAATTCGTTTTCTGTTAAATAAATGTAAATTAAAGATTTGGCAAAAGTATTCAGTGGGTTATGTATTTTTGGAGAACGTGGAAGCTTATCTCATGAGGTAAAGCAGTAGCTGTCATTGTTGGCTTATTTTTGTAATATGTTATTGGTGATGGTATATTGTTGTTGATGTTTGGCTGTATAATGATATATTTCATTTTCATAACTTAAGGATTGTTATGATTTGTGGACAAAAATTGGCCATATCTTTTATGCTTAGTGGTAACTCTTAGAGTTGGGTGTGTTGGTGATATTTAAGACAAAGACAGCAAATTGGTTTTCTGTTAAGTAATTTTTAATTAGTGATTTGGCAAAAGTATTCAGTGGGTTATGTATTTTTTGGACAACATGTGGAAGCTTATCGCATGAGGTAAAGCTGATAGCTGTCATTGTTGGCATATTTTTGTAATATGCTATTGGTGATTGTATATTGTGTTTGATGTTTGGCTGTGTAATGATATATATCATTTTCATGACTTAAGGATTGTTATGTTTTGTGGACAAAAATTTGTCATATCTTTTATGCTTAGTGGGATCCCTTCGAGTTGGGCATTGTTGGTGAAGTTTAAGTCAAAGACAGCAAATTGGTTTTCTGTTAAGTAATTGTAAATTAATGATTTGGCAAAACTATTCAATGCGTTATGTATTTTTGAAGAACACGTGGAAGCTTATCTCATGAGGTAAAGCTGGTAGCTGTCATAGTTAACTTATTTTTGTAATATGATATTGGTTATGGTATAGTGTTGTTGTCATTTTGCTGTAAAATGATATATTTCATTCTCATAACTTAAGGATTGTTATGTTTTGTGGGTAAAAATTTCTCATAATTTTTATGCTTAGTGGGATCTCTTCGAGTTGGAGAGTGTTGGTGATGTTTAAGTCAAAGACAGCAAATTGGTTTTCTGATAACCATTCATCTGGATATGACGTGTATAGACGTCATGGCCGGACGCTCCGGTGTTGTGTATGCCGACTATAGACGTCATGGCACTTTTCATCCTGATTGCTATGGATATAGTCTGATTTTCCGTCCCGTAGCATCCTGCACTTATAGCTGGGTTATTCTAGTTCGTGCTACCTATCACAGATGGCCATGTCTTCCCTTTTCTTTGAGATGCCGGTCTTCATAAGGGAGTTTTGTATATGCGTTGCGGGTTGTATTTCTCTGATCGCAACTTTTTTAATGACTGTTTATGAGACTGGGTTATTTTCATACTCCCTTGTGAAATCTCACTCTATTCTCTGCATGCACTTTTGTCGCAAGGGTAATCCTGCTGTTTATGAATGTCTTTCATGTTAGTAATCCCAATGGTACATGTGAAAAACAGATGTATATGGAAAGTTCAGTGTTCTTCTGAGAGTTGGAAGAGTCGTTTCGTTTTTAAGAGAAGAATTTTTATCAGTTAAGCTGTTTTATATTTGCGGAACTGGGTGATATTTAACATTATTTATTTAATACTAGAACCCCAGAACTTTTCCTCTACGGTTAACCCCGGGAGCGATCATTTGGACCACTCATTATTATTTTGTGTAAATTTTATTTGCTTTTACTAGAAAGTGTGAGAAATTACTTTGTTAACTTAGTTAAGAGATTACTATGGTTGGTGTGTGCCGAGGCGTGAAGTACTCATTTCAGGTTGCCATAATTCAGGGGAAAACTATACTTTTCATTAAAATTTGTGGGTGTTTGATGGTTTTATCCACATACATCTGTATATTAGATATTTCCTTATAATTTGCAACTCAAGAGAGTTTTTCAAACCTTTTTTGGCCCGTATTTTGTTGAAATAAATTGCCTGAGTAATGACTTGCCGGTCTCAGTGGATAGCAAATAGGTACGGTTCCATCAGTGACATCACCGCATGTTCCAGAACAGACGCACCCTACGATCGCTGTTCATCTTTCCCCAAGTATGGCGAACCATTGCAAAGGTATTTGGAATCTACATCTCCCAGAAGCCAATATTTGATTCCAAATTTATCTGGCTTATTTGCCATGTATCGAGTGAAGGGATAATGACATCTCATAAAATACAGTTGCTCGTCAACTGTGATATTCACCCGAGTTACGTAGCAGGAATGACAGTTGTCAATGAATTTATTCCAAATGGTTGAGGCCAATGCAAATCTATCTGTATTCAACCTTACTGATCTGGTTTCTCTTAGGTCGAAGCGAAGAAATCTCATGATTTCCACAAAAGTGTCTCGAGACATTGTCTCAGAATAGATCGGTGCGCCCCACTTTTCGAACTAAGCTCTGCAAGTTCAAGAGATCTGCCTACAAATGCACCGTGTAAGTAAATCAGAGCTATGAAAGCATCAAGCTTCTGTAACAAAATAGTCCACGTATCGTCGTGAAACTGCCTTTGTGCTTCTGTCTCCGTACAGTGCTTGATATGACGGAACATCGGCTCATCGACGAAAAGCCTCCAAGAATTGGCAAGGCATTCATCTCACACGTGTCTTTTAGCGAAAGGTTTTGGCCTGGCTTATCTTTCAAGATATTATGATGGGCCCTCCTAACGATACTTTGCCCAGGATCTACCACTTCCCATTCCGTAAGGCCATCTTTGCCAAGAATTTTCGTACATGGAGCAAGTTTCTCGGTTTCTCGATGCCTGCGCCTTCCCCACGCTACTTGAGTCACCCACGACTGTCCAGACGCTGCTGCAGCATCTCCATATCCAGAGGCCATCTGAAACACGGCTTCACTGTAACTAAATAGTAAATATTACTGGCGCCGCATTACTAAAAGTAACTGAAAAAATTGTGGGGCTTCTCAGCTAACACTAACTTCAAAACTGCATAATAACAACGGAGCGGTCAAAATGACTGCTTCTGGGGTTCTAAGTATTAGCTCTCACATACGATAAACAAATGACGTCACAGCTACAACATAATTGTATCGTATACTTAAGATAAAGTTAGGAAAAGTCAAGAGGTACATTAGTTATACCTTGCAAACATAACGAAAAACAGGCTAAAAAAATCGAAAAGAGGTCAAAATGACCCCTTCCGAGGTTCTAGTGTTAATTACCCACTGAAGGTGGGACTTGAAAAAAAAATAACCCAGTTGAGTGGTTAAGTAGTTGTAAATTAATTATTTGGCAAAAGTACTCAATGCATTATGAATTTTTTGGTGAACATGTGGAGGGTGATCTTATGAGGTAAAGCTGGTAGCTGTCATGTTTGACTTATTTTTGTAATATGTTATTGGTGATGGTATATTGTTGTTGACGTTTAGCTGTAAAATTCTCATAATTTAAGAATTGTTATGTTTTGTGGAAAATAATTTGTCACATCTTTGATGCTTAGTGGGATCTCTTCGAGTTGGGGAGTGTAGGTGATGTTTAAGTCAAAGACGGCAAATTGGTTTTATGTTAATTAATTTTAAATTAATGATTTGGCTAGTGTATTCATTTGGTTTCGTATTTTTTGGAGAATGTGGAAATTTACTTCATGAGGCAAAGGTCGTAGCTGTCATTGTTATATTATTTTTGTAATATGTTATTGGCGATGGTATATTGTTGTTGACATTTAGCTGTAAAAAGAGAAATTTCATTCTCATAAGTTAAGGATTGTTTTGTTTTTTGGACAAAAATTAGTTATATCTTTTATGCTTAGTGGGATCTCTTCGATTTGGAGAGTGTTAGTGATGTTTATCTCTTCGATTTGGAGAGTGTTAGTGATGTTTCTGTCAAAGACAGTAAATTGGTTTTCTGGAAAGTAATTGTAAATTAGTGATTTAGCAAAAGTATTCAGTATGTTATGTCTTTCTTTGGAAAATGTAGAAGTATACCTCGGGAGGTAAAGCTGGTAGCTGTCATGGGTGACTTATTTTTGTAATATGTTATTGGTGATGGTATATTGCTGTTGTCGTTTAGCTCTAAAATGATATATTTCATTCTCATAACTTAGAGTTTGTTATGTTTTGTGGACAAGAATTTGTTATATTTTCATGCTTAGTGGGATCTCCTTGAGTTGGGGAGTGCTGGTGATGTTTAAGTCAAGTACAGTAAATTTGGTTTCTGTTAAGTAATTGTTAATTAATGATTTGGCAGAGGTATTCAGTGGGTTATGTATTTTTTGGAGAACATGTGGAAGCTTACCTCATGAGGTAAAGTTGGTAGCTGTCATGGTTGAGTTATTTTTGTAATGTTATTGGTGATGGCATATTGATGTTGACCTTTAGCTGTAATATGATATATTTCTTTCTCATAACTAAAGGATTGTTATGTATTGTGGACAAAAATTTGTCGTATCTTTTATGGTTGGTTGTATCTCTTCGTGATGGGGAGTGGTTGTGATGATTAAGCAAATACAGCAAATTGGTTTTCTGTTAATTAATTTTAAATTAGTGATTTGGCAAGATCATTCACAGGGTTTCGTATTTTTTGGAGAACATGTCACAATTTACTTCATGAGGCAAAGCTGGTTGCTGTCATTGTTGTCTTATTTTTGTAATTTGATATTGGTAATGGCATATTGTTGTAAAATGATATATTTCATTCTCATAACTTAAGCATTGTTATGGTTTGTGGATAAAAATTTGTCATATCTTTTATGCTTAGTGGGATCTCTTCGAGGTGGGGAATGTTGGTGATGTTTAAATCAAAGACAGCAAATTGGTTTTCTGTTAAGTAATTGTAAATTAATGATTTGGCAAAAGTATTCAGTGGGTTTTGTATTTTTTTGAGAAGATGTGGAAGATTATCTTATGAGGCAAAGCTGGCAGCTGTCATGGTTGACTTATTTTTGTAATATTTTATTGGTGATGGCATAATGATGTTGAAGTTTAGCTGTAAAATGATATATTTTATTCTCAATACTTAAGGATTGTTATGTTTTGTGGACAAAAATTTTTTGTATCATTTATGCTTAGTGGGATCTCTTCGAGTTTGGGGGTGTTGGTGATGTTTAACTCAAAGTCAGCAAATTGGTTTTCTGTTAAGTAGTTGTAAATGATTGATTTGGCAAAAATATTCAGTGAGTTATGTATTTTTTTGAGCATATGTGGAAGCTTACCTCATGAGGTATACCTGGTAGCTGTTATGGTTGGCTTATTTTTGTTATTGGTGATGGCATATGGTTGTTGATGTTTTTTTGTAAAAAGATATTTCATTCTCATAACTAAAGGATTGTAATTTTTTGCGGACAAATATTTGTCATATCTTTTATGTTTAGTGGGAACTCTTCGATTTGGAGAGTGTTGGTTATGTTTAAGTCAAAGACAGCAAATTGGTTTTCTGTAATGTAATTGTAAATTAATGATTTGGCTAAAGTATTGTGGTTATTATTTATTTGGAGAATATGTGGAAGCTTACCTCTTGAGGTAAAGCTGGTAGTTGTCATGGTTGACTTATATTTGTAAATTGTGCAAGGCCGGCCCTAGAAATTGTGGGGCCCTGTTGGAAAACTTTAGGCGGGACCACTACATCTGAAGCCCTAGATGATGATGGAGCGCACTTCCAGTTCAAATCTAACCGACCTCCCCCGTATCTGGCCTCTCCCTTATATACTGAACCGGCCTCTCCCTTATATACAAAACCGGCCAGGTTCTGCCCAATGGCAGTATGATCTAGCATATTTAGGAGAGGACCGTCCGTGAGGGACGATTGGCCAGGTTTGAGCATGTCGGGACGTACGCCCACGTCACCGGAAGTGACAATTTCTTTATTAGGTCAATATACATGTTCTTTATATACAGGTAATAAAATAGAAGGCCTCTGCCTTTTGTTAGGGCCCAAACAACGGCCTGATTGTCGCACATTATGTACAGGGCCCGGTCTGCTGGTAGTTGCTCTGCAGCTGCTGTAGCTCCCCGCAGCGCTGCCTCTGCCTCTGCGATGTAAATTGTCTTCTCCTCTTCCAGTGGCATGATCTCGGTAAGCTGGCGTTCGGGCATCACCCAGGCAAGTTGCCAGGGCGTCGCATCCGTATATACAATAAACTTTTCGCCGGTAATATTCGCAAAGGAACGGGACTTTTTGAATACGTCGTTGTTCCAGACGTAGCTGGCGATTTTGGGAATATCTATGGTCCTTATTCGGGGAATGTAGCAGATTCCGTGATGCAACTTTGCGAAGGCACTAGCTGTCAATGTCAATTCCATGGTGTATGTTTCAATTAACACTCCCAGATACTGTAGTTTCTTTACCGAGTTGATAACGCTTTTCCCTCAGTTTGTCATAATTCCTAAGTCTGTTTCTAGGAAGGAAACGATCTGAAGTACTATTTCCTTGGTTAGGTCAGGTCCGTACAGCAGCCAGTCATCCAAGTAGGCGAGCATATCGATGTTGAATCGTGTTTTAACCTCCCGTCCTACTGCCCTCGCCCATCGCTGCATGATGGCAGGTGCTAACGCGTGGCCCATTGGCAGATGGTTGAATGAATAATATCGGTCGCCATGCAAGATACCGTAGAATCTTCGATGTTCTCTTTTAATTGGAATCTGGTAAAAGGCGTCTGCTAAGTCCACTTTGGCCAACCACGAATTGAAAGGGATCAATAACATGACCTTTCCCGCGTCGCTAAGGGAGAACTTAGGCTTGTGGTAATGTTCTGTCCATGATGACAGGTCGAGAATGAGACGCTGTCCTCCTCTGGCTTTTGGGATTAGGGTGGCGCGGAAGGCTGTTACTGGCTTGATTTCGGATACGATTCCCCGCTGTAAATAACACTGGAGGAATGCATGCAGCCGGTCGGATTCCGGTGAATGTGTGAACGTCGACGCTGTGGCTGGCCGTGGGATGTTCGCGCCTTCACTAAACAATTCGTGCACAGAGGGATCGTCGTACAGATACGGGTGGGGCAGCGGTAACCAGTCGGTGGCGGGTAGGGCGTTTACCGCGGCCACGCTCGGAGCTGGTGCTGCGGGGGCCCAATCGAAGGGGACACCGCTGGGTAGGGCGTGGATCTCCGGATCCACGCCTGGAGGAGGGCCAGGCGCCGGAGGTCTGGGGAGATGGAACACGGGCAGCTCAGTATCTGTAGCGTGGCCGGGAGGTGCCGCGTCCTCTGCGACCGCGCCCTCTGGGGGGCTGAGTCCTCGTCTGCTGCCTCCCGCGGGACGCTGCTTGCTGGACGACGACGACCTGCGGCGTTGGTTGAGGTAGGGCGGATGCCGGCAAGAGCAGCAGTTTGTCCTCGGCCGGGACGCTGGCACGTGATGCGACGGTCCATCCATGGCGGGCTACGATGGAAAGTACCCGAATGCGCTGGTACAAGAAGCCTTTGGCCGTAACCAGTAGGGACTCCCATGACGAGGCGACATTCAGGAGAAGAATGGCCTCGTGGAGGTCCCATGGCCGCAATCGGCCAGATGTGGTGGCCGTTTGAAGGAGGGCGGCCAGCTGTAGCACTTCGGCGTCCGGTGGCAGGTCCGTCAGACCAGGGTCGGAGGACTGGAGGCTAGCCCAGGTGACGGGTGGAGACGGGGCCGCAGAGGAGCCG
This sequence comes from Uropetala carovei, assembly GCA_036926305.1. Taxonomy (NCBI): domain Eukaryota; kingdom Metazoa; phylum Arthropoda; class Insecta; order Odonata; family Petaluridae; genus Uropetala; species Uropetala carovei. The sequence continues at coordinate 3,998,418 of JAXCHB010000015.1, read as the reverse complement.
GAGGTGTTGTGGGATGCGGTCCCCCGTGTCTCCAGGATGAGCTGCACCATACTCGGCGGTCCACCATCTGGCTCCATGTCCCGGACACTGACGGTATAGAGTTTTTCTTCTTCGGCAGCCTCTGCCTCCTGCTCCGCATGACCTGGACGGTTATCCATATCTACGCTGGTATGCGTTCTGAAATTTTGCCTAGCAATCGTTATCAAAATCCTGACACGTTAAAAAAAAGAATTTGGGGGGGGGGGGGCACAGCAGGCGAAGTGCAAAGTACCGAAGCAGCGAGGCCTAAAAGGCTGAGTCAGGGGGTGGGGATCCGGGGTGAATCCCAAGCCGCCAACGCATTTCCTGCGTTCTGTGAGCATCAGATGGCCACTCATGAGACCACTTGGGTATGGATAGGACTATGGATTAATCTAAAAAGAAAAATATATAAATAAATGGGCTGTATCCGTTTTCTAGTCTTATGAAGCTTGAACTTGGCGCAGCTAATAGCAAATCAGATCGTTTTCCTCTTCCACCACCATTTTAAGTTTTCGAGAGGCACGCGAAAATAGTACACTCTTGCCAGATATCTGCTCTTGAAGAAAGTCGCATGCGACCGCTAAGGCATAAACGCGGTAGATCTGGCAACACAGTCGAGCTCGGAGCGATGCGAACAGCACGATGGCGAGAGCCAGACTGACTTTCTCCCCTTTCCATCGACAGTCTCTCGAGCTTTCATTGGCTGCAGCAGTAAGTGTACAACTAGGATTTTCAAGGTCAAGCTTCATAAGAATAGAAAACGGCTATAAATAAGAACTGCCACTTTTATCCCATTTTCACAAAGACAATGAAAGTCTGTAACATGTTAATGGATCTAAGACTTAGTTAGGACTAGATATGTGTAGAAATAGAAAACTAATAACGGCAAAACTTTTTCAGATGTATAATTTTGTTAAATGTCAGCTTTATTACATTTAAGCACGTTTAAGAAAGTTTTGATGTGGTAAACGATTGAATTTCTTGTCCAATATGGTAGTGCCCACATGGTCCGCAAGCGTGAATCAGATGAATTTGTAAAGAATAGAGAACTATATTTGAACCTAAAGGCAATATAGAGCGATTTGCTAAAAACGAAATTTGACAGCAACGTTACAAAAAGGAAGGAAGATAGCGATAACGTCTTATTCGTCTACTAGGGCATTCGTATTCTCGTATTATGAATATGAGCATCTGTGTTACACAATATACAATAAAATATATACATAGTTGGTACAGTCAGTAATTTCAATTTTTTTAAAAAGCCCTCTACAGCTAGCTCGTCTCTTTAGCTTTTGGAATGATTGTAACTGCCGTTTTAGGAGCTTAAAAAGTCGCAGAGCATGATGAGAATGTCCCCAAGCACCAATGCCATATTTAAGTCCACTATAAATGAGAGCAAAATGCACAGTAACAGCAGTTTCTTCATTTGTGATAGCAATAAGTCTTCTAAGCATGAAACATCCAGATTCAACTTACGTACAAATGGAGTTAATGTGAGGTTCCCAGATTAGGGTATCACTAATTTGAACTCCTAAGCATTTATAGACAGTTGACCTAACCATGGTTCCGGTACACCTCATTTACCTTTAGTCTTCCACATTTATACACACACGGTGCTTTTTTTGTAAAAAAATAGGTGCCGGTACTCCTCCCCTCCACCTCTTCCTGCACCCTCTCCACCTTCTCAATTGAATTTGTGATGAACTTTTAATAATAAAGTTGATAATAAAGTCAAAATGTTTAACATTTATAGAAGCCGGTTATTACTTTATGTTTTAACAAATTTAAAAAAATGAAAATGTACCGAAATTAGAGGTGGGTCAATATCACTCAGAAAAGGGTGACGGTGAATACTGTCACAAAAAAGGTACTGTGTGTGTGTGTGTACACACACACACACATGCGCACATGCATGCACACACTAACGCACACACACACAGACTGGTGAACTGCCAAAATTGTATCAGCCGGTTCTCTCATGCGTAAACTTTTTCTATTTGAAAGACAAGAAGAAGTCAAGGCAAGGACTAATGAAGGCTGGTTTTCATTACAAAATAAAGTTAAGTGTCATCATTAAGTAAACAAAATAGTAGAAAAAGTAATATTAATCACATCTTTCAAGGAATTTAATAAAAAACTTAATTGAAAGAATCTTATTGGACAAGCGACATACACAACGTTAAATTAAAAATCTTAATAAAATTGAGGATAAGCGTTCTCTGTTCCATATAACTTTCTTTTTGCTTCATTATTGCATGCCATACGAAATCGGATCAAAAATCAATTGCTAAAGTTTAGTCGAGTTGAAAAAGTCATATGTGCCCTAGACCTTGGATTTTCAAACTTTTTTCTCTGTTGCCCAAAAAATGAGAAAAAATGCATGGCAGCCCATACGAATTCTAATTAAAATGCTACATAAGAAAATAAATACATTAATAAAAATAACGGTATATTCCAGCCAAGTGTGTGTACAATATTAAATTCAAGTTACACATTACTAGCAGAATTTCCCATTGAATTTCAACGGATTTAGTGAAGCTACTACAGCAAAACACACAAACTCTTTAAAATATATAGTAGATACTTTTTAACTTACAATTAGCTTTTCTTAACAATTAATCATATTTGCTTGTAACAATCCGTTTCCGAATGTATTGCATTAAAATATAACGATAATTTTATTTCCTATCATATTACTTTCACCAAAACCAGCTTCATTTCTTGTGTAATTATGCCTCGCTGAAATATTTACTTTTATGTCTTTTATGCAAGAAACCTGTGAAAAAGCAACATACAGTTGTCTATGATTGAATACTGACTCCGGTAAATGTACACCAGATACGTGAGCCTACTTACGTTAATAAACATTATAATGTAAAACAATGATTTTACTTACAAAAAATGTAAGATTCCAGTATTCAATAGACGAAAGAAGGTTCAATTACTTTCATCAATAAACGCTTCCTGAATAATAATCAGTATCTATTTACGTTGCTATCCATAAACATCGATCGTTTCGTTGTTTAAACAAAAGTGCGAATCGAATAATGCTAAACTTTTGTCTATTTATAAGCTTCATTGAAGCTATATGAATCGGAGGTAACAATGATGGCCGCCTTGGCAACGCTGGAGAGGGGTATGAAAAATCCACAGAATTTTGAAACAAATAACGTATTTCTGAAAACGTCGACCGTGTAACATGTAAACTTCCCAGGAATAAGATAGTATAGTTTTTATTCATCAAATAAAGCAAAAACGAAAATACTCGGTCCATATTTACATATTTTGATGCTTGAAGGAGGAATACCTTGCAAGTCAAGAAATGGATTCATATATGTTATCTTATGGAAAAATGTTAATCCCCTATATTGGTAGCACTGATTAATCCTGGTTGACCTATCCTTGACCATTCACTAAGTTAGGATGTAAGGGAGAATCATACCAAATTTGGTTATTCTAGCTTTTATCATTTAGGAGGAGTTCCATGAACAAACACATGCTTCAAAATATATTATAGATTATATAATATAGTTTTATTATACCGTTGTAAGGACTGCTTTGTCATGTTAATCTAATTAAATTTAGATTGCCTTCTACATAAAAAAGTGGCATCAGTGAGGCTGGATTATTCTAGTGTAATTGATTAGCCTGTTTATTATTCGTTAGTTAGTTTACACTAATATGGAGTTAAAGAAGATAATCCAATGTCCATATCTGGCGGGATAAATACTCAATTCTTCTCAATTTTTAACTTTTCAAGGGTAGAAAACCCACATTCACACAGATACGTGATAACAAAAGGAAGCAGTACTTGAATTGCTAATATTGGGTCACGGACCCGGTATTATGAATTTCGAAATGATTCCAGTGAAAATTGTGATGCAAAAATCTTTATTGCTATCAAAATATAACCCGAAGGACCATATTGATACACGGCCGAGCCCGGCCGAGTGTAACACCGTGACTCTCGGCCAAACATGCTCTGAGACAAGCGAGTAACGATACTGACGTGACGTCAGCACATAGGCGAGCTGGCTAGCAGTCCTTCACAGTCTCTGCATAGTGCTGACACCCGGTGTCAAATTCACAAACCACTATATGCTGCCAACACACACACAACATTCCGCCCACCTTGAAAACCCTTGCCTTTCAATATACTGTTCATAATCACATAATAAATACAAATTGACAGAATACAAAATTAGCACTTATTACAAATTGTGAAATCAAAATACAAGCATTTCAATTAAACTATCAACAGTAAACAACAAAAATGATTAGTGTATAAATAAACAATGTACTGCAGTACAAAAGCCATTAAATAAATGTTAAACCTAAACGGTTAGCACTAAACAATATATATGCAATAATAACAAATGCTCAGTAAATGGAATTGTCATTAAACCTTTAACTGAAATTAATGTGTCACTTCTTTGGGTAAAGGGCAAATTTTTGACACCACTCTTCACTATTCCTGTGGATGTTTTCAAAGTTGCCACTCGTGTTAAACCGTCTTGCCCTGGGTGTGCCTATACGATGTGGGCCAGTCTCCATTTTTGAGGTGGTAGGTTCTCCTCCCTTAACAGCACCAGGTCACCAGGTTGCACATTTGTTGTCTTCTCTGTCCACTTGGCCCACGCCTACTGACTAGACAGGTACTCCTTGGACCATCGTGCCCAAAAATGCTGCTGCATCTGTTGAATGTGCTGCCATCTGGATAATCTATTCAAGGGTAGATTTCTAACATCTGGTTCAGTAAGAGCATCGAGTGAATCTCCGATAAGGAAATGGCCAGGTGTTAAGGCAGTAAGGTCATTGGGATCAGATGACATGGGTGTTAGAGGTCGGGAATTTAGGCATGCTTCTATCAAGGTCAAGCATGTATACATCTCTTCATATGATAAGGATGCATTTGCTACAATTCGTCTAAGGTGATACTTGAGAGACTTAACAGCTGCCTCCCACAAACCTCCATAGTGCGGTGACCTGGGTGGAATGAAATTCCACATTATGCAATCATTTGTGAGAAATTGTTGCACCATTCCTCGGTATGTTTCTGACCGGAAAAGATGTTCAAGTTCCCTTAATTCTCTTTGCGCCCCTACAAAATTTGTCGCATTATCTGAGTACAAATGAGAGCATTTGCCTCTGCGAGCCATGAAGCGCTTTAATGCTCCTATGAACGCCTCTGTCATTAAATTTCCCACCAGTTCCAAGTGCACAGCCTTTGTGGTGAAACAGACAAAAACTGCGACATAAGCCTTCACCATTCTGTTCCCACGATGATGACTTGTCCTGATATAGATTGGTCCACAATAATCAATTCCACTGTGAAGAAATGGACGAGCTGGTTGTAGTCGTTGACTTGGCAGGCCTCCCAGTAACTGATGGGCTGATTTAGGGTTGGTTCTGAAGAAGACCAAACATCGATGGACAGTTTTACGAGCCAAATTTCTTCTATTAAGTGGCCAATATCTTTGTCTTAATGATGCTAAAAGCAGTTGCGGTCCTGCATGGAATTGTCTAATATGTTCGTCCCTTGCTATTAATTTAGACAAAACATGGTTGGCTGGGAGAACTATGGGATGTTTCTGGTCATAGCTGGCAGTTGAAGCACTGATTATCCTGCCCACCCTGATTATTTACTCTTCATCTGTAAACGGATTTAACGTTCTCAACCTTGAACCCCTTCTAACCTGCTGTTCTTGTAGCAGATCATGTAGCTCGTTGCTAAAGACTTCAATCTGAGCTCCTCTGATCAAAACTGTAAGTGCCCGTAGTAACTCCTTCACTGTCAGTGGACCTATTTGTTGCCAATTTGGTGATTTCAATGTATTGAATGCAAACCTGAGACAATAAGTAACTACTCTTTGTAATTTTCCTAGCGACGAACATTTGTCAAATAGCTTAGGAAATTCTGACGTTGTCAAGCTCACTGTCATCTGCCGCTGTTCAGGTGCCTGTGCTGGGTCCATGGGGACATCTGTTGGCCAATGTTTGCTGTCTTCAGCCAGCCACGATGGCCCATGCCACCATAAATGCTCTGTGAGTAGTTGTTGTGTTGACAGCCCTCTTGAAACATGATCTGCAGGATTGTCATGACTCTTGACCTGTTTCCATGTGCAATCTGTGGTCAATTCATGAATTTCAGTTACTCTATTTGCCACAAATGTTTTCCATTGTGTTGTGGACGATTTCAGCCACACCAAAACGACTGTGGAGTCTGACCACAAGGTGATTCTGCCTCCAAATCTAAGAGCTAATTTGACCTTATGAATAAGGTTTGATAGTAAGGCAGTGGCACAAAGCTCGAGGCGAGGAAGAGTAGATTTCTTTAAGGGTGCAACCCGGGATTTCGAACAAAGTAGCTTTGTGTTGCATTGTCCATGTCTACTCCAGCTTCTAAAATAGATGCACGCTCGTAGCCTATCTCTGATGCATCACAGAAACCATGAATTTCTATTTCTTGATGCCCTTGTGTGACCATCTGAGGAATGGGAAAATCTTCCAAAACTTTAAACTCTTGATGATACTGGATCCAAGTAGCGTGAAGTGTTGATGGAAGAGATTCATCCCAATTCAGTTGTAATTCCCATAACCGTTGAAGAAAGAACTACAGGTCCAAGTAATCCTAATGGATCAAATATCTGAGCGACCATGGATAGCACTGTGCGCTTAGTGATTTTATTTGGCTGCTCGATTGGCTTGATAATGAAGTAGAAATAATCCTTAGCAGGATTCCAAAGTAGTCCTAAGTTTCTTACAGTCTGTTCATCATCTGTTTGCAGATTGTGATTCACTTCTCTATCTTGATGAGAAATCTGTGATAGTATACTTGGCTCATTGGAGCACCACTTTCTCAGATGGAAATCACCCTTGTTAAATAACGAAATGAGTTGTTGAATTAACCTCATCGCCTTTGTCTTTGAATCTGTACCTGTAAGCAAATCGTCTACGTGGAAGTCCCTTAATGTGATGTTAGAAGCCTCCAGATCATGGTGTCCTTCTTCTAACACTAACTGCTTCAGACATCTTGTTGCTAGGAAAGGTGCTGCTGATGTTCCATATGTCACTGTCAATAGTTTCAATGTCTGTAACAGTTCTTCCAAATTTTCCCTCCATATTATTCTTTGTAGATTGTTTTCAGGTTCCTCCACACGGATTTGCCGGTACACCTTCTTTATGTCAGCAGTAATTGCGTATGTGTGTTGCCTAAATCTGATGAGAATTGCAAACAGTTCATCTTAGACAGTGGGTATCATTGAGTGAAAGACCTGTTGATGTTTTGCATGACGCATCAAATACTACTCTGAGCTTGGTGGTAGTGCTTGTTTCCTTCATGACGGCATGATGAGGCAAATAGTATTTGAGAATGTCCTGGACATCTTCTGATTCAGATACTCATTTCATGTGTCCCAAAACCTCATACTCTTTCATGAATGACACATATGCTACTCCCCTTTCATCATTCTTGCTCAAGGCCTTTCTAGTTGCAGAAACCTATGGATTGAGATTTCCCTTGACTCACCCAACTGTGCTATATTCTCCCTTAATGGAAGTCTAACTGTAAATCTCTCACTCACTCGTTTGAAGTTGCCAGTGAAGTGCTGTTCACAAGCTAACTGCTCAGTAGAGAGGCTGGAGGTATTAGAGCAATCCTCCAACTTCCAAAATCTCTGCAACTGTTCATCAAGTCTGTCTGCGATATTTATGTGACAAAGCGTTGAAGTGGTGCCTGGTGAGAGATTTACAGATCCGGATAAAATCCATCCATATTTTGAATGCTTTAAGTGCCTTTTATTTACCTTTATTTTTCATTTATAAATTGGATCTTTCCTTTGTCTGAAACATCCTATTGCACCTTACTAGGAGTATGTCGTTCACCAAGCGTGAATCTAGCCTACTTCGGAGAGTACTCAACACAAACTTTAAGTGAGAGAATGTTCTCTCTACACTGACTTGGGTAACAGGAACAGCCAGCACGGTTGTGGCGAGAAGGTAAAGTTCCGGGTCGCTGTTTTTCTTGGTCTCCCAGTACTCCAGAATGTTGGATGTTCGAGGGATCCGGGGAGTTTTGGCAAAGGCACGGATCAGTGCTCGGACGTCTCTCTGTCGAGGTGCCAAAGCTTCCAGAGAAAGCCGTGCTTCCCGGAGCCTTAACATATGCTCCAACAGATCATCATCATCATCTAATGGGCTCTTGTCTTGTTCGCCGCCTTGCTGAGAGTTTGACAGAGCCGTTTCCTCAATTGTGGGCTCCTGCCCAAGCACTTGAATTTTGTTCCATACTTGAATCAAATGATCCTCCACCATCTTTCTTTGGTCTGTTGAAAGCATGATATGCCACCTGCAGTCCAAGTATAGAGTTAGATACTATGGCTGATGATTCGAAAAGCGTTTTTTCTCTTTTTTCCATTGCAGAATGCATTTTAGAGCCAGAGTTGAACCCACGGCACGAGTGTCGTACTTGCATCGCAGCCATACTTCCAAGAAATCGCCCACAAGCAGTTTCTCTGCTTGTAATTTTTTGGTGGCAATTTTTGCAGGCTGCAAGGCATGAGAAATATGCTCTAATTTCTCCCAAAATGATTCTGGAAAATGACTTTTCTCCTTATTGCGCATACTTTCCGACATTACATCCTTACATATGTCTCGCAGGGGCAGAAGGCTATCTCTCATATCCAGCATGGAATGCCAACGAGTAGGGCAGTCTAGAATAGGCTTGTTGCGGCCAAGGGTCTGGAGGAAACCAACAGATGTTGGTCTGCGTAACCTCCTGCAGGAGTTTCTAGCTTCATTTAGGACACTAACAGTGCTCTCACACTTGAGTCCGACCACCCCAACAGACTCAAGCTGATAGGGCAGTTTAGCGAAAGATGCTGGCAGATTACATTTAGGTCCCTCATCGTCCATGTTGTCCTCATCTTCATCTGATTCCTAATAACATACAGAAGATCCATTGAGTTTAAAATGAGAGCAATTGCCGTTAAAACGACAACGTCGTTAGTCATGCACGTTAGACATGGTTGTGACCTTACAGACGTCGGTTAACAGAAAAAATCAACTGATTAAAATTACAGTTAGTTAATTTTTAGCTTAGCCGACTGGGGGCTTAATTGGTAATTTCTATGCTTATGTGTAATTTGTGCAACTCATAAGTTATGAAGGGCTCATTTTTCCCTCTTTTAAATTTTAAGGTTGTATTTAGAAATTTTCTTGGGAGGGAAAGCAGGCATTTTAGTTCTGTGCGCGAACTACTTTTTAATTTGATTGTTTTGGTCGCTAGTTGTCACCGTTGTTTAGTAATCTCAATACAGCAAGTACACCTCCGTTTAAAACTTGAGACTGTTCTTGTGGCTGTCTGAATCTTAGGATTTAAATCCGGTACGAGGTAGTACATATGGAGAAAGTTATGTGATGGCCACATCAGATTATTTTATCTAAGGTTTTGATCTACATTAAAACAGACGCCTAACTGGAAATTAACTTTAGGGTTAAAAGTTAATAGTTACTGGATTTTTAACGCGTTACCGTCAAAAGTTAATTTTTCAAAAACTTGACTCGTTAATTTTTTAATCGTTATTCCCAAAGCTTGGTGACATACATGCATAGAAAGTGATTTCTGCATACCTGAGGTTCTTCTTCAAGATACTGGCCTCCCATTTCACTGATGAGCCGCACCATCCTGACCATATTGGAGGCATTATCAGTGGTTATGCTGTATACCATGCTGGGAACAATCCCGTACTCCTCCAATATCTGCAAAGTCTCCCTCTGTAGGTTCTCTGCAGTGTGGCGGCTTAATATTTCCTTCACCCCCAAGTTACGCAGGACAACCTTGCCCTTTCGGCATAGCTGTACATTCACACCGATGATGGATCTGTCCAACCGAGTCGCAGTGTCCACTTTTACTGAGATAATATGACCTTTTACCTTGGATTTAATTTCTTCTCGTGTGGTTGGCCTCGCTCTGAATGTGCTGCTGGATGTTGAATCTATTTATTGAAAAGTTTTAATCCTTTTCCCGTAGTGCCTGCACAATTGGAGCGACAAGGCGCCGAAAGCCACTGTTCTCAAGGATGGTGAATGGACGCCCATTGATAGTCACTAGCTCTATGCAAGATTCTATCAATTCTTTCTTGTCCATGTGTATTTGAATGGTGTCACAGTGCCTCCACTTCCGAGTAACTGTAGTCTCGAGCACCCTGGCATCGGCTCCTCTGAGCAGGCTGATAGAGGGCGCTCGTACAGTTGGCCACCTGCGCAATGTCCACCACAGTTAATAGGAAATATCATAGTTTATGGAAAATATGCTAATCGCCAAATAGCGGATGACAATGAAAGTAAAATAAAATTTAATGATGTCAGAAAACCACTGCGTATATCACAGTTCGGCTTATTTGGTCATTATCTACACTTCATGCACGTATTATTTTGTGATTGTTTGAGAAGATTCGATGTGTACCTTCATCAGACTCACAAGCATGAAAATCGGTTATATTTCGCTCGCGTGTCTGCCGAAGTCTCTCCAACATGATGGCATGAGCCTCCACAAGATGGTGTTGCGTAATGTGTTTTTCCAAATTTGAGGAGTGCCGCCCCTACCATGCGAGAAAGAGATAATTTACTTAGCAGATCAGCGGTCATGTCATAATGACAATCGTAATGGATGTTGAATAACCCACAGACAAAATGCACTTACCGCAAGCGAAGTTCCATATGCTCCGATCTTGCACTTGGATTTTCCAGTGGCTTCGTTGTAGTCGAAGTAAATTCTTATGAAAGGAAGGGCAGGCCTGCCTATTCTTCGTCTTCCACTTTCCACTTGATCATCTATGCCACTTCCTTACTAATAAAATCCAATAAAAGGCATGGCTTGACCGATACAACGTCCTGCAGAAGATATGAACGCGTTTCCACTGCTGAAGTTCTGACGCCGTCTCACTTCTTGAACTAGCAGGTAGGATTCTTGGCTCGATAGACTTCTTTGGCCCAATACTCGGCGTGTGCGTTCACTCGCGTTCTTGATGCTCGCAAGCGAATAGAGGGGGTCCATGGATCTATCCCAATACAGCATGTATGTCTAATGAGCACCAAAGACTCAAGTTAAAGGGGACTTTCCGTACGGCTCAGGCATCACGGGGTCTAAATCTCCGAATGAGTCAAGAAGCCTGAACGCATTTTACTCGAAATTCTAGGACCGAAACGGAATGGGATTAAAATCGCTCCAGAGTGGTTTTACTTCTGTTTCTTACTCCCTCCACCAACAGTTTTTAAACCGAAAGAAAACTCATCTTGTAATGCTTCCTTTGATTTAATTCCACTCCACCAAAAGTGTTCCGCTTCTGGAGTGAAACAAAACAGTTCGTTCCCCAATCGTTATGCTACGAATCAAAACACTTTTAGCGCATAAAACACTTTCGATCCAATGTGAATTGAAACGTAATATTTAGTTTCATTTCGGTTCACATCCCTGCTCGAGACCCACATACGGCTAACGAGGAAGATATGGAGGACCAGTTGGACAAGGACCAACTGCGTACCTCCTCCTAAATCAACAGAAGGGGAGAAAGTTAAAGCTTACTAGGTAGGCTTGTCTTCCACAGAGTAGGACAGTTTTTTAGTCTTCATTTTAATGCAATTTTATCTATTTATATTTTGAAGGTATTTAACATTTTAACCAACACCATAAAGATGTTTGCCATTCAATCGAACATGAATGGTTATTTTAAAAGACGAGAGGAGTTGAAGCTTCTTTTACAGCACTTTAACCCTTCTTTAATATTTTTACAAGAAACACACTTTAAAGCCAGTGAAAAAGCACAGTTAAAAGGCTACACCATGTACCGCGAAGACGACCTTAGCGGAGAGGGGAATCAAGGCGGCGTTGCCATGGCCATTCGGGAGACCCTTTACAACTCTCAGGTGGACTTGCACACCCCCTTGCTAGCTGTAGTGGTTAGAGTTGCCCTTCCGGAGAAGATTACATTCTGTAATGTATATCTCCCGGAATGGGCACCGGTGACGGAGGAAACATTGGTGGAGCTAATTAAACTAATGCCCAAACCGTTCATTCTAATAGGAGATTTTAATGCACACAGTCCCCTATGGGGCGATGAAGGGAGAGATTTTAATCAGCGTGGTCGTCTACTGGAGATAATTTTAACCATTTTTAACCTGATTTTAATAAACAAAAAGTAAAAGACACGTTTTAACTCTTTTACAGGGGAATACTCTGCAATAGATTTATTAATCTGCAGCAGTATATTTCCCCCTCATTTTAAACTTAAGGTCCATAATGACCTCTCTGGAAGTGATCATTTTCCCCTTCTTATTCGAAAAAGTTGTTTTAACGCAGATTTTCCAGTACCCCAGAAATGGCTTCTGAAGAAAGCCAACGGGAAGGTTTTTAATGAAACCTTTAAATTTATGTACGAACCTACTCAAAGCGCCATCGCAAATGTAGCGGCCCTCAGCACGGCCATTATACGAGCAGCAGAACAGAGCATTCCGCTCTCTTCAGGCAGGCCACGTCGTCCACCAGTGCCTTGGTGGAACGATGATTGTGCTGGAGCTATCAAAAAGCGAAAGAAGGCCCTACGGATATTTAATAAACATCCCACGAGTAGGAATCTTGAGGCTTTTCACAAACTACGTGTGGAAGCCTGCCAGGTAGCGGATGATGCCAAGCGAAAATCCTGGGCGGATTATATAACATCCATAAACTCACGCCCACCAACTGCACAGATGTGGAGGAAAGTGAAGCGAATTTCAGGGTTATTTCACTCTTCCGCAACGCCATCTGTGGAAGTGAATGGGGCCATAGTGATGCATTTGGGGAGCATTATGCCCAAATTAGTAGCTCAGCCAATTACGACCTGACATTCGTGATGATCAAATGTCGCGAGGAGGGAGCAGCAACTCTTATTTGTCTGGGTCGATTTTCCACTAGCTACAGTAAGCCCTTTATGCTGTGGGAGCTCCAATCAGCCACTGCTGACCTGGACGACAGCGCTCCAGGTGCGGATGGTATCCACAATGCATTTCTGAGGCGTGTTCCCCAGGAAACAATGGAGGAGATACTTCACACATTCAACTGCGTATGGGAGGATGGAGTATTCCCAGATTCTTGGCACGAGTCGGTGGTGATCCCTATTCCCAAGCAGGGAAAAGGCAAATCTGTCCTGGGAAACTACCGACCAATCTCTCTTACTTCATGTTTGTGCAGGCTAATGGAGAGAATGGTTAATAGATATCTAGTTTGGTGTGTTGAGGAATATAACCTTCTCTCCAATATCCAGTATAGTTTTCGGAGGCACAGGATTACAATCGACCATCTTGTTCTGATAGACTCCTTCATCAAAGAGGCTTTTTTCGAGGACAACATGTCTTAGGCATTTTTTTGACTTGGAGAAAGCCTACGACACTACCTGGCATTTTAAGATTTTAAAAACTTTGCATAGATGGGGTTTTAAAGGCAATTTATTTACTTTTATAAAAAATTTTTTAACAGATCGAACTTTTAAAGTAAGGGTGGGCAACGCCTTTTCCAGCTCATATGCACAAGTGTACGGTATTCCACAGGGATCTGTATTAAGCATCACGTTATTTGCAATCGCCATAAAGGACGTGGTGTCCTGCATCTTATCACCAGTCGAAGCCTATCTATTCGTAGATGACCTGGGAATATTTTGTCGGTCGTCCAAGCTCTCGGCTTCAGTGAGGCAATTGCAAATTACGCTTCAATGACTGTGTAAGTGGTCTGTTATCAATGGCTTCCTTTTCTCTGTCAAGAAGACTTGTTGTGTACACTTTCACCGGCACCGTGGTATTTTCCCCCGACCTACATTACGGTTGGGAAACCACATTCTAAATTTCATGGAATCCATTCGCTTTCTTGGAGTGTATCTAGACCGTCGACTCGACTCGAGGGCTCATATTAAAAATCTAGTATTGAAGGTACAGTTTTCAATGAATATTTGAAAAGTTCTAACAAGCCGGTCCTGGGGAGCGGACTGCAGATCAATGCTCCTCCTTTACAGGGCATCAATGAGGTCTAAACTCGACTACGGCTGTTTTATTTACGGTGCGACACGACCATCGTATTTGCGTCTGCTGACATCGTTGCACAATGCAGGCCTGAGAATGGCAACTGGGGCATTTAGAACTAGCCCTATTGTCAGCATTTATAGCGATGCTGGCGAACCACCTCTAGAGATCAGGAGAAATGCCCTGATATGTAACTATGTCAGCAAAATTATGGCACTTACATCGCACCCGTGTTTTAAAATAGTTTTTAACCATAATTTATTGAATGTTTTAACATGAGACCACGTGCAACTAAGCCGCTGTGTGTTCGGTTTTATAATTTTATAGAGAATATTGATTTTGCACTACCGTGTACAGAATATGCCCCTCTCGCATTCCTCCATGGCACATCCCTCGGCCAGACATCTCTTTCGAAATAGCAGGAAGATCGAAAGAAAATTCAGTCCCTGCCGAGCTCAGGTCCTCTTTTGCCGAGGTCTTACTCCAATGTCCGGACTTCAAAGTCATCTTTACAGACGGGTCGAAGTCCGAGACAGTGTGTGCCTGTGCTTTTGTCACCTCACACATCTTTTGGGGCGAAGCTACATCCACTGTGTAGTGTATATACAGCGTTGCTTACAGCCATAAAGCTCGCCCTAGATGGCATTGATTGTCGTGACAATCCGATCCTTGTTTGCTCCGACTCAATGAGTGCGCTGCAAGCCATTGCCTGCTACGATCATGTACACCCATTTGTGAAGGCTGTACAAATCTCTTTGACTCACCTTAAGGAAAGAGGGACCTATGTTAAATTTATGTGGGTCCCTGGCCACGTAGGAATAGCAGGCAATGAGGCTGCTGATAAAGCAGCCAAGGAAGCTCTCGGCAAACCCGAGATCGAAAGGGATGCCGTCGTCTCGGGAGACCTACGGGCCGCATTCAGGAGCTCAACTCTGTAGGATTGGCACCTTTCATGGCATTCTATTAAAGAGAAAAAGCTGCGTATGATCAAGAATGACACAAGGCACTGGGCGTCCTCTGTCAGAAACAGTAGAAGAGAGGAGGTAGTCATCACTCGGTTGAGGATTGGGCACAGTGCCCTGACACATTCGTTCCTGTTCTCAATCCCACGGGTACCACCTCAATGCAAGGATAGTCACTCTCTAGTCGCTGTAAGACACCTTCTGACAGACTGTCGCAAGTACTCTGATCTACGCAGCAAATATTTTATCACAGGAGATTTAGACGACATCCTTGGGGACAATTCGTCAAGGATAGATATAGTTTTATCCTTCTTGAAGGGGGCTGGCCTCTTTCACAGGTTTTAAACATTGATTCTTGTATTCATTACTGCGGTTGTTTTATTAAATTATCATTGAATTTTAATTTAAAAAAAATAAAATTCTAGTTAAATAAAATGAATATATTGCACTGTAAGGTGCTAAATGACCTTAGCTGACGAAGCAACTACAAAAATCCCTATCCTATCTACCCGAACTCTCATTTTTGCTGCTCAGAAGTTAATTTGCACGGGGAAAATATTTCCCATTATAGTTTACAAGGGTATAGTATGATTTACAATTTACAACTGTTTCTCCATATAGGTTGCCTTTCTTTAGCCATAGGTTGGTTGCCTCCTGATCTATCTGTTGATGATATAGTTGGTTTGGGTAGGTACCATGTAGAATTTTTGCTTCCATCTCTGGATTCGTTCGTCTACAGACTGATATGAGCATTCAAACACTTCACTACTTAATTTTAGTGGGGTTGCATCTACATCTGCATCACATATGACCTGGTGCATGCTTCCTGTTTCTTCTTTTGAAAATATTCCATGAGGTGCATACCTGTTGTGCATGTAGTTGTAATATGTTCATTATTCCTAGGCCGTCCTTACTCGTAGGGAGTGTTATGCGTTCAATGGCTGATTTAGGATGATGCATTCTATGTTAAGTCATTTTAACTTTTATCTTCCTTTCAATGTCTTCAAGGTCAGTTTTGGACCGTTATTATTATTATTTTCCTGGACGGTAGCCACTCCCTTTAGTGTTTAGCTGTTGTTTCTTTTAGTCCATGATTTATTCTCTTTTTTATGCCATTTTGTATTTCCGACGGGGATTTGGGAGCGGGGGGTCTGCAACCGCAATCTCGGAGCTTGTCCCCTGCCCACACACCCCTGTAGTGCTTTGAGCATGTTCTTAACTATATCTCATTTATTATCCCTCATCTACAATGCTGGTAAAGGTAAGATTTCCTTTGACGACATTGCAGATTATCTTTCCAGTGCCCCAGAAACCTTCGAATGCAAACTTACTTTCCTGTCCCCTTTGTATATGCTAGTGAATGCTGAGTATATAGAGCTCTTAACCAACGTCACTAAAAAATGAAACAGCAATATATCCTTGTACTTAATATTTCCTTGGGGAAAGCCACAGTATAGATCCCGTCTGTAGATCACTTGTCTGCCTGTGAGAACTTTGGGAGCGTTGTTCAGCTTTCCCCACAGCTTTATAGCATGAGGACAGATGAAGGCTATGTGCCATGCATTTCCATCTGCTTCTGGACGCGACTCATTTCAAGTGAGCTGCTTTCCAGGGTGCTGAGGAGGTTTTTCTGCCCCCAGAACTTTTCAAAGGTTTCAAAGGTTCTCCACTTTGCTTAGTCGCCACTCTGTCACCAGTCTTTTCTGCAGGGCTAACTGGAATACCTCCGTGTAATTCAAGTGCTCCTTTTTTCCCCGAAAGAACAACGCAAAATCCTGATATATCGCACTTTTCGTCATGGTTATCAGATAATTGGCCAGGTGGTCAGCGTTCGACATTACCCCCTTTTTGCACTGCACCCCACCATAGAGGACTTCGGCATTCACGCTGCGTGCACCGGTTAGCGACAACACCATGTCGATCGTCTTCCTCCAGATCTCACAGACTTTGGCACAGTCGAAGAAGAGGTGTCATGGGCCCCCCTCTGATCCAGGACACCAGGGGCAATCTTCTTCCAACCGAATTCCACAGTGGTGCAAAAAGTTTGTGTCGGCCAATCGCCAGGCGACATCAGCATCGCGTCCGAGAGTGGGGTAATCCCTAATTTCCAACCAGTTGATGCAGCCTCCTGTGCATGCTCCTTTCATGGGCCAGCCCATCCCCTTGGTGGCATGTAAAAATTCCTTGTATGCGCACTGCTTCAGCAGTGGCAGAGTCCTGAACGTCTTTAATTTAGTGCTGATAATTTTAAAACAGATAAAACTCAACAGGGATTGTGGAGGTGGCTACCCCGTTGGAAACTGCCGTCCTTCTTCCAAGCGTGCACCACTGAGTTGTAGAAATCGCCGGTAGTGTTAGACTTCCGGTAGGGGTCCTGGGCCAGGAAGGTTGGGAGGATCTCGCCTCTCCTCCCGTAGCTCGCCAGTCAGTTGGACGCAAGGATCCTCCAAGGACTCTCGAGGGGTCCAAAGAGAAACCTTCGGACAAACAGGAAGCGAAATGCCCATGTCTTCAGACTTATGTCCACGAGACCCAGGCCTCCTTCGGTGAGCGGTGCGGTGACAGTCGTGGAGTCTACCCAATGCCTCCTTCCATTCCACACGAAAGCGACCAACTTTGCCTTCAGGCTGTGCAGGAAACCACTTGGAGGAGTATGCCTGCAGGGTGTGCCACAGCTTAGGGATGACAAACTTGTTTACGGCGAGGACTCGTCCTCTTAAGGACATCGGGGCCACCCTCGGCTTCCATTTGTTGACGCCTTCCTCGAGCTTTCTCAGTAACGTGCCGTTGTTCATCTCTTTCTTGTTCTGGGAGTCGTTGTCCAGCCGTACGCCGAGGCACTTCAGCCCTCCGAGTGACCAGACGAAACCCAACAGCGCATCCGGAAGGTTCTTCCAGCCTCCCATCCACAGCCCTTTGCTCTTTGCAGGGTTCAAAAGAGTGCCGGACATGGCGGAATAGCTATCGAAGGCCTGGGAGATGTGGCTGAAGTCTTCCTCCTCCACGATGAAGATGCATACGTCGTCGGCGTAGGCGGCCATGACGAGGGCGTTCTCAGGTGGTGGCGGCGGAAGGCAGATTCCTCTGACGTTCATCTTGAGCAACCCCAGTACGGGCTCTATCACCAGTGAGTTGAGCTGGCCTGACATGGGGCAGCCTTGCCTTATCCCACTTGCGAAGAAGATCGGGCCGGTTAGGGAATTGGCGACTCTGATTACGCACCTCGCACCATTGTGTAAGATGCGGATTCTCTCAAAGAGAGCGCCAAACCCCATCTCATGCATCGTTCGAAATAAGTGCCCGTGCCGTACCCTGTTGAAGGCATTCTTCTGGTCGAGGGCCAGCAGTGCCGAGGGGTTGTTTTCCTCATTCTCTAGCTGAATCTCGTCCCGCAGTAGAGCGATGTTGTCTAAAATGCTCCTTCCCGGCACGCGCTAGCCCTATTCAGTAGAGACCATGGAGGCTACGACGGTGGACAGCCTCACGGAGAGCGCTTTTGCGAGGATCTTATAGTCCATGTTGAGAAGGGATATCGGCCTCCAATTCTCCATGGATCTGGCATCACCCCCGTCATCACTGAGAGCGATCACCGCCGTTGTGGCTGATAGCGGCAATAGTCCCCTAGAGAAAGTGTCTTCAGCCATGTCAGCAACCCCCAAGAAGCCAAGTAAAAATCTACGGTGAGGTTGTCGAGTCCGGCTGCTTTGTTCCGGTTTAGTTTTCTCAGTGCTTCGGTGTACTCCTCCGCTTGGATGGGTGAATCCATCCAATTCCTATCGTGTGCGGATAGACGGGGGACCACACCCCAGTCTCTCGGGCCGACCGGGCAGTTTTTGTCTTCTCTGTCGTCACTGTATAAATTGGAGAAGTGATGTGAGACGAAGTCGCGAACGGTGCCAGGATCTCGCAGCAGGTTATCACCTACGACTATTTACTTGAGCTCTCTCGGTCTACATTTCCCCGCCCACCGCGTGAGATGTGCAGCAAAAGGCTTATCGTTGGCAAACAGCTGGTCCCAACCAATGCGTTCGAGCACTTTCTCGCTCTCTCTCGCGTACCACTATTTTTCAACTTCGATCATTAAATTGGCCTTGATGATCCGTTTATAGAGAACAAGATGAAAGTACCCAGCGATGCCCGGGTTATGCCAGATAAAAGGTGTAAACCGACAAATAATTAATCAAGGAACAAAAATCAAGAGCACATCCAAAGAATATAAACAAAGAATACAAAATGGAAAACTATGAACGAAAACAAAGAAAACAAACAAAGAACACAAAAAATGGACACGAAACGAAAGCAAATGAAAACAGCAAACTAACCGAAACCAACCAACGAATAATCTCGTAAAGCTCAATGTATCTGATGATGGCGACTGACGCTTTCTATTCAGTTGCTAAATAAACACCCAACAGTCACAAAATAGCGTGTCGTAGTGATGAGTAAATATTGATTACGCGGAATATGAGTTTTTATGTCAACATAATAACAGGAGAAACTAAATAAAAATACCTATTATTACTCTAAATAGATATAAAATTATTGATCTTAATTGTGTTTTCCATCGTAATTAATTGAATAATAGATTGAGATATTCGAACGAATTGGTTTTAAATAATGTAGTAAAATGTTTTACTTTTCTAACGTAATTAATTACATGAGTGTATCGGTAGTGTTTACGTTTTACCCATGGAACCGCAGACACGAATTCTTAATTTTAGTTCAGAAGACATAATAAAGTTCAATAGATAGAATTTAATGTTTTGATACTTTCCAAAAATCATACATAGGTGTTAACATTTATTAACTTTATTTTAAATCATTTTAAATAAACAAATAATGAAATATTTTCTAAGTAGGAACCATATAGTAATTGCACTTAGAAAGATTTTATTAAATTTCCAAAGGAAAGTAGAAAAATAACTTCATTTTTTGAAAAAACTGTCCAGTGTACTCTGCTTAATATTTTTCTCAAATGCTTTTAAAGTAAAATTTTCTAAGTCTCTTAATTTTTGCATTATTGAGCTAGGTACATCAGGGATGCTAACAAGAAATCTCTTGTACTCTTCTAAATTTTGTATAGCTTCAGCACAAGTTGGCACTGATTTGTGTAGGTCTTCATTTTCATCTTCTGTTCCTGAATCATCTTCATGACAAAGTTCCTCAACACTTTTAACCGCACAAGGTACAAGATTGGCATCTGCATTGATGTAATCCTCAAATGTGGCATTGAAATCATGCTTTTCCTGAAGAACGTTCCATACATCATCATCCACTCTTTCCTCCTCCACATCTTCACTTTCTGAGCATGTATCTCCAAATCCTGCTTTCCGAAAGCAATTTCTTATAACCTCAGGAGGCACTGTCTCCCAAGATGCCTCCAGGAAAGATACTGCTTCCAGCGAGGACAATTTGTTTTTGTTTATATTGCCGCTTAAATTGCGGAATAGCTTATACACAAGGCGCTTTCGAAATCTTTCTTTTAAGACTTTTATAATGCCTTGGTCCAAGGGCTGAAGTACAGATGTGGAGTTGGCTGGAAGAAATTCTAAATGCACATTTTTCAGATGGTGAACATCCTTAGGATGAGCTGCACATTGATCTACAAATAAAACAATTTTTCAGTTCCTTGATGCCATTTTTCTATCTAAACATATCATAAATTCTTCAAAGATTTTACATGTCATCCATGCAGATTTAGTATGCCGATAGGTGCATGGGAGGGACTTAACATTTTTGAAACATCTTGGATTTTTAGGCGCGTTTCGCTTACAGCGTGAGCGCCTATTATCGTCGGTCCGTCCGTCCGTCCGTCCGCATGTTCGTTCTCGGCAACTACCGAACGGATTTTTATGAAATTTGATATTAAGGACTTTCAATCAAATATAATAAGAAAATCGCAAAAATGAATCACGTAAGCCAATCAGGGGTACCACTTTACTAGAGACAAAAAATTAAATTTTCGTCATATCTCGTAAACTATTGTTCATATCAAAATATTTTTCAAATAAAAGTTGTAGAACTGGTAAAGTAGAGTATTTCCATTCCTATACATTTTTATCGTAGGAGTAGCCGTTATCAAGAAAATCAAACAAGAAAGTCTTATATCGAGTTGAACTTAGAAAATTTCTCGCATGGTTACTTCTTCATTGTTGCTATCATAAACAATCTCCCAAACAAACGTTTAATTTCCTTACGTGTGCATGTAATACTATTAAATAGGAAGAAAATGGATTATTTAAGATGAGGAAAAGGACTTTAAAACGCTATTTCCCTTACGTACAGGTATATAATTGCTTTCTAATACTCCATTGCACGAAACGCGCCCCATTTGTGATACGTTGTACGCTTTCCTAACTTGTTAGACTTTCCAATGACTGCTAGTTGCAGCTTTTCAGATCCATCCATATTGGTACACACTAGAACTTTCACTCTTTCTTTGCTTCGTTTTCCCCCATGGCAATTTTCTCTTTTAAAAGCAAACGTTTTCTCTGGGAGCAAATTAAAAAATAACCCAAATTCATCTGCATTAAATATATCTTTCTCGTTGTACTTCTCCATTAGTCTAGGAAGTACAGCAGCCTTCCATGCTTCAACTTTTTCAGTATTGACACTTTTTGACTCACCACTAATTGTCTTATAAACGAGTCCTGCACATTTTCTGAACCGGTCAATCCAGCCATTTGATGCAGTGAATTCCAAATTCATTTTAAGAGCTATCTCTTCTGCTTTTTCTCGTATAACAGTTCCACCAATAGGAAGGTTTAACGCATGCGTTTGTTTAAACCATTCCAACAACACACTTTCCAGTTTCTCGTTTATGCAGATTTCATCTTCTTGTGACTTGGTTGCTGAACAAGGGAATTGTTCAGGATTTTTTTCTGATTAGCCATGATGTTATTGAGCATAGATACGGGAATATTAAGTCATGTTGCCATCTTCACACGCGTACAGTTTCGATTGGTATCTACTTTACTTATAATCTCCAGTTTTTCATTTAGTGAAAGTGGTTTTCTTTTAATTCCCTTTTTAGATGACATCCCTATTCAAAAATAATATACTTGGGTTAATAAACTGAATTTAAAAAAGGAAATCTACGACACAGCCACAAACACACAGAACACTATGAATGCTTCGAACACGCTATCGTAACTGAATGGTCAGAGCCAAAAACTACAATAACATAGGAAATTACAATACTGACCGGAATATAAGTTGATGGTTTTTTTGTAATTATTTGAAACGTCGCATCCAGTGTTTTCCCTCTTTAAAATTTTACCGCTTCGTAAGTTAGCCTCTTGCGCTTGTCGCTTCAAGTTTGTCAGCTGTTTTGTCTGTTCGGTCTGTTCTGCGCCGTCACTTGGCATAATGTGTTCATTGTAATGTTATTTCATAGAAACAATATTAGGTGGCAAGGTGTTCCATTCCAAAATGAATGAATGACTGGGATATTAGATTTCTTTTTATAGAAAAGTTTTAAAAATATTTAGAGTAAAATTACATTTGGACTAATATGGAAAATGCACACGGGAATGTGCAAATCGCATTCATTTTTTATGTAAGAAATGAAATTAAAGTTTCTGGCATATGTATACTTGAAACATTTTGGTGGACGAGTCATGTAAAATGTAGTCAAAAACATATAAAACAGGTACATTTCCATTTTTTAAGGTTCGTTATGACCATCTTAGGCGGGAAAACATTTTAAACAGAAACATATTAAACGGGAAAAAATTACATTGTTCTTATGAGGAAATTTTTGGGACCGAAAGATTTGAACATCTTAGGCAGGAAAACATCTTAAGCGAGAACATCTTAAACGGGTTCCACTGTTTCTTCAGTAATTTTCACTTAAACAAAATATGAAATTAGATAAGACAAAAGGCATATAAAAACAATTTAACTTATATCCAAACATACCTATAATGCGAATGACACCATTACAGAAAAAGAAACAGTTCACTAATGTTTATTCGCAGAATTAACCTGTGCATAGAAGATCATAGATAATGAACGAAAAACATACAATCAAATCAGAAGATATTAAATGAGCATTTCAACAACTATTTCTACGTTTACGATATGTTTATAGTTCAAACGTAATTTGTTTACATCAGTTGCTAAGTATATCCAAATGCTGAGCAATAATGAAAAATAAGATTTTCCCTTCAATTCATCTTATTTGATCTGTAAGCCCCTCTTTTAAAAAATTATTCTGAAAGAGGAGATAATTTACCACAAAAATGTCTGCGAGAGCATATGTCTGCAATATATATGTAAGGAGTTAAAAAATTCGAGAAATTTACAAAAAAATTTAAAATGGAAATCCCATATAAACGAAAATATTTTATTATAATTAAATAGTACACCGAATTGTTTTAAAAACCTTACTACACCACCGTACACATGATAACGGTTAATATGACACCTTCCTCTTTTTTCTGCGTGTTGTAGTTTCTGGGCCTTAGTAGAACATACATACAAACACCTTACTTTATAGATATGTATAGATGGCATGTCCTTTTACTTCCTCCTTCAGTCTCTCCTATCTCAGTGTGGGATCTTGATGGGCGTATTCGAGGAGAGCATTGATGAGCGCCGGCGCGTATGCTATGTACTCCTCCGACTTCAGGATCGCATTGTCAAATCTCAACGGGGCGGTGCGTAGCACTTGGTCCATGATTGCCAGTCGCGTCCCGACCGCACTATGGTCAGAGAAGGATTTCAGGAGCCGGATGTCCATGGAGAAACGCGAAATGCTGACACGTGCCACGGTCCGATATGGTAATGCTTGAGCACCACATGCTTCCTGAAGACCTTGCCAACAGTCCTTGATATTGCGTCCGTGAGCCACCTCTATTTTTATCCATGCATGTTGCTCCACCTTGGTAAACATGTCTTTAGGGCGGTCCTCTTTGACGACACAACTTCACTATCTCACACGCTTGTATTCTGATGCCGTGATCCTGTACAACTGCACACATCCGGCTTGCCACACAACCTACTATTAGCGCCAGGCACAACTACACCATCTGGTGTTCGTACGACGCGAGACAACAGTGTTGCCACTACTTCCTTTCCAGCCCTCGAAAATTATACACAGTTCCAAAAGCTCGCAATAATCATCTCCTGGTTGGACTTCCTGTAAAAAGAATTTCATTATTTGTCATTGCTTTTAAAAAAATTTAATCGAAATTCCGTTATCACAGGTATCAAATTTATCTCTAGTTTGCACCTTATGAATTCACATAACTCATCTTTCTTTTCCAACAAAGCGTACACCGCTAGAGGATCATCAGTCCCAGGTTCAATTTTATTGTATCAATATTTGGCCATTCTCTCCTGAATCAAGAAAAGAGGAAATCCTCCAGACCAGATGACAGTCCGACCATTTTAGTATAAACTGATTTTAAGACCAATTTGTAAAGGTGATGCTAGCAGGCAATATAAAGGAGATCCCGACCGAACAATTTTTCTAGAATGGCACAAGCACCATTCCGAGCACCTATCGACGAGAAAAAAGATAAGAGGATGAAAGAATGGGCAAAATATATTAATAATTATAATAATATCACAGAATGAACTCCATGTATTTAATCAAGATCAAGTGTTTCCGAAGCCGCAGAGATAACTTTCATGGCCCGATAGTTGCTGAGTTTTGTCGAGTCTAAGACAGCAGCCAATTTTGGAGACATGATAGGTGACTTTTTCTTGGTGGCTGATCTTGAGGCGAGCATAAACGGTTCTCCTTTTATGCACTGCTCATGAACATCATTTTTGTCTTCAATAAAGGAATCTGATACTGTATCATCTAAAATAACAGAGAAAACTGATAACGTGAGAACGTAATGGTTTCAGCGATTTTCCCTGCACCTACGCACTTAATGAAGCACTTGTCGAAGAAACGTGACAAATAACGTCAGCCATCGAATAACGCCTTTCCTTCGTTATCACCATAATTCATAATCACCTAACACAAATGCCATTCCTCCTTGCCAATGGCTCGGCCCATAGCAATGTGCTTTATATAGGGCGAATATTATCCCTGTTTCCCATTTCCTCCTTTCTCCCATGGTTATATAATGTAATCAAGAAATTAACCAATACGAAGACAAGGAGTCACCCGTTCAAACTACCCACCAAACCTCCCCTCATCCGCTCCCATCACATGACCGCGGCTTTCGGGAGAACAAGTCGGCCAGATATCCCGAGAGAGGGTCAGCTGAGGGTCGCCGCTGCGAGAGGAAGCGATTCCGAGTGACGTAGAGAGAGAGAGGAGCACATACTACGAGTCGAGAAGATTTTTCTCTCAAGTCGGGTGTGCTGAAAGTTTCCTGAGGACACAGTGTAACTATAGACCTATACCCTTGAAGTGTTTTATGTTGCGAGACAAGTTTTACGTCTCAAGAGCATTTGTTTTGCTGTTATGTTATAATTTCCTGTAAAATATAGCATTTAGTTAGAAGTTAATGTGGCATTGTTTTTTGGTTGCCACATTAGTGGAGGCACTGGGGAGAAATGAAGCCTCAATTCGAGGATTGTGTAAAAGTCGCCAATCAGCTGTTGCTTGAAATTTCCCCTTTCCAGGAAGCCACTTCTGAGAATTGGTTTAACTTTATATTCAATGTATTGTCTTTGTCTCTGATTCCAGAACATTATCTGCTTACTCTGTTGCTGTCTAAACTTCCGGCTAATTGTCGCCAATTCTGGCTGTCGGTGATTAACCAGAGATTTCCCTGCAATCAGATAATAACTAAGGTATGGGATACTTTCGTCTCAAAAAGGGAATACGAACGACTTTAGACTGCCAAAGTCAAACGATTTCAGATGCCGCAGGACTCCTCTCGCGATTTTTATTACTCCGTTCAAGTTACCGCGAAGGCACTGGGAAAATTGTATTCTGACAACAAATGTATTAAACTGCTATTGGAAGGGCTGAATCCTATTTCGCAGTCCACTTTGACCTTCGCTTCGCCCCTCCCAGATGCTTGTTCAGCTGGAGGTGTTGATGACTCATGCAGCGAAGGGTCTCATGTATCGCCTCAAATATTCCGCGGCCCAGATGCCGTTACACTTGGCGAATTCACTTCCTTCTCCCAATTCGCAGCTGGTACCACACCCCCCTGTAACTATTTGTTCCTTCTGTAATAAATGCGGACATTCTTTCCGCGACAATCGGCGACTGTCGGCGAAGAGCAAGAGAAGATCGCTCCAAGAGATCCTCAAGAAATCGCCCAGCCATTTCATTTTCGAATGTTGATGACCAACTTGACATGCATGCCTTTAGTAAATTGCGATGTTCAGCCTGCAAAAATTCGCAATTTATTCCAAAATATGCGGAGATTGCAGCCCCTCTTAATGCACTCCGCAGGATAAATGTCATCTTCCAATGGACTAATTCGCATCAAGATTCTTTTGTCGAACTTAAACAATGTCTCTCCTCTCTCCCTGTACTATAACTTCCTAATTTTGAGGAAGAATTCCATTTGTTCGTGGATGCCAGTCAGTTGGCACTTGGAGCAGTTCTCAACCAGATTTTCGATGGGAAGTTAAAATCTGTCTCTAGGGAAATAGCAGAGTTAGGCCCGTTTTACACGGCGCGATTGCTTTCGCGCGACTAGCCCTCGCGCGGCTACGGTTGGTGCACCATTGATGCGTGATCGTGGTTGCGTGCTAACAAATCAGTTGACAAGTGAGCTTTCTCTGGGATGGATGTTGACGAAATTGCATTGCTTTGGATGTGGAGGAAACAGCATAGGAGTAGACGAAGGACAATGTGGATACATCGTATTTTAAGTGAACGTTGAAGAAAAGGACAATTTTATTATAAATTGATAATCTCTTCCCAACACTGCCTTTTCTATTCCATTTTTCCGTAATCTCACATTCCCATATTCCATAGAGCAGGGCAACTCACCACCTCTGAAATAAATCTTTCAATGTCGATTTCACCCATCATATCGAAGAGCACGTACAAGCACAAGAAAGACTGCAAGGAGATCAAAGCGCCTGGTTGCGCTGCTAGTCGCCCTCGTGTGAAGTCCACCATAAGGACTATTGTTCAGCTGCCAACCGCTTTGCAACAGCACTGCAAGCTGGCTGCAGCATGATCGCTTGGTCAAGACTAGCCGCGCTGCTGGTTGCATCATGTGAAATGTGTGATACACTTCAGTGTACTTCTTGGCTGCGTGGGGTCTAGTCGTGCGACAGCAATCGCGTTGTGTGAAACTGGCCTTACTAGTACAGTAAAATGACACACTGCCATTTTGCAGATATTATTCGAATTACATCTATTGATGTATGAAAAATATTTCAAGAAACAATTGTTTGAAAATCTTGAAAGAAGCCCAGAAATCCATGTGCTTTAACAACGGCATCAATGTTCCATTTTTCAGAATTTTCAATAACATATTCAAAAAATTCTATTAATTGATTTCTGGAATCTTTCACTGTATATGTTAATCGGGATATAAAATTCCATCTGGTAGGTCCTATGGATGGCAGCTTTTTAGTAATAAAATCCTTTTGAACAGTGGGAGAAATTTCTTTTAAATAGTGATGTATTTAAATGATTATCTAAAAGAGGATCATAGTCGCGATTCACATTTAAAAATTCCATATAATTACCTCTATTCATTGAATTCTTAGACTCATCATGTTCTTGTTTAGATAAATAAGATATTGCATCAATGAGCCTTTTCAAAATGTCTCTTTTATTCACTTGTTCATTATGCCGGCTTATTTCAGTTTTTCGTTGATTGTCAAGTAAAGTGTTGATTCTTTGTTTTCCAAAAGAAAAGACAACATGTGCTTGAGATCTTTCATGTTTCTGCTGTGCTGCTGCTCAATGGTTAAGGTCGGAAAATCCATGCATATTCCACACATCATTCTCTTTTGATAGCAATAAACATGGCCAACAAAAAAGTCTAGATCGTGTTTCACAGCCAATTAACCATTCCACCATTTCATATTGTGAGATGAAAATGTGTCTCGTATATTCAGTTTTTGCATCTTTATGCTTACAAAGTAGATTTGGAAGAACTGGACAAGGCTAACCTTCTTCAACAATGTTCATATGATCAGCAAAGGTTCGAGTTGAAAATTGTACGCTCAGCTAATCTTCAACACTATTTCCTGTCGTATAAGATATATGATTTTTAAAAGTATCAAAAAGTAACATTTTTAAAGAAACTTGCACAGAAAACTGATATAATAAAAACCATAACAGAAGAAACAAACGGTAACATAATGCCATAGTCACTTGATAGGAAGAATCAAAAGTTTAGTAACAATGCCACGTTATCGATAATGCAGTCGATAATCCTGAAGAAACTTCAGAATGCAAACATTGCCGGGAAAGCACTCGGGTGATATGAAATCACTGTTCACCTTGAAGCATGTATGCTACAATGCATAACCCAAGTCTCTCCAATGTGTTTGTCTAATGCATATAGCTATTCAGGGGCTTAAAGCTCGTCCTGGGAAGAGGTGTTGACTTATAACGAGACTCCAGGCAGTATGTCACTATCCTTAACCCTATTTGGATCCAACAGCTCAAAAGGGATTACACCTCTTATATCCCACCAAATGCACAGCATGATCTTCTTGGGGTGCAAACCACCATTTGTGGTGGGTTTTGGGGTCTGGCCTTCTCCCAGACACTCTCTTTCATTGAATATTCACATACAGTACCCATTTCTTTTCTCCAGTCATAATTCATTCTAGAAATGGCTCATAAGATTGTCGTGCATGCAGGAAGGCACACACCGAGACATGAGCAAAAGTATTGACTGACAACACAGTATAAAAATAAAAAAGCAAAACAGAAAATGTTGCTTCGACAATTTAGGAGAAACAGGTCATGGTGAAGGTTTATAATAATAGGAAATTAGAGAATATAAATTCCATAAATCAGTACAGTGCTAAAATTGATCTGTTTGGTAAATTATAACACTTTTGGAGGTCTAATGGTTGATTAATAATAACAAGGTGTCTTAGTAGTCATGTATCTGCATGGATTTAGCGTGGAACTCAAAATCAGATGCCTCATAGCGTACAACTTTTTCTTTTTATTCCTAGTTTCTTTGACAAAATAGAAAGAAAATTGAAAGGATGCAAAATCTAGTGGTTCTGCATCTGCTGGAGGTGCCACTGCTGTTGAGGTCAAGGCAGATTCCAGATGCCTGAGTGTTATAATTGTTGCCCTACCTTAGCTATGACTTCTTGGTACATTGCAGACCTTTACAGGCTACACTTGCCTTGTCTGTTGATGCCTGTCCCATGGCATCATCTTCCATTCTCCAATGTCCAGTAGTAATGGCATCGCCTTTTGCTGCAGTCCATCATAGAGTTGGTGCATATGGTCATTCATCCATCCATTTTCCTGTTTCAAATTTCTTTTTGAGGTTGTAGAGTGGGGTCTTGTCTATGATGTTGAAATCAAAGAGTGATTTTCATTAGTTTCTGAATCTTTTCTGCAGGTGTTTTGGCATCAGCTGCAAGCTTGGCAGTTTTTTTATCTAAATTCTCCAGACAAAAAATTGGGGACAGTCTTGTCATGTAAATAAGGTGACCATTTTCTGAAAGATAAAATACAGAAAAAATTTAGTTATGCACTTCTATTTTGACCAGATGGGAGAGCTGTAAGAATAGTTTTCCAATGCCACTGCGCTAGAACCACGGAGTGGTAAGAACTGCAAATAGGACCTTTCACTTGTTTTCTGGATGAACAGTGTAAAAATGCATTCAACAATGGTGATTCAAATGGAGACTTGCCGGAGTTTTAATGCAAGACAAGTTACTAAAAACTCTCCACTCCAACATTACTATGAGTGGGGAAAGAGCATTGCTTTTGCAAGTTTACAGAGTCTTAGAAAACATTATTTTCCATGTTCTTTATGCCTTGACACATTGTACAAATATCTGACAATATCATCTGACCTGGCATTGTTTAGCGACTTGGATGAATCCCAAAGAGTATAGGAAATGAACTACATATTAAGTGTATTCTGCTCCTCGTCACTTATAACATTTGGAAACCTGTTGGCTAAAATTTCGAGTTTCTCCCAATCTCCTGATGTTTTCTTAGTTGCTCAAAAATAACTATACTCTTCAACAGGGGTGGACTGACGATACTAAACTGGCCCAGGCAACTGTGCCACCAACCCAATCTTTTTTTAATTATATTTTAATCAATGTAAGAATTCATTATCTCATCGATAAAAGTGGCAATGAAAATACACAGAATAGTATCTCTCAACGATTTTAATAAAAATAATAATCTCCCTGCGGGAAGGGGGGTAGAATACTTCTGCAGCCCCTTTGCTGGTCGTAAGAGGCGACCAATGGACGAGGAGACAGCCTCGTAAAAAACCCACAATCAACTTGGGGTAGTTTCCAAACAGCATGTGGGTCTGCTGTTTGAGCTTCAGCCATTTCATTCATCAAATCCTCTGCATCTACGTCACTGTCAGTTTTTTCATAATTAGAAAGCCTTTTTTGTAAATTTTCACATTTTATTCTTTTTTCATCTATGCTGACGTTTCTCAGTTTGGAAATATTCTACAAAAACTCAAACCGTTGTGTAAATTTTCACATTTTATTCTTTTTTCATCTATGCTGACGTTTCTCAGTTTGGAAATATTCTACAAAAACTCAAACCGTTGTGCTCTTTAAGTATGTCAAATCTTTCATTTAGAGATGTAAGAGTTGTGTCCAAGATTGTGTGGCGACCAAAACACAACTCCACATCAACCTCTAACTAAATGCTATATTTTACAGACCAATTATAACATTACAGCAAAACAAATGCTCCTGAGACGCACACGTCTCGTAGTTTAAATTACATGAATAACATAACATATATTGTCATTAAGCAAACATGACATAATGAAAGGCAAGCAGACTTGAGATGTAAAACTTGTTTCGCAACATAAAACACTGCTTGGGTATTGTCTATAGTTACTGTGTCCTCAGGAACCTGTGGCGACCCAAAAATTACAGCCACATACAGCTCCAACTAAATGCTATATTCAACAGATAATAAAATAAACTAAATTATTGCCAACACTTAACCACTTCAGAACCTGTGGACTTATCGTTACCGTCTCTCCGACAGGAAACTTTTCACTCTGGTCCTTTGCGAGGAACAACTCCTCTCGTTCTCTCTCTCTGTCACTCTTCCCCTCGGCGACACCTTGCTCCCCGTATGCCTCGGTGGTCTGCCTCGTTTTCTTGACTGCCGCTCTCGCCTGACGTCGCCGCTCGAGGGAGGGGGTACGGCGGGTTATTCTCTACCTGGCTGTTGAAGAGAGCGGACGTGCCTTTCACTTCCTTCAGTGGAGCCCAACGGACTTACGAGCGACCATTGTAGCAGTAGCATTAGAGTAGAAGTAGACGTATTGTTAAGTAGAACTAACTTTTCTTTTATATTACTTGTTAACCTTTCCTATAGCTTATTTACGTATAGTAGTAGTTATCTTAACTAATAACCTCCTTGTCATTTTTTTTATCGTAATACTTATTAGTCGTATACCGTAGTGTAGTAAATTTTCTAACACTCCATACTCTATAAACGTAACTTCTTCCTTTTATTAGAATTGTAAGGTGTTTGTGTGCTAACCTCTGTTTTATTAACTTCTAACGTTGTTTGTAGTATTTGAGTAATCCTTGTCATCGTTTTTGTGTTAACTTAATATTTCATTGTTGAATACCGTAGTATCGTTCTTTTTCCAGCACCCAGTTTTTGTTTTTTTATAAGTCCGTTTATTTAAATAGTAATTGTATTTTTTAGTATTTTTTTTCCGTAACTCATAGTTTACAAATTTACACGTTGATTGTGTACTAACCATCTTGTGTGCGAACTAACGTTGTTTGCGTTGTGACTAACTTTCACTTTCTACCTGCGCTTGACCCTTGATCCCTTCACTCGAGCACTCCAGGAATAACTTCCCCGCGTATATTAAGCGTTAGACTAGTCTATTAGATACGTTATTTAAGAGCTTATAGAAACCCGTACTTGGGAAAGATAGGATGACTCCCCTTAGGCCCTCTGTTTCTCTCTTCAAGAGTGCTGCTGATTGCGAGTCCTTGCGGGCCCGGGTCGCGGAACTTGAGAAGTTAGTTGCGGAGCTCCGCTCTAGGGTGGAAGGTTGCGAGGAGTCTTGTGTCCGGGTGGGACGCGTGAGGCGCTCCTCGAGATCCCTCCGCGCCGGGATGGCGGCTCGGGTTCGCCCAAGTGCTAACGCCGGCTGGGTGATCGAGGAGTCTTGCGTGGTCTCTCCACGGGTAGGGACGACTCCCTCCATAAAGCTCGATGAGTGGAGGGTGGCTACACGTGGTAGTCGTGGGGTGGTGCTGCGGAAGCAGGTGGTATGTGAACCTACCCCTGTTAGCAACAGGTTTGCGGTGCTGTCGGAGGATAGCTCAACGAACTCTGTGACCGTACCTATCCCACCTAAGAGGAGTCGGGTTGCGAAGGGAGGGTTGTTAGTGATAGGTAGCTCTAATGTCCGGCGTGTGATGGCGCCTTTGCTATCAAGGGCCCGCCGGGAGGGAGTGGTGGAGCGGGTGTTCTCCAGGTGTATACCAGGAGGTACGGTGCCCCAGGTGACGAAGGTGGTTCGGGAAGAGGTCGTTGGCACGGGCTGCTCTAGTCTGCGGGTGGTGGCGCATGTTGGCACTAATGACGCCTCGAAGCGCGGCTCCGAGGAGATTTTGAGTTCCTTTAGGGACTTAAACTCCGAGGTCGGTCGTGTCCGAGAGGAGTCTGGGGTTGATGTGCGTTTAACCATCTGCAGCATTGTCCCGCGGATTGACTGTGGCTCTGAGGTTTGGAGTAGGGTGGAGGGGCTAAACCGAAGGTTATGGTCTTTCTGTAGGGACATGGGGGTGGATTTCGTTGACCTTCGTCCGATTCTTGGATCGTGTGGGGCACCCCTAAATGGCTCGGGGGTTCATTACACGCCGGAGGCATCCCAGGGTGTAGCGCGTAGGATCCTTGAGCATAGTAGGGCTTTTTTAGGCTAGAGAGCAGGGTACAGTGTAGGCGTCATAGGGGAATAGGTGTAATTAAGAGGGTAATAGAAAACAATATTACGAGAAATCCGGCCGATACCGCAAATAAATTAGAGTTACCGAGCGATGAAGGCGCTGACATCCGTGATGTCAATAGTGTTAACGTTTGGGATTTCGATAAAAATGGTGAAATAAAACGCGATCAGAAAGAAAATGCTATATCAACCAATTGGCGGAATAATAGTATGAAGAACGCATGTAGATGTATTCCTAGAACGATTACGAATGGTAAGGCTGAGGTTTATCTGAGAAGCGATAGTGAGAAATTAAATGTCGTCGTATTGAACTGCCGCAGCATCCGTAAGAAAATTGCCGATTTTGAGCATATTATTCGTAGTCTAGAAGCCGATGTCGTGATCGGTACAGAGAGTTGGCTCACTGACGAGATTGCAAGTCAGGAGGTATTCCCGCAAGACTATAGAATTTTTAGAAAGGATCGTAGTATCCGGACGGGAGGTGGAGTATTTATAGCAGTCAGCAAGGCATACGAAAGTTTTCCACTACCGATTAATGACACCGAAATAGAAAGTGTTTGGTGTGGAGTTAGAGGAAGCGATTATACTATAGCAAATATATGCGCATTTTATAGGCCTCCCAATGCAAGTTTAGAAATTATTCATAATCTCGAGAAACAAGTAGCAACGCTAATATCGAAAAATAAAGAGAGGGCTATTATAATAGGAGGAGATTTCAACTTACCTTCAGTAGACTGGAATCATAATTGCTTTGATCCCGGTGGTAGAGAGCGTGAATCATGCGAAGCACTTATAGAAACCTTCGTTAAACACTCGTTGTGTCAGCTAGTAAGATGTCCCACGAGATCGAACAATATATTAGATTTACTCGTAACGAATTACGCCGAGCATATGAACAAGCTTTCCATAGAGGAAGGAATAAGCGATCATAATGCTGTGTACGTAGAATTTAAGCTAAAAGTGGAGAAACAGGTTAAGGCTAGAAGACGCGTATATATGTACGCCAAAGGCGATTTCTCGAAATTTAGGTCTTTTTTACAGACACAATTCCCTTATTTCTGCGGGGCATCTATCGACGCTAGTACAGAGGAATTATGGTGCGTGTTCAGGGATATGATGCGAGAGGGTACGGATAAATTTATTCCACATAAACTTAAACGTGATGGTGCGGAACCAAGATGGTACAACCAGAAAGTTAGATGCGCTCTTAGACGGCAAAGAAAACTTCACGCTCGCTTAAATAGTAATTCTTCAAAAGTCACAGAGGAACAGAGGTCAATGATACGGCAACAATACAGAGAGGCACGGTCAAGAGCTAGAGTAACAATGCGAGAAGCATTTAATGATTACAAAAAGAAAGTTCTGCATAGTAATTTGAAAGAAAATCCGAAAGCATTTTGGTCGTACGTTAGAGAGGTTCATGGTAGAGGCCCCACCATAGCGTCTTTGAGAACGGAGGCAGGTGATGTAGTACATGACAGCGCGGAAAAAGCGAACTTATTAAATGAACACTTTCAGAAAGCGTTTACTTCAGTGAGCAACGAATTTGAGGAACCAGCTTTGAATGATGAGGGAAATTCGATGGAAGATATGATATTCTCGGAAACAGGTATCGCGCACCAGCTAGAGTCTATTAAGCTAAATAAGTCTCCCGGGCCGGAGGGCATACCCGCGCGTGTGTTGAAAGAGCTAGCCTCGGTAATCGCACCTTACTTGAAAATAATATTCGAAAAATCCGTTGCACATGGTACCGTTCCAAAAGACTGGAAGCTAGCATACGTAACGCCCATCCACAAAGGCTGTGATAAAGAGAACCCCGAAAATTATAGACCGATTTCCTTGACGTCATTATCGTGTAAGATTCTAGAACATATAATTGTTAGCTCTGTTCTGCGTTATTTAGACGGTCGTTCTTCACTAAGCAAAAACCAACACGGGTTTCGGAAAGGTAGGTCATGCGAAACGCAGCTCGCCCTGTTCGTAAACGAATTGTTACAATGCGGAGAGAAAAACACTCAGGTTGATGCCATTTTCATTGATTTTAAAAAAGCGTTTGACAAAGTACCCCTTAATAAATTAATAGGAAAACTAGGAAAGTACGGCATAAACCCTAATATCGTGAGTTGGGTAAAAGACTTCCTCTCAGACAGAAAACAGATAGTAGTTATTGATGGGAAATCTTCATACCCGGTAAAAGTCGCATCAGGTGTTCCACAGGGAAGTGTCATAGGCCCACTACTATTCCTGATATATATAAACGATATCTGCTCGGTAGTTCGCTGCAAAATAAGACTTTTCGCAGATGACACCGTTTTATATAAGGAGATAACGAGTCAGGATGACCAAAAATCGCTCCAGGAAGATTTAAACGCCCTTTCAGCATGGTGTCAACATTGGAAAATCGAAGTTAATCACAGCAAATGTTCGCTATTGAGTTTCTGGAAGAGTAAGAACAATGAATTAGACTCGGAGTACAGAATTGATAGATTGAATATCCAATCTGCAGAGTACGTTAAATATTTAGGAGTCACCATTTGTCGTGATCTATCATGGAATATGCATATTCGAAGGATCGTAGGCGCAGCTAATAAGAAATTGGGCTTCGTAGGCAGAATAGTAAGAAGTAGCACAGAACAGGTACGAGAAACGTGTTATTTATCATTGGTCAGATCTCAGGTCGAATATGCTTCCAGCATATGGGATCCGTACGAAAAGGGACAAATACTTGAGTTAGAAAGAATCCAACGCAGAGCAGCCAGATTCGTAAAGCAAAAA
This sequence comes from Uropetala carovei, assembly GCA_036926305.1. Lineage (NCBI taxonomy): Eukaryota > Metazoa > Arthropoda > Insecta > Odonata > Petaluridae > Uropetala > Uropetala carovei. The sequence goes on along the minus strand of JAXCHB010000015.1, from coordinate 3,962,561 downwards.
TATGAGCAAAAACTAAGCGTCACATCACTCTTGAAGGAGTTGAATTGGATATCGCTAGAGGATCGCAGAATTAGCGCTAGGTTAAGGCTTCTGGAGAAATTTAGGTCGGAAGTTCTCTTAGAGGAGGTCTCAGGAATATTAGAGGCACCTACGTACATGGGCAGGCACGATCACGAGAATAAAATACGAGAGATCGACTGTAGGACCGAGCGATATCAGAGCTCGTTTTTCCCAAGGACCATACGGGATCATAACAGGAGAGTGATTCCCACGAGGGACGTTATTAGGTAGGTTTCGGTGTGCTGCACCCCCTGCCACCCACCAGTCTGGTGATTTGCAGGGTATCATGTAGATGTAGATGTAGAAAACAAAACGCGAGTGTAATAGCCACCTGAAAATGATCTTCCATTTGTATCAGCAGGTTATATTAACTTTGTTTTACATATTGGTTTATTTTCTACTAGTAACTCTATCTGATTATTAGATAAGGGGCCATTTGCCGGGATCGTCACCTAAAATATTTTTGACCTGAGGAATATTCCTTTCTATACAAAACTCACGAGATCCTTGGTTCCCTATATCAGTTATTTTGTTGCCATTATCTTTGTCCAAAGTTTCATCGATCTTAAAAGTTTCTTCATGTATTCGAAGAAGAGATGGTGTTACAGGTTCTTCGCATTTAATGAACTCCTGTATTGATCCAGCACCATGTCTGTTTATTTCCTCTTTTTGTAATTTACCTTTCCTGTAAGCCGCTCCAGATAATCGCTTCGTCTTTCTATCCACCATCTATATAAATAAGGGATGTATATTTTGAATAATTTTTCCTTTAGTTAGTGAAGTAAATTTTTAAAGTAATTGGCATACTGAAAATAGGCTCTGGAGACTCGAGGTCCTTAGTCCTCATACAAAACTGCAGTTCCATTAGCTTCCAGTGGCCACAAATCAGTCTTACAATTAATTTGTTTATGTTATTTTATTTCAAAGATTGATACCCTTGAATTAAAATTATGATTTTCCTTTCTATTATTTTAAATTATTAATTTTGAGATTTTAACGCTATTTACATTTTTACAATTTTCATTATATGCTACTCGTATTTTGGCGATAATAGAACAATCACCTCAACTGTAATAATTACTACACCAAAGTCTCCTGGTTGGATTTTAGTATTTATATTGCGGTTAAAACACCTATGCACGACCGCCTGATGATTTTTTTCTTGAGGAACCAATGTCTCTTCCACTGATTTGTTGAAAATTTACGATTAAGGAAAAAGTAGCATAACAGAAACATTAAGATCACATCAGATTGTACGTCTGTCATAAAAAATCTATGCGAATATACAGAAGAACTAAATCACTTTCCACTATTTCCTAGAACACTTCACATCTGATCAAGATTCACAAGAATGGAGTTCACAACCACTCGAACCAAGTTCTTGAGGCTTACTGCGAGCAGAGGTCAAGAAGATTTAGTCGTGAGACACTAGACAGCCAGTTGGCGTGGAATGGAGATACATTTTGTGTAAAAATGAGACACTTCTTCCAGAAGGGTTGTAAATAAATAGAGACACAATAGAGATCAATAATCATCGTTTCGCTCAACTGGCATTGACGCCCCGGAGTTGAAGACATTCTGTCGCCTCTAATGCAACATAGTATGTAGTATGTAACGCACCTTTAATATTGTAACTCCTCTCGCTGCCTCACTGATCGAGAAGATGACCGGAAACGTTTTGGGTCAAAAGCAATTTGTCTTTGGACCCTTAAACACCCGTTGCACAAAATGAGGTGATGCCTGAACTTAGGGGAAATGTAAAAATGAAGGTTGGCCGAATGGCAGAAAAAGTCTCTGCTTTCACTTTCGCTAGAGAGTTTTTCCCGTCGCTGAATTTCTTGATGGCTTTATGTCACAGAAAATTTTTGGCTCAAGAAGGAACTCTTTGTGGCTGCCCCCAAATTTTGGCCACCTGTGTGCAATGCACACATTGCACCTGTGCACGTGCCGGACCTGCATAAGGCCAGTCTGCCCCTGATCTCCACAAGTTCATCTTTCACGGTCTAGAAATTATAGAGCTCTTTCATTACCATGTCATAAAAATTTCTGGTATTATTAAAGAACTACCATATATTCCGGCGTATAAGTCAACCCCTGCTTTTTTGGATGAAAATACAGTCGAGCATCCATAGTCCGGACATCCGTAATCTGGGAACACCCATGGTCCGGCAGTATTCGCAAAAATGACTAATATGGGAAATCTAAAAAAAATTGTGTGTCAGTGGTTCTTAAACCTCCTGGTATTGCATACCACTCCTGAGGTGAATTATACCCCCTCCGGCCAGAAATCGGTAAAATTTCGACGTATTTAATGAAAATAAATGAGAGTACTACATGAACTGAGACATATTATCTAATTTTAACAAATTATCTGCTTAAGTGGTTGGATGACGAGTGAAATAACAATGGATTGGTTCAAAAATCATTTTGTAATCGAATCTCGACATCACTCTAACACACACAAAGACAATGCGTCTGTGATTTTTCTACCTCCAAACTGCACTTCTCTTATACAGCCTCCAGATCAAGGCATATTAAGATCGCCGAAGTGTCGGTATCGATCTAATTACATAATGCATTTTCTCATTGGTTTAAATTCAGGGAAATCAGTAACAGAAATAATGAAAGAATACAATCAAAAAGATGTAATTTGGGCACTTTCTCGTGCATGAGAAAGTATTCCAAAATCCATTTTAAGAAATGCATGGTTTAAGTTATGGCCTGCTTTAAGGTTTCATGATGACGAAATCACAATTGCGGATTTCAAAGGGTTCCAAATTTCAGAAGAAGAACGGGTGATGATGGAGTTGCTTCATTATGCAAAAGGTATGAATAATCCTGAGTTTAAGAAAATGGAAATTGAAAATTTAGATGAATGGATATATATTGACAAAGATACTCCAGTTGTGCTTCATTTTACAGAGCAGGAGATAGTATAAATGGTGCAAAACAACAACAAAAGTGAAAGTGAAGCTTTGTGGGGATAGTTCTAGTTTGGTTTAGAGTATTTCTAGTTTTTCGTGGTATAGTTCCCCTGGTATTTGATTGTATTGTGAATCATTCCGCTTTGTCATCTCATTAATTCCATCTCCTTTCGAGATTGCCGTTCGTTTAATATCCTGTTACTTCTTTATTAAATATGTCTAAAGAACGCGGTAAAAGGGGCGTTGGATTGCTTCCTGAACCTGCAGAAGAGACCCAGTCGAACGGGGGTGAAATGAAGCCTCAATTCGCGGATTGTGTAAAAGTCGCTAATCAGCTGTTGCTTGAAATTCCCCCTTTCCAAGAACCCACTTCTGAGAATTGGTTTAACTTCATATCAGCGGTATTCGATGTATGGTCTTAGTCTCTGATTCCGGAACATTATCTGCTTACTCTGTTGCTGTCTAAACTTCCGGCTAATTGTCGCCAATTCTGGCTCGCGGTTGTTAACCAGAGACTTCCATGGGATCAAATAATAACTAAAGTATGGGATACTTTCGTCTCAAAAAGGGAATACGAACGACTTCTAACAACCAAAGTCAAACGATTTCAGATGCCGCACGAGTCTCCTCGCGATTATTATTATTCCGTTCAAGTTGCCGCGAAAGCACTCGGAAAATCACATTCTGACGATGAATTCATAGAATTGGTATTGGAAGGGCTGAATCCTATTTCGCAGTCCACGTTGACCTTCGCTTCCCGCCCCCAGACGCTTGCTCTTTCCATATATGTATGACAACCAAATCCACGAAATACTTCTTTTAATTCTTTCTCTTTTGGAACAATTCTAATTACCAAATAATCAATTAAATTACTCAAATCAGTTGATTTAAAATACCGAGAAAGATAACGAGTATGATTAGTTGCAGATTTTGGATTCATAAGATAATACAATAATACTCTTGTCTGAGGCCATGAAGGCTTCTCACTAGAATCTTTTGTTAAATAAGCTCTAACAACATCTGATCTTAATATTGACATTGTTCGATCTTTTAAGAAAGGAAGAAAATTTTCATAAACATTAAATTCTTTTTGTGGTAATATTTGAACAAAATCATAATCATTCAAAGAAATTGATCCATATCTATTTATGATATACATAGAATCAGGATCTCGATTTTCTAATAAAGCATTAACCAAATTTTTAGGGCAATTAAATGTTAATTCAACCAATGGCCATTTTTTATATTTCAAGATATGACCTTTAATCAATGATCTTTTTGCATTTCTAGTACAATCTTGGATCCAATCCTTATCTAAAGTTACAGATTTAGTAGCATGTTCAAAAATTGTTTTAGCACCTTTTTCCATATCAACAAACGGATGTCCTAGTATTTTAGATAAACACATTAATTCATGACGGAGAGGGATTGATTCTTCAGTTAAAATAGTATCAAGAAACAATGAATTTCCAACTCCGTCAACATCAATAAGAGTTAAACCAATTCCTATTCCTTCAAGAACTTTCATATATTCAATAAATTTAGATCCTAAACTATTTGAACATCTAATAAGTCCTAAAATGAAAGAAAGTACCTTTTTATATGTACCTTCTGATCCAGATCCATCTAATTTATTTGATGCAAATAATATAGAAATAAGATCACATAATTTGTTATGAATCATTAACAAATATGATTGTGGTAATAAATATAATCTACCTTTCCATAAAATGGCAGTAATTGAACCATTCCATACACATTTCCATGATAATTTTTTGATTTCAAAAAACAAATATTTATTTGTAGGATCTGGTTTAATTTCTCAAGGATCATTTTGATTGATTTTACTAATTAAATTTTCAAATTCAAATGAAAATTCTACTAATTTACTAATCTCTGAAGTAATAAATCCTTTTTCAATCCAATGATTGATATCATCTAATTCATTGGTGTCAGAACGTGAAATTAAATTAGATCTCATATATTCAAGTTGAATTTTCATAGCAAGCATTAAAGATGAATTAATTCTCTTTTCCCATCCATATCTTTGATTGTTAGTAAATGTAGAATTGAATATTTCTGAGATTAATTGAGGGAATATATTTATATTCATACGATGTTCAAGTTCTTTTTCAATATTGAAGGAGATATCGCGGAAGGAATAACCACGTTGGTTTATTATTTCTATTAACAATAATAACAAATAACAAGGAATAACAAAAAACAGGTGAAATAAAATAACAACAATATAATATCGCGGATGTGCAGCGATAAAGACACACGGAGCGCAGAGAGAAAACAGCTAGCGAGGACGACTCAACCGGAAGTGTATGAGTTTCCATGTGCTCCTGTTTTCCACCACTTTCTCTTTTCCCAGCGCCCGTACGGCGTTGTTGCGAACTCAGCGACAAGTGCGCCGAGCATAGCGTTGCGCCCATTAGCGGCTGCGGCCGCTACATCACCCCCCTGGCAGTGCTGAAGGCTACGTAAAAAAATCGGCGAAATGCTCGTGAAAGCGGACATTTCTTCCCCGCCGTGTCGTTTTCCTTCCATTCGGTCGTGGTGCACCTGGGCTGGTGTTCTCCTCAGCAACTGTGTCCAGTACCGTGGGTTGGGATGGTAGGATCTCATCCGCGATGACGAACGCTGGTTTCAGCCTATCAATGGAGACTGTGGACTCTCGGCTTCCCATCCGTACCACGTAGTACTTGGCGTGTCTCTGGAGTACCGGAAACGGTCCATCATATGGGGGCTTTCGTTGCGTCGTGCCGCACGAAAACGTGCGTTGTCGTTGCCAAATCTTTAAACACAAAGATTGGCTTGCTTCCATGCCGCGATGTTGGCTGCGGGCCCAACACCCGCATATGGCTCCTCAGCTGTGTGAGGAAACTGCGAGGGTCGTCACTGCACGATGGCGTCGAAGGTGATAGGAACTCGCCTGGTAGTCTTAAAGGCTAACCGTACACCAGTTCCGCCGGTGTGGCTCCGAGATCCTCCTTCCATGCTGACCGTATTCCCAAAAGAACGGCTGGAAGGATGCCTGTCCACGCCTCAGTCTGATGGCACATGATGGCCCCCGTAAGCTGTCTGTGGAGGCGTTCCACGAGGCTGTGCGAGAAATCCTCGATGTGCGGCACCAGATAGCAATCTGGGATGGTCCGCGCGTTGAGGGCGCGATAATCGCCACAGGGATGCCATTCGTCCCCCTTCTTAGGCACCAGGTGAAGTGGGGATGACCAACTGCTCTCCGATGGCCGCGCCGTGAGAAACTGCAGCATCATCTCGAATTCCTTTATGGTGATCTCGAGCTTATCCGGCGCCAAACGTCTTGGCTTACATGCCACCGGAGGACCTGGCGTGGTGCGGATGTGGTGCATGGTGGCATGCTTCGGTTGTTTCGGCGTTCCTGCCGGTCGCGTGATCTCTGGGAACTGCGGGAGAAGATGAAGATACTTACCTCCGCCGGTGATGCATTTAATGTGGCCCATGGGGCCACGTGGGATGCTGCCACCAATGTGGAGCGTGGTGATGCTGTCGACGAGGCGTTGGTGCCTCACGTCGACCAAGAGACCATAAAACCTGAGGAAATCAGCGCCGATGATGGGTTTGGAGACATCGGCGACCACGAACCGCCACGTGAACTCCCGACGAAGGCCCAAGTTTAAGGTCAGCACCAACCAACCGTAGGTGGAGATGGTGCTGCCGTTTGCCGCGTACAGCTCGTAATTGAACTTCCCTCTTGGGCCTCTTACTAGCGTCCGAGGAAAAACGCAAAGGTCGGACCCGGTATCGACGAGGTAGCGTGTCTTCGTTGGGATGTCTGTCACGAAAAGGCTGCTGGATTGCGGGCAGGAGTCGGTTGCCGCATCTACCGATTGCCCCTCGGGTTTTCCGCCACGAAGGAGCACGGCTGCGTGCATTTAAGGCCTTCGCACCGAACCTCCAATGGTACCAGCATAACTCCTTATCCCGGGGAGTTAGCGAGGCTCCGCGAGAATTTCCGCGGGAACGGCTTCTGGACCTCGGACGGGCTCGCGGCGTCGCTCGATCCACCGACAATACCGCGACTTGCTGGCTCAGTTCCTCGATGCGCTTCATGAGGCTGCCGAGGACGTCATCGGAGGACGTGCTGGCAGCGACATGGTGCCTGGGCGTCACCTCGTGGATTCGGTCCGCGAGCTGGGACACCCCATCCAAATCCATCGCGTCCTGCGCCGTGAGAATGGCCTGGAGATATGTCGGCAGCCGGCCCAACCATAAGGAGTGGAGGAAGCTGTCGGGCATGGAAGCGCCGGCGAGGCTTCGAAGATGGCGAAGAAACTGCGACGGCTTCCGGTCTCCAATCTCCTCGTGCTCGAGGAGCTGGCGTATTTTCTGTTTCTGCGACACCGAGAGACGCCGGATCAGCTCCTCTTTTAACCGGTCGTACTTCCCAGTCGCTGGAGGATTCGTTATCACGTCTTCCACCTCCAGCGCGTATTTCGGCTCCAGTTGGCTGACGACCTGCCAAAACTTCGTAGCATCCTGCGTTATTCCGCCCAAAAAGAATTGCCCCTCTAGCTGCGAAAACCATATATGCGGTTTTTCGGGCCAGAAGGGAGGCACGCGCACGGCAATCCGCTGGACTTCACTTCCGCGTGACTCTTCCATTTCCTTCTTCGCACGAAAAAAACCACGTGTTTGTGGGATCACGTCGGGGTCACCACTGAAGGAGATATCGCGGAAAGAATAACCACGTTGGTTTATTATTTCTATTAACAATAATAACAAATAACAAGGAACAACAAATAAGGGGTGAAATAAAATAACAACAATACAATATCGCGGATGTGCAGCGATAAAGACACACGGAGCGCAGAGAGAGAACAGCTAGCAAGGACGACTCAACCGGAAGTGTATGAGTTTCCATGAGCTCCTGTTTTCCACCACTTTCTCTTTTCCCAGTGCCCCGACGGCGTTGTCGCGAACTCGGCGACAAGTGCGCCGTGCATAGCGTTGCGCCCATTAGCTGCTGCGGCCGCTACAATATCAAGACGATTATTAATTAATGATATTAATAATTTATCTTTTACATTACAAGAATCATTTTGAATTCTTTTAACAAAATTTTTAGTAGTAGTTGCTCTTAATGCAACATCAAATTTTCTATCTGCAAGTATTGCACAAGGATTTTTGAACAAATAACTTTTTGTTTGAGATTGAGCAAACATTATAAATTTGATTAACAATTATTAATATAGAGAAATTAAAGTTTGTCATTTTTAAATTATTTATTATCTGGTGTTGGATTTATGTGGTTTTGATTAATTGAAATATGAACATAATTGTAATCCAACATTTATACCTTTCATATAACTTTGATATGGATGAACAATAAAACCATTTAAATTTAAATCCTTATAATAATGCCATCTTGTTACAGGTGTTAATTGAAGACGTCTAGGACAATTCATTACAATTATATCAGCATAATTTTCTCGTAATAATTCTTCACTTATAAAAGGAGCTCTCATTCTATATTGGGATATTACAAAAATAAACCCCCGAATAGCCAAATATCTTTCAAATTGGGGTTGACGAGCTCTTCTAGAATCAGAATCTTGAGCAAAATGAACATGATGTGTTTTTTGAGTAATATCTGATAACAAATCTTTTGCTACACGATTTAATGATGGTATTAACCTTGACAGAAATGATGATAATTCTTGAGCATTACTCATTGCTAATTGAATATCATCTCTTGAACATTCATATCCCAAACACATTAATAAATCAGTAGCAAAAGCAGGTTCACATGTATGCACAAATCTTTTATCAAAAACAGATGTTAAAATTTCTACTTTCTTATTTTTCATATTAAGATCATCTATTAATGGGTTTTTATTCCAAATTATGCGGAGATTGCAGCCCCTCTGAATGCACTCCGCAAGAAAAATGTCATTTTCAAATGGACCGATTTGCAGCAAGATTCCTTTGTCACACTGAAACAATGTCTGTCTTCTCCCCCTGTACTTCAACTTCCTAATTTTGAGGAAGAATTTCATTTGTTCGTGGATGCCAGTCAGGTGGCACTGGGAGGGGTTCTTCACCAAATGTTCGATGGGAAGCTAAAGCCTATAGCTTATTCTAGTAGAACCTTGAATAATTTTGAACAAAAGCAGCCATCTTACGAATTGGAGTGTCTTGCTTGTTGTTGGGCGGTCGAAAAATTCAGGACTTATCTCCAGCCAAAACCATTCCATTTATATACAGACAATGGGGCGATAACCTGGTTGTTTAAACATCCCAAGCAACTAGGGAAAATTGGACGAATGGTTTTAAAAATGTCATCTTTTCGCTTTGTAATCCATCATGTCCCATGTTCTAAAAATAGGGTAGCAGACTGTCTATCTAGAGTGGTTGACCAACCGATTGAGGATCCAACTCATTGTTCTATGCTTTTACATGAAATACCTCTGTCCTTCACAAACATTCGGGATCACCAGAATTCAGATCCCCACTTAAAACAGCTGATAGAGCGAATCAGACAGGGAAGTCCATCCCCCAATTATTTCATAAAAAATGATTTATTATATCATGGAACAAGCAGACTTAAAAGGGGTAGAGTAGTCATTCCAGATGCCCTCAAGGCCATGTTATATTCCTATTTCCATTCCTTACCAACTGCTGGACATATGGGCGTTAGTAAGACTTCTGAGGGAATCTGTAGGGAGTTTTGGTGGAACAACATGAAGTCAGAAATAGCCCAGATGGTTAGAACCTGTCATGACTGCCAAACCTGTAAACCTAGGAACACCCTTCCCCCTGGAAAGATGAGTTCTACTACTCCTAACTACCCCTGGGAGAGAGTTTATATAGATTTTGTGGGTCCATTACCCAGAAGTCGAAGTGGGAATACCTGTGCACTTACAATCATTGATGGTTTCACCAAATTCACCTTCAGTGAACCATTACGCTCTCAGTTAGCCTCCCAAGTTGTTTCCACGTTATTTCATAAAATCTTTCCTAAATTTGGCTATCCTAAATTCTTGGTTTCTGAGAATGGAACTCAATTCAGATCCGCGCTTCTGTCAGATATGTGTTTTAAATATGGCATAAAGCAAATTTTCACAGCCCCTTATTATCCGCAACCCAACCAAGCGGAACGAGTCCACCGCAACTTGAAATATGCCTTAACCATCTTATCCCAAAATGACCATAGGAAGTGGGATGAATTTGTGCCCAGTTTAACCTTTGCCTTCAATTCTGCCAAGCACAGCAGTACAGGATATACTCCGAGGGTGTTTAACTTCCTCACCCTCTCTCAAATTTCTGGAGAATTCCTCCACAAGCTCTGTCGGAGACGTTAACACAATCTGAAAGGCAGACCCTATGGCAAGATGTGTTAAGAAATCTAAAAAGGACAAGGCTTAGGCAAGCAGTGGCATTTAATAGAAGTCATTCAGGGAATCCCTTTAAAACTGGTGATATGGTGTTGTACAAAAGGTTTCCTACTAGTTCAACGGCACTCCACCAAACTGCCAAACTCACACCACAATGGGTCGGTCCATTTTCAATTAAAAATTTTATATCTCCTGTGACAGCTGTTCTGGAACTGTCACCCACTAAGGAGAGAATTGCCAATATATCACATTTAAAATTGTATCATCAGTAATTCTGTTATTATATCTTGTATGTGCTGGCGTAGGGAATTAGCGACCCCATCGCCCAATGATACTGCATCATTGCAATCAACCCCCAGATGTGAATCTGGTAAAACATATCCATTTTCGGCTTATGCTATGCCTTTGTGAATACAAAGATGATGTTCGAGGCAGCATAAAGGATAATTAGACCTTTATGTTTGTCTCCATGGCTCTAAATTTTTATTATTTAAAGTAACCTAGCCATGCATTTCTTATGTTTACTGGTAATAATGCCACTATTACCACAATAGTTTTTGTGCACTCTCCCCAATTGGGAGAGTGTACCTTAAAATGTTTATAACACTGTATACTATTGTCAAGACAGCTATGCATCTCAAACAGGGGAAATATACTAATTTAAAATTGTTTCACTAATAATAATTATCTGGACTATGCTAAATATTAATCAATGTTATAATAATTATCTGGACTATAATAAATATTAATTAATGTAACGATAATTATCTGTATCACTGTGAATATTAATTAATGTTATAACAATTATCTGTACCACTTACTAAGTTCAAAACGGTGAATGTCATACTGATTTAATGCCTTGTCTTAGAAAATAACTGCTGGTAAGTGCCCAGCATAGAATACTGTTTACTTTACTTAATGCTTTAAATTCAAAATAATCTTTTGTTAAATTTCGGTACTTCCCACATGGAATTACCATGAATTCCTTTCTTTCTTATAATATCCATTGTCTTTTAATGTGCCCTTATTGTAAGCCTAAGGCAAGGAGTGGGCAATAAGTTTTGTATCTTGATTCACTGGTGCTATTCTGAAACCACACACCAGAACACTTCATGATAATTAATATCCGTTATGGTGAAGACATAAGTGGAGGCACCGGGGAGATGAAATTCTCTAAATCTACCTATAAGGTTGCTATATGTTCGGTTTATTTTGGATGAACAATTTGTGGGGATAGTTCTAGTTTGGTTAAGAGTATTTCTAGTTTTTCGTGGTATAGTTCCCCTGGTATTTGATTGTATTGTGAATCATTCCGCTTTGTCATCTCATTAATTCCATCTCCTTTCGAGATTGCCGTTCGTTTAATATCCTGTTACTTCTTTATTAAATATGTCTAAAGAACATGGTAAAAGGGGCGTTGGATTGCTTCCTGAACCTGCAGAAGAGACCCAGTCGAACGGGATGAAATGAAGCCTCAATTCGCGGATTGTGTAAAAGTCGCCAATCAGCTGTTGCTTGAAATTCCCCCTTTCCAAGAACCCACTTCTGAGAATTGGTTTAACTTCATATCAGCGGTATTCGATATATGGTCTTTGTCTCTGATTCCGGAACATTATCTGCTTACTCTGTTGCTGTCTAAACTTCCGGCTAATTGTCGCCAATTCTGGCTCGCGGTTGTTAACCAGAGACTTCCATGGGATCAAATAATAACTAAAGTATGGGATACTTTCGTCTCAAAAAGGGAATACGAACGACTTCTAACAACCAAAGTCAAACGATTTCAGATGCCGCACGAGTCTCCTCGCGATTATTATTATTCCGTTCAAGTTGCCGCGAAAGCACTCGGAAAATCACATTCTGACGACGAATTCATAGAATTGGTATTGGAAGGGCTGAATCCTATTTCGCAGTCCACGTTGACCTTCGCTTCCCGCCCCCAGACGCTTGCTCTTTCCATATATGTATGACAACCAAATCCACGAAATACTTCTTTTAATTCTTTCTCTTTTGGAACAATTCTAATTACCAAATAATCAATTAAATTACTCAAATCAGTTGATTTAAAATACCGAGAAAGATAACGAGTATGATTAGTTGTAGATTTTGGATTCATAAGATAATACAATAATACTCTTGTCTGAGGCCATGAAGGCTTCTCACTAGAATCTTTTGTTAAATAAGCTCTAACAACATCTGATCTTAATATTGACATTGTTCGATCTTTTAAGAAAGGAAGAAAATTTTCATAAACATTAAATTCTTTTTGTGGTAATATTTGAACAAAATCATAATCATTCAAAGAAATTGATCCATATCTATTTATGATATACATAGAATCAGGATCTCGATTTTCTAATAAAGCATTAACCAAATTTTTAGGGCAATTAAATGTTAATTCAACCAATGGCCATTTTTTATATTTCAAGATATGACCTTTAATCAATGATCTTTTTGCATTTCTAGTACAATCTTGGATCCAATCCTTATCTAAAGTTACAGATTTAGTAGCATGTTCAAAAATTGTTTTAGCACCTTTTTCCATATCAACAAACGGATGTCCTAGTATTTTAGATAAACACATTAATTCATGACGGAGAGGGATTGATTCTTCAGTTAAAATAGTATCAAGAAACAATGAATTTCCAACTCCGTCAACATCAATAAGAGTTAAACCAATTCCTATTCCTTCAAGAACTTTCATATATTCAATAAATTTAGATCCTAAACTATTTGAACATCTAATAAGTCCTAAAATGAAAGAAAGTACCTTTTTATATGTACCTTCTTCTGATCCAGATCCATCTAATTTATTTGATGCAAATAATATAGAAATAAGATCACATAATTTGTTATGAATCATTAACAAATATGATTGTGGTAATAAATATAATCTACCTTTCCATAAAATGGCAGTAATTGAACCATTCCATACACATTTCCATGATAATTTTTTGATTTCAAAAAACAAATATTTATTTGTAGGATCTGGTTTAATTTCTCAAGGATCATTTTGATTGATTTTACTAATTAAATTTTCAAATTCAAATGAAAATTCTACTAATTTACTAATCTCTGAAGTAATAAATCCTTTTTCAATCCAATGATTGATATCATCTAATTCATTGGTGTCAGAACGTGAAATTAAATTAGATCTCATGTAATCCAGTAGAATTTTCATAGCAAGCATTAAAGATGAAATAATTCTCTTTTCCCATCCATATCTTTGATTGTTAGTAAATGTAGAATTGAATATTTCTGAGATTAATTGAGGGAATATATTTATATTCATACGATGTTCAAGTTCTTTTTCAATATTAATATTGAAGGAGATATCACGGAAGGAATAACCACGTTGGTTTATTATTTCTATTAACAATAATAACAAATAACAAGGAATAACAAAAAACAGGTGAAATAAAATAACAACAATATAATATCGCGGATGTGCAGCGATAAAAACACACGGAGCGTAGAGAGAAAACAGCTAGCGAGGACGACTCAACCGGAAGTGTATGAGTTACCATGTGCTCCTGTTTTCCACCACTTTCTCTTTTCCCGGCGCCCCGACGGCGTTGTTGCGAACTCAGCGACAAGTGCGCCGCGCATAGTGTTGCGCCCATTAGCGGCTGCGGCCGCTACATCACCCCCCTGGCAGTGCTGAAGGCTATGTAAAAAAATCGGCGAAATGCTCGTGAAAGCGGACATTTCTTCCCCGCCGTGTCGTTTTCCTTTCATTCGGTCGTGGTGCACCTGGGCTGGTGTTATCCTCCGCAACTGTGTCCTGTACCGTGGGTGGGGATGGTAGGATCTCATCCGCGATGACGAACGCTGGTTTCAGCCTATCAATGGAGACTGTGGACTCTCGGCTTCCCATCCGCACCACGTAGTACTTGGCGTGTCTCTGGAGTACCGGAAACGGTCCATCATATGGGGGCTTTCGTTGCGTCGTGCCGCACGAAAACGTGCGTTGTCGTTGCCAAATCTTTAAACACAAAGATTGGCTTGCTTCCATGCCGCAATGTTGGCTGCGGGCCCAACACCCGCATATGGCTCCTCAGCTGTGTGAGGGAACTACGAGGGTCGTCACTGCACGATGGCGTCGAAGGTGATAGGAACTCGCCTGGAAGTCTTTAAGGCTCGCCGTACACCAGTTCTGCCGGTGTGGCTCCGAGATCCTCCTTACATGCCGACCGTATTCCCAAAAGAACGGCTGGAAGGATGCCTGTCCACGCCTCAGTCTGATGGCACATGATGGCCCCCTTAAGCTGTCTGTGGAGGCGTTCCACGAGGCCATTCGCCGCAGGATGGTACGCAGTGGTGTGCAGGTGCTTGGATCCGGACAGGAGGAAAAGCTCTCGGTAGAGTTGAGATTCGAACTGTCTGCCCTGATCCGTCGTGACTCGGAGCAGTGGTTAAAGCGTGCGATCCACCCCGAGAAGAAATTCCGGGCAACAGTCTGGGCCGTTAAGTTCGGAATGGGGATGGCCTCTGGCCATCGTGTAAATCTGTCCACACACGTGAGGCAGTATTTGTACCCCTGAGAGATGGGCAAGGGACCCACCAAATCAAGGTGTACGTGGGCGAACCTCGAGCTCGGTGTGACGAAATTCCCTACTGGCGACGAGACGTGCCGGGTCACCTTGGAGCGCTGACATGGGATGCATGAGCGTACCATCGCATGGCAGTCCTTCCTGACCGAGGGCCAAACAAATCGGTCCGTGATGCCTTTTGTCGTGCTCTGGCTCCGGGATGAGATAGATTATGGATTGAGTCAAAGACCCGTCGCCGGAATGGGGCAGTGACGAAGGGTCACAACGTTTTGGTGGAGACGTCGCAATAAAGTTGCGCGGTCGTTCCTGGGATCGTCACCTTTCTAAGAGTAGCAAAAGCAGGTTCACAAGTATGCACAAATCTTTTATCAAAAACAGATGTTAAAATTTCTACTTTCTTATTTTTCATATTAAGATCATCTACTAATCGGTTTTTATTCCAAATTATGCTGAGATTGCAGCCCCTCTGAATGCGCTCCGCAAGAAAAATGTCATTTTCAAATGGACCAATTTGCAGCAAGATTCCTTTGTCACACTGAAACAATGTCTGTCTTCTCCCCCTGTACTTCAACTTCCTAATTTTGAGGAAGAATTTCATTTGTTCATGGATGCCAGTCAGGTGGCACTGGGAGGGGTTCTTCACCATATGTTCTGTGTTTCAACAAAAACCTATCGTATTTCCTATAACACTGTTTTCAAATTTTTCAAAGTCACTTTTAAACAAACACACTTTTCTTAATAATTCTAAATGTATCATCACTACAGTTCTGCAGTCCTAATTTTTCCTGCACGTAGCTATACAATTCAGTTACTGTCACATTTTTCCTCCTCAGTACTTCAAATAATTCTATGCGGGTTACCACCGGTAAATCACCTCCTCCTGCGCACGACATAGTGATTTCCCCTGAAAGAGTATAAGTAACACTTCAAAATTATATAAATAAAATTTTTTAGACTTCAATGGTCGACTTATACACCGGAATATATGGTAATTTTCATCACCTTACGTAAACGATTGCACTGGCTGTCAGGCTGGGAATCCCCTTCTTAATCTGGAATGTATGTCATAAAATCAGTTCTCATCAATTCTGGATTAACCGGTATGGAAAACACGCAAGTTCGTGGGGCCCAATGGACAAGGGGGCCCACCAGGGGTGGATTGGGCTGCCGGGACATTGGGCCCCCCTTCCCTTGCAGTCCCGAAGCAGGAAAGTCCGATTAGGATATGGGATTTCCCAAGACCCTTCCTCCTGCGGTTTCTCTTTGTTTCCACATGCATTCATTCAGGCACACTCAAATTTTTTGATTTCTTTCGATATGGCTCTTGTTTGAGAACGAAATATGTACAGGCAGTCCTCGTCTTTCGTACATTCAACTTTTGTACAACTCACTCTTTTGTACAATATACATTCTCACCTCTAAACAGCCATTCGTATGCTGAATTCGGACTGTCAGCTGACGATCAAACATTTCCAGCTATCTCATAGTGGCGCTGTCTGTCAGCCAAACTAACACTTTTAATAAATTACCAAATGAAGCAAAATGCATAAATATAATAAAATTCAAAAGAGTAATGGCTTTATGGCTGAAATATAAATCATTCTACTCAATTGATTAGTTTCTAGAAAGTGACCTAACAGATTTAAATTTCTGAAGACAAAACTATCCTTACAGTATGCTGCGTAATAATATACATATTATATGTAATGTAAGATTTGTGGGTAATGTTTTTTAATATTGTACTGAAATTTGACAAGATTAATCCCACTGTAAAGTTGGTTAATAATCAATAAATTATTATTATTATTATTCAGTCTCGGCAACGTTACCATCTTTGTTTGTACGTACAGCAGCGTTACTTTGTTTGTGCATTTTACATCTATTATTTTATAAAGATGAGTGAGAAAAGGAAAACTGAAAGTGCTAATACAAGTGAAGATAGTAGGCAGTAATGTTAGGAGGGTGACCAGGAGCGTTGTCGAGGAGAAGGAATGACAATTTCTTCCTTTCGCAGTAGGCCTTCAATTCCGGTTCAAGATGGGGCAGAAAATAATCATTAAAAATGGCCGAAGTCATCCAAGCCTTCCTGTTGGAGTGCCAAATAACTGGTAAATGTTCCTTGGCATAATTCCTTATAGCTCTGCGATTCTCCGAGTGGTAAATCATTAACAGCTAAATCTTATAATTGCCTGATGCGTTTCCACCCAAGAGCAGTGTACAATGATCCTTTGATGCTTTGAATCCTGGCGCTGACTTCTCTTCCATTGATATGTAGGTTCGGTTCGGCATTCACCTCCAAAACAGCCCTGTTTTGTCAAGTTTGAAAACCTGTTGTGGTGTGTAACCACCTTCTTCAGTCAGTGCTTTTATGACTACTGAAAATTTGTCTGCAGCAATGGAATCGGCTCCAGCAGCTTCTCCAGTGAATTTCAGATTATGGAACGCATAGCGTTCCTTAAAACAACCAAACCAGCCATCGCTAGCAGCAAAATGAACTGCATCTGTCTCATTCTTCTTCAATTCTTCATATAAACTTCTTGCTTACTTTTGAATGATGGCCATGGATAAAGGACAGTTTTGCTGGTTTTGGTGTTCAATCCACGTGGCCAATAACCGTTCCATTTTCTCTAAAGCGCCCGAACGAGCTTTCATATTTCTCGTAGCACTGATATCCGCTGATGTTCGAGCCATTTTATGAACACTTTTAGCATTGTCACAGATTGTTCTTATTGTAGAATCATTGAGTCTTAATGCTTTCCGAATGTCAATGTTTCTTTCACCATGCTCAAACCTTTTAGGCACCTCTATTTTCATTTCTAAGGAAAGAGACTTTCTAGCTTTTTTCAGATCCTTCTTCCCATGTTAGAATCACTTCTTAACTCTTTTGAAGCTCATTTTAAAACGGGAGGATAAAATAAAGAATATTAAGAATTAAAATCACAGAGATAAACGAGAGCTAAATGGATAATGTTAGCACTACCAAAGACGACAACAGCTAAACTGCCTACCTATTTATACTTTTGCGGTGAAAGTAAATGAACGCCACACTTCACAATGTAACAGTATGTACATATACTTTGTCGGCGAGTGATAGTATGAGAGTGAGACTTCACAATGTAACATTCAAAGGTAGCCAAGGCGTAGAAATTAGCACAGTGGCACAAATACAATTTTATTTGTACATACTGTAAGGCTGCTACTGTTGACGACTGATAATTTACATCAAATTTAGTGTACAATCAAATTGTCGACGAATAATTGCCGGTTTTTCATAAAAAGTTTCTTAGTTCAAAAATATCTTTTTTGCCTTATGGTGGGTTGCATATTTGTTAATTAGAAATGGCGTTAAAACGAAAGCACGTAAATTGAATTGGCATAAATCGGGTATCACCTGTATATATAGCAAGAATAACAGCGGCCCAATTACACTTCCCTGAGGCACTTCGGAAGTCAATTTGACGACGTCTGATGCAACTCCATTGAGAACTACTCTCTGGGTTCTATCCGAAAGGAATGAAGCAAACCAATTTACAATTTTGTCAAAGTTTCTTATTTCAGTCTTCACCATTTGATTGCAGCTCTTGTTCTGTGATTTTATTCAGAATGGTCCACTGGCTAAACAACTGAGTATCATTCACTCCTAATCCTCACACATTTGAGATACAGTAGACTCCCGATTATCCGGGATGGTAGGGAATAAACTAATCCTGGTTTAAAATATCCTGGTTAATCTAACATCCATTTGATATACAGTAAGTCCATGACCAACAAGGTTAATTCTTTCACAAAATTCCCATGCAAGTCGAAAATCATGTAAATCGAACAATAATTAAACCAATACCATTTTGAAAGCAATGCAGTCAGCTGTGCGGTGCTTGCGGAAATGTAAAGAGAGCTTTATCGGAAACGTATGGCAAATGAGATCTTTTGAGTGTCAGTTCAAATAACCTGATTCATGCGGCAATTCAACATATTTGTTTGAATACAGTTACGAGATAAATTTCACGCACTTGATTAAAAAACACAAAGTTAACATTATCATTTGTCTGCTACTTTTCCTGCGCATAGCACTATGTATTGAGTGACTTGTCTAACGCGCGGCAGTTAACCTACTGCGATTAAACGTGCTCATGAGTTACGCCGTGTTTCCGTGTGTCTGGTTTTACTGTATTAAAACAATAAGATTATGGAAAAAAATTTAATTTACGCGTGACCCTGTTTGCTACTGTAATAAACGATATAGTAAGCTGTATCAAGACTCTTCTAGAGGCATCTCTCTTTATAGATGATGATCTCGCAATTTTCTGCATCTCATCCAACTTGTCTACAGCAACAAGGCAGATACAGCTATCAATTGTTTAGGCAAATGGGCACGAGCAAATGGTTTTTGTTTTTCCAACGAGAAAACCAAATGCATACCCCCTGCAGGTAGGGGGGTAGAATTATCCTGCAACCCCTCTGCTGGTCGTAAGAGGCGACCAATGGGCGAGGAGACAACCTCGTAAAAAAACCCAGTCAACTCGGGGTAGTTTCCAAACAGCATGTGCGTCTTCTGTTTGAGTTTCAGCCATAACATCCGGCTATCGGCCCTGTGGCGACCAAAAATTATAGCCACATACAGCTCCAACTAAATGCTATATCGTACACATAATAAAATACAATACAGTATCAACAACACTTAACCACTTCAGAAACTGTGGACTTATCGTTACCGTCTCTCCGACAGGAAACTTTTCACACTCTCCTCTGCGAGGAACGACTCTTCTCGCTTTTTGTCTCTCTCTCTCTTCACCACCGCGGTGACAGCTCGCTCTCCGTCTCTCTCGGTGGTCTCCTTCGTTCCCTCGACTGCCGCTCTAGCCTGACGTCGCCGCTCGAGGGGGGGGGGGGGGGGTACGGCGGGTAGCTTAAATGGGCGACTCCTCGACTTCGTATTGGTTAATTTCGTGATTATGTGATATAACCCTACGAAAAGGAGGGAATGGGAAATAGGGGTAATATTCGCCCTATATAAAGCGCGTTGCTGTGGGACCAGCCATTCGGCGGGCCATTCGGTGAGGCCATTCGTGTTCTGTTCACCGATGACAGAGACACCGATAACAGAGCAGCGATTTTCTGCGTTTTCGTCGCGTTATTTCGACAAGTGCTTCGTTAAGTGCGGAGTTGTGGGGAAAATTGCTGCAGCCCGCCTGCGTGTTTGCCGTGCGTGGAGACCCATAAGGTGGGGAAGAGATGCCTGGTGGTTGAGTTCACTGGACTCCATCTGGGTTTCGGATGCTCATGCTGTAATCCGTGAGCAACACACCACTTCGGCCTTGGACTCACTCTAAACGGGACGGGACATCCTACGAATCAGCTTACCATCGCATCTTGACGTTCTGGTCAGCGAATGCGGAGGCTATGGGGGTCTGTGTAGGTGGGTCGAAGGTGCATGGGTTTGGCTAGCCCATGTGCTGGAGATCTTACCCGAAGCAGACAACCAAGTCAGAGGCACTATATCCTTCTGGTTAGCCCTGGCGTCCGCATCAGTTCGTGGTGCGGCATCCCATTTATGGCTCCGTGGTGGGTGGGGAGATCAGAGGACGAAAATTCAAAGTTTATTATGGCTCTTTTTACGGCCACACAATCTTCTTCTCCTCCAAAAAGATCCCGCCCAGAAATGGGCGGGAGAGACTCAGTTGCCGGAGGTTGCCGGAAATATTTAATCATAAAGTGTGCCAAGGAAGGAGAGACCCTGACGAAGGTGTCTCCCTTCTTTATTTACAAGGTTTTGTCAAGCTTGGTACCAGGAAAGTTAGAGTCTGTAAAGAAACTGCAGGATGGTACACTGCTTATACAGGAATCTGAAGATAAGCAGAGCCAGAAGTAGCTGTCCATGACAACTCTTCATGACATCCCAGTAAGAGTTGAGACATATAAGACCCTGAACACGTGGTATTATATCTTGCTATGACCTTCTCTATGTTGACATCGAGGAGATAACGAATTAGATGGCTCCCCAAGGAACGCAACGGTGAGACAATAAATACGACCTCGGTTGTGCTCACGTTGGGATCTGTATTAAGCGTCACGTTATTTCAATTGCCATAAACGACGTGGTGTCTTGCATCTTATCACCAGCATAGCCTCTCTCGTCGTGGAAGACCTGGGAATATTCTGTTGGTCGTCCAAGGTCTCTGCTTCAGTGAGACAATTGCAAATCATGCTTCAACTATTTTGGAAGTGGTCTATTATCAATGGCTTCCGTTTCTCTGTTGAGAAAACTTATTGTGCCCACCTTTCACCGGCGCCTTGTTATTTTCCCCCGACCTACATTACAGTTGGGAAACCACGTTCTAGATTTTGTGGAATCCGTTGGCTTTCTTGGAATGCATTTAGACCGTCGACTCGACTGGAGGGCTCATATTAAAAAATTAAAATTGAAGGTACTGTCTACAATGATTTTTTAAAAATTTTTACATTCGTACCTGTTCTCTATCCCTCGGGTACCACCTCAATGCGAGGTTTGCCACTCTCTAGTCACTGTAAGACACTTCCTGACAGACTATCGTAAGTATGCAGCAAATCTTTTATCACAGATCTAGACGACATCCATGGCGACAATTCGTCAAGGATAGAGAAAGTTTTATCCTTCTTGAAGGGGGCTGGCCTCTTTCACAGGTTTTAAACATTGACTCAAGTATACATTACTGCGGTACTTTATTAAAATATCATTGAATTTTATTTTTTATTTTTTAAAAATAAAATTCTAGTTAAATAAATAAAATTAATATATTGCACTGTAAGGTGCTAAATGACCTTAGCTGTCTAAGCACCTACAAAATCCCAATCCTACCTACCTACCTGAGAGCGATCAAAGCAAGCGTCACTCCATGGCCATCCTCGGTTAGAAACAGCCACCGGGAGGAATTCGCAGTCACCCGACTTAGAATTGGCCACTGCGCTTTGACGCACTCATTCTTATTTATGCGGGAAACGGAACCTCCCACATGGTCTACCTGCAACTGCCCCGTAACCGTAAGTCACCTGCTGACAGAATGTGTCAAACATGGGGTATCCGTCAAATTTTAAATATGAGAGGCACTCTCTCTGAACTTTTAACAGACGATCCTCTTAAAATTGACACTACTTTAAAATTCTTAAGGTTAACAAATCTTTTAAGCACTCTTTGAATTTACTTTTTTCCTTTTTTATCTTATGCCTTTTATTATATATTTAACTTATTTATTTTATAAATTCATCTTATCCTATTTTATCTTATTTATTCTTGTGTAGCCACTCCATGGACGGAGACTTACCAGAGTGCACAGCTAGAGTTAATTTTCTGATTCTTGCGTAGTATGCACCACCTCTGACTCCTTTTCAGGTGGTGTTGGCCAAGTATGCTCAGGCCCTGATAACCAAGTAGGCCCACTCCACCACAAATATTCCTGAGCTTGCCTCACTGGGGTGGCCGCAAAGTTTGCCCAATGATGAGGGGAGGAATGTAGCCAGCTTAATGCTGCTCTCGAGTTTGACCAGGCACTAATCGCTACAAAAGTGTAATCTCAAACAAATATTGTGAGCGTGGTGCAACAGCTTTGCCACTAGCACAGCAGCACAGAGCTCCAACTGTGGGAGAGTAACAGTTTTCAAGGGTGCTACTTTCGCTTTAGCCTGTACAATGAATGAGGCAATCTGACCATCTTCTAACTCCATCTGCAAGTACACCACCCCTGCATAACCTCTCTCCGAGCTGTACGCAAATACGTGCAGTTGGAGGCGAATGGCTTCATCGATGTATAGATAGTATGGTACGCGAAGGTTCTCCAATTGATGCAGCTGGTCACTTATATCGTTTCATTTTTTTTAGATACTTCTGGGGGAGCCGCCTCGTCCCAGTCACATCCCAACTGCCACAAATATTGAATTATACACTTTGCAACGAGGGTAACTGGACTCAAATATCCCAAGGGGTCATACACAATTTCTGTGCTATTTGCCAAATCCTCAATGTTTCTTCATCTGTCATGATGCTCAGTTCCTCTGCTGCAAATAGACATTTAGTTTCCCATAGAACATCAAAGCCACCGACCCCTCTCCACAGGCAGCATGTATCACTAGCACTACTTCAGGATACCCTGTTGAATCCGCACTGGGAACTATGACTTCCTCGCTGTATAGCTAACTGCTCAGTCTTCCTGGAACCAATTCAGATCTTTATTGGAAGGTTGTCTCTTTGGATAAGTTGGTTGCCATCATCAAGGCACATTCCTCATGATAATCTTACTAGCCTGCAGTTGTGATCGCAGCTCTCTCAAAATACTCAATCTGGTAGAAGAAACTGCCATCCCTTTCTTCACATGATGTCATTCAGAAGGATTGCCTATAGCCAGGCACTTCACCATTCACAACATATTCATAATGGAGGCGTATGATTGGAGTCCACGCTGCAACATCACCTCATAAAATGTTAATGGTAACATTTCCCACACGACATCAAATCTGTTGACCTTTCTCCACAGGCAGCCAGAAGCACTTCGGTTGACAGTTCGGAGACCAACTCTATGTGTACTGCTCGAGTAGCCAAACACAGAAACAGGCAGATATAGGCCTTAAAGGTTCGTGCCTTCTTCACCTTGCCTAGCAATATTTAATAAGGATCACCATAATTTACTCCTATGTTAAGGAATGGCTTAATGTGTTGAAGGCGTGTTAACGGCAGACTTCCCATGAGTGGCTGGGTCATGGCAGGTCTAACTCGGAAGCAAGTGACACACTTGGTGGTCCGGCTGCGTATGGCCTCTTGAGCATTTAGAATCCAAAATTGGCCCTGGATTATCGCTTGCAAATTCAGAGGTCCGGGGTGTAGGTAGACCTCATGAAAGTAATCAATGAGCAACGTGGTGAGACAATGTGCCTTTGGCAACAACAACGGGTGCTTCCTTCCAAACTTAATATCCGCATGAGTGAGTCTTCCTCTGACTTGCAACTTGCCTTCCGCATCCAGGTAAGGATTTAACCTACGGAGGCGAGAAGAGACACCCTGCATTTTTTTAAAACCAAGGCAGCAATATCCTCAGCGTACTCTTCACATTGTACAATCTTGACCAAAACCAAAAGTGCCTTTCTCAGTTCAGCTGAGGAAATAGCACCTACGAGTTTCTTGTGTGGGTGCCTACAGTTGTGAACAAACCGCAATACCAAGGCGGTGGTTGTTTTTAGTTTACTCGATGAGTATCCCTTGAGCCACTCCATGAATGGAGACTCACCGGAGTGCACAGCTAGAGTTAATTTTCTGATTCTTGCATAGTACGCACTGCCTCTGACTCCTCCTCAAGATGTGTTGGCCAAGTATGCTCAGGCTCCGATTACTAAGTAGGCCCACTCCACCACAATTTATGTTCTATTAACTCTGTCGGCGACAAGCCTCGACTAGTACAATCGGCAGGGTTATCATGAGTAGGAACATAACGAAATCGTTGTGGCAACAAATATTCCTGAGCTTTGCTCACTTGGCTGGCCACAAATGTTGCCCAACGATGAGGGGAGGAACATAGCCAGCTTAACTCTTTTAGTGCCAGGCCTCCTGACGTAGGTTTTGCTAAAAGTGCCAAGGGTGTTTTACCTGTTTTGCAAGGCTATAGAAATAAATTCATATCTCACCTCTCTGAGTTTTTCCACAAATGTTGAATACAGTCTATTGTTTGCAGGAATTAAAGAAATGTAGTCAATTTACAAATAATTTTCCAATAACAAATGTAAACTTTTATTTTAAAAAACTATTGATTTTCTATCACTGAAACTTATTTTATAAACTAATGACAATCAATTTTAGTTATTATTTCCTTAATGACAGGTTTATTATGAATACACTGAAAAAAATTCACAATGGCAAGTTTTACAGAAGATGGTATATACATTTTTTAGTAAAAACTTACACTAGCAAAATTACAGTGACACATTTAAGAAAACAATTTATATTTGAGAAAAATATTTACAGTAAAAAATAATTGTTTACTACACAATTTTAATCCTAGAACAATAATTACTTCATATATAACCAGTTACAAAGATTTTATATGAAATCTTGGTTTTTTGAATGGTATTATACATTTTCTGCTTTTGATGTTTTGATCTCCACACTGGCATGCATAGTAGTCCACAATATTCCTAGTGTATACAATGATGCATTATTTTAGATATGATCGAAGAAAGTCATTAATTCATTTAAAGATATTGATTTCATTAATTAGGTAATAAAAAAATTATATGAAAAAACAAGAAAAATGCAATACAGTAGACTCCTGGATATCCGGGATGGTAGGGAATAAACTAATCCCGGTTAATCTAACATCCATTTGATATACAGTAAGTCCACGACCAACAAGGTTAATTCGTTCACAAAATTCCCATGCAAGTCGAAAATCATGTAAATCGAACAATAATTAAACCAATACCATTTTGAAAGCAATGCAAATCCAAATATAGAGGAATCTGTCAACTTCTAAATATGAGAGGCACTCTCTCTGAACTTCTAACAGACGATCCTCTTAAAATGGACATTATTTTAAAATTCCTGAGGTTAACAAATCTTTTAAGCACTCTTTGAATAGACTTTTGCCCATTTTTTAGCTTATGCCTTTATTATATATTTATCTTGCAATTTTATTCATCTATTTTATCCTATTTATTCTTGTGGACCTTTTTTTTTAACGTGTATTCATTCGTTTTAACCTGCAAGGTACACTTTTTGATTTGAGACGGTGCGAAATGACCTTAGCTGTCGAAGCACCTTACAAACAACTACTACTACTACTACCATTCTGAAGGCAACGCAGGCAGCTGTGTGGTGCTTGCAGAAATGTAAAGAGAGCATTAGCGGAAATTTACGGCAAATGCGATCTTTTGAGCGTCAGTTCAAATAACCTGATTCATGCGGCAATTCAACAAATTTTTTGAATACAGTTACAAGATAAACTTCATGCACTTGATTAAAAAAAACGAAGTTAACAATATCACTTGTCTGCTGCTTTTCCTGTGCGTAGCGCTATGTATTGAGTGACTGTCTAACGCGCTGCAGTTATCCTACTGGGATTAAACATGCTCATGAGTTACGCCGTGTTTCCGTGTGTCTGGTTTTACTGTATTAAAACAATAAGATTATAGAAAAAAATTGAAATGAAAAATATGTACTTATTTATTCCTATTTTATTTAAAATACGATAGTAAAGAAGTTCGCTTTTTCGATTCGTTAACCTTTCGGAAAATGGTGCTGCGCAGATTTCTCAGCATTATTTTCTCAGCCAGGGTGCTGTCTTGCTGTCCCTCCAAATAATCCAGCGGAGCTTCGGTGTCAGTTAAAGCAGTGCTGTGACTGATACTTTGCTCTGGTATTAGGTTGTCATCTTCCTGGTCCAAATCATCGACCACCACTGTCCTCATAACCAAAAAATTCCTTGTCGTTTCCCTGTAAAATTTTTTGCCATGATTTTTTTAATGTCGAACTTTTCACTGTTTTCCAAGAACCAGAAATTTCATAAGTAGCATCCAATACAGTTAGCTTTTACCAAAACAACAGCAAATCATCACCATCTTCCTTTATGAACTTCAACAGCAAGTTTCTTCGATAAATTGTTTTCATGCTTTGTATCACTCCTTGATCCATAGGCTGAATCAAAGCTGTCACATTTGGAGGTAAGTACTTCACAAATATATTTCTGTCTTCGGACTTTAAAGTGTCTTCATTTGGGTGGTTGGGGGCATTGTCGAAGAGTAAAATCGCCTTTTGTGGCAGATCTAAAGATTCCAAGTGTTGACGCACTGCTGGAATGAATTTTGTTTTAAACCAGTCCGTAAAAATTTCTCTCTCCATCCATGCTGACTTATTACTGTAGTAATCGATAGGTAAATTTGTTAAAACTTTAACTTTTGAGAAAGCTCGAGGTGTCTTTGCATTTCCAATAACACACGGTTTCAAAAAATGAGACCTGATGGCATTACCACAGCACAAAACTGTTAGGCGTTGTTTCTGAAGTTTATGCCCTGCAGCACTTTTTTCATTTTCACGAGCTAAATTTTGTGGTAGACCCTTCCAGTATAAACCAGTTTAATCAGCGTTATAAATTTGTTCTGATGTGAATCCTTCGTTACTGACGAAATGTTGAAACTGAGACTTCCCTCGATAGCAATCTGACGAGTCCCGTGCCTTTGCTTAAATCTTGTCAACCACCCACATGATGCGTTAAAGTCCCCTTTCAACTTCAATTCATCGAAAAAATACTTTGCTTTCACTGCACAAACAGCTCCTGAAACAGGGATTCCCTCAGCTCTCTGTTAGTTACACCACAAAACCATTGCTTTGTCCAAATCATCGTAGGTTGATGTCTTCATGGTTTTCTGCCCAGACATGTCACTTGCACTATCAAAAACTCTCCCTGTCTGGCCGATGTAGATAGCATCACAATCTGCACAGCTGAGTTTATAAACACCACTTTTAGAAAAAAAGGTCAATTTTATCTTTTCCGTTTAATGACATCCCAATTGAATTGTTGTTGTAGAAAGCTGGTTTTAGTGTATCTTTAGGAAAGGAATTGGAGATGTTGAGTGATAGATTTTCAGTGTATAGCATTCAGCACCAAACGTGCCTTCTTGTCATCAGGGGTCGTCAGGTTGGTAAAGATGTTACTAAGGAGGATTTTCCTTTGTTTTCTTGAAAGAAGTCTGTCAATGAGTGAGTCTTGATAACCGTTGGCTTTCGCGATTTGCTTAATTATGTGCAGTTCTTTATTAAAGTTGTGAGCGGAAAGAGGAATACTAGTAAGGCGATGAATCATGGTATGGAAATACGCATGTTTCTGTGCAGGGTGGTGTTTAGAAGTGCGGTTAATAACATGATCGGTGTAGGTAGGTTTGTGGAATATGGCGAACTCGAGAGTATGATTGAGACGATGAATGGTGAGATCCAGGAAATTGAGGGCGGAATCCTGTTCCAGTTCATAGGTAAACTTTAAGGAGGGGTGGAGGGAGTTCAAAAAGGAGAACAAAAGCAGTTGCCTAAGTGTACCATTCCATATGCATAATATGTCGGCAACGTACCGAAACCACGTAATGACATTATGGTGAAGGGGATGATTTGAATCAAACAAAAGCGTCTCAATAGAGTTCATAAATATATCGGCGAGAAGGGGGATAGAGGGGAACCCATTGCAAAACCTTCTTGTTGCAAATAATAAGTGTCATTACAGCAGAAATAATTCTGCAAAACGGAGACTTCTAATAAGTTGCACAGTTCATTCACAATGTTTTGAGGAGTTCCAGAATTGAGCAGGATGTCTTTAGCCATTTTTGTAACTTCGGATATCAGAACACAGGTGAACAGGTTAGTCACATCAAATGACACTAGCTTGGTGTTTGGAGAAATCTTCGCGGATTTGAGTTTCTTAGTGAGTTCAATTGAATTTTTAACACTATATTTTGGCACAAACCGAGTATGTTGACGGAACAGTTTGTTAACT
Organism: Uropetala carovei; assembly: GCA_036926305.1. Classification (NCBI taxonomy): domain Eukaryota; kingdom Metazoa; phylum Arthropoda; class Insecta; order Odonata; family Petaluridae; genus Uropetala; species Uropetala carovei. Next base: position 3,934,149 of record JAXCHB010000015.1, on the reverse strand, counting down.
AAAAATGCCAGTTTATGCGCCGGGGAAGATACACTAGAAACCACAGGTCTAATGGGAATATCCGGCTTGTGGATTTTTGGGAGCCCATAGAGATGGGGAGACAAAGGGTTCATTTGAAAGGCTCTTGTACTGGAAGATTTGTCGAACAAAGAGGAACAAGAGCGAACTACGTTTTTAATTTTACTATGGAAGGTGCTGGTGGGATCCTTCTTAAGGGAAATACAGTTACTGTTGGCAATGAAATCCAGAACTTTTTTATGATAATCCATTCTATTCATGATCACGACACAACTACCTTTGTGATGAGATTGCCCTTCGAAATTAAGTTTAACACATTTTTTAACGGGCAATAATTTGTCAAAGGTTTTGACAATGGTAAGGATGAAACTTGAGAGGAAATTAAGTTTGAAACTGAATGTTTAACACTAGAACGGCGGGACCGGATGACCCCCCGTGAACGGCGAAGGCAGTCATTTTGACCGCTCGTTATTTCTCCATAGTTTTTAAGCAGGAAAATTTACACGATTCAAATCAACTTAATTAATATTCTAAACATTTATTTTATGATTACAAGTTATCTTATTTTGCTCCTTTGAAAAGGAATTAATTTACTTCAGCAATTTTTACATATGCACTTCTTTACAATTTTCTCAGTGCATTTTCTGCAAACAACCTTTTTGCAAATTAAACACACATTTGTAGTTTTATTTCTTTTGCAAGAAACTAATATTTGGCACTGACATCTTATCGTAAGTTTCACATCTTCAGCGATTTCTTGGCTAATAGAACTTCTCACTTGACGTGAATTCACCTATTCTTTCCGAAGGTCTTCCGCAACTTGGAGGATAAATTCCCCTTGACTAATTTTATTCCCTGTCACTTCTTTGAATAAAATCCATGAATTTATCAATGCCAGATCAAAAATATTGTAAAATACTTGCATGGGCCAGCGACGGGAGGAAACCTTTGTTGAATATAATCGGACCATCTGGTAGACAACATCAATGCCATACTTTGTAGAGTTGTAGTATTCGACAGTTTCTAGTAATGTTTTTTTCGTTTCATTTACGTTTACAGTAGGGTGCATAGTACTAAATATCAGCACGATTTTATTTCCCTTTCCTTGGTAAATCGTCAGCGTTCCCAAATGACATTGGAGTACCACGGTGCTGTACAAAGTATCCTTTAAGTTTCTAGCAATTTTAGGCACTTCTTTTCTTATTCTGTTTACTGTTCCAAGGAGAATTGTATTTCTTGCTTTCAGCCTTTCTCCAAGCTTCAAGGAAGTAAAGAAGTGGTCTGTTGTCACATTTCTTCCTTTGTCCAAGAATGGTTCTAGTAGACGCATGACAACCTTTTCAGGTAGTCTCTCACCAGGAGTACGATTTTTGTCTTTTCCAAGGTATGGAAATCCATTGAGCATGTATTTAGATCTTACATCCACTGCCAGCCAAAATTTTATGCCAAATTTATCTGGCTTATTTTCTAAATTTCTAAAAAACTCACTACTAGAAAAAAACCTTCCTGGTCCGATTGTGGACGAATACATCCGCCTAACTTCCTTCTGTATGCAACAAACATATTTTCAGGTCAACAACTCTTTTTATCAACAGAAAGAAGGCACAACCATGGGCAACCCTTTATCTCCCTTATTAGCAGAAATTTTCATGACTAATTTCGAACGCATTTGTAAGAAACCTTTCCGTATTTTCCAAAAGTTTGGCTCAAATATGTAGATGACATCTTTGCTATTTTTGACACATCGAAAGGAAACATTGTTGAATTCTTAAACTTGTTAAACAAGCAGTTTGACACCATTAAATTCACACATGAAACAGAAAATAAAAAATCTCTACCTTTCCTAGACATTCTTCTAACTAGGAAAAACAACAAATTACATTTCAACATTTACAGAAAACCTACACATACATCCACATGAGTTCTCAACATCACATTTCACAAAAACTAGCACCTTTTCATTCCATGATCCATCGATTACTCAACACACCACTATCAAATACAAATTTCTCCAAAGAATTGTCCTATATAAAACACATAGCCATTCAGAACGGTTTTAAACAAGAACTCATTCATAAAATGTTTAAAAAACATCAACACAGAATGTACCTTAGAAACTGCACAACACTCAACAACAAAGACACCAATACAAAAAATTTATGAAGCTACCTTACTATCCTTATGCTACAAAAAAACTTCAGAAAATCTTCTCCGAAATAGGATTACACACAGTTTTTGTTAATGAAAATAAATTGTCAAATCTTATTAAAAACCCTAAAGACAGCATACCTCCACACAAGAAATCAGGCATATACCAAATCAAATGTGAAAAGTGTGACAAAATTTATATTGGACAAACGAAAAGGAAATTAAAAACACGTTTCAAAGAACACTTAACCCATTACAGAAACAACAGAATAGACAAGTCCAGTGTGGCATCTCCTATTAACACCTGCCATCATCCTATCACAACCGAAAATTTAAAACTTCTAAAAACGGTCACCAACGAAAACAAACTAGATTCCTATGAAAGCCTTTACATACACCAAAACCAAAACAAGATAATGAATAATGACCCAGGCCCTATCCCCCATTCCCCTTTATTTCAGTTAATGATCGATACACCTTTCCCTTTCCCCTCCCCTACTTATCTAACGGTCAACAATATTATAAATACTGCTTCCAACCTTACACACCATGACATTGCTGAAGAAGACAGCGTTGCTGTCAAAACGTGCGTCCTGATTGATTCTGTGTCTTCTGTGCCTTGCCACGTAAGTACCGCCTTTACAGTGAATTGGAGTTAATATTTCCAATTTTATTCAATTTAGATGAAGTTAGTATAAGTAAACACTCTAAGGAGCTAGAAGAAATATTAACTGGGGAAAATGGAGTTAGTGATATTGATGGAGTAGATCCAGCATTTGAAGTCAAATTACTCTAGCATGTAATGAGAAATTTTAAGCTAAGCAGTTTTGGGATTGTAGAAAAGATTTCAGAATTAGGACGAAGAAATTTATCCTAATACAATTGTTACCTTGAAGATATATTCGACATTACCCATAAAAATTGCAACAACGGAATGATCTTTTTACTTTCTCCATACGTAGTAATGGGAAAGTATTGTATTCATGAAAAAAATCAACTTCGAGATTTCAACGGAAATACATGTTTTGAGGTCCCTAGAACATGTTTAGACTATTTTCGGAATGATGTGTGTGTGTATGTTAGTGTGGGCGCTCTAACTCAAAAAGTACGTGCCATATCGTTACCAAACTTCATATATAACACTTTAACATCAGCATAAAGAACTGATTAGTTTTTCGACAATAACGTGTAACCGGAAGTCGAGGTTTATTCGAAACCCGATTCGGTTTTTGCGATATTTCTTCGTTAAAATATCATTATTGTATTTACAATTCTATACAAAAGTTATAGAGAATGTAATTTCCTACAACTTACATTTGAAACAATTTTCTATTGTAGTTATTGTTTAGGAGTTATTTATAAATAACCGGTTTTTCAGTTTTCTCCTTAAAAACATCGTTATTGGTAATCTTCGTGAGGACCAAAGTTGTAGAGAATAATATTTCTTATCGTTACCAAACTTCATATATAACACTTTAACATCAGCATAAAGAACTGATTAGTTTTTCGACAATAACGGATAACCGGAAGTCGAGGTTTATTCGAAACCCGATTCGGTTTTTGCGATATTTCTTCGTTAAAACATCATTATTGTTTATACAATTCTATACAAATGTTATAGAGAATGTTATTTCCTACAGTTTTCATTTTAAACAATTTTCTATAGGAGTTATTTATAAATAACTGGTTTTTCGGTTTCCGTTAAATATCTCCTTAAAAACATCGTTATTGGTAATCTTCGTAAGGACCAAAGTTGTAGAGAATAATATTTCTTCCAAATTTTGTTTGAAACTAATTTTCGTAGAACCATCCATTTCGGATATATTTCGCTTTATCTTAATACCAGTATACAGAGCCAACACCATGTAGCGGTGAATTCTGTAAACATTCAAAATATACGTAATTTACGGCAACAAGGACGTGTCTTCTTTTATGATACGAAATAATAAATTTGCCTCGTAATATTATTCATAATAATTTAATATCTATATCCCAAATATGGAGAAAGTCATGTTTTGGCCACATCAGATTTTTTACTGTTGTGATCACAAAAAAATTGACTTCGAGATTGCATCGGAAATACACGTTTTGAGGTCCCTAGTACACGTTTACACTATTCTCGGAATTATGTGTGTGTTTGTGTGTGTGGATGTATGCCATTGTGGGCGCTCTCACTCAAAAATTACTTGCCATATTAACACCAAATTACATATATAACACTTTGGTATGAGTACGAAGAGCTGATTAGTTTTTGGACAATAACTGTTAACCGGAAGTCGAGCTTTATTCGTAACCCGATTCAGTTTTGACGAAATATCTCCATTAAAACATCATTATTGTATATACGATTCTATACAAAGATTATAGAGAATGTAATTTACTACAACTTTCAGTTGAAACAATTTTCCATAGCTGTTATTATTTAGGAATTATTTATAAATAATCGGTTTTTTCGGTTTCCGTCAAACATCTCCTTAAAAACGTTGTTATTAGTAATCTTCGTAAGGACCAAAGTTGTAGAGAATAATATTTCTTATAACATATTATGATAATATTTCTTATAATATCTACTTTCGCCATATTTTCCTAGTTTGTTTTTGGTTTTGTATTTTATTGTTAACAAGAAGTGGAAATTCTAATACAATTCTAATTCTAATACTTTCCAAAAAACCTGTAATTAGCTAATAGCAAGTTCTGAAGAAAGAAATGTTTTTTTGTTTAACTAACCGAATGTTTCACCATGCAGCACATTTCGACGATTGCATGGTAGCAACTTCCTGACAATTAAATGGATATTCTAGCAATCGCTAAGATTTGAATGATCCCAAAGAAACTCCAGCGATCGAGAGAAAAGATGATGATGAGTATAGACTCCTTGAGCTCGTAAAGAGGCCTTCAGAGCGCTTGCTTTACACGAATAACGTTATGACATGTATTGATGTAGATGAGAGTGTAGTCAAAGAATGGCGAAATTATTCGATTTCATTCAATTCATTTCAAAATACAATACGGCCTCAAAGCAAAGGATGATTAATAAATCTGTCAAAAAGCAGTGATATGAATTGAAACATTGATGGCTCATGTTTTATGTTAAAATCGCCATTCATTTTCCTGCGATACATTGTTTTTATGATTTTAATACCTTTCCATCATATGAGGTATGTGTAATTACATGAGGGATCCTGTACGCATTGTGTGTCGAATTTTGCGATTTGCCCAACCAAGCCCATCCTACATCAACCAGGCGATGACAACGGTATCCGAAACACGCAAGCGAACGAGGGTTTCAGATTTGGCACCCATAAGAGCTCGCTGCCATGGAAGCATGTTGTACTATAACACAACAGGCGACTGAAGATATTTATCTGATTACATCAGTGTTCTTCAGGATTTGTTCTATTTTGCTGAATTGCTGTATTCTTCGGTGTGTACAAGTATAAATAAAACATTTTATTTTGAAAACGTGGGTTATATAATTTTTCTTTCTACAGGAGGCAGAAATGCAGAGAAGTTGTGTGGCTCCAGGTTGCAATGAGGGCTATGTTTCGAAAAAATGGAATTTGTCGTTTTTTTCGGTCCCAGTAGACCCTGTTAAAAGAGAGAAATGGCAAGCTGCTATTCTGAGGATGAATTTTGAGCTTAAATTGGGGCAAGTTGTTTGTGATGAGCACTTTGCATCTCAAGACATTATCCGGGAGAAGCTACTTGAAGACAGTGATGGCAACGTTCTTGGCATGGTATTTATATTTTTTATCATTTTTTAAAAATCTAAGTTAATGCATAATGTTGAAATTATTTTATTTCTCGCATTTTTCGTGTTTTCATGTTCTCATTTATCCATTACAATGATAAGAACTATGTTGGAAAAACTTCCATGAACCTGCAGAACTGATTCAAAATAACTAACTATAAAGCAAACGAGAAACTGGTTACATGTACTCCTGTGTGCCTGACATTATTATTAAGATAGTGCTTATTTTCTATTTTGAACAGTGGAAAAGAGGAGGATGGGATGCTGTGTTTATATATGAAAAAACAATGTTGCACATGTCTTTACTTCATTCCAGATCCTATTGTATAGAATAGCTTTGGTTAATTGGTCACAAATTGTCACTGTTCAGCAATCTCCCTCCCACTGAATACTTGTAACACACATTGTAGGAAAAAACAAAATTTAGGAATTGTGATGCGATAGCAGAATTTTATTATTATTTTCGAAATATTTTTATGAATATTAACCAAAAACTGTGATTTTAACTTTGGAGGTAAAATGTGTGTTTGCTAGTGTTATCATATTCATTTATTTTATTTGAAGCTATATATTCTTGCATTGATGAGCTTTTCAATTATGTGAATCTTGCCTATAGCTAAAATTAATAATTATTATGTCTTTTTACCGTCACCATATCGAATTCCCAGAGTTGCTGAGAATGCTGTGCCAGTGCTATTTCCAGGTTGCCCGACTTATATTAGTAAGTCAATACCTAAACCACAGAAGTCGTCATATAAGTTTATGAGAGGTGCCTCTCCAAGAAAACTTTTGAAAATAGGAGTTGAGACAGAAAATGATTCTACTGATACGGGAATCTGTGCCAGTGAATCATCTTTGTATGAAGAGTCACCAGAGGAACCTTGTGAAATAGATTTATTCCATATAATTTATGATGATGCAGGTACTGTTGCCCTTCCAGGGTTTTGGGCTAGAAGTACTCCACTGTGTGGGCCAAAAGCTGTTATATTTAGTCAGCTAAATAGTGTGCTGGGAAAAGATGGAGCTGTTGTCCCTGTTTTAGGTAAACAAGTATGTTTAAATGAAAATTGCACAATGACTTTCTCTGTGCATATGAAAGTTCTTAGGAAAGAGCATTTTTCCATGGAGAGAGAATATCTTCAGAGCATTGAAGAATTGAGAACTGTCTTGGAAAAATTTGATAAGGCATTAATATGCAAGGGGAATGTGGATCCAGGGTTTTACAGCCAGCAGTGCAAAGTTGGCAAAGTAGATTCCATGGGTCATCTAAGACACATCAATTGAAAATTAATAATCGCAGAAGGAGAACGGTGCAAGCATTGCCAGCAGTTGAAATGAACTCTCCTTCAGTAGAATTTGAGGGCCAAGAGGAAGGAATGCATTACTTTATTAGGTAGACAAAAGAATGGTTACCTTATAAATATCAAAAAAAGAAAAAATAATATAAGGTCATTGTCAAGAGCTAAGGAGCGCATTGCAAAGCTGCACGAGGCTCACAAATCAATGAAGGACATTGAAAATAAATTATTGCTGGCAATGTTAAACTCCTATACACAGATTCCAAAGGAGCAAGTATTGGCCTTGCAGGAGATAATAAATGCATCTTAGAAGAGGGGCCCAAATGGTAGGAGATACTCAGAAGATTGGATGCTAATTTGCATGCTGATGCATATTAGATCTCCTGCAGGATATGATTTCATTCGAAGACAAAATATTTTACCTTTACCATGTGTAAGGACTATTCGTAATTATTTACAGCTGATAGACACCTCATGTGGCTTTGATTTGAAATTTTTTGAATTATTCAAAAGGAAGTTAAACCAAAAGCCACCGTTCAGGAGGCATGGCATTCTCCTGTGGGATGAAATGTCTGTGTGGGAGAGTATCTCTGTCTAATCCACCACTATGACATACATGGGACTCACAGACTTTGGTGAAGATGGTCCAAAAGCTGGTAGTATGTCAGAAAAGGCTAATAATGTATTAGTTTTCATGTTCCAGCCTCTAGCTGATACATACAATCAGCCAATTGCAGTATTTGCTTCAAATGGACCAGTAAAAGGAGACATGCTAGCAAAATTGGCAATAAAGGCTGTAATTCTCTTGTAAAATGCAGGAACCAAAATCAATGGCTTTGTATCTGATGGAGCAACCACAAACAGAAGAATGTGAGATTCCATGGGTGTATATGGACAAATGGGCAACACAAGAAATTCATTTGAACACCCACTGGATCCCAAATGCAGGATTTGTGCCTTTGCAGATACTCATCATTTAATAAAAAATATTAGGAACAGGCTTTTTAGCAGCAAACAATTACAAGTGAGTTATGTTATTATGAAATATATTTTCTGAAGTATCAATGAACAGTATTCCACAATTTTTGTTATCCACATTTTCAGTTAATTCGTTTTCTCTCCCAAGGTGTTATGTATATGTAGTTCTTTTAGGTGATTGCTTTCAATGTCTTTGATTTTATTTCAGGTTCACCCAAATGTAATGCCAGTGAAGTGGGATCATTTTGTTATTTTGCATGAACATGACAGAAAACTTGCTGGTGAGTTAAGAGTGTGCCCAAAAATAACTGCAAATCATTTATTTCTTTCCAACCTAATGAAGATGAGAGTGAAGCTAGCTACCCAGGTACAAATATTTATATAACTGAATGTTAATCCTAATTACTCTAATGTTGTGTAATATTTGCTATCTGCCTTGGAAATTAATCACTATATAAAATACTTTTACGAATTAATTGCCTATAATCAATTTCTCTTAGATTTTTAGCAATTCTGTAGTTACTGGGTTGAAATTCTACCGACACCATCATGTCCCTGGTCTGCTGGATGTTTCTGGTAGTACAGATTTTTATAAACGAGTAAATGATATGTTTGATGCCCTAAACAGGAAAAATGTTCAGCAAGGAGTTCATGTGGACTCTGCTGACTTCTTGGTGAGTATTTCTGTAAATTAATGCAGAGTAGCATAAAAAATCTATAGATGTTATAAATAAAAAGCTAAGTGATGCTCTTTTAGGGAAAGATGTTTCAAGTTGTGCATACAGTATCTTATATAACTTAGAATTCATAGCACTCTTATCATTAGCCCACATATCCATTCTAGGTTTTATAAGAGTCGTTGAGTTGGCTTGACAGCTGGGGAAAAGAGAAAAAAAGAAGGGCGAATAAATAGCTCTCACTTCCTAACCATGAGTACAGACAAGGGTTTACGGATAACATTGAAATCGTGTATTGAATTGGTTGTGTACTTAAAGGATTTTCAGTTGGATTATGTTCTCACTGGAAGAATCAGTCAAGATTCTCTGGAGGTGAGAAAAAGGACTGAAAAATATGGTATAGTGTTTTTAATATCAGAAATAATGCTTAAGAAATTTCACTGATTTTTTCCTTTTTCACAGAGATTCTTTGGTACAATTTGCCAAGCAGGAGGGGTGAATGATCACCCTATGGCTCATACTGCAGTTCATCTGTATAAAATGCTGTCAGTTTATAGCATTTTAAAACCTCCAAAATATGGTAATTGCATGGTTAAAGACAATTAATTAACAATGCAGCAGTCAAAGACCACTGCAAACCACTTTTTGTAGCTAGTGGTATCATGACTGTGTATAATCAATATGTTTCTAATTCTGTTGTATATAAAAGACGACATTGACAGTTTAGCATTAAGATCCGATGTACATAATTATAATACTAGAAACAAAACTAAAATTGATGTTATATTTCATAGATTATCAAAAGTGCAAGTCTTTTAAATATATGGGTGTAAAGTTATTTAATAAATTGCCAGAAACAGCTAGTCGTGTAAGTATATTAAGGTTTAAAGCTGTACCATGGCTGTACTTTATAAATGGTTTGTATCGAAACCTTTCTATTCAAGCATATCTTGATTCCAATATAGATATTTCCTTCTGAATTTTTGATTTAATATTTGCTATTATTACCATTTCTATTTTATGTAACATATTCTATGACTATTTTGCTCTATGTATGTATATATATATTTCCTCTTTTGATGATGTCTATTGTGGTTAATGCCATCTAATGACAAATAAATATATATTATAATGCACCAGTGGAACCACTTGTAAAAATAAGTGACTTAAAAAATATATATACTAAGGATGAAAGTACTGTTTAACTGGTAGAAGAATTAGAAGCAAGATTAGATGGCATAGTAGAAAAAGAAGATGTAATTGAGCATGATTACTCAATTGCTCCTGTTATTGACTGCATAATTTATTATGTAATCGGCTATTTGCGCAAGCAAATCTTAAAGCACAGCAACTGTTGTTTTCCGTGCTGCCATTGCTTCCTCGGATGTAGTAAGCTGTTCTATGGTGCAGAACTTGTTAACATGAAGACTAGGGGGAAGCTCATTCATCCAAATTTAAATTTTTTAAAATTTATTCAATATGTGGAAGAGTGTTTTGAAAAACGTCACCAAAGCTGATGTGTTCAGTGGATGAAGTGTTGGACTCCGCTCCACTTAGTTTTGGCTGTGCAGACCATAAGGAAGAGGTACTGGCTTGGAGTCTCAAATATTATTTAAGTATTAGAATGTGGCAATGGACCTGGCAGAGGAATCGAGAAGCAGCGATTGACAATTCAAATTTATGTAAGACGACCTCAATAAAATGATTGTTTTATATGTTGTTTTGAATTTTCTTTTTTGTATATGAGACGGTCAAGCCTTCCTTTAGTTTACTTTTAATCTAATGTGTAAAACTTATTGTAGACTTATTTTAGTGTAACTTAACAGTAACGACGCCTTGCAGCAATTCCAATAGTCTAAAAATCTGTCTTTTCTGTGTTTAATTTTTTGCGGTAACTTCACCAAAATTAAGGAAACTAGCTTGAGTTTTTCAGTCATTTCGTATTATTGTTAGGAATGTTGGTTTTTGGAATAAATGCCGAATGGTCTGCAAATAATTTCAAGTGAGAGAAAGCCATGCAGAATGAAAAATAAAGTACTCAAAAGCACTTTCAACGATTCAATTCAATTCAATTTATTTAATGCTGTTGGTCAGTAAGACATAGCACCCGTCAGAAAAAAGACAAACACATAATACACAAACATAAAAAAACACTATAATTTCCTGTAAATATTCAGTAATGCAATAATATGCCAGGTTTACTGCATAACAGGAGAAACTCATCAACACTATAAACAGAGTGCTTTAACATAAAGGTCTTGAGTTGCATTTTAAATGATGCAATCGATTCAATATTTTTTAGTGCTGGTGGCAAACTATTATAATACTTAATGCCTTGATGATGAGGACCATTGCTGCAAAGAGCAGAATGTCTTTGTAAAACATGAATATCATCCTTTGACCTTGTGCTGTGGTTATGCAAACTAGAATTTAAGTCAAATGAACTAATATTCTTTTTTACATACAAAATTAATTCATAAATATGTAACGCTGGTAGTGGCAAGATACCAAGGTCCTGAAAATGATCCCTGCAAGATTCACGGGAGTTTAATTTCAAAATAATTCGTATTGCTCTTTTTTGCAATCTGAAAATTAAAATACTATTAGAAGCGCCCCCCCAAAAGATGATACCATAAGACAGACATGAATGAAAATTTGAAAAATAAACACATCTCAGAATATTTATACTGGTACTAAGTCTAAGAGTCTTAAGTTGAAAGATAACTTTACTTAACTTGGATGCCAGATAGTCTAAATGAGAGTTCCATTTCAATAATTTGTCAACCTTGATGCCCAAAAATGTGACATTGTCAACAAAGGACAATTCCTCATCGTACAAATGAATGTTGGGAGAAAGGCTATTTTTAAATGATACACATACAGATTTTTTAAGGTTAGTAACTAACCTGTTCTTGTTTAACCATGTTTCTAAACTGGACATGGTATTGTTAACTTTTGATTGCAATGCCACAAGATTCTTTGCTTGGATTAATAGGCTAGTATCATCAGCAAACAATACTGAGTTTGCATCCGGCAGCCAGTTCGGTAAATCATTTATTAGCATTAAAAATATAACGGGACCCAGAATTGATCCCTGGGGAATACCAGTTATGACCTCTCTTGTTTTGGAAGAAAAGAATTGTTTACAATTATAAATATCGTGGAAGTAGGGCACCTCAACCAATTGGGATCTACCAGAAAGATAAGAACGAAACCATTTCAGAGACACTCCTGTAATACCATAAAGAGCCATCTTTTGCAATACTATATCATGGTTCACAATATCAAAAGCTTTAGTTAAATCTAAGTATACTCCTACAGACAAATGTTTGGAGTCAATAGCATTTAAGGTTTCTGTTACGAAATTAAACAAAGCTGATGAAGTTGACTTATTTTTCCTAAAGCCATGTTGCTGAGTGCTAAGAATGGTATTCATATCCAGATGATTAAGTAAGCGTTTTAGCATTACCTTTTCAAATATTTTTGAAAACCCAGAGAGTAAACTAATTGGTCTATAATTGCAAACGTCAGTGGTATTACCCTTTTTAAACATGGGCTTAACCTTGCTCAATTTAAACCTCCGAGGGAAGGTACCTTCTGATAAAGAAATGTTGCATAAGAATACTAATATATGAGCAATGTATGGTATAGCAATTTTTACAATTTTGTCAGGAATATTATCAATACCGGATGACAATTTGCTACTAAATGATTGGCCAATTTCAAGAATTTCACTGTGGGAAACAGGATGTAATTGAAAGGGCAGGATGTTGGAGTTTGAGATTTGGGGAAGATCAGAGATATTTAAGCCACTATCCAGGTTAGAATTAATTCCAGAAGCAGTACTACTAGGGATTTCAACAAAATAATCATTTAAAATGTTAGCCACATCTAATGGGTTTGAAATCAGTTGACTCTCACTAACAATCTCAAGGTTTGTATTCAATGGGATTACTTTCTTGTTAAGCTCTTTGTTTATGATAGACCACGTAGTTTTAGAAATGTTTTTTGAATTTGCAATAAGTTTATCGTTACTTTTAGATTTAGCTTCTTGAACAATTTTTCTAAAACTTCTATTCAAATTGAGATAATCATTTTTGAGGTGAGTATGATTTTTGTTATTTTTAACCAAGTTGTACAACTGCCTCTTTTGACAATTTCAGGAGTTAACCAATTACGTTTATTCATTTCACTCAACATTATTTTACACTTTTTGACTGGAAAAACTGTTTCAAAGTAGTAAACAAATTTATCTACAAATGCATTTACTTTATCATCAAGATTATCCAAAGAAAAAACTTCATCCCAACATTCATTTTTAAGATGGAAACAAAATAAATGAATAAGATCATCTGTAAAGTACCTTTTATAAGTCCAGGAAAACTTGCAACTATCATTGGAAAGATCAGGGAGGAAAAGGTCCATACTAATCGCTTTGTGGTCTGAAAATCCTGGATCAAAGACATTCACATGAAACTCATCAGTACCTAGATTAGTTACGATTTGATCGATAACTGATGACTTTAATTTGGACACCCGGGTTGGTGTATAATTTGCAACTACAAGGTCAAAAGAGTTAAATCATCTGCATACGGCAATAACTTACGTTATGACGGAAGACTAAATTACTAATGGATAAATGTAAAGTCTTTTTATCGTCTATGAGAGTTTCAGGTCGTTTAAATTAACCTATTCATTAATTCAAGACGAAATATCTAACTTCACAACTACTAAATCACTAGCAGACGTGTTTGTAACTGGGCGTAATAGACAGTAGCGCTCGTAGTTCATTATTTTGCCGCAGCCTCAAAATCGAGCCAGGAAATACCGAAAGTTGTACCGGCGTGAATTGTAGTGTTTCCATACTAGATAAAATTTCCCATTATAAATTTTAAAATTTCTCGTTTTTATGCAGTTGAAATCAAATATTTAAGCTAATTCGGCATTAATTCGTATTCTTTTTTCAAAAATAATAATTTTACTTTTTTTTCTGTCATCCCAACTTCGTGACTTTTTACGCAAATCATGTTTATGATTAGGTTTATCCGCGAATAATTTTACTTTCATTAAAAATGTTTGCTACTGGCTTATATTAATAGCAAAATATGTTTCCGGGAGTAATTTTAAAGGCCGTTATATTTATTTAGGAAATCATTTTGTACAAGTAAATATAAAAAATATACTCTCATTTGACTTGACACGTTTTCAAAAATCTCCGCTGACGTCACTGCAATCGCGCATGGACGTCATTTTGTGATATGGGTTGGTCGTTGAAAAGAATATTTTCCGGAATTATATTAAAGTTGTAAGTGTTAATATTTCGCTTTTATTCCTATTTGTACGTAATTAAGTTTAGTGTGTTGTCGTACAATTTATTATCACGATTTTTAGTTCACATTGTGGTTGTCGTTGATTAAAAGGTGTTTCGTTTTGTCAAATGAAATATTCTCTTGAACGACAAAGAGACCATTTATAAGAGACGGGATTTGGTAGTACATTTTTGATAGACAAGTTCTGCTATGGCTACTGTTGCCGAAAAGGTAGTGCATAGGTTTCAGACTTGACATGCGAGTTTTTTTATGTCTATTATAATTGAAAATGTGATTGGTTTTAAGCATAGTTTTTGTCGATTGTAATTAATTAATTGCCTTCCATAAAGCGATGATTCAGAGGAATACATCATTTTTGCACCTCGCTTGTTCTTACTTTTCAAACAACTTTTAAATAACCTCATACAGTTTGAACGATAGTATTTCAATGCTGGTAGACATGAGTATGGTTAAATTCTTATTTTGAAATATTTTTGATTTAATTTATTTTCCAAACACGATTAATTTACACGTTTATTATTGATATCGCGCCAAGTGTGGTCAATAGGAAATCTTTTAAGTGAAATAAATACATTTTTTGAATATTCCATGTAAATAGTAATAAAATATTTAGAAGACATAACATTTAAATTAAGAGGCTAAAACGTATTACATATGAAAATTTTCATTTCGTGAAATGATGAACAGAGAACAATAAAAGTATTTAAATTGGTGGATGGTAAAGATATTCTTTATCATGTAACTGTTATGAGGACAATAAAAATGTGATTTATTTTAAACTTGTTCAATATGTTAAACATTAAATTTTTTAAAAATTATAAATTTTTAATTGCTTTTATCTTTACCTATTTTTCAGGAACTAATAACTTGAGTTTTATTTAAAGAATTTATAGTTAATTTTATTAATGTCAGCATGGCATCCTGTGGTGCAAGATTTCTCATATGGTTCTGTTGTTGTTTCAGAAGTGTAACTCCAAGTTGTACTTACTGGACCATTTTCAACATGCAATTCACCGCTCAGCTGATATCCTGGATCTGCGTGAACCTGTTTTTTGTACAACCAAGGAAGAATAGAGGTGGGTGTTTTCAGTTTGTGTTACAAAGTAGAATGAATGAACTTTCCATTTTAATGATGTACCTATTTATCATATTTCCTTGTGTCCTATTGATCTATTTATTCGTACAGGAGGAATAAAAAAATAGAAAATTTTATAGTTTTGATCAACTGGTACAGTAAATAGCTTGTAAATCTATGTTATATATAGTAATAGCTCATTTTAACGGCACCTGGTATACTGGCAAACTCGCTATAATGGAATCTTCGATGAAATTACATTTTCCATTTGTCTGACGGATGTTGTCACACTGACCTTCTGTAACCTTAACCACATATTATAGTAATTCCTCTTCTGGTTCATGGTGTCAGCATTTGTGACATAATGCATAATATTAATAATGTCATTAAAGTTATTTTATAAACATTTTAAGATACCATAAAGAACATTAGTAGCAGCATCATCAATGTAATTGGAATGTGATTTTGTGGCACCATTTGTTATATCGGTATATGTATTCACTTTAGTGGCACGGCTTTGGTCCCATGGGTGCCATTAGAATGGGCTTTTACTGTAATTAGGAGTTAGGCAAAGCAATGATAAATGCAGATAGGTACACTTTCAGTACATTAAAATGCGACATATTACATTTTTGATCAAAGATTTGTTTTCCAGCATTTAATTCCAGTATAATTTTATGATTATGAAGACAAAAATGTGCATTATAAAATTGGGTATTAGTATTGTATCATATTATTTGAAAATATTAGAACAAAATTGTCTTGTGAGAAAATGTCTGTTGTAACATGTATCTTTGTATTTGATCTCGCAGTTTGTTGTAAGTATACAAAGTTTATCATAAAATTGCATTTTGCAATATGCTGGATTTAAGAAGAAATACTGTAGTTGTTAGTGATACTGTATAATATATTCACACTAGAAATTGTTTAGTTCTTTACTGAGCCTAGATAGTATAGCTAGGGACCATTGGTAGCACCCATTAAAATATAGAATGACAGATACAGTAAAACTCGTTTGTTACATATTTGAGGGGACCGACTCATTGCTTCAATATAAGCATGATTTCGTTATATACGAGAAACATGGTTTTTGGTCTATACATCCCATATAACACACAGACATACAGTAAAAGCTGTGCTATCCGGCTATTTAGAACCGGCCAGCCTTAGATACAGGCAATTACACAAATACAATTCATTTTGTATTTCTTTTTCTTTTTTATGTATTTTTGGGTGAATAGTATTTGTGCAATACCACAACTTCCACTTTAAAATTTATTAAAATATAAGATGTATATATTACGTATTTACTCCATATACTTCTGTGGCTGCCGAGTAAGCATGGCATTTTTGTTTACGTAAGCCATTTGCATTGTAGATGTTTTGATGTACTTCTACAATTTTCAGTTTTATCACTTTTATTAGGTATTTAAAAAATTACCCATCCATTGAATATGGCATCAAAATAAATACCTAAAAGCAAGGGACAGGAGAGAAGTTGTTTTAACGCTAACACAAAAGCTGGAGCTGATCAGACGAATAGAAAAGCCATAGCATAAGAAAGATATAATCCAATAAATTCAATTTTGGGAACAGGTTCACTGTCGTACTCCCTAAATTTCCCAGATGCCCTAACTTCTCAATAGTATTTTGTTTTGCATGTAAGTTTAGCAACATATGAAATAAGAATGGATAAATAGTATCTAGATCTATGTGTGGAAGAATTAAAATGGAAAATGCAAACCCATGCATAGTTATTTTTGGGGAGTACGATAATGAACCTAAGGCCAATTTTGTTTGGTTCTTGCTAAATTTGCGATGTCAAAATCGAAAAACGCTCCCCTAACCAGCAAATTCTCCTAATCGACTATCCACACTCCCTAAGATAGCTGGGTAACATAGATTTTACTGTATTTGCAGTGAGTAGACTTCAATGCCATACTTAAATATGCAAAGAGATACTTATCAACTTGGCGGCATGTAAAATGTTCGATTGCTATTACATACGATTTTTTAAATGGCCAATTAATATTATGGTCATTAGTTTACATAAAAATTTAACATTTTAATATCAATTTCAAAACAAAGGGAGCATGGAAATTCGTATGGAAGGGGTAGAGGGAGGTAAGGGACCTCTACCAACAAGTGTGAGGTAAACGGGCAGAAACTATTCATTACTTATCGCTCTGCTCACCGAAATTCTTTATATTTGGGGCATTTTTTGGCACGGGACCAAACATTTGTTTGTTACAGCCGAGAATTCGTAAAATATATGTTCGTTACATCCGAGAAACTTAACCAATGCCCTTATGGAGAAGTTCAAGGGACCGAGACATTTCTTCATTATAGTCGAGATTTCGTTTTAGGCGTGATTATTATAAACGAGTTTTACTGTATTAGAAAAAAATAATTTGAACTCGAGGTAAATAAATCCTGAACATTAACTATAAAGATTGAGAAGTAGAAAAACATCTTTTACATATTATTGCAATTAGTCTTCACAGCACTTATGTTGCATGAATGGTGCTTACTGATTGTTGCTATTCTTTTGTCCTGTGCAAGGGAAAATTGAATTTCTTTAAGGTTGTTGTATTTCTATTATCGAATCGGCATTTAAAGTACATGAAACATAGGAAAATCACTCAGCACATTTCCTGGTAGTCATTCAACATGTAAGGTGTAAACTGCATAAGTGCTGCCTTCACCACTTCCTCTTTCTCATTTTGGATAAGCTGATATGCATAAAGTAACCATATTATACCCAATAGTTCATAGGATCTCGATACTGTAATCTCGTTTTTTAATATGGATGCAAGGATGTTTAGGAATTATGAAGGAATTATAAAGGACTTATAAAGGAGAGAGTCTTAAGTTGAGATGCTGAGGCATGTTCACAGGAGCAGTTACAATCGCATTGTGAATTTTAAACCTTTTTGAGTGCCAAGCTCACCAATTGTAAGTACCATAGGTTTATTAGCAGTTTCAGAAAATAATTTATATCTCACCCAACTTTCAAGACTTACATTAGAGCTGTAATTTTTACTTGTGTAAAAAAACACTAGATTGCCTGTATTTTTGGCAAAACATTGCCAATTGGAAATCCTTTTGCATGGAAAAAAATTATTTGAGAAGTTTTACTTTTTAAAAATAAAGAACCAAATTCCCTGTAACAAAACTTGCCTTTTAATCTTCTTAGAAAATGCAGTGTTATTAATTTCCCTAAATGTTGGTTAATTAAGCGCATATTGGAAAATATCATCTTTACATGTTGAATAAATTAGTTTACTTGCTGTTTTTGTCAGAGCCAGTTATATCACAGAAAAAATAGAAAGCAGTGTAAATTTGATAATTGATTCTCATACAAAATATTAATTTTTGTATACAGCTGACTGGCTCTCAAAAGAGTAATGCAGAGAGAGAGAGCGTAATTTGAGAGATTGGGTGAGGTTTCTGTAGAGGAGCAATTAAAGTGGTATTATGAAGTTTTTCGCTTATACCTATATTGTGGAAAGCTCATTCAATTCTACTTGTTATCATTGATAACTGGAGGGTAGTTATTCTGATTTCAATTTTAAAGTTATTTTTTAATTTGAAATGTCTCTTATTATAGTGTTAATGCCTCCTGTTGGTTGAGTTATGATTGAGATGAATTAACCCTTACCTGGCTATTGTTTGAAATACTTTTCACTAAATGATTTGCACCATATTTAATTTAATACTCAATTTTTCTTTTTGCTAAATTTTAATTTATGTGAACAAAGATTTTGACTTTATGTTTTTCTGAGAAAAGATTCTTTAAATTTACCTAAATGTAAATTATTTGATTATATCTAGATCAGGGCTACCAACAATTTTTTATTTCAAATCTGGTTGCTGACATCGAAATATCCTGTAAAATCCTGTAATATGTAATATTTTGGCTTTTTGGTGCGAAATGTACCAATTTATGCTTTAAATATTTTCAGTATCTGCATCACATATTTTAAGTGAAATTATTTACAGCTGTTTATGCATAGACCTGTAACTTAAATTTAATCATGCTTGTTGGTGAATTTTAAATTTATTCTGCATTATGAATCAACTGTATTGGCATAGAAAGTTTTAAAAAATGTATTAAAGTGCATCCTGAGTACGTTTACTTTTCGGCCTTAGATGGAACATAGTCTGTAATTCTATGCGTTTTGCAAGGATTGGTGAATGTCTAGAGACTAGAATCCCAAATTTCTCAGCAACTTGTTTCTTCTTCATAACCTGGTCGACAGCATGCAGTATTTCCAGTTTTTTCTGATTTGTAATCTGTTGGTGCTTGCTGTTATCAGCCATTGCCCCTAGAAAATTTGTGTGAATTTATATTATTTTTTAGTAATTATTAATAAGTTTTATATTAACTTCAATTCATGTGTCTATGTATATATGTTGAAAACAGTAGATAAATATGATTTTATTCAAAGAATGTTGATCAAATCAAAAATGGGAAGGTCAATTTTAATTAACTGTTTTAGCTTTGAAAAAACTGTCGATAAGAATCTGATGTGTAGACACAATATAATATTTGCAATAGCATGAGAAAGTAGGAAGCTGGGTTTCGTTAAAATTTCGCTTGAATTAACTAAGAAATGAGTTCCATTTAAACTTGTTTAATAAAGTTGCTGAAATATGTTAAATCTACCTAGATTAGATCATTAAATTTGTTTTCTTTGACATTTCTTGTGCACAAATTCATCGATTAACTTGTCATAATTTACATCTTGCAATGCAGAACTTTCAATCACTAGAATTGCTGATCTCGTTAAATGCTCTTGAGATATAGCCAAATGCAAATAACTTTTAACTCTTTTAAGGGTGTTAAATGATCTTTTTAATTAATTCAATTTTCAACCATGAATAAGGAAATTATGTAAGGAGAAACTGATCATAAATAGGAACTGCAAAAGAGTGAATCACAAGCTCTCCATATACAAACAAACATAAGAGTTCTTCCTAATGAAAATATAGCCAGCTCCCACCCCTCCCTTTTCTGCCCAGAATAGAAAAATATATAAAGAGATTACTTATTAACCGCTACTGTATCTTCCGAATACCGCCAAAAGAGACATCTGCACTTTCACTCACAATTCTTTACTGAATACCTGGCTACTGATTCACTGACTTGTTCTGTAGTCGGGGTTTTCCCATTAAATCCAGAAGTGTAAGGACAGCCAACATCTTTTGAACTAATATTAATGATGGCTGAACCATAATATGAGACGGAGAGTCATAAAGGTTGGCCAAACCTTTCCTAAAGGGATATTCCCTGCTTCCAGCTTAGGTCGTGTCCACTTCACAAATATGTTTGAGTAAGAATTGACATAGGTTGTTTTTTGCAATAATATGTTTACATAAACTCAAGGCTCCAGGGGAAACCAAAAAACTTCTCAAGTGAGAGGGAGAGAGAGAGGTGGTATTCAAAGGAAATGATTGCACCTATCCATGGCATACCTGAAAATCAGGGGGGGGTGGGGGGTGTGTGCCGCAGCAAATAATATGGGGGCCCCCTGTGGATATCTTAGTCAGTACGGTTTGAACGATTTTTATTATAAATTTTTATGGATTGATTAGACTTAATAATTACATCTATTGCTATTAATTTGTTTTTTTGTATTTTTAAAAGCTCTTTTTTACTGGCTTTAAAATAATGCTTATTTTAATGTAAAAATAACATTATAGCTGGTGACTGGTAAAGTCTGGCATGAAAACCCATTTGCACTTTTTCTGTTTTTATTTTTCCAACCACTGTCTCATCACAATAGGGCATACAAATACTGTATATACCCGAATATAAGACGACTCTGATTATAGGATGACCCCCTATTTTGAACTCCTAATAAAAGGAAAAAATTTATTATGCACACAATGACAGAGGTTTATTATACCATTGACTAATGAACTTTGAACCAATTGAAATAAGCAACTTTGATTGGAATTTTCAATTGAATATTTTGGAACATTAGAATCTCTCATGCAAATTATTCCTCATTAGCATATTTTATTTGTTATTTTCACTTTCACTACTGGAGGAATCTGCAATAGCTGCGTCATCTTCCTACTCCCACAGAATGTCATCTTCTGATCCATCCAAACTGTTAGAAACACAACACTTCTTAAATGCATGGACTATTGATGCTGGTGAGGTACTGTCCCATGCAGTCTACCTGCTGGAGTCAGAGGGCAATTCCCTGACAGCAACCATTCCCCATAAACGTGCCGTAGATGATCTTTAAAGGGCTTATTGATGACCACGTCGAGCACTTGTAGTTGGGATGTCAAGCCTCCTGGTATGATAACCAGATCAGTGTTGAGGTGTGATATTTTGGATTTCACATCATCCGTAAGATGTCCTCAAAAACCATGAAGAACTAGCATTGATGTCATCTTTAAAAGAACACCAGGTCATTTATCCCACGCTTCACTCAACCACTGCATCATCAAGTCACTAGTCATCCAACCTTTTTCATTGCATCTGTAAATGATACCAGGTGGTAGTTTTTCTTTTGGTAGATTCAGCTTTAATTTTAAAATCTTCTACATGGTAGCAGATGTTAATGAAATCTTTTTTATTTTTATAATGGCCGAATGCGGCGTCTATACTATCTTATTCTTTCGACATTTACATGTTACACGTTCGAATTTTTCAGAAATATGCATTCTTTTTCGAAATATTTAGGGTTTTTCGTACTTATTCCGGGCGTTGCCAAGGAGACTCATTGTTGCCTCCGATTCATTTAAGGCCAATTAAACCTTCAAAAAGATGAAAGAAAAGCGTTATTGTTATCTTCTCTTCATTGATAATCGAAATAAATGCTTGCACTGATGTCGCCTTTATAGTAGGTCCTGTAAGAAGTTAAAATCAGTCGTTGATAGACACTTGAAGGAAAGCAACTGTATATGCCAACTAACACTACAAAATTGCTTATTTCAATTGGTTCGATGTTTATTAGTCAATGGTATACTAAATCTCTGTCATTGTGTGCATAATAAATTTTTTCCTTTTATTAGGAGTTCAAAATGGGGGGTCGTCTTATAATCAGAGTCGTCTTATATTCGGCTATATACGGTATATGGCATCTCATTCTATCTCCTGGGCTTTTCCATGTGTACAGCCTTTGTTTATGTTTTTTGAGCCATGTATTAGTCACTACGAGGGCATTATTAACACAGAATTCTATAATTCTATATACAAACACACATCTGGATTATCAACATGTCTACTGGGACTGCTTTTAGATTTATTGCCATCAAGCTATCGTTTGTTGCTATTATCTTTGTCACGCTCTACATCATATCTTTCCTAAGTACCAGATACATGGTTTATGATGGATATTTATACTTGGAATTTGATCATAATGGCATCCAAAATAATGACATTTGTTTTAACCGATAACAAAAATAACCTTTGTTATAGTTGAGGTTTAAATTCAGTTTATAATTTGATGAACCATTTTTGTAAAACCTAGCAGTGAATCTTATTATTAATATTGCAGTAGTCCTGGATAGTTTTTCTTTCAAATATGCCTGGTGCTAAGCAAATCAAACCAACTTTATAATTAAGAGTTAAATTATAAAATCGAGGACTGATTAGATTTTGACTGAAATTGGTCAACTGGAAGTTGCTCTTGATATATTTCCGTTTTTTCCTAAATATCTCCATTAGAACTTCATTAATGTAAATATTTGTCATGATCTTTTGTTTGAAACATTTCTTCATAAAAAGATATTATGATTGACTGAATGTTAAAGTACGTTGCTAAGTGTTGTTATAATCAAAATTTGTAATTGTTGAGTGACACCTATGCCGCTAAGAGTAATTTTAATCACGATTAAAATTATTCTATCATCATCTTGAACCAGTTTTTAAACAAATTTTCTTGTAAATATTGACAGTAACGCCAGCATTACATAGTAATTTTGATCTCGTATCAATTATTTGCTATCCACAGCACCAAATAATTTTGTTCACCTATGGTTTTTTCTATGTGAAAAATTACTCAAGGATTCATTTTGAAAATTATTCAATGTTTTTATTAATCATGAGTGTAATTGACACCTCATTTGTGAGTCCATTGCTTTTCTATGAGAAATGCTTATAATTCTGTTATCAATTTCTGTTTAATCAGTAAGTTTAATTTCAATTATCTTTGTATTGCATTAACCTGTCAAAAATACTTTTTGTTTGAAATTTTTGCATATTTTATAGAATAGAAACAATACCTCATTCATTTAATTTGTTCAAAATAGCTTCCAGAGTAAGTTTCCTTTAATACAGCATTCTCTTTGAATTTTCTCTTAAAGAATTAGTAATTTTGTGGGATGATTATAAGGTATTGGTGTTGCTTACAGTAGGCTTATAAATAAGATACCCAGTTTTGTTATTGAAATCAATTTACAAACTTGAGTTTTTTAATAAATGATGCAACCTCAAATGTGCTTAACGTAAATATAAAATTTGTCAAAACGCATTTGTTTACTTGTTGGTTAAATGTTGAATTATTTATTGGCTGCCCCAGCTTCCATTTTGAGTTGTTTTAATTTGGGTTTCAAGGTAATAAAATTAAATAGCAATATATCATTTATTAATATATTTATTGCGTATTGTTGGTAAAATACAATTTTGTATCACTTAAAAAATAAATGTTGCAGCTTCATTATTATATTATTATACACATATTTAATACACATTATATTTAATACACATTTTCTTTTTTTTTCATGAGAGGAGAGCAGAAGAGGACCGCCGCCGAAGAGAAGAGGAACACCGCCGAAGAGAGAAGAGGAGAAGCTGCCAAAGAGAGAAGAGGAGACGCCGCCGAAGAGAGAAGAGGAGAGGACCGCCGCCGAAGAGAGAAGAGGAGAGGACCGCTGCCGAAGAGAAGAGATGAGCGCCGCCGAAGAGAGAAGAGGAGACGCCGCCGAAGAGAGAAGACTGTCAAGGGAGAGAGAAGAGGGAAAGAGATACACCTACCTCACCTACCCCATCATCCTCCCTCTCTCCCCCCTCCCTCCTCTCCCCTCCCCACTCCCACCTACTAAGGAGGTGAGAGTGGGAAGGGAAGATGGTGAGCATGAGATAGGAAGTGAGGGGGGCTTTACCCCCTCACTTTCTATCCCACCCACCACACCAACCCACCACCCTCCCCACCCCACCAACCCCCCTCCCCACCCCACCAACCTCCCTCCCCACCCCACCAACCCCTCTCTTCCTCTCCCATCGTCTTCCTTCTCCATTTTTCCTTCCACTGCTGCAATAAATAAAAGTTATTTTAAAAATTAAATAAAAAACATGTCAAATGATGTAAAGATATGCAAGATTACTAATATAATAAAATATCTTTATTACTTCTTTCATTTCATTGTTACACTTTAATCATTTTCATGCAAAAGTACCATATATACTCGTGTATATGCCGACTCCATGTAGTACGACCCCTGATTTTTTGGTGAACAAACCTGATTTTTTCATATATCTCGTTTATAGTACGACGACCCCAGCTTTCCACCAGGGTCGATATATTTCATTTCGGTAGCTCGATGGTTACGAGCGAGAGATATCGAATGACCTTGATTTTCCACACCACCATAGAATAGACCGTAAATGTCATAAATAGTGTTTCTTGCGGGTACACTAAAGTTCGGATAAGTTAAGTATCTTACCCCTAAAACATTTAATAAAAAGTGATATGAATCATGATTGCACAAGATGAAATAAAATCGTTTCAATTCTAGTACGTCTGGATTACGTTTGGCGTACGTAATACAACTACTTAATAGGTAGGGATAACAGATAAAAAGAAATTACTTTGTAATATTCCGCAGTCTTTATTGTTTCTTCAATCACACACCGACCGGTTTCCACTACAAAATCATTCTAATGGTGTTACTAACCGACATAACACCTTTAGAATGACTTTGTAGTGGAAATCGGTCGGTGTGCGATTGAAGAAACAATAAAGACTGTTGAATATTACAAAGTAATTTCTTTTTCCAAGATGTCGAAATTCCATAAAGTTACGCCGTCTACGATACTTTTAGTCCAACTCGTTCCAATCCATCCCTTGTAAAAAGACGCAAACAAAGATGTACATATATAAAATTCAAGAAAGGAAGTGCCCGTAAATCGTCACTTATATCAAGTATTTGTGAATTTGAAGCTGTATATATATGAAAAGGATTCCACTCTTCACGAAGCAACATAACAACGATCAAGGACCTCACTGTTAAGGTTAGCCTACCATTAGAATGCGTGCGGGTGGCATAACTTCACAGAAAATGCCGGTGAAGATACATGAATTTTAAATCCTCAATTGCATTACTCGTGTATAGTACGATCCCCAATTTTTGCAATAAAAATTTGGTCGTAAAAACTCGTACTATACACGAGTATATACGGTAATTTATTTTTTAATGAGTTTAACAATTCAAAGCATTTGCCTCATCTCATGCTATTTTTAATTGACTACAGCAAAGGTGACCTAACAAAACTGCTTAAATGACAAATTTTTGTCCTAGCAAGTACAGTAAACTTCCTGTTATCTGGAATGCTTGAGGAATTGGGTTTTCCGGTTAACTGAATATTGAGGTTGCTTGAGAGTTTTATTGGATAGGCCTTAATAATGCATTTGGAAACCTAAATATGGAACAGATGCAAAACTATTCATATACCTTGGAATTTATAACCCATAGAATCAATATTCTACTAACAATTATTCTTAAATAATTTCTTGACATTCAAGGAAGTAATGAAATTAAAATATACAAGTATTCAATACACTTAATAGCAATATTTTAATAATTGCTAGCTACATTACACTCAGCAGTTTATCGTATGCCTATCCCTATTAGTTTCTCTCTTGTTTTAATAACAACGGTACGTAAGGATTAACTTAGTCTAACCATTAGAATTTTCCAACAACAAAAACTGTTTCCTTGTCCAAGGAAAGGAGAAAAATTATCCTTACGCAACTCAAAGTATTAGCAGAAATTTTTGAGGAAAACTGATATTAAACGAAAGACGAACTTGAGTAAAGTAGTGTATAAATAAGCAATTCCAAGACGAGAGTATGATCCTGCATCTAAGCCCAAAATAATAATGCAGCCTTAAAGTAATAAGCTATTATAATGCATAAAATTGTCTCACTCTTAAAACATTCTTATTTAGGTTTGATAGAATAACGGAAACCTATGACACTACGCCTACATAGTTCTTTTTTCTGCTGTAAAGTGTTGCTATCTACGAACCAGATTATAAACTTTATGTAGGAAAAAAATGTCAACTTATGTCTTTTATTTTTTTATTAACAATAAAATTGGACTTGAGAGAGTAACAAGTAGAATAATACTTGAATTAGCCATTGGACTCGAGAGAGTAACAAGTAGAATAATACCGTATCTGCCCGAATACAAGCCGATGTTTTTTGTCCAAATCTATCATGAAAAAATCACCCCTCGGCTTAAATGCGAGTCCGAGGAAAATTTGGGTTATGGTTAAATCTCGAAGTCTCACATTGCCTTCGCATTCAAATGATAGTACTATATTTTTCGTAAAGAAAATATTTCACCTACGATGATATATAAAAATATCTTGGCGATTATGCAAAATGCGTTGACGGCTTTGAATGCTCAACTGTTTGAATTTCTGTAAAACTTTACATGGAACGTGTATAATTATAAAAAATGCAGTTTCTTAAGGCAATGTATATGCTAATTTCATTGGAAATAGACTTGGATGAAAAAATATCTTGGCGAGATCGCTTGCGTAAATTGACGATTACGCAAAATCCGTTGACGGCTTTGAATGCTCGACTGGTTGAATTTCGGTAAAACTTTACATGGAACGTGTATAATTATAAAAATGCAGTTTCTTAAGGCAATGTATATGCTAATTTCATTGGAAATAGACTTGGATGAAAAATATATTGGCGAGATCGCTTGTGTAAATTGACGATTACGCAAAATGCGTTGACGGCTTTGAATGCTCAACTGTTTGAATTTCCGTAAAACATTACATAGAACGTGTATAATTATAAAAATGCAATTTCTTAAGGCAATGTAAATGACAATTTCATTGGAAATAGATATGGATGAAAAAATATCTTGGCCAGATTGCTGTTACTATATTTGACCTTTTGTGAAAATGAAGTTGAATGAAATTATTGTTACTGAATATGGAACATTATTCAGCAAAGAAAAATTATTAATTGGAGTAATATTTCAAAATATCAACAACTAAACCATTTCCCACACATTTCTTCGATCTCGAATAATGTATTGTAAGATGTGCATGCATGTCGGGCACACTTCAGCATAAAATCTACGAAATTCATGTTTTTGCCAAAAAATTGTGGAAATTTTTGGGGGTCGGCTTAAATCCGGGGTCGGCTTCTATTCGGGCAGATACGGTACTTGAATTAGCCAGAGTTGAATGTGGTAAACATCGCCAAAACAAACCGGTCTCGTCAGCATTACAAATCTGATCGGGGGTTAGGTCATGTTCCTTAACTAATGTTTCAAAAAAATCAAAAAATTTATTGACAGCTTCTTGGTCACCTGATATTTTATCACCCGAAATATCTAGATGTCTGATCATTAAAATGTGTTAACTATCCATGTGAAAATGCACACAATTCACTAATGTTCATTTGTTCATAAAAAACTTTGGTCTTTGCAATCAACATTGGTCCAGAGATAGGAGCTCCCTCAAAACGGTTTATAGAAAACCATTCATACACAGCAATATCCAATTGCTCAAGTTTTGGCTTAAGAAAAGTACACCGATATTCAATTCCTCTAGTAGTCTCAGAAGACGTAACAAATTTCAATGACTGTGATTTCTGTGCCTTAATGTCATAAATAGTTGAAGAACCGACATTGAACTCTTTCATTAAAACATTGCGATTCTCACCTTTCTCTAAACATTTAATGATATTGTTTCTGGGTTAAGGTTAGTACAACCTGTTTCATTTTATCGCCATTAGCGCATATAGCAGTTTTAGGAGGCATTTAAAAAGGGTGGACGAAATATTTCATTTAACACAAACACTGATTCCAAGAAACATACATAATTGCGTATTGCAACTGCCAACGTGAACGCCAAATTTATTTAAATTAGCGGTAGCATTCCGAAATAGATGTAAAAAATCACAGAAAGCACCAATATTAGCGGTAACATACCGAACTAGATGAAATTTAAAAAAAATTGAGATGCCGGTTGCTTGAGAATTCCGGTTGCTTAAGTGCCGGATAACTGTGTGATAACTGTATATCACACATAAGTTCGGGAAAGTATTAGCCATGAAAGCTTTGTAGTAATTTTAAAGATACTACAGAGATCAGGGACGGAAGAATAAAACAATGTTGTTTGTCACTTAGGCACTTACATATGACCAGCATCATTATGTCAAATAAACGGATCATGAAGACAGAAGAATGAAACAATGTTGTTAATTAGAAACTAATGTTTGAGCGCAACAACAAATAGTGGGAACTGCCTGTATATAAAAAAAATTTTATCTTTATTTATTTCTTTCATTTCATTGTTATCCTTTAATTTATTTAACACTTTTAATTAAGCATTCTCATAAATACATTAATGAGTTTTGAAATTCAAAATATAGCATTTGCCTCGTCTCATTCTACCTTTAATTGACTACAGCAAAGATGACCTACCAAAACTGCTTAAGTGGCAAATTTTTGTCCTACCAAGTTACTTACATAGTTTCAGTAAAGTATTAGTGATGAAAGCTTTGTAGTAGTTTTTAAGAGACTACAGAGTTTGAGCAGTGGAATTTATTTCAATATTTCAAAACAATTTTTCTATGTAATTTCTTTGACTATTATTTCTAAGGAAAATTTATATCTTGCTGTATTGCATGCTAGAGGTATTGGAACTTGTAGGACTTCAAAATGTAAATATATTTACAGCTGGAATACTTAGCGTTCATAATTTTGAGTATTTTCTTTACTAGATAATACCTAAGACTAAGAAAAATGAAGGATGCTTTTGAGCTGGGAAATATTTTGAAATAAAAATTCAACCTTTCTTGTGTAGATGCACTTTATCTGTTAAACTGCAATCGGATTTACAAAGAGCTTAATTCCAAGCAAATTTAAAATGTTGTAATATTTCAGATAATTTATATTTCAATAAGGTAACAAATTGATGTATCTAGTTACAAATGTTATTCAAGAGGCTAATTGACGATGCTAACTGTACAGAGGTTCAGAATTTGCTTTCTCAAATAAATATTCTATATCATCTAAATAATATGTGCAAAACATATTTCCTAGCATATGAATGTGAATTTATTTTCCAAATACATTTTTCACAAGCAACAACCATAAAATGTCCTGCTGGATTTAAAATGAACTCTGAAATGATCAATATAAAAAAATGCACTCCAAATGACGGGTAAAGTGATTTATGGGATCCCCATGCTAATGCTCTTGGTTATTGTGACCAATTGCAGTAACTAAATCAACTACAAAAATGAATATAACATCTATTTCTGCTATGCAATCTTAACAACTAGGGGAAAAGGGAGTTTTGGGACTCCCTGATTTTAATGATGCAGTTTTTAATTAACCTGCACTAACTGTATTTTCTCATTGCATTAACAATTTTTCTGCTATCTACTTACAGAGGAAATACAAATGATCACTACAACCAAGCATTAACACACTAGCTATACCACAAGTTTTCTCTAATGATTTAATACTGAACTGATCCTAAGATAAAGTTAAGGTGTAGCACTTTCTGATTGTATGTGCATGTTCTGCACTTAAAAAGCAATTAAACAATATACATAAAAATGCATCTTCTGATCCATATCTAATGGTATCCAGCCATATAAGATTGTAAAAATATGATTTTCACCATGTTCCATAATTTAGCATTTTATAAATTTTTAATTAATAATAAAAATTTGTTTCAATTTACACGAAGATTACACAAAGATGCATTATAGTAATATTTTTATATAGAATAGCTGCAATTTAGATGATTTTAACAAAAAGGCTAAATCAGCAAATTTGCTGAGGATCTCTCATGGAAAGTATTGTACATCAAATGATTAAAAGTCACGAAATCTCGACTAAATTAAACCGGAATCACAGAAACTGTAGGGGACGTAACATCAGAATGGGACAAAATTGTCCCATCCGACGTTCTAGTGTTAAGCGGAAAACTGAAGAAAGTGCACAAGAAAAGGAATCACAACAGTAAGTGCATAGTACTAGTAAGAAAAAAACAAAAATTGTAACTAGAAAATACAATGATTGCTATTTGCAATTTGGGTTTACTTGGAATGGAGATGAAGGTGAACCTAAACCTCAGTGCGTAATTTGTTCTGAAGTGTTATCCAACACGTGTATGAAACCTTCTTTTCTTAAAAGACACCTTCAATCAAAGTATGAATATTTAATGAACAAATCTATTGATTATTTTACAACTAAATTAACTGAGCTGAAAAATGAAAAACAATTCTTGACAACTTTTGTTACCACAAATGAAAAAGTTTTAGAAGCTTCTTATCTTGTAAGTGTAAGAATTGCTAAAACTGGTAAACCTCACACTATTGGAGAAAATCTGATACTATCATCAGCTAAAGATATTGTTTTATCACTATTTGATGATAAAGCAGCCGCCAAACTTGATTCTATTCCACTATCAAATGACACTGTACGCAGACGTATTCATGAAATGGCCGATTCCGTAAAACAGTCGCTTATTCTATGCTGTATTTAAAAAACAAATATAGAATGGCACTCACTCTGGAGCCCAATTTACGTTTGAAATTATGTAACATAGAACCAGATATTAAGAAACTAATTTTCGTAAAACAAGCTCAAGCTTCACATTAAATCACTATGTTAATAAGGTAATATTAAACAAAATTAATTGGTTTATTCAATTTTTGTATTATAAACGAAATAAAAATATGTATAATTTATAACATAGCCCTATTAGTCGAACATTCTTGATTTTTCCTCTTAATACAAATATCTATTAATGGGTGGTACTGAACTTTTTGAATTTTGGTTTTGGTGGTACGCATCTTTAAAAAGGTTGAGAACCTCTGATTTAGATGATTTTCTTATTGTCTTTGACTGTAAGTCCTTAACATAAAATTTCAAGAAAATTCATATGGTAGAATCCAAGAACGAACATACGGATGGACGGACAGACTGAAGCTAATAGGTGCTCATGCTGGAAGAGAAACACACCTAAAAATAATGAAATAGCTTTGGAGTATGAATAATATGCAACACATGAAATCCTTCCAATTAATATAAATTACTTTGGTGCACAACTAAAATGAATTTGCAAATCTTTAGCATTGCATTGTAGCAAGATTTATGATTCTTATAATGATTTCCTGATAATTTAGCTTTTAAAAATGAACCTACATTAAATAGGTTTCTGTCTGCTATTTACTGCTTTCAATAGCATTTAAATATGCATAATATTGATAAGATTAGCTTTAAAGTTAAAGGATAACAATGAAATTATGAAGGAACACAAAATATTTAGTCAGTTCTATTATAGAAATTTCTAGTTCATAAGTGAAAAAGAGATTAGAATAAATCAAGTCTTGAAAATTACAACATACTAAATCATAATGATACTAAAAATTCTACTTTTTCCATGCATGATTTAACTTGTATTCAAAATTTATTTCATCATAACTTTCAAAACAGAACAAAATCCAAAAATAATACATTCATAAAATATTCCACTAAAAAATTCCAGGCCAATTGCAGTGAAAAAAATCGAATTTGCAACCAATCACTATTCTGAACCATGCTGCTCAGTTTTTATGATTTGGCTGTTTGGATCTGCATAGCATTACAAGATTCATTGTGAAACTTTTTACAGTTTTGTCTGTGTATGGACATTTAACGTATCAAAAAGGTCAGCAATTAGACCTCAAGTAATGTTACAAGGAAAAAGCATTTCCTTTTTATGAAATAATAGATAAATGGTGATCGTTCATCAAAACCGGTCATGTTTATATAGTATTATGTGGAAGATATTGAAGTAGCATTAAAGCTCTGTTATTTGAAGTTAATTTTAATAATGCATTTCCTTTATAATACAAAACAACTGTGAAAGTTGTAAAACTGGCATTCCTTTTGTACAAAGAATATTGCAACGCTAACTCAACCAATTACAGACAAAAAAGCATAAGAAAGAAATATTGGCATTTATTCCTGACCAGAGACAAAATGTCTATGGAAAATATGAAAAATTACTTGCATAGCATAGCCTAGACATGGGAAAAATCCCAAATTCCCAAAGTTGTTGGTTTTTGGACTTTGCGCTGCTTTAATATTTTAACATTTTAATAATATCCATTTTGCCTTTTCATATTCTAAAATATGTTACGTCAACAGTATCATAAAGTCAGCACAACAAAAAGAAAGAAGATTTTATTCTAGTTTTACCCAGTGCTTTTCTTGTGACAATACATGCCGATACAGCATACCGGCACCTTTTTTCAGCGCGATGTTGACCCACATTTAATTTCGATACATTTTCATTTTTTTAATTCTTTAAAACTTAAAGTAATAAATGACTTCTATAAACGTTAAACATTTTAACTTTTATTATCAACTTTGTGATTAAAAGTTCATCACAGATTCAATAGAGAAAGGGGAGAGGGTGCAGGAAGAGGTGGGAGGGGAGGGGGATGAGTGGGAACACTGGTTTTACCTTAACGTATCCTTTGCAGCCATTTCCCCCAGTCCTTTCAATCTTTAGCTTGTCTTACCTCTTCTATTTGTTGCACGATTCACTGGTAATCTTGCCCTGTCCTCCTCCCTGCAAGTTTTTCTTCACATACTTGTCTCAACCATGGTTTCTTCTCAAGCAGACCAGCTTTCATACCCTTCCAATATTATTGGATCCAAAACTAACTTGTAAATCAGAATTATTTTTGTCTAAAGCTTAATTTTATTCTATTTGCTCATTTGTTAGTATCCTATTATTTCTTTCTTCACTCTTCATTATTTCTTGATCCAGCCCATCATGTGTGTCAAAACTAAATCTAAAATATTACAACATAAAAACTTCCATTCCCATTATTTCCATCCCCTCATGTGTGTCAAAACTAAATCTAAAATATTACAACATAAAAACTTCCATTCCCATTCTTTCCATCCCCTCAACTTTATTCAATGTATATGTAGCTTCAACTAGTTCAGTTCTGTTCCCTTTATTTCCAAATCCTTTGCCTATTTGAGTGCTGTCATCTGCACCTCCTTGCTATCTGCTATTAGTGCTACTCCAACATAAACAAATGCTCCAGTTCCAATATCCCATCTTGCCTCTGCTCTGCATATTTCACCACTATGCCCATAGTTGTATAACTACTCAAAACATCAGTAATTAACATGATGAAATAATAACAATGTAATTCTAGGGCTAATTCTGCCTTCCTCATACCTCCATGCACTTTTTAAAGGTTTGTTCTAAATTAAATTTCAATAAATGCCTTAGTAAATCAACTAATAAGTTTATCTTATCAGTTGCATCTCTCCTGAACTTGGTATTTTACATGGGCCCTTCATTCTATTTTAAATGCCATAGTACATTTTTGCTAAATTCAAATAATTTTATTTGTATGAATTCCATTTAGCACTGTTATTTTTAGCTCAATCAAAATTTCTCTCAAATTTTTTTATTCACATAAAAACAATTTTGAAAGGAGTTGTTGAAATTTATGAATTCAGTGCACAAAAAGCAAAAGATAATGTATGGAACAATAGTGAATTTTTTTGGTCTTACAACGAAAAAAAAATAATTATGCATGTGATGCACAGACATATTCTACTTTCATATGCACACAAACTTGAGAAATTTAATACAGAAAAGCTATATGTCGCTACTCTGAAGCCTGATATGTGACAAAGACGGAAATAAAGATGTTTTGAATTGTTTCTACCAATGCTCTGTATTTTAAGTGAAATTCCTATCCATTTAATTAACCCACTTTTGCAACTAATATTGGCTTCTTTCCAATTCAACAATTTGATGCTCCAACTTTGTGATCCTTTTCTTTGAAGTTTTGTCTCCAGCAATGTTGTCTGACTTGGAGTATGCTTTTGTTTCTATGAATGGTTAATACTTTTGGTGTACAATTAGCACATCACCAAGGTTTGATGACGGTTTGGGCACTCTTAGTCTGGCTCCTCTGCTTTGGCTTGTCTGGCAAAAGAGGTTGTATTAATAGCTTAACAATATCTAGCTCAGCCTTCAGCTTCATTGGAGCACGCAATCCCCTCCACCACGGAAAGGTGGTGCCCATCGGAGGGGGCATAAAATAAACCAATTTTAAAAAATCAAATATTTATTGCTCTTTTCTCATAAATGAAATACATTCTTTGGAAATACTTTTTCATGACGGATTTATATACACACTTTTTATTACAAAGAAGTTCAAAATTATGCAAAACTTCCATTTTTCTTTACAATTGCCACCAGCAACTGCATTCAGATCTAAATTACAATAAAATTAAAAAGTTGTACAGTGTTATGACTACATTTTCTGACTATTAATGTTATGTATTGCATGAATTTTCAAGTAGTCTGCGTAGAGTTCTTTTGAAAGTGTTTTCAAACACATCCTGTGGTGGATTTTACTTTGTTTGTTACTCTGTAAGTAGGGCAATGAAGTCGACTCACTGTAAATACAGTAAATGCTGTGTTATTCGGCTATCTTGGGGATTGTGGAAAACCGATTAGGAGAAATATCTGGTTAGGTGAGCGTTTTTCAATTTTGACATCGCAAATTTAGCAATAACCAAACAAAATTGGGCTTAGGTTCATTATCATACTCCCCAAACATAACTATGCATAGGGTTTGCATTTTCCATTTTAATTCTTCGACACGTAGTTAGATATAGACACTATTTAGCTATTCTTATTTAATACGTTGCTATGCTTACATGCAAAACATAAAGACTATTGAAAAGTTTGGGGCATCTGGGAAGTTTGGGGATTACGGCAGTGAACCTGTTCCCAAAATTGAATTTATTGGATTATATCTTTCTTATTTTTCTTATTTATCTTTATTTACTCTATTAGAAAAGGACGAAATTATTTAATTCTTCAGAACATTTCTGTGGAAACCAGTCATATAATATTTTATCCAGTTCCTCAATTTTTGGCTTATGAAGCGTATGATGTTTATTAATTGATTTACTCGTCTCAGAAGATGACACAAATTTCATTAATTTACCCTTATGAGCCTTGATATCGTAGAGAGTGGAAGATCCGATATTGAATTCTTTTGCTATGGCTGCTCTATTTTTTCCTTTTTCAATTTGTTTGATCAGCTCCAGCTTTTGTGTGAGCATTAAACCAACCTTTTCTCTCCTGTTCCTTGCTTTTAGGTATTTATTTTGATGCCATATTCAATGGATGGGTAATTTTTTAAATAATAAAAAGTGATAAAACTGGAAATTGTACAAGTACACCAAAACATCTAGACAATGCAACGTAACCAAAAATGCCATGCTTACTCGGCAGCCACTGAAGTATATGGAGTAAATACGTAATATATACATCTTATATTTTAATAAATTTTAAAGTGGAACTTGTGGTATTACACATATACTATTCACATAAAAATTCATAAAAAAAGAAAAAGAAATACACAACGAATTGTATTTGTGTAATTGCCGGTATCTAAGGCTGGCTGGTTCTAAATAGCCGGATAACACAGCTTTTACTGTATGTGTATACGTGTTATATGGGATGTATAGGCCAAAAACCATGTTTCTCGTATATAACGTAGTCACGCTTATAACGAAGCATGAGTCGGTCCCCTCAAATATGTATTAAACGAGTTTTACTGTATCTTCTACTGCATGGTTTCCCAAACTTTTTTTGGCCGCGTACCCCTTAGAACTGAATCAATCAATTTAAGTGCCCCCTTAGAAAAGAATATGACAAGTATTATAAAAATAGACATTTAAAAACGAATGAGGTTACAGGGACGTAACTAGATTTTTATTCTTGGGGGGGGTCAAGGAGGGCCAATAAAAATTGAGGGGAGGCCAAGGTAATTTCCAGTATTTACTAAATAAACAAAAGAATACAAACATCTTGCTACGTAGATTTTAATAGCGGAATATCTCTTTCTTGTAAGTATTGAATACTTTTAGATTAACGGATCGTTTTTCATTGAACAGTTCATGAAAATCAGATAAAGCAATAAATGCGCTTAGCTTCATTTTAATTGAAGAATATGAAAATTAATATAAAATACATTGCCAGTTAATGACATTTTATATAGGGTTTTAATTTTACCGCAGAGATATACATAATATATAAATTAAATATATTTTTTGAATTTTTATTTTCTTATATGTATCGCTGATTATGTTGATTCAAGTATAATCAAACATAATTATGAGTATAAAATATAAAGTAATATATAAATTGATATACCACACTGGCCGGTATACGATGCGGTTTTTCTCTGAGATTAAAACAAAAAATTTATTTTCCCATTCCATTTTTGGTGATTTAATTTGAAAATTGCTTAGATAACTACTGTGTGGCACGATAATACGATATCGGAATTACAAAAACGTCAGTATCTTTTAAGCATAATTGCAGAAATTTATGATAATTACTGTCATCAGCTACTTTAGATTAATATATTAGAACTCAATAAAATTTAAGCTTTTTTCGGAAATGTCATTGTAAAAATTACGTATTTCATAACGCGCTCGTTCGCAGCAATGTGTAATATCTAATTTGGTGTAAAAGTATTAACCCTTATATAAGTGAATGCTGAATCTGGTGCACTTGAGTAAGAAAATCCTCCTTAGACCACTAGCTATCCAATCCCTTTGCACCACCAGACAATCTGGCCCTTTTCGGAAGTTAAAAGGTAGATTATGTATTTTCAAAGATGTGACATCAACGCTCATGAGGAATGGCTAAAGGGACGGAGCTGCAGAATATTCCAGAAATCTGAAACAATGACTGAAATTCCATTCTCTCGCCCTTCACCCATAAGCCCTCATGGGAAAATATTCCCTTGTCCATCCACAGTTGGAACTAGATTCGAGACCTTTGAATCAGATGTTTTACTCTCCTCAGAAAAGGATTGGAGAGGGAAGCGTCGGTTTTGAACGTGGGTGTAGGCACTTGCTTTTACCCCTACTACTTCCCGAATAAAGATATCATATAATTATTGTTCAGCTATTGAAGCGTAGAATATTCGGCCCCCGTCGAGACCATTTTCGTGGAAAGGCAAAACCCCAGGAAGTAGCTCAACCCAGCTTAGTTGCGGAGGGAAATTTTCCGATTATTCCCTGTATCTTTAACTCTTTTGGTATACGAGGCTAAAAGCTCCAAAATATGAGGGTGGAAAGCTATAAGCATGCTTCTTCATTGATACAGGCTTGAAAGATTTTAAATAATAAGATGATAATTGACGATCGGAAAAGTGTCCTTATAAACTCTGGCGATACCTCAGATGGTATACCGTATGCAATATGCTGATGACATTCAGTGGAGGCTGGGAGGGCCAAGAGGCTTTGAGGAGGAGCCAAGGCCCTCCCTTAGTTACGTCCCTGCGAGGTTACATATAATAAATAACACTTATTGACATGAATGTGCCTGCTTTGCATGACATAAAAGAGTCAATCATTGACTCTACTGAAGAAAAGCTCAATCCTAAGTAAGATTCGACATGAAATTTCTGGCGATTTTTTGTCTTAATTAAACTCAAGAGGTGAAAATCCAGATTAGCACATGCATGTTGCGGGGAAGGGAATGAATATTTTGATTGCTCTTTTAGCCACCTCCCCATACTTGTTCGATAATTTTTCCCAGAAAGCAATCAAAGATACCTTCAAGAATTTGTCAAGTACCGTCAGTAGAAATATCTATGAGGCTTTCTTGTTCTTTTTATTAGAATTGTTCATTGAAAAATATTATCGTAATTGTTCCGTAATTTATTCCAAATGTTCCTTTATCTCTGACAAATCCAAACTGAGGAATAGAGATTTACGTATTTCAGATTCGTCAGTTTGATTTTACCTGGTTTTATGAATTAATCCGTAACACGTCTTGTCCCTTGGACAATGGAAGCAAACAAAATACTTAAGCCGCCACCCTCAGTGATAAGGATGCAGTTTACTGTTATGTATGCATTCATCAGTGTTTTTGGAGACAAAATATACTGTATTGTTTATATACACACACAGTGAAAACATTTATTGTAAAACATATTCTATAGCAGAGATGTCCAACAAAATTTTCAGGTTCGCCATATAATACAAAATATTATTATTAAAAATAGGACTTTATACAAATACAATGTTGCAGTGATACACAATAATGATTTCAATCATTTATTAGTGAAATACATTATTAAATTCAAACAAATTTTAATGTGATGTTTGAAAATTCATTTGTCTACGTAGCGCACTGAAATTTGGCCTAAAATCCACAGTGTGTGCATCTTAACTCTGCCTCCAAATTTTCATCCAGGATCTGATACCTACTTTGATTTCGTCAACGTTACTGCGGAAAAAGTTGATTCACAGAACCAAGTTGATCCGAACATAGAAAGCAGTTTTTAAACGACAATATTCAGAACTGCGAACACATCTTCGTTCAAAATACGAGCCCATATAATAACAGTAGAATCATCTTTCAAATGATGATAACTTTGACTTTACAGCAAAAGCATATCCGTCTCGAAAGTGTTCCTCTCCAAAGAAAATAAACTTCCGAGCTCTTGAGATAGTCGAGAATCATGGATGTCAAAGTGATATGGATCTTCTATTAATTGAAAGGCAATCCTGTGCGTTTCAAAATATGAAAAGCTCTGGGAAAATTTTTGTAACAGATTCTGAATCCAATCCACATAGCCCTGACATTCAAAATCAGATTTTTCCACATATTCCACCATGTTCGGAAAGTGCGTGAAATTTTGAACCTCTATATATTCTACAGAAAGTTTGTTTTGACAAATTTTCATACATACTGTACCTAACTATAAATTAGCTTTCAATTTCCCTGAAGTTTAAGGTTCAATTCGTTCATGTGATCAGTGATATCAGTCAGAAAATAAATGTCACATTGCCACTGTTCATCCTCGACAGCGAACCTTCCCCCTCCCCTCCCTCGACTGCGAACCTCCCCCCACCCCTCCCGCGACTGCGAACCTACCCCCTCCCCTCCCGCTACTGCGAACCTCCCCCCTCCCCTCCCTCGACTGCGAGCCTCCCCCCTCCCGCGACTGCGAACCTCCCCTCCCGCGACTGCGAACCTACCCCCTCCCCTCCCGCGACTGCGAGCCTCCCCCCTCCCGCGACTGCGAGCCTCCCCCTCCCCTCCCGCGACTGCGAGCCTTCCCCTCCCCTCCCGCGACTGCGAACCTTCCCCCGCCCCTCCGCCGACTTCGAACCTTCCCCCTCCCCTCCCGCGACTTCGAACCTTCCCCCTCCCCTCCCGCGACTTCGAACCTTCCCCCTCCCCTCCCGCGACTTCGAACCTTCCCCCTCCCCTACCGCGACTTCGAACCTTCCCCCTCCCCTCCCGCGACTTCGAACCTTCCCCCTCCCCTCCCGCGACTTCGAACCTTCCCCCTCCCCTCCCGCGACTTCGAACCTTCCCCCTCCCCTCCCGCGACTTCGAACCTTCCCCCTCCCCTCCCGCGACTTCGAACCTTCCCCCTCCCCTCCCGCGACTTCGAACCTTCCCCCTCCCCTCCCGCGACTTCGAACCTTCCCCCTCCCCTCCCGCGACTTCGAACCTTCCCCCTCCCCTGACGAACCCTCCCCTCCCCAACCCCTCAAGAACCTTCCTCTCCCCTCTATTTCATACATTTGTCTTTCCTGCACCTCCCTTGATCCATTTGACACTTCATGTTTTCCATACATATGCTCTCCTATCATAACTACATTAACAACCAAGGTCCATTGCCCTAACTTATACAAGCATCTCTTCATAGTTGTTCTAAATGAATCAAATCTATGAAGGATGTTTGACATTAACCTATTTATTTCATAAAATTAATATCCTAATATAACTATAATTATATACCTGTGAAAAAAATATCCTGGGCCGCTGATTCTGGATCACTTTCCCGCATGGCTTGGGCCTTCCATCCATCCTCCTGGCTGGCACTGCCCGAGCATCTTCTGAGTCCTAAAAGTTTAATTTTAAAATTTAATAACAACTAGTAATTATTCTCAGAAAATGTAGGTTTCACACCCTACCTTTAAGAGGACTACCGACATCAGTGTGCACAACTCTGCCTTCATCCATGCCTTATCATCCGGGTTGTCCGAGTGCTGTCCGCCCAGAGTAGGGGATTCCACCATGGTGTGGCCCTGAAATGATTATGTTATAGCAATATAATTTAGAAGAATGATGAAGTTGGATTTTGTAGATTAAATACTATTGCAATGTTTTTTTATAAAATCCAAATCATTGCGTTTATTATTTTCTATATATGTAATAATTTGTAACTGTTATTGATAAAATAAATCAATATTGTAAATCAAAATACTTCAAGTTTTTTCTTTAATTTCCTCAGAAACTAAATTTATATGAATTCCAAATCATACTGTAAGCTGAATATTTTATTTTTAGAATAAAATTTAATAACCACTTAGCAATAGCTTGCATTATCACAAATATAGCCTTGAAAGCTTATGTAGGTAGTTTAAAATGTGGTCCCAGTTAGTCGACATAAGCCAAAGCTACATCTCTGCATTCAAAATTATTTCCAAGGAAATTAAAATTTCAAATACCTCACATGTTTAAAATCTTAACTCTTACCTGTAAATAAATGTCTGGTGACTCTGTCCGGAATGCATTTCTTCATGGGATGGTCCTCTCCTCCCTGGTGGTGGCTGCTACAGGTCGGACATCATCTTGAAGCCTTAAAAATGAATTTTCCAATGTAATAAAAAGCTACAACTCTGCATTCAAAATTATTTCCAAGGAGATTAAAATTTCAAACATCTCATAGGTTTAAAATCTTAACTCTTACCTGTAAATAAATGTCTGGCGACTCTGTCCGGAATGCATTTCTTCATGGGTTGGTCCACTCCTCCCTGGTGGTGGCTGCTACAGGTCGGACATCATCTTGAAGCCTTAAAAATGAATTTTTGAATGTAATAAAAAGCTACGGCTTGTGTCGACTAACTGGGACCACATTTTAAACTGATCGCGAAGCTGACCCCTCAACCATCATTAACTAGGGTTAGAGGCCCATATCTCGACACCCATCCTCAAATCCGAGCTCAGGTCTCTTTACCCTCCCACCAGGGGGGCATCAGCCGACCACGTCTCTTGTAATAAAATTTAAACTATTTTATGTTGTTAACTTAGTGCGATTGTGACTCAAACAACATATTCGGGTGAATGCAGTGATTAAGGGCGTCTCTTTAACAGAATTCTACGATAAATAATAACATATTTATGCTCACATCTAATCTTGACACCAAGGAATACCAACCTCTTAAGAGTTTTCGGACGGGATTGTAATGAAAGCAGACATTCGCGAGACAGTGCGGAGAGTGTAACGCTTTTATCTAGTTAATCGCATTTTTCTATGATCACTAAACAACCAACAAAATATTAAACCTAATTTTTGGCTTTTTTCGAATGAGATTTAAATTTCTACGATATGGAAATTTATTTCCATACTTTTCCAGGCATAAATGTGAAAATACCGCATCGAAATCTCATTTTTAATATATTTGAAAATGCTAAAGAAAAGAGGCCTCGCTTCGTTTCAGCTCTGCCCAAGTTATTCAAATGGAGAAAAGATATGCTCCTGACGTCAAACCCAGAACTACTATGTACACGGCGAGCAGTTTCAAATTGAAAAGTTGAATAGTCAAGTGATTCCTGAAAGTTTGATCGAAAAATGTTGTAAAGCTTTTTACTTATGAGCGGTTTCCCTTTTCTCCCATCTAACACCATATAACAACCAAGCGTTACACCCTCCGCACCGTCTCGCGAATGTCTGCTTTCATTACAATCCCATCCGAAAACTCTTAAGAGGTTGGTATTCCTTGGTGTCAAGATTAGATGTGAGTGTAAATATGTTATTATTTATCGTAGAATTCCGTTAAAAAGACGCTCTTGATCAGCGCATTCACCCGAATATGTTGTTTGAGTCACAATCGCACTAACATAAAATAGTTTAAATTTTATTGCAAAAGACGTGGTCGGCTAATGCCCCCATGGTGAGAGGATAAAGAGACCTGAGCTCGGATTTGAGGATGGGTGTCGAGGTATGGGTCTCTAACCCGAGTTAATGATGGTCGAGGGATCAGCTTCACGGTCAGTTTAAAATGTGGTCCCAGTTAGTCGACATAAGCCAAAGCTACATCTCTGCATTCAAAATTATTTCCAAGGAAATTAAAATTTCAAATACCTCACATGTTTAAAATCTTAACTCTTACCTGTAAATAAATGTCTGGTGACTCTGTCTGGAATGCATTTCTTCATGGGTTGGTCCTCTCCTCCCTGGTGGTGGCTGGTACAGGTCGGACATCATCTTGAAGCCTTAAAAATGAATTTTCCAATGTAATAAAAAGCTACAACTCTGCATTCAAAATTATTTCCAAGGAGATTAAAATTTCAAACATCTCATAGGTTTAAAATCTTAACTCTTACCTGTAAATAAATGTCTGGCGACTCTGTCCGGAATGCATTTCTTCATGGGTTGGTCCACTCCTCCCTGGTGGTGGCTGCTACAGGTCGGACATCATCTTGAAGCCTTAAAAATGAATTTTTGAATGTAATAAAAAGCTACATCTCTGCATTCAAAATTATTTCCAAGGAGATTAAAATTTCAAACATCTCATAGGTTTAAAATCTTAACTCTTACCTGTAAATAAATGTCTGGCGACTCTTTCTGGAATGCATTTCTTCATGGGATGGTCCTCTCCTCCCTGGTGGTGGCTGCTACAGGTCGGACATCATCTTGAAGCCTTAAAAATGAATTTTCGAATGTAATAAAAAGCTACATCCCTGCATTCAAAATTATTTCCAAGGGGGTTAAAATTTCCACCATCTCATAGGTTTAAAATCTTAACTCTTACCTGTAAATAAATGTCTGGCGACTCTGTCCGGAATGCATTTCTTCATGGGATGGTCCTCTCCTCCCTGGTGGTGGCTGCTACAGGTCGGACATCATCTTGAAGCCTTAAAAATGAATTTTTGAATGTAATAAAAAGCTACGGCTTGTGTCGACTAACTGGGACCACATTTTAAACTGATCGCGAAGCTGACCCCTCAACCATCATTAACTAGGGTTAGAGGCCCATATCTCGACACCCATCCTCAAATCCGAGCTCAGGTCTCTTTACCCTCCCACCAGGGGGGCATCAGCCGACCACGTCTCTTGTAATAAAATTTAAACTATTTTATGTTGTTAACTTAGTGCGATTGTGACTCAAACAACATATTCGGGTGAATGCAGTGATTAAGGGCGTCTCTTTAACAGAATTCTACGATAAATAA
Source organism: Uropetala carovei (assembly GCA_036926305.1). NCBI lineage: Eukaryota > Metazoa > Arthropoda > Insecta > Odonata > Petaluridae > Uropetala > Uropetala carovei. Next base: position 3,890,331 of record JAXCHB010000015.1, on the reverse strand, counting down.
TAACATATTTATGCTCACATCTAATCTTGACACCAAGGAATACCAACCTCTTAAGAGTTTTCGGACGGGATTGTAATGAAAGCAGACATTCGCGAGACAGTGCGGAGAGTGTAACGCTTTTATCTAGTTAATCGCATTTTTCTATGATCACTAAACAACCAACAAAATATTAAACCTAATTTTTGGCTTTTTTCGAATGAGATTTAAATTTCTACGATATGGAAATTTATTTCCATACTTTTCCAGGCATAAATGTGAAAATACCGCATCGAAATCTCATTTTTAATATATTTGAAAATGCTAAAGAAAAGAGGCCTCGCTTCGTTTCAGCTCTGCCCAAGTTATTCAAATGGAGAAAAGATATGCTCCTGACGTCAAACCCAGAACTACTATGTACACGGCGAGCAGTTTCAAATTGAAAAGTTGAATAGTCAAGTGATTCCTGAAAGTTTGATCGAAAAATGTTGTAAAGCTTTTTACTTATGAGCGGTTTCCCTTTTCTCCCATCTAACACCATATAACAACCAAGCGTTACACCCTCCGCACCGTCTCGCGAATGTCTGCTTTCATTACAATCCCATCCGAAAACTCTTAAGAGGTTGGTATTCCTTGGTGTCAAGATTAGATGTGAGTGTAAATATGTTATTATTTATCGTAGAATTCCGTTAAAAAGACGCTCTTGATCAGCGCATTCACCCGAATATGTTGTTTGAGTCACAATCGCACTAACATAAAATAGTTTAAATTTTATTGCAAAAGACGTGGTCGGCTAATGCCCCCATGGTGAGAGGATAAAGAGACCTGAGCTCGGATTTGAGGATGGGTGTCGAGGTATGGGTCTCTAACCCGAGTTAATGATGGTCGAGGGATCAGCTTCACGGTCAGTTTAAAATGTGGTCCCAGTTAGTCGACATAAGCCAAAGCTACATCTCTGCATTCAAAATTATTTCCAAGGAAATTAAAATTTCAAATACCTCACATGTTTAAAATCTTAACTCTTACCTGTAAATAAATGTCTGGTGACTCTGTCTGGAATGCATTTCTTCATGGGTTGGTCCTCTCCTCCCTGGTGGTGGCTGGTACAGGTCGGACATCATCTTGAAGCCTTAAAAATGAATTTTCCAATGTAATAAAAAGCTACAACTCTGCATTCAAAATTATTTCCAAGGAGATTAAAATTTCAAACATCTCATAGGTTTAAAATCTTAACTCTTACCTGTAAATAAATGTCTGGCGACTCTGTCCGGAATGCATTTCTTCATGGGTTGGTCCACTCCTCCCTGGTGGTGGCTGCTACAGGTCGGACATCATCTTGAAGCCTTAAAAATGAATTTTTGAATGTAATAAAAAGCTACATCTCTGCATTCAAAATTATTTCCAAGGAGATTAAAATTTCAAACATCTCATAGGTTTAAAATCTTAACTCTTACCTGTAAATAAATGTCTGGCGACTCTTTCTGGAATGCATTTCTTCATGGGATGGTCCTCTCCTCCCTGGTGGTGGCTGCTACAGGTCGGACATCATCTTGAAGCCTTAAAAATGAATTTTCGAATGTAATAAAAAGCTACATCCCTGCATTCAAAATTATTTCCAAGGGGGTTAAAATTTCCACCATCTCATAGGTTTAAAATCTTAACTCTTACCTGTAAATAAATGTCTGGCGACTCTGTCCGGAATGCATTTCTTCATGGGATGGTCCTCTCCTCCCTGGTGGTGGCTGGCACAGGTCGGACATCATCTTGAAGCCTTAAAAATAAATTTTCCAATGTAAAAAGCTACTTCTCTGCGTTCATAATTATTTCCAAGGAAATTAATATTTCATGCATTACCTGTAAGAGATATTTAATGATGCCAATGTGCAGTTTTCTCTTCATCGCAGCTGTGGCCACTGCTTCTTGTCCTGGGATGCCATCCTTCCAGTGCCAGTGATTCCTTGTTGATGTAGACCTAGAGTTGACAGTTTGAGTATAGTAGCACATGCATATGAATAAGAAATTTAAATTTTTCTATCGTTAACCTAATATTATCACTAAACTACCATATTTATGGACCTTGGTTGTTACCTATTCCCTTCCCTATATATCTCAAAGCTAAACTCACTCTCCCCATTCTGAAACTTATGCTCTGACGTATGACTTCTGTCTATAATTCCCTTTTCCTAAGCAATAAACCTAATTTTTAATCACTTATATTCACATTAAGCCTAGATAATATGCTACAGATCAAGACATTTCATCTGTTATTTAAGAGTGATACTTTGTATGCATGTTTTATACAGTCAAATATATTTAAAACCAGTATACCAAAGAGGCAGTTATGCACAGGTTTTATATGCCTTTGCATGCGTGTCCCTATTTGGTCATTATAGCATCACAACTTATGTATAGAAACACATATATGATTCATTAAATGTACCTAAATATTAGCTGTGATTTTCCATTGAAATTTCACACTATAATAGTATATAACCATTTTTCAGTAAGAACTTCAACTATTTAAAGAAATTTTGTTCCATACAATAACAAATACCAAAGCAAATGATGAGCTGAAAAAGAAAAAGGTCATTAACAAAAAATTATGACAGATGAGTTGTCAGAAGTGGCAAAGATGGAAGGTTGATTTTTTAATGGAGTAGAAGGTGGCTACAACCAGAAGACATGATTTTAGTCTGCATTATGAAACAGCCAGCTTTTGGGATACAGGATTTCTTGAAATAATAAAACATTTCTCATTATTTTAATTTATGCAACTGATGCAAGGTCTCTCATAATGTAGCTTCATTTTTTCTTACACTTCCACACCACATGGAGCAGAATTCCAAGCTCTGATGGATACAATGAAATTAAAAAAGAAAACAAATTAGAAAACACAAAATCTTTATGTTAAATTAAAAATACTAAATATCATCTATAAAAAATTCTAACTACCACCATAGGAGATTTTGGCAGAGATTAACATTTTAATTTTTGAAAATTACATTTTTAAATGTCACTTACCTTAACATTCAGGCATCTGAAATTGCCATGGATGTTATATTACTCCTGAATACATAACCATTCGTCCAACATTCTAAGTTAATGAGGCATAAATTACAGGTATATTTGCTCTGGAATTTTCTCTGAAAGACAATAATTGAAAGATTTTTATGTGGAAAATCTTAAATATATTATGCAATGAAATGAAGGCATACCTCAAAATTAATAAAATCCCAGTTTGCCACCACTAGTTTACCCCTCAGAAGAATCATCATCATCATTTTGAAGTTGAATTCCAACTATCAGTACCAGCTCCTCAGATATCAATTCCCAGTGAACTCACTTGCTGTGATCTTTTAATTTTGGTAACAGGAAAAAGTGTGAAGGGGCCAAGCCAGGACTGTAGGGTGGATGAGAGAGCAGTTCCCAATGCAATTCTCGAAGCACAGCTCTTGAAACCTTGGACGTATGTGCTGGCACATTGTCGTGGTGAAACAAAATTCGACAATGCAGTTTTGACACAGGAGCAGCATTCAATTTCCACAAGATCTGCTCTTAATAACTTGCTGTGACTGTCCAATGTCCTTCAATAAAATCGTCATGCTCACAAATCAGTGGGTTAAAAAAATTAAGGTTATTTTATACCAAATGACTGAATTCTTACCAAATATTTTAAGTTTATAGCTAAGATCATGTCAATTTCAGACAACAAAGGGTTGTTTATGTTTGAACTCAAGCACATTGCTATTGACATAATTCCGGGAACTTTTTGATTCACCATCGTAAAATTACTAATTCACTGTGTATGAAATTGCATTGTGTAGGAACAGTTTTTGAACACATTTCACCAGCACAGTGGCACCTATTACCTGACATTACCAAGCAGGGTTGGCCAACCGGTCAATTGACCAGTCAAAAATTGGTCAATTGACGGAATTTTTGACTGCTTTTTTGACCAGGTCAAAAATATATGCAGGTTTCTTGTTCCCATTCTGGACCTGTTAAGGCAAAACAAATTTGGTGGATATTAAACACATACTATGGACTTGGGATATTTCTGGTTAGGTATCAAAACATTGCTCTGTCTGCATAAAAACCATTAAGTAATACTTATTGAATAATGGTTTAGGGATAAGTGGATAACACATGCGCATACAAACAATCCTCGCTTAATATGTATATAGGATAATTTTATGCTGAACTACTGCAATCTCAGCACAACAAAGCTTCATAAAAATACAAGTTTATGTAAATACTTGTATGTCTGATCATCAGCGGACACCCCTCCTCCCCATGGCCCAGGCCCAAATACAGCCCAATATCGAGGACCCATTGTTTTACTTGAACGATTTTGCTCTGCCACTGCTGATCATTCAAAAGATAAAGATTTTACTGTTACAGCAGTTACTGACTAGTGCTGCCAAAACAAATTTGAAAATATCACTAAATCCAACACCAAAAATAGCTAAAAATAAATAAGTGCAGAAATACTTTTAAATATTTCTTATTACATCTAATTAGTAATATTATAATCTTCTTCAAAAGAAATCACAAATTAATATTTGAATAATTAGAATAAAGTACTGCAGAATTTTTACAAAATGGAAAGGATAAAAGCATTTATAGTCCAAGCTTATGAAATAAGTAGAAAAGTGGAAGATTTTAGAAAACGTTCAATAAAAATACTAAAGTAATTCTTCAAATACAAACAAATCACATTGGGGTAATTCTTTTCCAATTAAATTACCATCTTTTTGCTTTCTCTTCAGCTGAATACCTATATGCACCAGTGGAGCCAGTTTTATTTTTTAAAACACACTTGGGCAGATCGTAATCGTAACAACATTTTCCATGCATTTTCTTAAATCATATTTAATAGCCAAAACTGCCTTTGAAGTCTTGACACTCATTCTTTTCCGTAATTTCGACTTTATAATGTTCATGTTACTAAATTGACGTTCAACGTAACATTATTTGAGTGGGGTAATGTGAGTACAATTAATGCCAGATTTCAAATAACCTCAAATGGATTTCCAGCCAAAGTTTTAATGATTCTGATTTTCCTGTCCACAAAACTGTATGTAGTTTTTTACAGAGAAAATCAATACAAGTCAGCAATGCAGAATCTTCAACTAACATTTTAGCTATATTAAGTATTCCTGTAGTATTGGGGAAATTACAGTAAAAAGTATTTTAAGATTTACCAAATACTTATATTGATTTTAATAAAGCTATATAAAAGTAATTAGATTTGTTCTTTCCAAATACAGAAGCTGCTAAATTTGTCGTCAGATTAGGAGAAAATCACTAAATTAGCGACATGTCACTTAACCATAAAAAAAGCCTTACGTAAAAACTTCCTAAATCTAGTGACAAAGTTGCTAAATTGGCAACACTGTTACTGATTTGTCTGTTTTTTATGTGTTCGATCAGCAATATTATCGAGTTTCAACTTTCTACTATTATTTATCGATTGCAAGTTGGAAATAACAAACTTGTTTCATATTGGTATTTGATTTAGTCAAATGTATAAAAAGGTATAAGAAGCAAAATATTTGTTCTTACGTTTTCATACAAAAGAAAATTTCAAGACGTCACTGAAATAGATTGAGTCTCAATTTTGTGTGATTTAAAAAAATTACTTGAACTTCTACACGAGTTTACGCAATATGTTCTGTAAAATAATATTATATGTAGTTTCCATTTATAATTTATAGTAGATAGATTCAGGTAGTGCTGAGCTGGGGCCGGTTCACACTGGTTCCCAAGAAGCATTTGTTAACTCAATTGGAAAAGCTTTGGGACCACTTTTAAAAACAGGTATTTTCAAAAAATTCAAAATAAAATCATTTTGCTTTATAAAATAGGTGGCCTTAAAAGAACAAAATAAGAAAATTTTCAGATTATATGATCATTATAAAAGATTTTGCTGTCATGTTCTTGTCATTATTATAACTTTACATATCATTTATGTAATAATCTCATTCCATAAGCTGGAGTAAATGGATTTTGAATATCAAGTTAATAGCAAAACATTTTTTTAATGAAGCTCAACCTTGAAAACCTCCGATCAAAGCGAAATTATTACTTAAATGATATGTAAAGCAACAGTAATGAAAAGAATATAACACCAAAATCTTTTATAATGACCAATATCAAATTTTTCTCATTTTATTCTTTTAAGGCCACCTATTTTATAAAGCAGAAATATTTTATTTTTGAATTTTTTAAAAATTCTTACTCGTTTTCATATTTTAAGAGCAAAAATGAGTAACATTCAATGAAAAATAATGAACGTAAATAATTTACCTCAATCACTTTCTTACAATGATTGAAATTCAATGATTGTGATTTGTGGAACTTTGTGACTTAATACACCACTAGTGCTTCTATGCTGTCTAAATCACAAAGCAAATAAGATAAGAAACCCAGTGCCGGAATTAGCCTACTCTTTTCAAAAAGCCCCAAGGAGGACCAACGGTTTTACGTCCTTTCCGAAGGATGAAGCGTTGGGCTAAAAACCATCTGCAAGCCATAAGATTTCAAACAATGTAACACTCTTTATGATCCGATCATTCGTTCAAGAGATATGAAGGAACAAAAAATGGTCTACCCCAAAATATATAAATAAATAAATATTGGACTAATGCTAATAAAAGATTTTATAATAAAGAGAGCCTTCCGAGTCAGATGAAGATTTTATTGGTTCAGAGAGCGCTAATGTAACTGAATGAAATGGATCACCAAAAGAAGAGCGTAATGCGAAAAAAAGGTGATAACATCACTTGAATAAATAATAAATTTATGTATAGAGTATGGGGCTCAAACTCCCAGCGTTGCGCAGGCCGCATAACGACATTCCCAAAGTCACGGGCCACATTCCAAAACATCACTCTTGGTAGTCTTTGCATGTTTATTAGCTTCTTCATTATCTTCATTATCACCTTCCACAGACCTTCATAAAACCGTTACTGCATATTCCTGTTTATCAAGAATATTGAAATTTAGCTTTACCACTCAGTCCGCCCCTACCCCCAATGTAATTTTTTTAATCACGCATATATACTACATTAATGCACTAATGTAAATATTTTTACATATTAAAAAATGCAACAATATTTTGCAGGCCTATGACAGAAAATCTGAGGAAAGCACGATTCATTCCATATATAGAAAATTTCATGTAGCCTTTTCTGTGATTTTTTTCCACGAAAGACAGAAACTTAAGACCTTGAAAGACAAAACTGGTTGCAAATGAAGAACCGCAAAAGATCGAAACACACAAAAGATAAAGCCACAAAAGACGAGGTCTGCCTGTACTTTATAATGTAAACCAGCCTTCATTAGTCCTTGCATAGACTTCTTGTTGTCTTTCAAAAAAAAGAAGTTCACACATGAAAAAACCTGTTGTTAAAATTTTTTATAGCTCTCATACTGTGAGAGAACCACCGATTGTTAAAATTTCGGCAGCTCACCACTGGATTCAGGCGTAACTTCGTGGAAGCGCGTAATATTATTCATTTTAAATGAAACAGTTTCCAGCCATTCTTCTTTATTGAGTTATACTTCAAAAAAGAAACCAGGATTATTAGGATTTTTGGACAGAATGAGTCCACAAGAGAAGACAACTTGACAGGGTGTTTGCTAAAGCTATGTATGCAAGTAATTTGCCATTTCACATTATATAAAACCCCTATATTGTAGATTTTTTGGTAAATTGCACCCAATTTATACTCTACCAGGAAGAAAACGCTTGGCTGGACTTCTTCTTGATGAGGCTTATGACAAAATACAACAAAAAATTGGTAGTATTACTGAAGAGGCATCCTATCTATTGTCTCAGATGGTTGAAGCAATGTTCGAAATGAAGGTATCATTAATTTCATGCTCCTCAACCATTATTCTACAAATTCTTAAACACAACAGAACACCACCACATAGCAGAGTATGTAGCATCACAGTTTGAAATTGTTATTGAAGAACTAGGCTCGAAAAAAGTATTTTCTGTTGTGACTGATATTGCAGCAAACATGAGATGTGCATGGAATATTGTGAAGAAAAAATATTCACATATACAGCTGTACAGTTGCTCTGCTCACACATTGCAGCTCTTTATTCATGATCTAGAAAGTATTCAGTCAATTCAATCCCACAATTCAAAAGTTAAGAAGACTGTCAAATTCTTCGAAAACAAACATGTTCTAGCTGCTGTACTTCTTCGATGCCGTAAACAGCACAATATAAATTCAACGTTGACCTAGCCTTGTCTTACACGTTGGGCATCAGTGGTACTGTATTTGCAGAAACTTCAACTATGTAAGAAAGCTTTGCAGTCAGCTATAGTCGAGGATAGTATTTCTAGTATCTGTTCACGAGACATTAGAAGTGACATATTAGATGATGATGTCTTTTGGTTATGAAATTTGAAATTTTTAGATATGTTGCTACCCATTTCTGAAGCAATACATAAAGTTGAAGGGGACAAATGTACACCGGCAGATGTGAAGTCTGAATTCATGAAAATTCAGGACCACGTAAATAACAAATGCAAATAATTACCACTCTAAGCAGCTAAGGAAAAACTGGTAAAAGAAATATTAGAAAAATGCAAGTGTCAAGTAATCACTGACGTGCACAATGCAGCATATCTTTTAGATCTCCGATATCAAGGTGATTGCTGAAAAATGAAGTTTGATGGTGCATGCAAATTAATACTAAATGTGGCCAAATTTAGAAATTTTCCTGACAGCAATTCTATTTTGGCTGTAATAGTTAATTTCAAAGCAAGAATTGACACTTTCAACAGAAAAATGATATGGAATGAAGTTGAATCTATTAATGCAGGTCAAATTACACTATCAAACTGGTGGAAGGGTCTCTGCCCTTCCAGTTTACTAGCGGAAATTGCTGACATTCTGCTTACACCTCCCAGTTATACTGCTTGTGCTGAATGAAACTTCTCAGTTTGGGAGAACATCCACACCAAAAACAGAAACAGACTCAAAGCAGAAACAGCTGGGAAGTTGGCAAAAGTTTATCATAATCTCAGACTCATGAAAAATATTTCTGAAAAGGATGAAGATTTGTTAACATATTCAGAGAAGGAATCAGATTCAGGGGAAACAGAGTGAGGACATGGAAGATGAATTGCTTTTTAAAAAATAACCATAGTGAGAACAATGAATGAAAAATAAAGTGAAACTGACTGTTGGACACTACAAACACCTGCTTTTTTTATATTTTACATGAACCAGAACGGTTTATTCAAGTTTATTATTGTACAGTGAGTAGTATTTCAACTTTTATTGTTTTTAATCATTATTTTTATTTTCGCTTAAATTCTAGGTTCTGTTTTTGAATGTTCATGTTAAATACTTATAAGTTATACAAAAGTATTGAGTGTTTACTTAAAAATCTATACAAATACTATTTTTTGACAATTTTTGACAAAATTTGACAGGTCAATTGACCGAGAAGTTTTTGACTGGTCAAAAATCCAACCCTATTATCAAGTGTACAATGCCATCAAGGCAAATTTCATCACTGACCTGAATTTGCAATGAGCTAGCTTTTGACATTGATGTTCGCCCTGTGGCAAGAGGAGGATTTCTATATCGAGTCAGATAAGTTTGAACTATACTGCGACGAAATTCCAACAGAGATTTCAATCCCTGACTTTTTAGTGAGTATCCACGCATTGTAAACGTATACGTTGGCTAAATGAATAAATATACAGAGTTAGTAATGTTTCATATCCGATTAACTAACAATTAGAAAATTAATTTTCAGAAGCAGATTTGTACAACACTCAGTGGAAAACGTCAATCTTCTAAAAGGGATTTTGCTTCACACTGAGGCTTTCAAAGAAGATGCTAGATGCTCCCCGAAAAATATAAATATATTCACTACCATTATCTGCCACTTTGTATATCTAAGACTGGTGTCTGACATCTGCCATTCTAAACTGAGTTTCACCCAGCTTATTTTCAACATTTTTTACAGAGTATTCATTTCATTAACTTCATTATGAGCTTTGGTCGGCATTTTACTTCGGCTCATATAACAACACATTGACGCACCCCATTGCTAAGGGATCTGCCTAGCGTGATCATATGACCACGCACACACAATGTTACAAAACAACAATTATTAATATTTTGAAAAACAATTATTATGACAGATGGCACATGATATAATAAGCATATGTGACATATAGACTAAACAAAAGAACAATATAAGTATTTACGATAAAATAAAAACTAGTCTAATTTTGGTTTGAGACCATTTAATTTTATGCAGTGAATTTAAATTATAATACATTAAAAAACATGGTTTCAATTGCAGAAAAAATATAGCTGCAGTATATCCAATACCACTATATGGCTTATCCTGAAAAACAACTACAATGTATCAAAACTAAATAAAATAACACGAATTAAAGGTCGTGGTGTCCACTGTGATTTTATGATCATGCTAGGCATTAAAGGGTTAAAGAAGATGACACTAAGTACAGAAGAATCCTGCAGTATCTGGAAAAGTGGTTTGATTACTCAACGGATTCCCACTATTATCTTTGCATTCCTTTGAATTCAGACAAATAATTAGATTTTGATGATGTTATTTAACTTGCTGAAAAAATAGGAGTAAAGTTCAATGTGAATGAACCATTTTCTATTAAATTCTGTAATTTCAAAACTCCTACCAGATGAACCAATGCCGTCAGGAAATATATCATTGGAATTTCAGACTAATCATGTGATTGATAAATGGATTAAGTCTTTGAAAATCGTGTAAGTCCAAATTTATTGTCAATATTTCAGCATGGATTTGTGGTGCCACCAAGTAATGCATATTTAGTAAGGGTTTTCAGTGTAATGAAGACCCTGTGGAATGATAATTGCTCAAGGATGCTTACGAACTATTCAATGCCTCTCTCGGAATTTCTAAGATGATTAATTCTAGTACATGCAGACATTTATCAATATCTGCTAAGAGTAACAAAAAGTACAAATTCAAGACTAATACTATTGTATAACAAGCATGTATACACCAATTTCTGTATATCATCTTTAAGAAAAGTGTTTCATATTTATTGTGCCTGGAGATTATAAAGGTGCATATTTAATGGAAATGTATATTTTTATAAGTATTTTTTGTAATATTAAAATATTTTAGATTTAATGTGTTTGGAAAATCTCCAAATTTTCTGTAACGAAAAGTGAAAAATGTCAGGATTTTCTGTTCTGAAAAGGTGGCAACCCTAGGTGCACCCAGGGGGTAAGCTATTCTCAGGGGGTAAACTTCCTGCTTAGAATCCATAAAATACTTTGAGAAATGTTTTACATAATTCTAATTTAATTTGTAGGTATACTGTATAGAAACTGTAATATGTTTCTATATAATTTTTTCTCCCCCATTCCCCTCAACAGTTTAACGGTCAACCCTCCCCCTCCTTTTATTTCCACACAAACACGCCACCATTTAAATACCTCAAACCATGTGCCACACCATTCCACATCAACTACTGATGAAGCATTGCTCTCGAAATACATATTTAGTGTTCCACTGAATATTTAGTGAGTTGCGATTGTTGCTTGAGTGTGTGTGTGAGTGAGTGTTGTCTGACAGGTCCCTGTTGAAAGAGACATAAACCTGCAGACATCGTGTGTGATGTAAGGTCCCTGCTGCAGAGTAACTTCCCGTAAACCTGGTATTATTTCCTTTCTTACTCCTTTTCCTTTTTTTCTTTTTTGCTATTTGTGCGAACATGTGTGGTTGTTGAGTAGGTCCCTGTTGTGATCATACAGATTCACAAACTTACCAGCAACGGTGTGAGTAAGGGTCCCTGATGCAGGTTAACACCTGACAATGTCAAAAATCTCTCTCCGCTGGCTAATAAATCCTTTTTTCGAATAAAATTATCCGTATCATCAGGATTCTAATCACAGTATATATTATCCCACACTGTATTGACTATGGTCCTTTTCAAATGACTTGGTGGATGAGGGGGAGGTAGACGAGAAATTGGACGGGGGCGAGGCACTGAGCGAACCAATAGGAAAGAAGAGGGGAGCCTAAGCATTCGAGAGCTCATTCTTTATTGGGACTCCTTAGTGGTAACAACATGTCTGAGTGTGCTGTGTTGCCACGTGCTTATGCCGCTGACGATGTGCAACCCTTGGCATGCCCATTATTATAAATGACTATGTAACAATACTGTAAATAATAAAATGCTTTATCAAGGATATAATGGCAAAATTGAAAATTGTGTCATACGATAAAAAATATTTCCATTAGCGAATTCCCTTTAAATTCCCGGCAAACATTACGTCTGTTCCGGTGTAGAGTTGGCAACGTCTAGCTTGAGCTTTCTGCTAGGAGGCACTACCCCACCTCTTAGCAGCAGAGACATATGAGTGGTCCCGAGTACGGCCAAAATCTCACTCGCCAACTCATTTGAAAAGGACCACAGATTTATCAATTAATGTGTAGTTCAATTAATATGTAGTTCAAAGCCTCAAAATCAAATTGCCTCTCAATGAACGGGCATGATGCACCATGCACTTTTCTTTACTGATTATTTCAGAGCACCATTGCAATTTGCGCATATGACATTTTCGTCATCCTCCTCATTCAATACTAAAAATTACATCCAAATGTTAAATTTTGCTCAAAGCCTTATAACATACATTCAGTACATGTTCCTAGGATACTCATAAATGTTTATGCCCCTTGCTTTATGATTTAATATCATCAAGTGGTTTTCTGAATATCACTAATAAACTAAGTGAAATACCTACTTGAAGTAAATTTACTTTGCTTGATTTAGCTTAACATTTCTAATATTTCTTTTTTTAATACGTACCAAAATTTGGTAATACCACAAAGCAACGCCACAGAATTAGGCAATGCATCAGCCACCCCTACCTTATCCCTCACTCCCTCCACTTTAGAACGCAAGAGTATTAGAAAAGAAAAAACCTGATCCCTTAAGTTCACATTCGTCCCATTGGATCTACATTTTAGTGGGAACTTAAGTTCCCTTTAGTACGAAAAAGGTTAATTACTGAATAAATTATTTGTTCTAATTATATTACTAAATTTATAAATAATTTTGTTTATTATTCTAAATATAAATAAAACGTCCCTTTTCATAATGCATCAGCAAATGAAGCTACTATATTTTTAAATACTTTTCATCACAGAATGGTTGAAAGGGACTTGTTGAAGATAGGGATTAAAAAATACTATGAAGCTCCTTCATTTCAAAAAATCAAACACTTTGGAGTACTCATTCATCTATTGGTGTTGCAATATAAAATATGGAATGGAGAAATGAAACAGTCCTGGACTCAAACCCACCATGTTACTGTAAACTTTGAACAGTAAAATTTAAAATGTATAAGGCTAATAAATTCTGAAGTGTTTAAACTGGAAATACTCTTCTTGACTCAAAAGCATTTTAAATGTTCATGACACATATTGTATTAAGGAAATAATATATTAGATGACACAGAAACTATATACCATGTATCTTCCACGAAAAGAGTATTAAAATCGCAACTGGCTTCACTACAATCATAGCAACACTACAATTGTAGCAAAACCTGTCATGATTATAATATTATCTTTTCATAAAAAATAGTATATTTCTGCCATGTTGAAATAAATCATTAAAAATGTTGTAATCGGTTTTTATTCAAATTTTCACTTCTATTTTTAAGGAGTATTTAGTTTTTTTAAAACTGATTTAGTGGGCTCTGGCTTTTTCAAATAGATTCAGTGGGACTATGTGGCTAGGAGTTGGTCACAGTGTATCAATCAAATTATGAGAAATTAAATTTTTTTATGCTATATTACTGCAGGTTTTGAATTTTATATTTACCATTTTGAAAAGATAAAGCATTAGTAAAAAATAAACTATCATTTGCCATTCATACAAGTACAATTTACAAACAGTCACAAAAAACATCTACAGAAATCTATACATAACAAAGCATATACTACTACAAAAACTATACTGCAAAAAACTTCCACACCATTCAATCACACCACAAACATTTGAACATACAAAATACCACAGAACATTACTACAAGTAGGTACTTTCACACTCTCTCACTACAAAACGACTGGTTAAGATATCAAATCAACAACCTTTAAGTAACCCAAGTCTGCAACATAACTGAAAATATCTACGTAAATAGAAAATTCAAAACCTGGAGATCTGGCATTTACAGAGCAAACAATACACAATGTGACAAAATTTACCTACGTAGTCAAAATCTTCAAAAATCAAAATGTAAAATATCAAATTTATATTTGAAAAATAGGTCACCTGTATCACCAAGGAATTTAAATTAATGTAATCCATGCATCAACAAAGGCAACTGTTGGTGGCATTCCAATGATCATTGATTCTGGTTCTTTCTATAATCAATGATCAGTGGATTGCCAGTGAAGATGGCTAATTTGATACATAAATGTGAACCTGGTTATTCCAACTGTTTAAAAACTATTAGAATTTTCTCCATGATCAGTTGGATTCCAGAAATAGAATGTGTTCAATAAACTCTTTTTGGGGTAGTGTCTATCAGGTTTTCAAGATGTTTCACAAATAATCTTTATGATAAAAGCCCAAGTCTTTCTGTTGGTTTGTTCATTTGTTGGGGATGTTGTATGGCATTAAATGGTGCTACATATAAATGCTTTAAGGTTGATAATGGTGATTCTAATTTGAATCGAACTTTCAGAATTTACTTGGCTTTACTTATTTTAAATATTAGACTTCAAATCTACAGCAAAAACAGTTTCAATTTCAAGACTTTCATTTCTCCATTTTATGAACACAGGAATGAGTTTCACATTTTTAATTTGCATTTAAAACTTACTTATAATCGTCATATATAACAATATTGGGGACAATCATAAATACCTTATAGTGCCTAAGTGAAACTTTAATTTCAAGGTAACTAAATAAAAAGTTAAGTGTGTTGCCATAGATTGATAGTAATTACATTCCTACTCTAATGCTATTTTTGTATAATATTCATTATAATTTTTTCAAAGGGATTGACTTTGTTCGTTAAACATGCAGTAGCTTTAATGAAATGATTGGTAATCTTGTTAACAAAAGGTGGCAACCATAACTTTATTTGTTTTTGAGGGTGGTTGGCTGGATATATCAAGTAAAATGATTTTTTGTGCATTCAAAAGGTGCTCGCTCCATTTCAAACTCACTCATTGGCATGAAGACAATATGACACACAGGAATGTGTGTTTTTTACATGGTAGGCTGCATTCATAGATTTGAGTGCTTTGGCAAGTGACCCAATAGGGCTGACAAGTTAACACCCAAACTTTCTCAAGAGATATTATGGGATTTAAAAAATGGAAATCAAGTCTAAAATATTTTTAGCATTAAAACTTTACCAGTAAAAGCTTTATGGCAACCATTTTAATTAAAACACTTTCACCACAGCTGATAAGGTAATATAAAAGTTAAAAAAAGATTATGCAAAAATGATTTTTTTTCCCCAATAAGATATAATAAGCACCTTAGCTAGATATGGGCTGTAATTAATTATGTTAACTCAAGTTTATCATAGTCATTATTCTTATAATGAAGCATGATTTAAGGATAGTGGAAACATTTGAGTGCATCACAAAAATGGCATTTCAGATATTGATTCAGAAAATTAAATTTTAACAAAACATACAAAAATTGTTTTCCAAAGAGTAAGTAACACAACACCAACATTAGCTTACTTCAGTATAACATTCCAGCAATTAGCAAGCGAATAAGGACATTTTATTTTATCCTCGTCAGTTCTCTTAGTAGGACCACTTCCGCGTAAGTGCAAAGTTACTTTTGATTTTCCATAATCTAAGGGTTAAATACTTAGCATTTCTGGCATTAGATGCACAAGGGTTCAGTACAAATCTGTGATTCGCAGCAAAACATACCTCACTCCATGCATGACATATAGCCTATCCGAAAGATGACCCATTGATATAGCCATCCCTTCCTTGACCCTTGTGACTCCCAACTGCAGCACGTGCTGAACATTTAGTGAAAAGTTCATCACGGCTAAATTCCTCAAAACAAACTGTACCATGCGTTAATGAGTAGGTTATGTAACAGATTAAAGAAATGAAGCTGCCGCAAAATGTAAAGTGCTGTATTGCTGACTGTACTACTTGTAATCTAAAAAAAATTTTATAAAGTAGTAGAAGGAACCCGGTCAAAGGGCCGACAGCCAATAATGGGCTGATAGCCAAAGGGCCGACAATATCACTTTACGGAAATAGATTGTTAACCGATAACATAAATTTACAGAAATAGATCAACATTTAACTGACAAAATCAATTTCAGTAATAGAATAAATTTTCAGTTGACTATTAATTGACAGAAATAAATAAATTTTTAATTAAATTAAACAAACTTATACAAAAGGCAGAAAACTGAAATTTGGCAGACATTCTTGATTTAAATATTAAAAGATGTTCATGGAAAATAATCCAAATTAAGTCTCAAGTTCAACTCCATGGTATAACTTCTTCCATGATAACATGAAGGAATAATGTTTTTGAAGTTCAGGCTTTTGTTCTTTCAAATTACCCTTGAGTCAGGACTGTTTTAATAGTTAATAATTGAATTTAAATTACAATAATTTATTGAAATTGAAAAGATTAAGCTTTTAACCCTTCTGGCCGGTCAAAATTTAAATGCTGGTAAGCCCTATTCACAGTAGCAAATTTTGTGAAAATCTTTGATGGCACAACTTTGCAGAAAATTTTATAACTTTAATAAATACAGATCGGTTTGTGAAAGACTCAAGAACATTAGTAATAGAGATAGTTGGACCATATTCACCAGTGAAAGGAATTTTTTTGGAATATTACTTTCATCAATTTCTGTCCAATTCCACGATGAATGAAAAGTTTCAGTCCTACCTGATGAACCACTGTCGTTTTCGTCTTTGCTCTTGGGAATTTGAGGAAGGGCAGCAAAATCGACTTCGTCTTCACTTGCGCAGTCACTTCCTGGATTTAATTGACTGTCTTCTTTGTCTTCAAGTAGTTTTTCAATTTCTTCTTCCAGCAAAAAAGAACCACTCGCACTTGAATCCATTGCTTTGCATATAGTGAATGTTATACTGAAACAAAAGAACATTTTTTAAGTTATAAGATTTTAACTTGAAAATGCAAAAGATTATATCCAAAGTTATGTTAAATGTTCATATTTAAAACCAAAGATTTCTTGTTTGAGTATCTATTGTTAAAAATAAAATTTCAACACATTTAATGTACAAAATACATAAAACAGGTAGTCAAAATTCACCAGGGCCAATCAGAGGGGGCAGGAGGGCCATTTGACCCAGGCCTCAAGCTCAAGGGTGGCCAAATTCAGACATTTTTTTGGTATGTATGACATATCACTAAATGGAACCAGAATTAATTTTCATTTCATGATAAAAATAAATATTTAAATGGGGCTCATTTAAAATTTTTATTGTGCCTCAAAATCTGGAAGTTGCCAGAGCATCTCTGAATCTCTGAGTAGGCCTGAAGGAAGCGGTGGTCCGATGAATTTCAGCGCCCCGGGCGAGATAGCACTCCAGCGCCCACTCGGTAAATGCTTGTTGAGATATTTTAGAAGTAAATGGTAATTTATTCATAGCTATGTAGAAATTAATGATAATGAAAAATAAAAGGATAACTTAAAGATTATAGCCTGTTCCGTGATATAAATTGGTATCCAATATTCATTCACTTGTAAGTAATGCATAGACATATGGTCTGTATAGCACCCCCAAGACTATGGCATCCATCAGAACAAAATGTTACCATGGAAACCACCATTAGTATTTCCATAGATGATGTGTCATCGGTTTCCAACTGTTAGTGAGGCCGAGGGTGAGGTCTCGGCATCATAGAATGTTTCTAAATTTGTTATTTAAATAGCATAGGCAGGAAAGGCGTAACTTCAGTTTTGGGGCCCCAAAGCAAATAATTTAAATGAGGCCTCCCATAACAGAATTAAATATTTATAAATAGTTTAAATTTTTATTTTACATTTTATAAATTAAGACAACATTTTCGATTTCATATTACAATAACTTTTTGCCTTCTTGAGGCTCTGGAGAGCCTCAGGCCCCAAGGCAACGCCTTGATGGGCAGGCAACCTAGAATCCGCGAAATATGTTGAGAATCCTTGTTAAATAAATTTTATGGAAAACAGCATTTTCGCATAGGAATCAGTCGACTTAATCCATTTTGGGGCAATTTCTGGAAAATATACATCCGAGATTATAGACTGCAGTCGCGAGTTATAACGTAATTAAAATTAATATCTTAACAATATAGCTAACATGCAATATATATATATATGAAATGTATGCGTCACTATAATATACTGTTAGTAATTTCCTTTTAAAACTTGTCACTTCCAATTACTGTTCCTATTCAACCACACTTATTCTCTCCGTTAACACTAGTTTAACAAAACAGACCACTCTTAAACCACACCTTTCAGATGAAACAACTTTTCAATATCTCTATTTATAATCACCTTTGACAAAGGAAACAATTCACTCACTCGAAATATAAAGTTAAACAAAATTTCTCACAAGTTTGAATGCACTATCATGCGATGCATTTCACAATCGTTCACAAAATGTAATCAAATATCTTACGTGCTACTTTAAACTACGTTTATAGGAATAAAAGCGAAACAGGGGCACTTACCATTAAGACCTAACGAAGAAATTTCCAGAAGTCGCGGAATAATCAAACTACGGAAACCAATTCCTCGACGATCCAACCCCGACCAAGTTAACTCAGCAATGTAACCGCGCCGAAATCCGGAAATGCGACAGTGGCGACACTATCGGCCAGTCGCGGAAACATGGAAACAAAATGAATTAAGATATTTTCAAGTTTAATGTGAGATTGTCGTAATTTTCTCATAATAAAATATTCGATAATTAAGGTACACTGCTTTTAATGCAGTTTCTCGTAATATTCAATTAAAGATATTCTACTTTTTTAAACGTGCTTTTGTACGATACGTTATTTAATTGCAAGATTGAGACCAGCTGAAAAAGTATTTTTATGTTGACAATAAGTATGATAAATATATATAATAAATAGTGTAACTTACAACCTCACCAAAAGGAATTACATTAGACCGAGAAAAGATGAAGCCCATTATTGCATAGGTCAGTGAATTTGAAATATCAAACTTTTCCTACACTGAAGAGATTTGAAATCGTTTTCTTTATGGCCTACCTGAATAAGTATCTCTCGGTATAAAGCGAATTTCAACCAAGGTAATCATCCACATGTAATACTAGCATTTATATGCGTAGAGTACATGTATTTCATCTAAACCTTAAGGAAATAGTTTACCATAAGATGTTTTAGTCTTAGGAATTTTGGAATTACTTAATGTTAACATGATGCCATGTAATTGTTTCAAACAGTGCTGTTTAATAATAATAATCTTTATTGACGGGTTTGGAGTATATCACTCTTTGCCCATGAAAAATATAATACATTGCTATAACCTATAAGTGACCTCATCCACTCATAGTTAAATATTTAGTGTATAAAATGAGTTTCACATATTACATCCTGAATATAAAATACACGTATGTATATATAACAATATTAGTTCGAGTAGTGATAACTTATAGCTTCCTAATTTCTTTTCCAACAGTGAAATTTGATGATTTAAATCGAAATATTATCTTAATATGAAAAGTGATAAGTAAATCTTTTCCTGTACCAATTAATAAAAACAAAAAGTTGGATTTGTTAAGATTTATCATCTTAATTATTTGAGTATATTGAGAGTAATTAGTGTAGACATTTTTGCAATTAAATGCTTTCAAGAAGATTCTCAAACAAAATAAAAATAATAGGCATGATATTTGATTTGTTTCTTACATGAATTTAATGTTTATGGATATATTTAATATATTAGGCAATGAAAGAGTTATAATGTTTGATAAAATAACCAAAGGGATAATTACTGTACATTTGGCAAGGATGAGAATGCCAAAACAAATTATCATGAAAGCAAAAAGAGAAGAAATACTGGATATTGTTTAGGGAAAACTTTTTCTACTGCCAGCTTGAAATGATACTCTAATTTTACTGGTTACCTCTATGTAAAATATGTTTGAACTCTTGCATTGCAACCATCTCTGTATGACTCACACGGTATCTATTGCAATTTACAATATCTCTTGAAAATGACAAACATCATGGTCCCTCAGATCATAAGAATATAATTTTAGGCTAATTTCAAGTTAATCAGCGAAATTGGCATCATACACCGGGAATTTAAGGTTCATATTTTTACGCTTGGCTTAAGGGTCAATCCTAATTTAAAAAAAAGATTTTTAAATTTTAAAGGTTACATGTGTGTGATGGATTGCATTAACCTAAAAATTGAAATTTTACTTCCCATGTCTAAAGAAATGCAAATTATCAAAAGCTCATTATTGAAATCATGTTGCTCCTCATTGAAAACTCATAGATACTACGTCACATATACTACCTCTTCATCCCTTCTTCCTTAAAGCCCTTAAACTTTGCAGACAACCATTTATTCATGTTAAAAGATATCTTTCAAATTGAAAGAAATGAAAAATGCAATTGAGATAATAATAATGTGAATATTTTTAATGGAATTTCACGTACCGTAATCCCTTGCCAACCGTGGGGGTTACGTTCCTGAAAAGTACCGTGGCTGGCAAAACTGCGGTTGGCAAGACCAAGGTTCCATAGAAAATAAGGGGTTAGGGGAAAAACAATAAAAATTGCATTAAATATATTAAAAAAACAAAGTAAAGTATTTCCCACTTATACAACATAAAAACGATTGTAAGGTTGACAATACAATAAGAAAAAATTTAAGAACAAGGTGATGGAACAAGATTTACATATCTGCAAAAAAATAGACTATCCTCATAGTTCACATCTTCGTTTAATACAGTGACATCTTGGTTAGCTTGAGCATCAGTGGTAGTTTTTTTCTTAAAAAAACTGAGAATGGAGGGTTTGCTCATTTTACTTCTCAAATCCCTCTGCACCTCCTTATAGAGCCTCAACAATTCTTCTAACCCTCACTTAAAGTTTAAGCTATGCTCTGTAACTGGATCAATTTCCATAAAATAGTCAGCAAGGTTAAATGCCATCAGCATTCCCCTGCTAAGGTTATTGAGAGTCAGAGCTGGTTTTTCTATAACAACATTGTCCTCCTCATCACTACTCGAAGATTGAATAAGTTTTTCAAGGTCACCTTCTATTTACTCCTCAACCTGGGACTGAAGGAGTTCCTCAATATCATAATTTTATAATCTATCTTAATTTTGGCTAAAGAACATAAAAAATATGTATTTTCGTAGAATAATGACTTGCCTACGCCAAATCAAACTTTTGGAAAAAATCAATAAAATCTAGAATTGAAAATATTATTTTCTTACTACCAGTGAAAAATATAAGCTTAGAAAAGATTAAAAATTTTATTTTTCTCATTTTATTCTTCAAACCTGTTAATTATTTGCCCTTCTTGTTAGAAGGGTGGTTCGTGTTACTGACTCCCAGTGCTAGGGTCACAGGTTCAACTCCTGCTGGGATAATGGTTCATAAGATCATTAAAAAAGCTTGGTAATGGCTCTTTATAAGCTATTTAAAATATACAAAAAAATGGACCTGTCAACGGACAGACTACCTATGATGATATATATATATATACTAGTTAATCTGTGCTTGCATTCTGCAAGCGTTTTGTCTCATCTTAATATAAGGAGTAGAGTAGAGAGATAATTTTTAAATGCAAAAGTTTGCACCTCTGTGCCAATTAATGTTTTAAATAATGGACAATATTGGAATGTAAACAACCCCTAAAATTTATAATTGTAAAACTTCTATAGTTTTTCATCATTTGATACGAATACCTCACATTTCTGCAAAATTTCATCGATGTAGCACCTCTAAATGTGTAGTTATATAAAATTAATTGTTTAAAAATAATGAATTTTTGACAGCCACAATAATAAACTTTATTATATTTTTCGCAATTATTTACCGCTGGAATAGCATTCTGTAATTTCTCAAAATATTCAGCTCCCTAGCTCTAATAAAAGTGCATAAACATTAGTAAATTTTTTTAACATTTATGAATTTTTTACGCCTCAATCAATAAACATTTTCAAATTTCTATAATCCCGTTTTCGTTCCTCGTTAAGATCTAGCGTTAGAAAAAATTTCAGCATTGTAGCACATTTGTAAGTAACTAAACCATGAAACTTTGTTTATATGTTTATAATATGTGATTGCCTTATGCAAGCATTTTATAATATTAGCATTTTTACAATTTCGAATTATTCCTAATCGATTATGTCCAGAACGATATAACCGTGTCAAATGTCAAGTTTGTATCTCTTTAAGAAGTGCCTTATGATATTCACACTCGTATTGGGTAGAAATGGTGCAAAACCACACCAAAAAAGTTGAATTTTGGTATTTTCTATTTTATCTTCGGTTGCAACAACATTTCTACAACCGTGCTAAATTTCAAGTCTCTAGGTCATATGGAGCAGCCTCACCATTTTTGTTCTCGTGTAGAGCAATATTGGGACAAAACAGACCCAAAAATGGGGATTACATCAGTATCGGATTTCCTTCATTAGTCGTAGTTTAACATGAATAGCATTAAAATATAAGCCTCTGATTCCTATTAAAAGCATACCCATATGAAAGGATTAAGCCA
This sequence comes from Uropetala carovei, assembly GCA_036926305.1. Classification (NCBI taxonomy): domain Eukaryota; kingdom Metazoa; phylum Arthropoda; class Insecta; order Odonata; family Petaluridae; genus Uropetala; species Uropetala carovei. The sequence goes on along the minus strand of JAXCHB010000015.1, from coordinate 3,867,570 downwards.
GTTGTCTAGGAAGCCTATTGTTAGACCCAGAAAAATTACCACTTTTTTGCGATAAAAACTATAAATTTACGTTAATTCTACTCTGATATGAATTCTGTCTTCAAAAATAAGAAACTACAAATTATATCCTATCTGATAGTTTAAGTCTCGAGTTTGTATCTTGACGGGAAGTAATTTTAAAATGCAAATATAAAAAACTCTACACCAATTTACGTTTTCTTATGGGCAAAAAATGGGAAAAAAAGGGGCCAAAATAGCCCCCCTTTTGAAACCCTCCCTTTGAATATATATATATATATATAGAAATGCTTTCTTGCTGGCAATCTAAATAAGCAAACATGCAGGAAATATAAATAGGTTGATACCTTTAATATTTTTTACTTGAACCCATGAGCAGAATCACCCATAGATGAAAAGATAATAAAAACCCAAGCTCGTACTATTTTAGCATATTAATTTATGTATTTTGTCATTTGGTAAAATCAAAATGTGATTGCAACATTTATTAAAGCCTACCTACCCTCTGGCAAACTAAATATGTGACTTAAATCAACTTTCAATATAATACAAATATAATTAGCATTTTTTGTGAGATTAATTAAATACATACTGGCAATGCGCCATTCATATTTTCAACAATACCTTTTGTTTAATGGCTCCCTTTCATTTATGGCTGAGCATTGTTGGCAAAACTGGATCTTATATGATACGAAATAAAATTAATCAGTGTTTTATGTTTTGCTGTAGTAGATTCACTAAGTGCACTAAAGTTTAACAGCCACTAACACTAGTTTTAAAATAAAACTTTGGTGCAATATTTCAGTGTGAGGGCAGGAATTCAAATTTAAATAATAGAATTAGCATCTCTCCTTGGAGAAACAAGTGAAATAATAAAATCATGTTATAGAAATTTTGAATAATGAATCCCTTACTGAAAAAATTATTGCATTAAGTGCAGATAACACAAACACGAATTTTGGAGGACTGAAGAGAAAAGGAGAAAAGAATGTTTACATAAAATTAGAGGCAGTAAGACATGATTTGAATGATGCTAATTTTGTTACAATTTTTACTGATGCCTCCAAACATAAAAGTGTCCTGTTTTATTACTAACAATAGAGATTTTTATGCTATATTCATATTTTGACATCCTGTTTGTAATATTCGACAATATTGAAGAAAAATGACATAGCAGGACAAAACAAGGAAAAAAGTAGGACAGAGTTAAAGAAGCAAGACTCTCCTGCTGAAAGTATGACGTCTGGTCACTTAACTCAATGGGATATGTGGAAACAGGTGAAAAATCTGCTATGACCAGGAATCAAACCAGGGTCTTCCACTAGCCAGGCAGATATTCTGCCACTGAACTACCGATGGAGACTAATTATCCTGTTTCAGAACAGAAATATTTTCTTAGGTTGGGACCAAGCTAGCTATGCTAGTATCAATCAGCCCCAATGGATGTACTCGAGATACATCGAAGAAAACCCCTACCCTCTCAATTAGGGTTACCAACCTCCGGATTTGGGGCCGGAGATCTCCGGGTCATTGCCATAATCTCTGGTCTCCGGTTGAGTAGCTCAAATCTCCAGTTCACTTTCGATTGCAGTTGGAAGCACTTGTTTTTTACTTTTCTGAGTTTAAAAAATTTTTGAATTAAAATATTTTTCACTTTAATTTCGTTTGTATTTTGTTTTATTTATATTGCTCAACCTGCTCTAGAGGTTTTCCCACAACTCTTATATTCAAGTTCTCATCTTCTCCCGATATTTTCATAACTGTTGTTTTATCTATACATATATACTGTATTCACCCGAATCCAAGATGACCCTGAATCTAAGACGACCCCCCATTTGGATGATTCCAAAACAGAAAAAAGTTCCAATTGACCTTCATTACTACAAAAATTATAAATCTTGACAAATATTTATTTTCTCCTATACTTTTCTTGAATGTCATTGTCTTTTAACATTTTAAAATCATAAGATCACATCACAAAACCCTTCCAGTTTTCAAACAAATTAAATGGTAGCATTCATTTTAAGATAACATTAAAAATAAAGTAAATATATTGACAGAATATACTCATTTCAGGACAACAAAAAAACATTTCAATCCAAGTGCTGCATAAAATCATTTTATTGTATTAGTCATCATCACTGTCTATGCAACCTTCACTATTTTCCTCACTCTCACTATCTTTATCATTCCCAACTTCATCATCAGTGTCCCACAAAACATCATCCTCACTCCCATCCATGGCATTAGATAAGCAGCATTTCTTAAATCCTTTCACTATTACTTTTGCATTTATTTGTTGCCACGATGCCTTGATCCATTGGCAGAGCATTGCAACTTCAGGTTTCTTAAGATTTCCTTTTGGTGTTAAAGTGTGAGTTCCACTTTGTAAACACTCAGAATACAAAACCTTTAAATTATTTTTAAAACACTTATTGACAGCAACATCTAAAACTTGAAGTTGCGATGTCATTCCTCCAGGTATTACAATAAGATCAGTATTCATCGCACTCATTATGTTTTTAATTTCAGGAGATAAGTGTCCTTTGAATGCATCCAGTGAAAGCATTGCTCTTTGTTTTAGTAAAGCTCCTGGCTGTCTATTCCACACCACACGTAACCAATCTCTCATTAGTTCTTTAGTCATCCACCCCTTTTCTTGACACATAACTACTATTCCACTTGGCAAATGTTCCTTAGGCATTGTTTTCCGCTTTAGAATCACATATGGTGGTAATTTAGTCCTATCTGCTAAAACCGCCAACATTATTCTGATGAAACTGCTCTAGGTATGTCTTCAGTAATTTGCCAGAAGCTTGAGGGAAATGGTTTAAAATTACCATGTATGAGTTCATTTTCTGCTGACAATACAGCAGCTAATTTTGGTAAAAATAATTCAGTGTACACGCTATTAAAAGGAAAAAGTTTAAATTTATTTAAAGCTAATTGTAAGTGCCATATTATTCATAACTGTGGTAGAAATGCATTAAAACTCTTGTCATTTGATGTTGAAAATTGTGCTTAAAGTCTAAGCTGAATTTTCTCGTAGCTCCAAAAAAGTAGAAAGTTTAAAATCATGCTTTGAATATTTGGAACTAGAGTAGAAAAAAATTTAAAACATATTATCATCAGGTGGCTCTCATTATATCCTGCATTAGATAGAATTATTAAGTGCTGGCCTGCTGTTAGGCTATACTTTTTAAATCTTGGTGAAGAAGATTGCCATAAGAGTATTTGGAATTTTATTTGTGATCAAGCAAAGGAAATAAATCCACATCTTATATTAAGTACATTTTGTCCACCAATTTATGTATTTATTAACACAATTTGTCCTCATACTGGAAAAATATTATGTAACTAGTACAGAAGTACATAATATAATGGTAGAACTTTTACACAAACTAGAGTGTAGAAAGAGTGATAAATTTTTTCATCAAAAGTAAATGAAAGTTTGCTTGAATTAAATCCAAGTGAGACAAATAAGTTCACTGAAGAAGCCCCGATTGCCTATACCAGAGCAATAGATTATTTGAAAAAATGGTATGATTTTGAAAATTCACCCATGAAGTATTTCTCTGCACTGAACCTAAAATCTTATGCACTTGAGTATGATAAAGTTGTCCAAGCGGTAAAACCGCAAATACGTATGACATTAAATAATGATTTGCTGTATGATGAGGTTTGTAATGTTAATCTAATCCTTCCTTCTATAAAAGATCTACAACTTCCAGTTGACAGAAAGTGGGTGCTTATTTTTAAAAAGCCTGAGATGACTGAATTGCTGAGGTTTTTATAATTTGTTTTACCAATTCCCATTAGTAATGCATATGTAGAAAGAGTTTTTTCTATAATGAACAATATGTGGAGTGATGAGAGAAATAAAATGAGTATTGATCTCCTAAAAGCTGAATTAATAGTTAAGCTTAATTTTAACGTCTGGCTTAAGCTTTTCAGAATATATATTAAGAAAGGAACAGAACGCTGTTCTAAAAGCAGCCTTGAGTGAGAAAAAATATGAATTTTAGAATAAAAATTCCTAATTTTATTTTAAGGATTTTTTATTATTAAAGATCTTAATTTACAAGAAACAACATTACTTTGTTAAAAATTATATAAAAATTCATTTATTTATATAATAAAATGAGTTTTTATTATTCATTCGAGAAACCCGTGTTCTATTTACTGTAATTTTCCAATTATAATAGCACCCCATATAATACACACCCATGTTTTTACAAGTGAAATATGAAAATTGTCTTATCACCATGTATAATACTCAACTCATTTTTACTTTCTCCATACATAGTAATGGGAAAGTATTGTATTCATGAAAAAAATCGACTTCGAGATTTCAACGGAAATACATGTTTTGAGATCCTTAGAACACGTTTGACTATTTTCAGAATGATGTCTGTGTGTGTGGGTGTGTGTATGATAGTGTGGGCGCTCTAACTCAAAAAGTACGTGCCATATCGTTACCAAACTTCATATATAACACTTTAACATGAGGATAAAGAACTGATTAGTTTTTCGACAATAACGGGTAACCGGAAGTCGAGGTTTATTTGAAACCCGATTCGGTTTTTGCGATATTCCTTCGTTAAAATATCATTATTGTATTTACAATTCTATACAAAAGGTATGGAGAATGTAATTTCCTACAACTTTCATTTGAAATAATTATCTATTGTAGTTATTGTTTAGGAGTTATTTATAAATAACCGGTTTTTCGGTTTCGCTATAACATATTCTTCCCTAGATTTATCAAACTCCCCACGCTCTTCTGCCAAGCGATATATACTCTACTGCACCAAACATACACCGAATGCCCCTATGCTTATATAGCTCACAACTTCTATAGATATTTTCCGGGATCTGTTGGTTCGTTTGTTTGTCGGATGTAACGCTAAACCCGCTCGCTAGAAAAAATGAGAATAATGATATTTTTATTTTGACATGACCTCGGCAGGATTCAAACCCGCGACCATAACACTGCTAACCAACCCCTCTATCGATAACTCGAGAGAAAATAGGGATAGAAGAAGAGCAAGAATGCTCGATTCACATATGATAAAGTGGTGACGAAAAAAATCTCGAAAAAAGTGGTGTTCGATTCCATCTCCCATTAAAATAACACAATAAAATCGACTGTATGCTTTCATTATTTTTACTTTCTCCATATACGTAATATAGTGATAGTATTATTTTCATGAAAAAAATCGACTACGGAATTTCAACGGAAATACACGTTTTGAGGTCCATAGAACACGTTTAGACTATTTTCGGAATGATGTGTTTGTATGTGATTGTGTGGGTTCTAACTATAAAAGTACTTGGTATATCGTTACCAAATTTCAAATATAACACTTTGTTATGAGCATGAGGAGCTGATTAGTTCTTAGACAATACCGCTTAACCGAAAGTTTAGGTTTATTCGAAACCCGATATATATAGTATATATACAAACGTCATAGATAATGTAATTTTCTACAACTTTCATTTGAAACAATTTTCCATAGCGGTTATTGTTTAAGAATTATTTATAGATAATCGGTTTTTTCGGTTTCCGTCAAATATATCCTTAAAGACGGCGTTATTGGTAATCTTCGTGAGGACCAAAGTTGTAGAGAATAATATTTCTTCCAACTTTTGTTTGTGACAAATTTTCGTAGAGCCATCCATTTCGGAGATATTTTGCTTTTTCTTAATTTGCAGTATACAGCGGTACCACCATGTAGCGGTGGATTATGTAAACATATTCAAAATTTACGTAATTTACGGCAATATGGAGGACTGTATTCTTTTATGATACCAAATAATAATTTTGCCTTATAATGCTATTCATAATAATTTAAATATCTATACCCCAAATATGGAGAAAGTCATGTGTTGGCCACATCAGATTTTTTTTGAAAGATCACTAATTTTTCACTTGGTTATTAGCAGTATCGAGACAGTTCTCGCCTTGCCGTCAAGTGAGATACCATATTTACTCGAGTAATCTCGTGTGTAATACTCGCACCCCCGTTTCTGGAAGTAAATATCTGGGAAAAAAGGTATTCGTGTAATTCCCGCACTTTAAAAATTCCAATTTTGTTATTTAACGGCAACATCAGTAGACTAATCTATCTGAAGTCGAGTCTGATGATGCGTAAGCGGGAAAAATCAAGTATTTAAGACGTAAATATTAAAACAACTTATTTTTGATTCTTTATTAACATAATTATAAATCGATTTAGGTTTGAAGGTTCCATGTGGTCTCATCTTTCGATTATTAAACTGCATGTAAATACCCGTAAAAATTACAATGATAACAAGAAATATCGTAAAATTCCAAATTTTTAAACAAAGAATTTATGTATTCAACTCGCATTTCAATGGCTTCTTTAGGAATTCCACCTTCGTTTTTACTTTCTCCATACGTAGTAATGGGAAAGTATTGTGATCACGAAAAAAATCGACTTCGAGATTTCAACGGAAATACACCTTTTGAGGTCCCTAGAACACGTTTAGACTATTTTCGGAATGACTGTGTTTGTGTGCGTATGTAATTGTGGGTGCTCTAACTCAAAAAGTACTTGCCATATCATTACCAAACTTTATATATAGCACTTTAGCATGAGCATAAAGAACTGATTAGTTTTTGGACGATACCGGTTAACCGAAAGTCGAGGTTTATTCGAAACCCGATTCGGTTTTTGCGATATTTCTCCGTTAAAACATCATTATTGTATATACAATTTATACAAAGATTATAGAGAATGTAATTTCCTACAACTTTCATTTGAAACAATTTTTCATAGCAGTTATTGTTTAGGAATTATTTATAAATAATCGGTTTTTTCGGTTTCCGTCAAATATCTCCTTAAAAACGTCGTAACTGGTAATCTTCGTGAGGACCAAAGTTGTAGAGAATAATATTTCTTCCAAGTTTTGTTTGAAACAAATTTTCGTAAAACCATCCATTTCGGAGATATTTTGCTTTTTCTTAATTTGCAGTATACAGCGGTACCACCATGTAGCGGTGGATTATGTAAACATATTCAAAATTTACGTAATTTACGGCAATAAGGAGGACTGTATTCTTTTATGATACCAAATAATAATTTTGCCTTATAATGCTATTCATAATAACTTAAATATCTATACCCCAAGTATGGAGAAAGTCATGTGTTGGCCACATCAGATTTTTTTCTAATACCTAATCACTGACCTGGTCTTCATCTGCAACATAATCACCCCATAAGTAATGGTCCTCAGTTACATCCAATGAATTTCTTCACACCGCGCCATGCTGCGAGCACCCATCGGCACACCTCGGAGAGCGGAGCGCGTTTCAGCCTGCCCGTTGCTGTCGTGTTCTTCAAATTTAAGCGTGAATCACGTAAAATTGAAGACAAAATCCGCGCCGTACGGCACCTTCCACACTGAATTCATTCTTTGTCACGAAACACGGCAGGCGTTTCGCGGGTGGCCTACCGTCGAAAGGTAAAGGAGCATATCTCGTGTAATGTCCGCACCCCATTTTTCTGGGTCCAGTTTTAGGGAAGGAAGAGCTGGTAAATAGCCGAAGCGGATAGTGAGGATGAAGATGCTGTTCTCGGCGACGCCATTTACGTAGACCAGGGGTCTCAAACTTGCATTGGTGTGCGGGCCGCATGACGGCTCTCTGACCATCCGCGGGCCGCATCCATTACTTTCCCAGTCTTCACACCTTATCGTATTCTTTGTATTATATTCACTCTCCTTTTCCACAAGAGAGGAATAGCTCTATTACGCGTCTTACACGCAGTCATTACAAAAATGCTAGATTTGGCGTCGAGGGTTAAGCCCTTGTGATACGCAAGAAACTCACTGGCAGTGGGATAAACATTCTTCAGTAACTCAACCGTGCAGGTTGTTATAAATTGGAATGATTTATTACTCTTCTTAGATTATTTAGAAATATTTACGTGAAATATCTTATAAGAAATAGATTTGAGTTCGGGTCGCGTAGTATAAAGTAAATTGCTTCGCGGACCGTACAAATTCATCGCGCAGGCCGCGAGTTTGAGACGCCTGACGTAGACGATGAGAGAGAACACAAAATCGCCGACGAACTATTTGAGGACAGCAATAATGAATTCAGAGGGTAAGAGTCGGACAGCTAAAAGTAAATAAATAATTATTCTTATTTTTGTTTTGAAAAACGATATTTAAAAGAATGTTATCGAATTGCATTGAAATGTAAGATTTACTGGTAAAAATATGCCCGAAAATATAAGTAATTTCCTTACTAAAAAAAAGTTGTATGTGCTTGTTACCATATATAATACGCACCCTAACTTTTTGTCAAATTTTCGTGAAAAAAATGCATATTATAATCGGAAAATTGCGGTATTTAAAAGATGAGTAACAGAATATTATAGTGTATAGGTCATGTATATATTTTAATGTTTTTTTTCCATTTGAATAGTAGATTAATTGATTAGTTGAGATTCGGCCTCTCTACAACCATAATATTTTTTATTTACTTAACCTTTTTTATTTTAAATTGTTGATGCTCTTCCAATTTCGTTAAATAGCGATATTTAAAAAATAAATCCATGATGATTTTAAATAATATATCCTAAAATCCAGAGTGCCTTTAAGAGTATTAAATATATTTATCATAATATTTTATCTCCTCAGGTTTCTTCTTAAGTCTCAAGGTTTCAAACAACCTCAGGTCCATGAAGATCTTCACGTAGGCAACTATCAACACAACCCCCCGGTTCACGAATGGTTTACAGTAGGTTCATGAAAATCTAAAAGTTGGTAACCCTACTCTCAATGGTGAGAAAGCCTATGCTATAAATTGATGGAATGAATGATTCGAAGATCCTTATGTGACAGGCATAAGCTGTAATGATGGGAAATGTGGAAACGTGAAAAAAATCTGCTATGACCGGGAATCGAACCCGGGTCTTCCACTTGCCGGGCGGATATTTCACCAATGAATTGCCGATAATTTGTTTATAGTTGCCGATATTGTTCTTTTAATTGCCGATTTTATTTAGAATTACCGATAACACAGTAAATAAAAAATTTCATCAGATTCTGTCGAAACGTTTGGTCCCTAGAGCCGCGCACCGAAAAAACTAAAGACTGTAGACTACAGATTTGTAAAAATCGCTTTTTCGGACTCTGGAGCACTCAAAACAAAAGAAACCAATATATCGAAGTCGAAATTTTTCCCAACCGCAACAAGTTCTATAAATGTATGCTTCGTGGGCGAAAAAGGCAAAATACGATCGTAAATCCCCATAGAAAGGCGAATAAACTTTATCAAAAAAGGGCGAATGTTGAGGGTCAGGTGCAACCCAAGAAGGGACCTCACATTTAGGAACTCGATTATCTAGCGAAGGCACCATCTGCCGATCACCCGCCTCGGCACGGCGTATTGTAAGTATTGCCCCACGGAAAGTCATCCGTGTCACCCTGAGCGACTCGCACGAATGAGAACTTAAACTACGTTGCGCAAAAACGAGTAGCTTCACCGGTACGTTCATAGAGAGGAATGAAGATTAATCGATCCGGTATTCGCTTGCGTTGCGCAACTCGAATTACTTGTCACGGTCAATCGGATTTTTACGCCGTCATGGTGAAATTACCGCGTGCGCGTGAGACAATAGCGCGTTCTTTTTCTTTAAAAAAAAAACGGAAGATTACCTTATCTCGCGGCGGTTGAAAAAAGAAAAAAGAAAAACGCTCCGATTACGGAAGTCGCGACTTGGGTGTGCTCGCAGAATTACGAAAACGAATACTTTGAATCCTGCGGTGGACTCGTAGACTAGGGATGGACAATCTACCGCATGCGGTCCTTGAGAGTATTTCATGCGGCCCGCGAGGCTATGATGATAAAAAGCGATCGGAAAAATTTAACACACACAAAAATACATATTTTTTTGGTAAAATTATACGGAAAAATCCTTTAATTTTTAAATTTCAAGTCTGAAAATTTTTATTTAGACTTGATTTTCAGTTAATGTGGTATTTTTAGAATTTTTAGGTAGCTTACGATTTAAACTGTAATCCGGCCCGGTGAATGATTCGTTATTAGGAATGCGGCCCGCAATGCTGAAAAGGTTGCCTACCCCTCACGTAGACGAAGGGTCTTAAAAATTATATATAGGTGCGCGGGTCGCTTTAAGACTCTGCTCCGAATCCGAGGGACGCATTAAGGCACCGCACCAGATACAGGGGCCGCAGCCGCCAAATGCTGTTTCCTATTTTATCTGGACATTCATCCTTTCCTAGATTCGGCGTCGTGGGTTAGGTCAGTAGCCGGCAGCCTTTTCTGCATGGCGGGCTACATTCGTAGTCGTGAATGCATCGGAGCGCCGCAATGGGAGTAACGAGAACTTCGGAGGGCCGGATAAGCGTTTACATCAGAAGTTACCTAATAATTTAAGACAAGAAAGAGATTCAAGATCATAATTTTACCACTGAAAAAATATGAAATTAAGTTAAATTTAACCGATCACATTTTCAGCGTAGGTTGCCAACCTCTGGGCCGCAAAAATCAAGAAAAGCGCTGACAGCGGCAAGAACATACTTCTGCACACCAACTGTGCAGCGCGTTGTAAATGGAAATGAGCAATATGTGCACTGCGGGTATTTTGAAAGTGCCTATTCAATACACATCTTAAATTTCTAATATTATTTACAAAGATTTATTTGGAATATTTTATAAGAAATATATTTTAGTTTTTGGCCATATCATAGTATAAACTACGTTCTCATAGTGAGCCGCGTGTTTGAGATTCTTGACAGAGTCGATCTTGGAGCAACAATTACATACATACATACATGTACATACATGGTCATACATATACCTACGTATATAATTGCATAAAAAGAGACATCCCGCGTGACTCATATAAGCAGTAAAAAAACGGTAAAATAACAACTTCAAGAGCACATCTGATAAGTCCCAACAGTTCTGAGACGGGAGAATATCTCACGTGTTCGTTTTCAATTCGACTATCCCCACAAAAATAATCATCATGCTAAAAAACACGGAACAGATCTGTGGTTTAGCTGGGCCTACGCAAATTGCGCAGTGCGTAGAGGTTTTATTGGCAAAATGGACCCACTAAGAAACCACAACACGTAAGGAAAGAGCTCCTGAAGCAGACAGTAAGTGGCGTTAAAAAAAATAGACAGACGGACATACCGAGAAAAATTACACAAATTGGACAGAATACTAAATCGACTGGAGAACAAACGAATTCTCTATATCGCTGAAAATTAAGTTTTATTTACGTTCATGTACTATATAAGTAGAAAAAAAAATTTTATACGAACTCAAGTACATCAAAATATTTATTAAAACAGTGTTTTCTTATGATTATTAAATATTATTTTTGCATTGGTTATTTAGCAATTCGTATCTATACTTCCAGAACTGACAGGGTCACGAATTAAGCACATACTGGTTTAAAGCCAGAAACTTTTAAAACGGACACTATGAAAATTTAGTTTTTTTTGGTAAACAACCCTTGAATTACAGGATAAATTAGACAAATGGAGAGTTCTTTGTTCCTCCAAATTCGGGAACACCAACGCTTCCGAGGGCGAAAATTGAAATGATCTTTAAAACTTTTCTCTTGGAATCCGAAAACGATTCGGTGAAATTTATTTGCATTTTTTAAAAGTAATTCATTTTTCCAAGAATTACCGTACGTGAGAATTTTTCGAAAGAGACATGCCGTAATTAGACAGTAAGATCTAACAAGTAAGCAGTATGCTTATGGCAGACAAATTGTTTTAACCTCGAATGCTCGGAGGAAACACGTCTTTGTTTACGATTTTAAAAAGGCGCATTTTTGACTCATCCGGGATGGATCATTAAAATGTGTTCCCGTCTATGATATGAATCCTTAAGTCTTTTCTGGTCGTATTTTAGAGTGACAAATTGGATTATCGTTTTCTCACCTTTCCATCTCCCCTGTGCCATCTCAGTCTTTTTAATTTCCTAAACTATCCACTCGGTGAACACTCGAGGCTCGTCCAAATTACTCATTCCAATGCATCGTAGCAGCATTTACAATAAATCTTTCACTGTCTCTGCCTGCAAACTTTGGAATTCCCTTCCTAATGACATCTGCTCCACCAATAACTTAAAAAATTTTTAAAATCATTGCACAAACTTTCTGATCAGTAGCAAACGTATTTATCCTCACCTCTGTTAGTCTATTTCCTCTTTATAATCTCCACTTTGTTACTTTTGCCATCATCTCCGTTTCCTATATATTTCAAAACTAATTCTACCTGTCTCATCAGCGAGGAAACGGTCTTGGAAGCAATGACCAGCTCATGCACATTCTTTCTTCAGTTTAATCTAGTCTCTTTCATTTGTAAATTGGCTTAAAAGTTAAAACGACATTTCTTGTAATTACGCGTCTGTTAACTGTTTACGGTTAAGTGGAAGAAGGGAGTACATATGTAGCCTCAACCTAGCCGCTGAAAAGTGTAAATAAATACAAATAAATATATATTTTATAATCCCAATCCTTAATGTCCAAGCGCCGACTTTCGCGTACTGGACGCGTTTTAACCTGGAACCCATGCATCTCGAAGAAAATATATACATAAACAACGACTTCTTTGATATTTCCGGTGACGGAATCGTTAATTTTTTTTAGAAATTTTTGGCACGCGATGTGTTTTAATTCTGGACACGGATCTCCAGATTCCTGTAAGGTAGGATAAACTTAGTATCGATCGAAGCCGGAAACGTTCTAAGCTTCGTTGAGCGTTGGATTTAGTGATTCGATGGAATATATTGGCGATGAGTCATTTAGCACCAATCAGCGAAATTTTATGAGCGTTAGCGTTTATGAGATCGATGTTTAAATACATATAAATAAACAAATTCATACGTAATACAAACACACATACATGCAAACATCCGATAACAGCGTGCGGTGTAGCTAGGAACTAATTAAGTCAGCTTGGGGATTACTGCTTCTCTTATCCCGCAATCGGATCCGCCAGTCATGAAAACGCAATTAACACACTTAAAAGAGCTTCCCAAATGAACACAGCCTCGTCGCGGTTTTCCCTTCAATGATGTAAACGTCTTATGTTGACAGCTCAATTAACGGGAAAAACGAATTTCACACGGATTTCATTTTAATCTGGTAATGGCAGCTCTATGGAGATTATCACGGTTTTCAATATTTTCATTTTCCGTTTGTCCATTCCTTTTATTACGGCGAGTTATGTTACGCTTACCATTTCAAAAACGCATTCTAACATCGACGCAAAAGAAAAAAATACGTCGAAACTTCGTAGAGTTAAGTTCAGCAGACGTTTCTGTTTTGTTTTCCACAGCACCCAGTAATTCTGTAAAAAGAAGAGTTACGTGTATTCTCAGGACATGTTCGTTTTGATTTGTAGTTTTTTTGAGTTTTTCTTTGCGCATTCGGAGTGATAATGATTTACCTTGAATAAATACGTTTCCTGCAGATTGTAATCAAATCGATCAGCTTATAGATTGCAATAAATTTTTCGTGAGTGTGACGCATGTAGTTTGTCCATGATAATTGTTAAAGATATAGTTTAAAAGGGAAAATATAAATTACGAGCCCTGTGGTTAAATAACGGATAATGAATGGTGAAACCTCCTAATAACAATAAAAATTATTTAAAAAGGAAAGTACTCACATACAGAACAGTTTAGAGGAATTTACTCCGCGCCAGGGACCAGAGGCCTTTTTGATCGGCCTACTGAGGATGAAATCTTTGATTCCGAAATGCGCATTTAGGCATTTTTAGAAAGGAAGTTTTATGCTTGATTGTGTTACACATGTCGTTCGTTGCTTTCGGAAGATTATCTTCGACAAAATTTCATCGCAATCCTGGAAGTAAAAAAAAAAAAACAGAAAGACAGCAAATCAGTCGTCGTCAATACGAAAAATATTGACCATTTCTTGAAACATATAAATTTGGATACATACAAGTATGGCCATTGGCGGATCCAAGGGGAGGGGGCTATCGCCCCCCCCTTGGGGTAGCAAAAGGGGAAGAAGCCGAGAGGGTTGTCATGCTGCAGGAGGTTTTCTCCAATAGGCTTCACTTTGATAATTATTATACTATTCTATCGTGTACCATGGTTTATTAATAGAAAATAATTTTGACAAGGATGCACAAATTTAAAATATCCCCTACCCCTTTGGGAAGAGTCTCTAGATCCGCCCTTGAGTATGGCCGCAGTTATCTCTAATATCCTTCATTGGGAAAATTGAAAGAAATAATCATTTACTTCATTTCGAAATTCTACTGCCAATTTAATAGAGCAATCGCAGTGAAAGCGCATTGTGCTGATTTTTTAAAAAATCGTGACGCCAAAACCTTTAACATTTATAATTAAAAGCCAATTTCATAAATGTGAAACTACTCGAATAAGTGAAAAGTTTAATGCAATTGACTATATTTTATGCTCGGCTACCCTCTTAAAACCTTAATTTTTGTACCTCCAATATATATTAAGAAAGTGGAGCGCCAACTTTTCAGGCCACGCCCCCCTTTTGATCCACGTAAACGATGGCGCCCCCCATTTCAATCGGAAAATGTTTTTGACATCACATGCAAAAAATAATCTCACATTAGCTCAATAACGCGACATACGTAACTAGCGTTTTAGTATACGAAAGGGACAAAAAATTTAATATTTCAGAACAAATGACGCACTGGGGTCTTTGTTCATTCTTAACCAAAGCCAGGAAAATCTAAATTTGATAAATTCTTCTTTGTATATTCTTATTTTAGGATTTGAAGATGCGTTTTATTTACTTGTACAAAGAGTTATCTCGTCAGATACTTCTTTTTCACGTATATTCTGTATTTGCAGCAGCATATTCATCAGATGAGCACGCAGCAGCAGCACCACGTTTTTCACCGCCCTTACTAATCCATTGGCCATTGGCCGGAACGTAACCCCCGCGTTCGGCGGGGGTCAACTGTAATTAGTAGTGTAGCTCTACAAAGAATCTATAAATTCCAGAGCGTAACATTGTTACACTGCGTTAGTTTGACCTGCCAGTTTATCATCGGTCCGGAATACATTCACGTAAAATCAGAAAAATCAGGTAGCCTGCGCCAGGCCGGGTAAGCTCGGGTCCCTATTTTAAAAAGAAATCGTTCGCGTATTTAATGATTCTCAAATCTTTTGAGACAGTACTAAACCATGTTAAGTGAAATTAATGTGCGTTCAGTTCGAGATGGTTCCATAAAAAAAAAGAAAAGAAAACTGTGCTAAACCGAAACAGCGGAAAGCGAAACCGTGCAGTTCGATGGATTGACAAATCCATTGAGCAAACCCAAGTAGCAAGTGGAGGAGAGTTAGACTCTATCAGCGTTCTCTAGCGACGCAGTTCATTATGAACACTCCGTTTCCTTGATAACCGTTCGCAACCCCACCCGCGCGTGCACTGACGATTGAGCAACGACGCTTTCTTTCATTCCTCCCACGAGCGAATTGTTTTCAAAACCGCAGCGCGCGTTTTCTTTATTTTTGAAAAAAAAATCGAAACCCGATGCGTTTCAAGACGTCCACACTTTGGAGCTGGCGATATTTTCAATTCTGGCAACGTCGAGAATTGGTTTTTATTTTTCTCGACGAATACACAGCGATGCGAAATTTTACTAGTTAAACTAGCGCATAAAAAAATATGAATAATGTTATGAGTCGTTCATTCGAAATCTACTGACGTTATTCATTACAGCATCGCGTCAAAATTTCTGTTTTTTATCAGCACCACATGAAAAGCGGCTAAAACACCGTTACCAACCTTAGCAGTGTGGAGAGAAGCAAATTTCGCATGGTCGTGTTGGGAAGATGAAGATGTCCACGATTCGCACCAGATACCGAATGTATCCAAAGAGAACCAAATTATTTTCCGGAACAAATGTCACAGACGTTTTTATTAAAATGGTGACATGATCCTTTATATTCCACTGTGCAGGCCATATACGACCTTTCAAGTGAATGTATGTAGATTTCAAAGAGTCAGTTTTGAGTTTTTTTATTGCGCAATGTGCCATACTCCTATGTTTGCATTATATTTCTTCCACGTATTTGAAAAATATACTTCATATTTCGTAAATAATATCTAGTGACACCTCCTCCTGAGAAATGAACGAATATGCATGTCTTAAAGAAACTGAATGGTAGTTAAGGAGGGTCGGATGGATTACTGCGCGTCCGTGGACCGTAGATTGGAGACTCTTATCGGAATCGGAAAGATTGTGGAATAAATCTAGCCAACGTCAATTTTTTTGTTCTTTTAAGGCCTTTAGATAGAAAAATATAACGAACAAATTAATCAACTGGTGTTAGGAAATGCGACTCAAAGCATCGTAGAAGTGACATACTGTCACGCTGCCGAAGAGTAAGGGCGTATCTAGCAAACACTAGGTTTAGAAACCCTCGCTGAAGAAAATCTCTTTAGTAATCTCCGAATACAATAAGAGGGAAATAAATACATTTCAAATAGTTTTATGGCACGCATCGGAGTTTGTCTTTGTGAATTCTCTATCTGCAGTATTTTTTACCTCGCTTTTCTTCCTCGAATTTTATGCTCCCTCGGTAATTTTCGTCAGATCTGTTTTCTAATAACAGAAAAATGAGGTCAGTATAATGCTTAAACCACACTGATTCATCGATTCGATTATGATTTTGACGATGTTGTTCTGATAAATTTCCTGTGCTGATTTTTTTTGCTGATTAACAAATATTATTATTTTTATATAATGATTTTTCTTAATTCGACCTGATATCTAGATACTTAGATATGTACCCTTAATTCACAATTCCGTTTTGCTGCGTATTTCAAATCTATGACCATAGATAGTTTGCAAAAAAATTGGTAAAAACATTTTTCCATCTTGAGTACATCCAATGATTTTTCTCGCGTTTACTCTTCGATATTTTTTTTTGAGGAAGTAATTAAGCTTACACTAGCCGCTTCAATTACCCTGAGAGGTATTTACTAATAACATTTCCGAATTGAGTAATATCAGTAGTAAGATAGCCTTCGCAAACGAACGTTTTATTACAGTCCCGTAAAAGCGGCAACATCCGCACAACATCTGCACACGAGTTTTCCAATCTCTCAGACGCAATTTCCATTTCCCCTCCTTAAAGGGGGTCTCCCTCCCTCTACCTCTCTCTCTCTCTCTCCCTCCCTCCCCCTCCCCGCCCCCCCCCCCTCTCTCTCCGCTCACATCCCCTCCTTTTAAAAACGGGGGAGAACTTTCACCGCGACCTTGGCCTTGACTCAGGGTTATGCCGATATCCTTCTCTCTCTCTCTCACTCACTTCAAGAGCTGAATGCGAGCGGGAAAAGTGATACCCTGCGGGCTTTATTTTCTTCCACCTCTCTCTCTCTCTCTACACTCCAATCTCTCTCTCCTCCTCTCTCTTACCCGTCATCCATCCCGTCCAACATGGCAGAAAAAATAAACACGCCTTCAATCTGCTTTTTCGCGGGATTTTCCCCCGGTGTTTTAAGCCGTTAAAATAATAGATAAAATAAAGAAACATTTGATCGTCTCGAAAAGTCGTGAAAATCGCGGTGAAAAATAGTTCGGGATTTAAAAAAAATATCATTTCTTTCTCGAAGATTTGTGGAAAAAATCTTTTTTATTATTATTATCATCGCCATCTTTCGTCGTGGGAAGATGGAGGCGCCAATTTTTTTCGCGTTTCAAGTTTTTTCCCGCTTCGCTCGATTTCCAAGTTATTGCGTTATATTGCGTAGAAACAGCGAGGATTGTGAAAGGGATTTTCAAGTCGTTTCTCGGTTTCTTCGGAGGAAAAACTTATCGCAACGAGAAGAGTGAGAGAGAGAGAGATAGACACACACACACGCAAGAATCGACGAACGTAGCGGAATCTTTTACGGGGGTTTTTCGCGCCTCCGACCTCTTCCGTTTTTTTTTTTCATATTTCTCCGTCTCGGAGGTTCACCCGCGAGGCTGCTACGCTTTGAAAATTTCAGCTTTTATTTTTTTACTCTCGCTGTCTCTCTCTATTTATAAAGGTGACATTGGCGAAAGGAAGACGGAGATGGGAGAAAGCAAAAGAAAATCGAAAGGAAATAAAGAAGATTTCAATAAGGCGAACGATGCTACCGAATCCAATTCGCGGCAATGACGTATCGCTTCTGTTTCTGCAATCGGATTAAAGAAAAGTTGCTATTTTTCTCCACAAATATAAATCGGCATTGCTCGGAAGATGTATGATTTGCCGTCACTTAAGGCGCACGCTTTCTCGCTTCGCTGGTTACGTCTTCATTTCGTGACGCGCTTAAAATCGACTTTAATCGGACCTTTTTTTTCCGCGTCGTTGGTTTTATTTTTCGTCTCTTGATCGAACAGCAATCCTGTTTTAACAGGAAATATTTTTTTCGTCAGTTACTTCGCGTGGTTGAAAAAAATCCTTCGCAAATGAAGACGCCGTGCTAAAAATCGATGAAGAATCGTGGAAATGAACGATAAGAGACCACGTTAAAAACTTAAAAGTAGTGTAAATTGCATGCAAGAAGCGCGCATATTAATAATTTAGGTGCTTAAACTACGGCCCGAGGGCCACATTCGGGCCCATCGAGTAAATTGACCATGCCTAAGCGGTTAAAGGACACAATGAAACGTACATTGAAAATAAAAAAATTGTGAAAACGATACAGTCGTTTTCTCTTCGCTTTGTAATAATAAATAAATACACGAAAAACAAATCGAGGACAAATTAAACCCTAAATTGACCATTTAATTTCCTAAAATTAATCTTCAACCGTATTTTCGATTTTGTTTGGACCTCGATGAGTGCAGAAGTGGGCCATGTGGCTCCCGAACAGAAGAGTTCGGGCACCACTGTATTAATCCTTTGACGACCAACGCTGCAACATTTTTAATCATTTTCAATCGTTAAATTAATAATTTAAATCTGACGTTACTCTGCACTCTAAAAAAAATAGTTTTCAATAGTTAAGAAGTTCATCTATCAGTATAGAGTAACAAGGGAAATGAAATATGAATTTTACAGCGGCGGCACCGCTCCATCGTGGAACAAAACCATTATTCCGTGATCTCGGGGAAGCATTTTCATTCTGAGGCGACGGATTTCAACGCCGATGGACTATGTTGAGGTGCCATAAAGGGCGGTTTCGTGCAAATCATCGTTCCCGAAGCATAAAGACTAAACGCCGCCTCTCAAACTCATCTCACTCCTACGGCTCTGATGTCATACGAGCAAAAATACCGTTGCTACGCAAAAAAAAAAACTCGCATCCGAGTGAGCATGAAGCGTTACTTTCAAAGCAAAATGAACGGTTTGCGTTTCAACCCCTAAATATACGCTTCTTTAAGGTAAAGATATACATTTTAAAATTTCCTTTGACATTACGTGCGCACACAAAGAATTTGATAAAAATTTGAACTTTGGATTCCATTCGATCGATACTTGAGAATGGCTCGGGTAACTTGGAATGCTTTTCTGGCAAAAATCTAGTAAGCTAAGTAGCTTATCAAGCAAATCGAAATAAAATTAATTTTTTTAAGCAAAAGAAATTATTTATTGAATCGAGAAAAAAACTCGGCGCTACTGAAATGTATATGCATATATAAAAAAGTTCAGAGGTCGTGGAATGAAAACATTTCTCTCGGATGCAGAAAACAAGAGAATCAGGAGACGCGTAGTAGGGTTTCCTCTCGCAGAACGTGGAGAGCTTTGGACCAAAGCCAAGCGAAAGGATTCCGCTTCGTAAAAAAATTCTCTTTTGCCAATTGTCTCTCTCTTTCATTTATCTTCTTCGGGAAAGGTTCGAAAAGAATACGGTGTGAGGAGAAGATAACACCGAGAGGTCATTTTCTCTTTTCATTAGCTTTCGTCGCAATTTTCGAAAGAGACGGAAGAAGCGGAAGAAAATCAAAGGCGACGAGAGAATGTTTCGCCTGTTTGACATAGTTATTTAAAATAAAAAAAAACCCTTGCATAGATAGAATCGGAAATAACTTTTAAATCTATTGGCGAGTATGGATTAGAGAATCGTGAGATGACGTAAGATATTTCGGCACAACAGTTAAATTGTACCCACTCGGCCTGGAACGCAGTGTCATAAATCAGGTGATCTATTGCCGTATTTTCCTGCGTGAATTTTAAATATTTATCGAGACAATTCAGAGAGGGTTCTTCCGAAGCGATGGTAAGATGGTTTGAACGTCTTTGAGTTTTATTATTGAAAGTTATTTTTGCCAAAAATACGACACAGGAAGATAAGAAATTATGTTTTTTTAAAATAAATAAACGGTTTGACTAGGCGGGAGAAACAGTTTTTTGTTGGAAGTAATGAGATCGCCCAATTAATTAACGTTTAGAACCCAAATAAAGACGAGTTATTTAAGCCTTATGCTGATTTGACCTACTGTGAGTAAACGTCGCATAACTTGAATTGGGCGGATAAATTATAACATCATTTATCGCAATCATAAATTTCATGAGCAAGCCGACCCGGTGTTTTTTTCTCTCCGCGATCTACGTATTAGTAGCACGTGTAGAACAAGGAAACGAAATAATCTTAAAGCAATGGTCGGGCCTAGATATAATATAACCGAAAATACCCTTAAAGTATTTGTAAGAGTCACTCCGAAACCACGTTTAAAATGAAAGGAAATGCCATTTTAATGTTCTGGAGCATGACTTTTTCATAGCATAAAAATCAGTTCTCTATCTTTTTAGTTCGAAAAAGCCAATTCCGAGGCGAATTGTTTTATAATTTTCCATTTCACTCTGCAAACAGACGCCAACTTATTAAACCGAAAAATACATTAAAGATGTCGATAAATTGATTGAAATTATAAAATAAGATAAGCTCTCCAGCAGAATTTAATGACCAATATTAATGAAAACATCGATAAAAATTTTTATTAAGCAAGTTACATGTTTTTTTAAATCGAGAAAACGTGAAGTCATGCCAATTCACTGGGAAGAAATCACGCGAAAGTTATGTTTTTATTGGAAACCAGAGGGTCCTAAAAATACTTAGAATTGAGCTGCTTACTAAACAGGTAAACCTAATTTTATCAACAATAAATTTAGCCATTTAGGACATCAGTACGTCCTTCTTAACGGACAACCTCTGAAAGATTGTCTGAATTAAAGAAAATTATTCATTTCTTCACGGCTTAAAAATATAACAAATTTATGCATCTCGATAAAAATCCACTCTTGCCGCGTTTGAAAATGCTCGCTGAAAATGTCGAATCGTGAATAAAAGGCGATCCTTAATTTAATTTCGACGCATCTACAGAGATTTCCATTCACGTCATTTCACCCATTCAACCCTTTTTAACGGGAGTCTTTTCACGCGCCGATAAATAAACAAATGAATAAAACAACCATTTCATTCCGACGAATGAGAACGCGATTCACTTCGCGATTGACGTTTTAATCAAGCCTAACTGAAAAAGGCGAGGCTTCGAAAACCGCGATAACTCCATGATAATAGCGAAGGATTTTTGCAGGGACCTTACAACGGTTCTTTCGAACGAATCGACTCGTTGTCAATTTAAAAAAAAAATGTTTTTTATTCAAAGAATGGGCGGGGTGCACATCATTATTATACGACGGCATTCTCTCTATATAACAACGGCACCGGCGGCCCCTCGAAGGTGGAAACACTGGGTGTTTATTAAAAGAGTGCACCCATGAAGGTGGCCTCTGGGAGAATCTAGAAGGAGAAGGAGAAAGAGTAAGAGAGAGAGAGAGAGCGGAGTCATGCGGCCCATCCCGTGAAGAGAGGGCAAAACAGGGTTGCGCCAGAGGTCACCCGAAGGTCGTCCAAGGAGAAGCCCTTAATGGACGATGAGGAAAAGTGTATCGAGAGAAAGAGGGGGGGTTCTTTTTATCGGTCGATTATATAGTTGCGACGCGGCATGTCACCGGCTAGATTTTTTCCAATGTGTTATCCTTTTCCACCACACCGATCGAACCGTGGTCGATGGCAGGTACTGCTTCCCGCTGAAAGTCGTCATAAAAACGCACTGATACAAATTCCGAATACCTTGCGGTCAATATAACTATCGGTTGAGAATTTTTATTGCCGCCAAGTCTGTTTAATGAACATTTCTTATGCGTTTTTAAGGTGTAATTATCTGTGATCTATCTATTCCTTATGGATATCCTATACAGGTATGCGACCAAATATATAGTTTGAGGATAAGATAGATTCAGTGTCATTAAATTAGTTTCACGAGGAATAGGATGGATTTATTAAAAGCTAATATTGCCACGCTTGTATTTTAACCTTAAAATTTATCCCATCAAAAATTCCGTTTTAACGGAGTAGGTTGGTACCGAGTTAGTTCCGTAAAACCGGTATTGGGTAAATAACCCAAGAAATTTCAGTGAGATATTGAAAAATATGAATAATCTTGGAAAGTAAGGTATATTTAATTACGATGATAGATTTTAGCCAAATAGGAAAGTGTAGTGTTCAAAAGTCTTACCTAAATGAGTTAACTAAAAAATTTCTATTAGTAAAAGAATAAATCATAGTTTTATAGGGTTAAATAAACAATTTTTACAAAGTTCACTAACAGATGGTGTTAACATATTTTTTCAGCGAATAATTTTTCAAAAAAGTTTTAAATAAAACCGAGATCTCGGCATTCCACGACGAAAACCAAATCGTGTGTTTACTAAACAGGACTTTTGGACCACCCTGCTCTTGTGTGCGTATATATAGTCACATACATACACAGTCAACCTCCGATTTAGTACCCTCCCGTACATCAACAAGCGCTCTTAGCGCCATTGAAAGTCCGCAACGAAAGCTTCCTTATTCACTTGAATGACAGACACAATGATTGTGATTTATGGGCAGCCCATTTATAGTGCCAAAAATCCGCGAAGGGCAGACGGTGATGTTATAGGTGGACTTTACTGCATTTATGTATGTATATATGTGTGCCTGTGTGTGTGTATATATATATATACGTAAAATTCACCCATATCCGGTTAAAAAAAGAACGCGGATCTAGGCGTACTATGAATAAAAAGGGCTCAAGGACATCCTCCCGAGGCGAAATTTTCCTTATCCGATTTATGGTTCATCCATAAAATTTTTGGAATCTCTATGGAAGAGGAAATACGTCCAATTCCCCCTTCCACTCCCCGGACCCCTACGCCGCCCCCGCACGCCGGAATGGTTTCGAATTGGCACACACACACACACATACGCACACACAGCAACGCGCTCCGCATTTTGAAAAAATAGAAATAATAAAAGGCACGCAAGGGCATGAAGATCTTGAGCACGAGTCCGGAACATGAAATGATAACCCTCAAGGTAGAACCAAAGGGGAAAAAACGGATTATTTTTTTTATTCGAGCGGCTAAAACATAAGCGACGGGAACGGAATGATTTTTAAGAGAGAGAGAGGAGAAAAGAAGAACTTCGGGGCGGATAAAGATGGGAAAATTATTACCCTTCCGGTGACGAAAAGGAATAGTGGAGTGATATCCTCTGCGGTTTTACAGAGAGAAAGGAGAGAATGATCTCTTTTTCCTTTCATGTCGACATTCTTTCAGCCTCAAGACGCGTGGAAAGAAAAAGAAGAAGAAAAACCAGAAACGCCATTTTGCATCCAATTCCCTAAGGCGAAAAAAATTCCGAGCGGGAGAGATAAAGACTTTCCTTCTAAAAATTCGTGTTTAAAAGAAGGCTATATATTTACGTAAAATTTCCTTTTCCCCCCTTGCAGAATATTTTTCCATACGAAATCGTTCCGAAGCCGGTCGCTAAAAAATACGGCATTTTTTGAGGCATAAATATTAGAATTGTTAAACGTCTGTCCTGAGAACGTTTCTCGCGCATTTCGTAATTGGCACTTTATCGTGAGCCTTTGGGCATGAAATTGCTCGTGAGATTACGAATTTTTAAGGTTTAGTTTGTATATCACACGAAAAACGGAGCAACGCATTTTTGTTACTTTTCATAAACGATTTGGAATATAAACAAAAAACACTGAAATTAATTACGATAAAACTTCTTTAGTAAAATGGATATAAATCAAAGTTAAATTGCCAGTAAGGAAAACACAACACTAAGAACATTTCAAGCACCAGAAACACTTCATATTATATATTTAAAAAATATTGGTTTCCAAAAATAAAAGAAATGTTGAAAATTTTAGTAATCTTCTTAGATATGTATTGGCATTGGGAAATTCTCGACCACAAGTAAACTAACGAAGTTTTAAAGGAAATATTAATTTATTAAAATCATTAATGACACTTAAGCTAACAGAAAATTAACTTGTCATTTTCGTAGTTTTCAAAGAGCATTATCAAAGTACGAGTTTATATAATTACTGAAGAAGCAGCACGTTGAAAAATAGTTCATTGCTCATTATGTGTGTGCATAATTTTGGCGGAATTTCCTGTTCAGCAACAAATTTTCGTGGATTCCGTGGAACATTTATTTTCACTTACTAAACCATCATGCCTTTTTTTTTTAACAATTCGCTATAGAAACGGTGCGTAAATGAAATGCATGACTGGTTAAGTTAATCATTTAACAACATTGGATGACCTAAGCTTGAAACCGAGAGAGAATATATTTAGAAAATTTTTAAGTACCGAATTATTATCAACAACTTCAGACAAAATACAAAATTGAAGGAAGAAATTTTTTTAAATAAAAAATAATTCCCTGATTTTCATAAACTGGATTTATGCAGGGACGTATTCTTATGACGTCGCATTAATTCTTAAAAATCGCGTACGAAACGAAGCCAACGACGCATTCGTCGGACGTCTCCGAACGATAAACGACCCTCGATGCATCGTGCTCGGTCCAACGCAAGAACATTCTCAACATTCCTCCTCGGAAACCTTTCTCTGCATCCGTTAAAACAACCGCCTACCGAAGGCGAATATGCTGGACACAACACTGACGCCATAATCCGTGTCGGGCTTCTTTAAAAAAAATAGAAATAAAAAGTGCGAAGAAGCTCCACGTAGTCCTCAAAACGCCACCTTTTCCTCCCAGACTCGGGCTTCAGAACGCGCGTACCGGGCAGTCGGCGAACACCACGTCACGTACTCGAGGTACGACGCGGGACGGGTTTTATGCATGCGCGCGCATACATCTACATGATCGTAAAAAAGGGAGCGCGCATACCTGTTCCCGAGCTGGACGCTTAATGGATAAAAAATAATGCTTGGGAGAGAAGCGACACCTCGGGATCTTGGAGGAGGTGCCAAATAAATCCGAGGAACTGTTGGTAGTAGAGCGGTTGGAACGAGCGGATTGACCCTGGTCTTTTTTGCGAACGGTGAAAATGGACTTCTGCGGATTATCCGTTTTATTAATATATGAACGCTTTTCGTTTTAAGCCTACGACCAGGTAACGCCGAACAAACAAAATAACTAAGGTAAAAATCTGAAGTTTACGGTCATAAAGATAAAAAAGAGCTAACGCTCCCATTGATACTGAGATACCACAAATGAAAATGGTTTTAGAGTGCAAATAATCGGAGTTAAGAGAACAAATCCCGGATTTACTTGCTTTTATTAACAGTTTTCAAATAAATTATACTTTGTTTTTATTTTCTGGGACGCATCACGAGAGAAATGCTCCTTACGTAAGTTTATGAAGCATAATTCCGTCACTTGAATTTTATGCGCTTCAAAAAAATACATTTTAAATAAATGTTAACCAGGAGGTGACAATCTATTGTTATTTAGCCAACAGAATTATCGGGATCGTCTTACGGCTTATAAACAAATTCCAGGATAAATCACTAAAGTGTAGAAGATGGAAAAAATTAAGTGCTTGCGAAAGGTACCACCAATAGCCATAACAAGGCTGTACAAAAAAATCAGTTGCGCATTTCGGCTATACGACAGCCGAAAACTTTATGTGAATCGCCACTGAAGACGGCTGCTGTGTAGCCAAACTCCGTATTTGTTTTTAAGCTTTTCTATGGCTATTGGAGACATTAAAGACAAGTACTTGATTTTTTAAATTTTTGACAAAATTAAGTGCTTACTCTTGAAATTATCGATATTTAAATTCAAAAGAAATTACCTGATTGAGTGAACTCTCCGCATCTTTCGTTTAAATGTACAAACTGAATGTTTGACGCCTACTTTTAACTATATATCGTTCGATAGTATAACTTCGCTGCAGGTAGGGTACGAAACATTTTTTTTTAATGCGAGAGTAAAAATTTTTTCCCCTGAAAGTAAGCGCTACCGTCTTATGCAAGGGTACCGCAAATTCGAGCGGTGTCGCGCTTGATCTGTGTAATGGCCGGCTTCCTGGTTGAACGTTGGAGCGCATGAGAAGAGGCTGGAAAAATAACACGAAGAATAAAAAGCAATGTTTTACATTTCGAGGTCTTCTCAGACCTTTGAATGAATACCAGCCTTCTCTCTCTCTCTCTCTCTCTCTCTCTCTCTCTCTCTCTCTCTCTCTCTCTCTCTCTCTCTCTCTCTCTCTCTCTCTCTCTCTCTCTCTCTCTCTCTCTCTCCCCATTCTCCTTTTCTCTCTCTCCCCCTCTAGTTCACTCGTCTTTCTCCGCACATCTCTTTTCGCTCGTTCCAAGTACTTCGAATTCCCGCATTTTCTATAGGGTGATTACCATTTACTCGTTGGATCGCGGCATCGGATGTTTTTCCTCTCTGCTCTGTTTTTCAATGGAGTTGACGGAGCCAATACGAAGGGATGGCCCGAGGTACGGGCGAGAAGGGCGGCTGCCCGGGGCGCCAAAGTCTTGGGGGGTGCAATACAAGTCTATCTATCTATGCATCACTTGCGAATGAATAAATATTGGATAGTGACTTATATCGCGGAGCAGGCTGGTATGTTGGTGGCATTTCTTTTTTATTTCATTATCAACGATTTTTATTACGCGATGAATAAATTCACACGTACTTTGAAAATATTTAAACAAAAATTTACGGAGGGGGGCGCCGGAGTGCTATCTTGCCCAGGGCGCCAAAATTACTTGGACCGCCCTTTTCAAAACATATATTCCTCTAAAAATTATAAATAAATAAATGAATAAAGAAACAAATAAATGAATAAATAATAAATAAACAAACACGTAGATAAATGTGGATTTAGCGACACGAAAACCTTTCGAAATTTCAGATGTTTATTGATTCGTGGAAACGGCGATTTCATTATCAACAATTAGAAAAATCCGCGTTTGCCGAAATAAAATAATTCGCGATCACAACTTTCATATAAGTTCCGCCATCTGCATGTAGTATATGAACTTAAATGTGCGAATTCTTCCAGAGGATCCATTTTTGAAATGCTACCCAATTTTGAATAAATCAGAGCCAAATTGTTTCATTACGTCGAAGTACTTTATCAATAGAAAAATATACCTTAAAACCTCACGATTTATGCCCAGCATTTTACTCAAACTAGTCTATTATTGCGAGTCACTGGCCAAACTTTGATACGATAGCCGTGACAGTAAAAAAATATTGTCCCTCCGAGACCAAGTCGAAAATCTAACTCAAATATTGCTACGGTAGCAAGCACGTAAACCACTAGTTCTGAACCATTAAAAACACCGGAATATGTAGTTTATAACATAATGCAGAAAGTACTTCTTCCTTTAAGGTCACAATTTCTTCCCATTCATTCAGGAAACTCTTAAAAGGGGTCGATGCGGTAACGAAAGTTCGTTAACATAAATTAACATTATGACCTCTCTCTGTCTCTAAGATTTAAAATCGTTTCGAACCTCCTAGGCCATGCAAAAGAGGCACTGCTCACCGTTCCAAAGATAGTCTTCCATGTTACATGTTCGAAACGAAACGCTAGGAGGATAGAATTAAGTGGGAGTCGAGCAGAAAGTCAATCGATAGCATCTATTTCAATCGATCCAGGGTCGATTAGCAAGCAAAATTTTTCTTTTTTAGCCGATAGCGTCCTCTTATTCACTCCATTACAGGGCTTCATTAAAGGTCTTTGTAGCGCATTGGAACGAATGACACGAGTCCGTTTCCCACGCGCGATCCTTGGGAGGCTTTAACAACGCCACTCCTCTTTTAATGAATTTCTCTCGCTTCTTCCGACACCGGCGATGTTATCACGACCGTTCGTTGCAAGTGAAAATAAAAAGAGGAGATCCTCCGGGTTAACGTTACACCTTAGGTATCTCGGGCGCTTAAAGATTCAGGAATGCGCGATCCGCCATGAGAATAAATTGTTCACCTGCTTAAGGCACTACGCTCCGGCAGTGCGATACCGAGCATTCTCATTTTAATTTGAAAAAAAAGAAACCTTTCCTTTTTTTAGCTCATATATTTTTGAGATTTTTGATAAATTAGCAGGACCAAGATACGTCATAGGGATTTTAATAGAGAATTATGGAGCTTGTCTTATGGCTGAAAAAAAAATTCAAGAAGAAGCAATTTAAAAAAGTACTCGTCTCATGTATATCCAATAGCCATAACGTGGTTATAAAACAAGTTAGGAAAGTATTGCGAAAGCAGATATTATAAGGCGATTTTTTAAAAAAATATCTAAGATTCAGATGTTAAAGGTACATTTAGAAAAAAAATGTTAGCGGCATCATCAAAACAAAAATTGCACATTTCGAGACCAACTGTACTAAGGAATATTGTACCAAGGATATGGTTCTAGAGATATCCTCTGAAAACACCTAGTCTGGTATGGAGTCATCCCCAGAAGTTGATTACGGATAAACCAAATTCTTGCTCTCCTATGTAGTAACTTATCCTGAAAATTTGTTTTCTCTAGGTTAAACCGCTTCAGAGATTTCGTCTGAACAGACGGACGGACATGCAGAACGGCAAATTAAATACATAGCGGATTTTTTTGTATTGCAAACAAAATCGCTAAAACAGATGCGTATTTCGGCTACGAAGCAGCCGTCCTCAGTGGTAATTCATCGAAAATGGATTCTAAAAGAGGAATTCTTAGCGTAAATCATCTTCAAAATGGGTTTTATGAACGTAATTTCAACTAATGTATATTAAGACTGGTAGTCGAAATGCGCATAAGTGTTTTCCGTAACTTTTTTTTATAGCAATTGGATATATGCGAGCAGGCTCTAATTTTTTTCAGTTTAATTTTTAAGTGGTTGCATTTAGTGAATATGGAATCATACGTTAAATTTCAGGGATCGCTCTGCCATTGCGGCTTAGCCCGCTGTCCGTACCTTGCTGACCTCCGTTCTAGATACATACATTCTTTTAAAATTACATTACATTTTTAAAACTCGAGGAATCCCGTGGGGAATCGTATTTTACTGAACAAGGTCAATGGAATTACTTCAGGCTCAACGTTTTTTTGCAAAGGAAGGCTGGAAGCTTCTCGTACTTAATGTCAGAATATGTAAATCTATTCGAAAAATAGATTATTATTAGCATAAAATAAAATTACAAGTAGGTATTCCTAATTAGGCAGGTCGTGAAAATGCAGTGATAAACATTTCAAATGCAATAATTGTAACTAAAATAAGTGAAATGATACCTTAGGATTCTCTAGATTTCCTCACTGTGATCGCGGAATTTCAACAAAACCCGTATTTATTCCTTCGATTATTATTATTCTGTTTCTTCACATGCTGACATAATGGCCTGTGGGCATTGTAACCTCGTAGTTTGAATAATGAGGTTCTATAAAAATTAAAACATCAACGAGTCTTAAGGAACAGCATTTTTATGAAAGCACAAATCAAATGTTATTTTAGCACTTGGTTTATTTGTTGTTAAAGAAGGCAGGTGAAAATGTAACATTTGGTCACGATTCCGTTTTTTTTGCGTTGGTTAACACACGATTATTAGCGTAGCATAAATAAAATTTAGAAGGCGAATCGATTTACAGAAAAACTCGCAAATTTACGCTCGATCGAACGGAATGAAAAATCACTCCCCTCCATCTTGTTTCGGTTGAAAATTTCAAGAAAAAATGACGAACCTAAAAAAATGAAATTCACGTCGCTTAGGTAAATATTCCAGCCTTGAGAGAAACCGAGATCATAGGCGTTATCGCCAGGATCCCACAATCGCTCCAGCAGTTAATTTGGCACGCGTCCACTTATTAATACAAATGAGTGGATAATGTTCTCGTGCCGACCTTTAAGGGCTAGTGTGGAACATTTTCCGTAGTGATTAAGATGCGAATGAGAAATTACGAGATTGAAAAACTTCTAAGCGTATAAATATTCGACCTTGGCATTGGCTTGGACGGATGTTAGAGTGGATGGAGACAGATCCTGCAAATTGCGCGCGAGCATCCGTCTCCTTCGTTAGTATATCCCCGTAACTCAAGCGAGAAGTTAATCTTGCTTCGTTCACGTTAAATGCATTACTGTGATTTCTCGGGACATATTCTGCACCTTGCACTCATATCATATTCAATAAATTAGACGTTTTATGGAGTGTCAACAGCCGCGGTCTAATGGCGGCCATTGCCGTCCAACCCTGATTCTTCTCGATTAACACTAAAGCGAGTCAAAAATTTCATTTCATACTGTGAGAGAATGTGAGACTCTTTTAACTACTACCTATCTTTATCTACAGATTAAAATAGAGACTTAAAAGATAACTATTTATGAAACAAAACGGCGAAAGAAATAAGCGATGCCATTTTTGAACTACAAATGGCGGTTTTACCATTAGGTTTGAATGAGTCTACATGTTCGCGGTTTTTATTTTCGACCCTCGTTTAAGATAGAGCATAATTTGGAGTAAAGGAACTTTTTATTTTTATAATTATACTCAGAAAATACATCAATAAATCTAAGAACATAGTAATAAATTTAATATTTCATTCCAAACGTAACATCAATTTCAAATTTATCATTATAATATTGTTCACGTTTATAACGCCGAATACTGCTTTTCACTTACGATATGCATCTAAAATATGAATAGACAATCAAGGGAAAAGATATTTTATTCTTTCTTCTTCATAATTCACATCTTCGCAGTAAAGCCTTCTTGGCGTCGAATAATGTGATGATTTAGGAGCACGAAATTCTCGTTTGAGCACGATAAATTATTACAAGAGCTAAAGTCAAACTTTTTATCACAGTTATCACAGAATTTCTGCAAATCTGCCAAGACTTTGAATTAGTATACTGGGTGATATATGTAACCACAAAAGTTTGAAATTTCGCCAAAATTATGATTAACAGAGCGATATCTCGTAATCAGTACCAGGGTCACCTATAAAAGTAAACCCTTTCACGCAATAGCATTGTAAAACGACGATCAGAAAATAGCAGCAGAAGTAATGAAGAAAAGTTTTGAGGAAACGCCTAGCGATTCGTCTTTTAGTTGGTCTTTCCTACATTTATCGTTTTCTAGTCAATTTCATCAGTTGCTGCAACTTCATCTTTCGATTCTACGATTAAAAAAACAAACTCTGCATCAGGGGTGGGAAAAGTATGGGTCACTATCCCTGGGGGGGCCATACGGTTGCAACAGGGGTTCTCGAACTGTTGTATCCGTATTCGTTTTCACTGAGTTACTCCCATGATTGTTTTTGCGCAGAAAAAGCACTTAATTATGAATAATTAAATATTTCTCTTATAAATGTCCAAAAAATTGCCATAACAAGGATATGAAAGATCATAGGATGAGCTCCATAATTCCTTGAAGAACCGTTATCATTGATTATACAAATTTCAATTAAATAACATTGTGATTTACTTTTCTGGTAGAATGAGTATTCATAGAAATAAATTCTACATATTTGAGCGTGAAAATCTTTTTGAGGCTTTAGTGTATGTCCATGGAGCGAATACTTTTTGCTTTGCATAACGGGTTAACAAGTGAACCCATTTTAATGCCTCTGTAAGAAATAATGCCATTATTAATATTATAATGATGCGAGCACTTACGAGAAGGAAACATTGGCAAAGTAATTAGCTAGAAACCTATAAATGGCCAAATGCCCTTTGAAGTAATCTCTTTATGAATGAAAAAAGTTTTAACCTTCCCTGACGCTTGGGGATGGATGGAAGGCAAATGCACGCGCATCTTTGTAGGGATAGAGCGGAGATGGGGAGGAATAATTGCAACAGTTAGGATGTTTGACGAATGCGCGCGCATACCGATAACTGCGTTGGGATAGTTGCTATGATTGACTTCATCAAATATAAATTGTCGGTGGGGGATGGTGGAGAGGGTTTGGGAGCCAAAGCGACCAGGTGAGTCCGCGTGGCACAGGGTTTGAGCGCCGAAGGGGTCATGGGCGGAGCCCTTGGTTTCCGAAAAAGAGAATTTTTGGATATATCACTCATTTGCGAGAAGAGTGACACAAGTCAAAAATATTCTTTTTGCAGGAGAAGAGTTTGA
Organism: Uropetala carovei; assembly: GCA_036926305.1. Lineage (NCBI taxonomy): Eukaryota > Metazoa > Arthropoda > Insecta > Odonata > Petaluridae > Uropetala > Uropetala carovei. Next base: position 3,835,165 of record JAXCHB010000015.1, on the reverse strand, counting down.
AAATTTCGCTTTAGTGTAGGAGTGGGGAATGAGAGGACGACACTTCTGCTCTCCTGCGTCTAATGGTAGAGTTACGCTTGTGTCACTCTTTTCCATAAAAATATACCATTTTTCGAGCAAGTTTTTCCTGTAATCTCAAAAATGACGATTTTTGACTTGTATCACTCTTCTCGCAAATGAGCGATATATATATATATATATATATATATATATATATATATATATCTTTACAGAAAAATGGGAATTAAAAAATCCTCGCATTAAATGAATCAGAATAACACGAAATATAAAAGGACCTAGTTTCGAAAACAGTCTCGAGATCTATATCTGTAATCGAGTGTTCCTTTTAAGATTTGAACCGTAACACTCAGTGTAATATGTCATGTTTTTTTTCTTCTTCGATAAGTATGATTTATTCTAGAGTAATTTTCCGACATAAATCACCTTGATGAGATTTCACATGCGAACCGATTTCCTCTTCCCTCACGAACTTCACGTTCTTTTTTCCATCACCTGGATGAAAAATACCATTCCTTCCCTTCCTCCTACGCGGGATTTCGATTCGTACGAGAATGACAAAAACACTTTCCCAGAGAAAACATTTTTAGCATATCGTTTGCGATCTCACCGCAACGAAGACGACGATTATTTCCGGGAAAAACCGACAAAATTTTATTTTAAAAAATCCGACGCTGTTGCACCCATAACGCAGTGTTCTTTCAAGATGGGATTTGCGCCACTGCTCGTCTCATAAAGAGGGGAGGAGGATGCGACGAAAGAGTCTCACTTGCTCGATTGGAGGGAAGAAAAGGGGGAGAGGGAGGTGTGTGAGAGAGGGAAAGAGGGGGAAGAAAGTAAGGGAGGTGGGAAGAGAGGAGAAGGAGGGGGGAGAAAGAAAACTGAGATTCTGTTGCCAGGACGGCTCGTCGTGGAAACTCAAATGGATAGAAGACGACGGGAAATATTCTAAGGTTTTCCACAATTCAATCTTATTTGAGAGCGAAATAAGATGTAAGGATCTGCACACTGATTAAATCGATCCAAAATTTATTTGTAGAAATATGTGAGAGGTTTTGTTAAAATATGTGCAAGGCATTCACCAGAAAATTATCTAAATCGTCTTATGGCTTGAAGAGAAATTCAAGCGTTAAAATTGGATTACCAAGATGCTATAATGGAATTTCAGAATCTACTTCCGACGGATTGCCGCTGAAGACGGATGCGTTGCAGCCGAAATGCACATCTTTGTTTTTATATTGGAGATGCCTAAGCATTTGATTTCTCTTTCGTTTTCTACCTTAAGTTAAATATTTTGCTTTCTAAAACTTCGATAACCTAAATCGCTGGATACGAAAAGTATTAAGGAATAGATAAACGACTTCTTTATCTAGCATTTCCTCTTTTTCCCATTATCTCTGTTAATAATGTCCATAGGAAATCCTGCAAAACCTAGACCACTAACAAAAAGTTTCTGTTAATGCTATTCCAGCCTACTTCAATAAAAAATTAAAGATAAACACATCAGACGTCCTGGACGAGAAAAATGGAAAGGCATATCAGAAAGAAAAAATTTATTTTACATAGTACGTGCATACAAAATTATTTGTATGTATATGTATGTACATATTTTCGTGAAAATGAATGTGAAATAAAATCTTTTATATGTTAATCGGTTCTGTTCTCCGTATATTTCGCACCCGATGCAATTATTTTTAAATAAGCTAAAATTAATCCTTACCCCCATTCAAACCACCTCTACTACTAATAATCCTTACCCCATTTGCCCAATTATCTCCGCCTATACCATTCGAATCATTCCAGGCACAACGGAAACGGGTTCGCGATTGCATCTTGAAGTCTAGCTGGACGAGCTCTTTCGCGGTTAATCATCATTGCGATGCCTTTTAAAACACGTCGACCGTTGAGTGGACGCAGTCAACTGCTGTTATGTACGATTTTTTCTTCTTTGCTTCTAGATCGTCGGTGCTGACAGTAAGAGCAAGTCTTACCTTTAATGTGTCAAATCGCGTTCTTGGGGCATCACGAGAACCACGAGACGGGACCATTAACCGAGAAAAATAACACCTGCCTCATCATAATCTTTTTCTTCTTCGTTGAAAGTGTATAATAAAACGCGGAATTTACGAGTTTCATTGGCAAATCACGGATTTTTAACAACAGTCGGGAGTTTCTGGAGGAAAGTATACCGCAAAATTGCGTGAATTCTAATACGTTTCTCCTAATGATCTGAGGTAAACTAAGTAAGATCGACGGAAAAGTTGGAAAAGGGAAGGGTGAAAAGTTGACTGATAAACGGTTGCCAAGCTGCGTCGGACGAAGGGGTATGGAATGCTGCATACCAATGGGAGGATGGGAGTCAGGAACGGCTTTAAGTGAATCAAGATGGGTGATTCGGTAGAGGATGAACGTCAAACGGTCACTCGGCCAACCGGCTTTGCATAATTGCTAACGTACGAGAATCAATGGCGAATCGAAGCAAAAAAAATCTCGTCGAGCCCTTCGTCAAGAATACGAGTCTTTTTGCGACTTTCTTTTTCCTCTCCTCTTCCACTCATTCTTACTTTAAAGCCGACAGTAAAAATTTCCAGACGTTATAATTTGAAGGAAAAAAAAACGTTAAAAAATTAATGATTTCCGAAGGCGAAAAAATTATTCAGAGAACTTTTCAGTTTCCGTGCCTTAAAACATTTATGCATCCCGGGACGTGTTACATGTTGGCGACGGCAATTGTTTAAGATTATTATAAGACCGCACATGCGCGCGTGGTGTTTATAGGCGCGACGGAAGAATAGTCATTAGCGCCAGCACGCACGTCCGTCAAAGCGCACGCATGATATTATGTAATTCCGCTTACGCTTGCAAATTCAAAATAATCATGACTAGGATGACGCGGCAAATTTTCATTGGTAATAGAATGACGATTTAAGAAGAACTTTGACAACCGCGCAATGTCGACGGTTATTCTTATGGATTCGGTAATTTAATGTGCTTTTAAAAGTCGATGGGGAAAAAATCTACATCGTTCATTTAAATAATATATTTATAAGGGCAGATAAAAAATACTGTCGCAATTTAAATACATAGCTGATTTTCCTATATACAACTAGGTACTCTTAATCATGATGTCGTTTATAGGATACGAAACATAAAGTTAGTTGTATTTACATACTATTACATATTATATTATTACACGTTATTATTACATGCAACATGGTCCGCGCAAAAATCAATGGGATTTTTAACATAACACAAGAATGGGGTAAATAGTAATAAAGTGGTTTTCTCTGGTTTAAGTATACCGATAACGCAATTTGAAATATTCAAGTACTATGCCCCAGCACAAACTGGTTAATAAGAACAATTTATTTTATAGAAAACCGATCATGTCATCAAGTAAGTAATGTAGAGAGCAATATCACGTTAAATTAATGGAGATAAAAAAGTTGTTACAGGATGATTAAATGCTTCTTTTGCGCGGTAAGGGTGAGATTATCGGTTTTAATTTTGTTTTTGAAATTTTTGAGATTCTTGAAATTTTTGAAATTCTAAAAATGTTTGAGATTTTTCGAATTTTTAAAATTTTTGAAAAGTTTTGAACATTTTATAAATTTTTTAAATTATGGAAATTTTTAAAATTTTGTTTATATTTTTCGAATTCTTGAAATTTTTGGAATTTTTCTAATTCTTGAATTTTTTAAAATGTTTGTCCTCAAAACTATAGCTATTTAATCTTCAGTCCAAAAAAGTAGACAAGAGAAGATACCAATTCCATGTCTTTTTTTTAAAGAAAAGAATAATGTCGAAAATATGTCGACTTATTTATTTTTGGAGAGAGAGATCTCAAAGAATGGATCTGTAAATCGATTTCGTGAACCTTGAGGCCTCTCGTCGACGGTGATTTCAACGCCTGCTTATATTTTCTTTGCCGCAAAAAACGGAATTCGATTATCAAAAACCAGTGGCAGCAGTGCTATAAACCAACACATCAGAAAAGGTGGAGACCACTTAAAATTTCCTCCGTAAATTGGAAAAGAGACACGAAGAAAAATTGATATAATTTTCTCTCTCACGGAAACGAAATTAAGTTAACCTGCGAACGAGAGAACGAAATTTCCCCCGAGTTTATTCTCTGAACGAGAGAACTGAGAACATTTTCAATCTCCAAAAATAATCAACCCTTTATCAAATTCAGAAAGTACTGAATCGTTGTTATACACTCATATTAATTACCATTAAAATATACCTATTAATAGGCGAGTCGGAAAGTTAGCAGATCGTTACGACAGAATTTCATCAATTTCTCATTTATTAGTTTTTAAAATCATCAAAGTTCATTTACGTGGATTCCTTTAAAAAGAAAGTTTCTTCATATAGCAAGCGACGTAAATCTTAATCTCATTCAATTTTATCGGTTTTGTTAGACTTAACGCTAAAGAAAAGGCATACACTTTCACCAATGTGCTTAACAAATTCATTCACAATGAATTATGCTTTAGGAATCCGACTCGCAAAAATGAAATTTTCAACGCTGGTCGCGAAACCTGAATGCAATTCCTTTCGATGGAAAGGCCTCCAATATGAAATGCGTCAGCTTAGTCTGCGCCTGAAAGACCGGTTAAATGACTGGGAGAACGAAAAAGAGAGGTAAAAGCTCTGTGATTCGGTGCCACAAAAGAGAGTGTTCTCTCGTTTAGGTGCCATTCAGATCTAGACTACCTCTTACAATCGGAAAAAAGGTATTCAATTCGCTCAATTAGAGAATCGGTGCGAAGATATCTACCGTTAAAGTGAAAAGTCGAAGGTGAATAAGTTTTATAATAAGCATATGCAAGAGCCAAGAGTTTTTTGTCGGACTTAACTCTTGTTAATCAAACTACCCATGACATATTCGCAAATGGGCGAAGGTTAAGCTTGAAAAATGCATCTACATACTTAAGGCCGGATTGGTGAGTGACTGGAGAAAATGCGTCTAGCGTTTTAACAACTGTGTACATCTGAGTCAATTTAATTGCTTGAAAAATCTAGAATTCGTTACTTTTTCAACGGTTGAATTAATTATTAATCGATTAATTAGCCGGCCGAGTTAGATCGGCAGATAGTGCACCTGCCTTCTAACCTAAAGGTCGCGGGTTCGAACCCCGCTTAAGGCATGGATATTGTGATTCGTCTTGGGGTTTTTCCCTTACCTGCAGACAAGTCTTTGGCTTTGCGGGGAAGGCAACATTAAAATAAAATTACGAAATGGAATAGTTGTTAAGGCTCTAGCGCATCTGATTGAAGCTGCCGCCGCATTTCACAAATATTCAGCTTGTTCATCGTTTTCAGTCTGTATAACGTCACTAAAGATAAATCTTTTACATTTATTTTCAGATAATCTGGAAAAGAAATCGATCGATCGTCAAATGTTGCTATTCTGTTAAAACTTTACTTATAAATACTTAAAAGCGCGTATTTTCCTCGTATAGACCTGAAGAATCACTGCGAATCATTTTATTTAGCTATAAAGCTATAAATAAGTAAACAATTTATCTGATCATTTTTCCAACCAAATATTTCATCTGTGACAACTTGAACGTTAAAAGCGATTTTAAAATAAATTACATTTAAAAGAAATGGAATATAAAGCTCACCTTACGGCTGAGGTAAAACCGATGCCGAAGATGCGACAGTCATAAAGACGACAATTAAACAAACGACCAATTCGCCAAAAAAAAGTTTCCTTCAACCGTAAATTCTGGAAAGATGCGATGGATTCGTTGTAATCTCTATATACCGATAAGTGAACAATTTTCACAATTTTTCTAAACTGAGTCGTAACAAGCAGAGAAATACGAAACGTTTAACATCTGCAGTTAGACGCAACTTCTAATCTCCACCAAGCTCGATGAATTTCTGCCGGTATATATACATATATTTTTTTAAATTACAAGTAATAGGCCATCAAACATAAGTATTTGGACCGGTCTGTTCTCATCTTATGGTAAAGACATAAAAACGGCCAGTAGACAGTCGTCCTAATAGGCAATAAGGATGAGATTTATCGGCGCAAATGAACGAGCTAAAGATTAAATTAAAAAAAACAGTCTCGCGTTTAAGGGGGATATTTCAAAGATGGACATTGGAAACAATCACTCCTTTACTAGGTGCGAAGAAAATTACCATATGAAAAGACCCGCCGTCAAAGGGAATGGGTTTTTTCGTTTCGTTCTGTGAAAAGACGCCATCTGAAAAAAGGCATACCGAAGTCGGCGATAGATCGACGCGAGATAATGCACATCATTTTATTCTTTTTTTTATATTCCGGCCAAAAGAAAGAAGAACACCGCGGAGGCGATAAAACGAGGCGAAATAAAATGACGTTGCTAGAGGTTGAGTTTTCTTCTCCCCCCCTCGCCGAAATAAAACGCGTTAAAACAAACGTCCGAACATCACTAGGACTATTTAATTTTTTTGACCGACTCGAAATGAAGATATGAAGTCGCGAATTACGCAGAAACGCTAACATGAGATCATCGTTGCTTTTCTCTTTCCCTCTCTCTTTTCTGACCGTAATGAAGGTCCTGGACCTAAGAATTTAACGGTGAACTTGTAAAGAAAAATGGAAATTATCTCGAATGAAAATCAGTATGCAAGCGATGTTGTCTCGGCATCGGCGAAATAACACACGTTCTTCGGAGTGAAATCTCGCCGACGCGAACCAAAGATCGAGATTAAAGTAGAAAACAAAAGCGAAACGGAAGGCGAAGGTTAAGGAGAGGTATTCATGGGCGGCATTTACTGGAGGGGGGAGGCCCAGAAATATCCATGGGGAGGGAGGGAGGCTATCGCCTACCCTCCTCTTGAGTTCCCCGCTGCCGATGACCCTTTATACCGAACATGTCCTGTTAAGTACCTTTCTTTCGCTTGTCTGCAGCACGTAATCACGAGATTCGGCGTGTAATAGGTTTAACATTTCATCCGTTGGAGGTCAATGGGTACGTCCAATGGAAAATGGGGGTTGGGGTATCTAATAGATTGGATCCGTCACGGATTTGCCGTCAAGACTGTCACGCCTCAGACATACAATACGAGTAATCCTATGAAAATTGACTAATTAGTCAAAACTAATTTAATAAGATACGTACACATAAAGGAAAAGTTGTAAGATTTCTGTAAGATCATATTGGGCGCTCCAGAATTGCTTTCTATTAAATTGTCCATTTCACTTATAAATACAACGTTAAAAATATAAAAACCCTATAACATATATCAGCCTAAACATAGGATATTTTTATTTATATCTGAAACCCACTCCGTTAGATTTATGATCGATTTGGATTCATATATACGCTAAGTCATCCAGTCAGCGCAAGAGCGGAAAATAAGTTTGACAGCCATTCTAAATTAATATTTACTGGAAATAGCTACGAAATAACAAATTTATCATTTTTATCACGCATATAACTTGCAGAATGTTTTCCCTTGATTTTTTAAAGTTTGATCTCGTGTACCTGTTTTAATTTTTAAACCTCACTTTTATATGAATTTAGAACCCTATGAAATGGGAATTTTACGTTTATCACTATTTATTGTGTAAAGCATTGAGCAATTTTTGTTCACCAAATGAAGATTACCAATTTATTTATCTGAAAATGTTTGATCGAAATTCGGACTTATAATTATATTTCAGCTACGGTAAATATGGCCTGGTGGGCCCCGGTGTTGGAATTAATGATGGCCCTCCTATTAGCCAATAAATAAAGAAATTAAATACCATTTTATCGCCACAATACAACACTTTGAATTATTAATTATTATTTTACTATCGCAGGTCAACAGAAAATACAATTCTACGCGCGTATAAATGAGCGGGTAATTTTAGTGTTTCTCAGCGGATCCCCTACTTCATTTGTTCCCTCTTATAAGCTCCGTTTAGAATAGTTAAGCCACCGCCCAAATATATTACAAAAAACCTGCGAAATTATACTTGGGAGTTAGTGTAGTAGGTAAAGGAAACGTAAATTTTTTTAAAGAAAAAAAATCGAAAAACGTTTTTTTATGGAAAAGTCCCGGAGGAGGGGCATTTAAAAAAAAAGAAAAATATAGAGTCAGTCCTGGCAGGTAAGACAAAAAGAGAGGGAACAAAAAGAAACCCTTGGAGCAAAAGGACGACGGTTCGGGTCCGCAGGTAATTACAGCGCATATCTCCTCTCTGGCCACCTGCGACGGAGGGATAAGAGCGAAAAAGTTCCTTTCACCTCTTGATGAGACTATTTATCGGCGGATTCGCTGCTAAAGGGTCTCTCCACACACGCGCGTTCGCCCTTCGCCCTATCCAAGGACACGGTCAAAGCGGGTGCCTCTATTTAAAAAAAAGCGCAGGTGGTGCGGGTTCCACCCCTTTTTCCCTCCCGCTGCACATCACCCCTTCTCCCTCTCCCTCTTTCTCTCTCTCCCCCTCTTTCTCTCTCTCTTCATCTCCCTTCTCTCATACCATCTTATCACATCTCCCGCCTTATCCCTCATCACAGAACAGTAATCCTCAATAACTCCTTCAATTGCTTGTAGGCCGGTGGTTTCCAAACTGGGGGTGCGTGGTGGGCAGGTCAGGGGGGCATAAAAATAATTCACATTGCATGTATTTACCGTAGGTTAAACTGACATAACCGTGAGACCTACAATATGCAGTCGCCGAATTCTAGCTCACAAGCGGCTAGGGCGTATCATTTGCGTCCATGTTTTTCTTAAAGTGGATATATTAATTACAACTGTATTGTTTATGAACTTGTATTAAACGTGCCATATAAGGGGGCGCAAGGACATTTTTCTTTGTTGGAGGGGGGAGCGGCTTTGTAAAGTTTGGAAACCGCTGTTGAACGAACTTCACAAAAAAACTCGCATTCGCCCATTCAAACTACGCTGCTATCAATCCGTCTTACTCTTCCAAAGGAACAGTTAAACGGGCTTAATGCTTCAATTTTTCCTACTCTCGATTTTGAAGAAAACAATTCTTATTGCGTGTTATTTACTCAATATTTTTCGTTTACTCATAACGATACTACGATCTATTCGTTTTGTCTTTTTACTTGTTTATTTTTGTATCAATAATCGACATTTATGTATTGTGTTAAAGGCTCTGATTTTTTCCTTTAAGCCATCAAGTATGAGGTGAGGTAGATATCCTCGTCGGCAAATGGTCACAGGTGTTATGGTGGTGGCAACGACAATGATGCAAAAGGTGGAAGACAACGCTGATGAGGACAAAAGTCAAAAAACGACGATGAAGAAAACCAGCGACAAAAACCAACAGTGTCGTTGAAAAAAAAACCGATATCGAATAAAAGCCCCGATATCGATGAAAAATCAATGAAGTCGATAATGTGCCTCAGTTTTAGACCCATACGTATTTCGGTCGCAATTCGACCATCTTCAGGGCCAAGTGTTTGATTCGTATTTAGTATAATTGTATTGTATATAATTTTCCCTACAAATAACTTTTTTAATTAATTATTTATTTATTTCGTCATATCATATTTTAAACTTCATTTATTGATGTCTTTAGTGAAGCTCAGTAGGTTTCGCAGGTTTTTCACACCCATCTCCTTATGTGGGTGTTTTCCTGAAATGATTTTTTTGTATACACTTCCTTATTCAGAATTCGTTATTTCTTCACACGCAATTACGTCTTTTCTTTCCCAATAAATGCATTTTTATTGCCATTTGTATTTATTATTGTTTTCTGCATTGTTGTATAAATTAGAAGTTAGGTGGAAGATGGAACTTCTCAGTCTCACCCCAAATAAAGACCACATCAATCGATTCCTTTCCGATTCACGATCCCTAGTCATCCCTTAGCAAAATGAAGGGGTAAATTCTCATTCCTTCGAGGGAACGCTTCTGTTAACGTGCTCACGATTAAAAAATCTCGTTTTAGCGTAGCTCGAAATAACGTAATTTTTAGGTATCCGTGCTTCTCGTCGATTCCTGCCGAAATTTCACGCATATAACACGAAAATACCCCAGTGTTTAATATAAGAAGGTACATCTAAATGATGATTATAAAATCTCCACATAGAGTGTTAATACATATTTACAGATTACAGTGAAAAAAAATAGAAAAAGGGAAATAAAGGAAGGTAAATGGAGACAATAAGATTTAGTCAATTAATTTATGGTTGACACCTGCTAAGATCCAAATGCACGTCAAGATGGAAAATTGCAACTCCACTCCGAGGTTTTAGAAAAAGACTTTTTTATTAAATTTCTATCAAGGAAATAAAAATAAAAACATGATGTACACACATACGTCCTAACGAGAAATCACTATACGCAAGCATAGGAGACCTCATCGGAAGTTCTTTATCTCTTTCTTTCCCAACACAAGAACACGTGTCCTACGAGTATTGTAAGCGTGCGTATAGTGCGCGACCGCCAACGCCTCAAAAGTTAAAGGATTTTTTTTTCATCTCACGGACCAAAGGAGAAGGTTTTGAAAAAAAAAAACAGAAATAACAGCTAGTAACTCCATTATATATATATTTTTTAGTGTATCGAGGTCACGAAACATAGGCATTTAGAGGTCGGATTCTATATTGGCATTAATAACACACTGTGAGAAAGAGAGAGGGGGGGGGGGGGAACTCTTAAAGTTTCGCTGCGAACTTTAAAGGAAAAAATGTTCTTTTTTTTGGTTTGGGAGATAAAAAGATACCGCCTTCGCCTTTTGATAGTCGGTCGAATCTCTCGATTTGCAGGGCGAGAATTGGCATACCGCTTTTGTGTTTCCACGCTGTCTTGCAAGATGCGTTTTTCATTGCATGAATTATGCGGATTAACGATGTTCTCCCTGACACGACGTCGACTCTGATACGCCGAACGATCAATCACAAAAAACGGAGAGGTTTTCCAAAGGAGATTCGAAATGAAAAACCGCTTACCCATCGCCAGGCGTCTACTTCAGAGATGTCAAAACAGCTGTGGAAATGGTCAACGCGCCTTCATATCATCTCGTTCCGAACTCTTTTTTTGAGTTGTTAAACAAGTCTGGGAATTTTGTTCGACTCGATTTTTTCGCGTGGCTTTATTTTACTTCATGCTAACCCTAAGGGAGCTTTTAAAGTGGACACGTCAAATTCTAAGGGGGAATTAGGGCCACAATAACGCGATGGGTGATATGGAAGGGCTGCATTATGACTATAAATTGTTTAATGAGGGCCTCAGTTGGAAAAATAGAATTTTTATAGAATATATTATATCTGTTTTGCAAAAAAATTCGATCATTTATAAACCTCGTTCTATTTTAACTTAATAGCTAAGAAAAATATTGCCCACTTTTCAGAAAAATAAGGTACTTACATGAAATAGCGATCGTTTTAGTTGAGGCAGAAATTCGCACACAAAAAAGGGCCGTATGCGGTTCGCTAGTTTGACATGCCAGGTTTAAATTAAAACCGAGACAACAAGGCTAATTGTAAGAATCATGTATTCCTGAAGTTGACTTTTTTTAAATAAGTAAATTTTGAACCTATATAATGATTCAATACCTACTAGAGTACACACCATTTATTACGGAATGGCTTCTCAAAGTGGCTATCATAACCAGGGCCGGCCCAGGTCGCCAAACTTTTGGGGTTGCCCTCTCGCAAGTATGTGAATGTTAACTGGAAATCGCCGACAGGCGATACACCGATGGCGCTTTCATTTTTTTCGCCAGCTTCGTTTCAACGAGTAAATTAACGGTAAATTAAAAACATTATCGCGCAAAATTTCCGAAGTAAAAGTGGCGATAGAACAATTCCATTTGCCCGCGGCGCCAAAACACTTCGCTTTGGCCCTGGATATTAAAAATATACACACTACGCATATGGAAATTGCGCTATCAAAATCGTGAGTGCGTTTTGAAAATAAAGGTTCCAGAGGCCTCTCATTGTGGTTACCATAAGTATTCACCAGTGAAACATTCATCTGCATAATTTTTGATTTTGCATTCCACGGGAGGTAAAAAAAATCACCTAGAAACATAACTCAAATTCCAGGCGAGAAGAATTAAAGCAGTCGTTGGAAATAAATTTTTGAAGCGGTAAAGAGTCGGGCTTGGTTGCTAAGGGATGTATTTCAAAAAGCGTCGATAAAGCATACCAAGGCCATAGCCGCTTATGTAACGAAAAGAGTCGTTTCTGTTAAATTTCATTCCAGGCGAGGACTATTTATTATTGGGAGTGGAAAATATAAACTTAAAAAAAAATCGACAATAGTTTCTCACGGACTACATTCGCATATTTAGGCGCGTGAAGACCAGGAAAAGTTGACCAAATTTCATTAGACTTGAAAGGTCGAACTTCCATAACTCGAAGTGAATTCATTTTACAGGACAAAATCTTGTTCGTGTTATTTTTATTCTATAACCCGAATATTTTTGTTTTGTTTTCCATGAGGTTCGGATTATAGAAGTTCCACAGTACATGTATGAATGCACTGACCGTACACGAGAAAGTTGCTAAATGGGGTGGCTTGAATATCATGAAGTAATCTTAAGCCGTTAGAAAAGGAGCAACGAATTATTAAGGTTTCTCACGCGTAAGAAATTAATAACGATCAACTTGTCACATGATTTTTTTTAAAAGAAGGATCGTGAAACGCTTTCAGTTGAGTTCCAGCAGCGAAGGGGGGTCGCATACGTATTCGTTATCATCAGACGTTTTCTAACATTCGAAAGGTTTTTAAGCTCAACCACCACAATCTGTCTCATCCAAGGCCTTTCTCATACCTACACGCAGACGCACACCTGTGTTTAAGAATTTATAATTGTCGCAAAAAAATGGTTCTTTCGAGTAAAAGAGTTTTGACATCCGTTCAGCAGTAAAAAGGTTTAAGGGATTTTTTCGACGAGAAACAGATGAATAATCGCAGAGCCATCCCTGACCACCACCACTGTTAAAATGTTAAAACACGCGCAATTAATAATAAAGTTTGACGCAAAGGGTTTCTTTTGCAAGGTCGGCTGGCGAAAGTGAAATTTAAAAAAAACTCGAAAGATTTTTTTAGAGATCAACTTAAAGAAATGATACTATTTTCATGAAATGTATGATCTTGCAGAGAAAACTTCATTTTACTCATCGAAGGAAAACAGTCCTATTTTTCTGTAGTTTTCCCGCAATTACAGTATCAAGGAAGTGTTTCATCCACGATGACCAAAATAAAAAAAAATAATCTTTTTCCCAGTAAAGTAATTAGCTTTTTGCCGCCCCAGGATCCATATTTGCTTAGTTCTTCAAACATAGCCATTGTTAGTTTTCAGTTATACGGCTTCGTGTCGATATGAATAAATACATAAATAAATTAATGTGTCGATTATTCGTATACGGATTAACCGGGCGTCCTGAAGCAATTTAGAAACTTATCCGATAAGCTCTATTATGAAGCCCCTCCTGTAACTGACCACCTTGTAAGTTTATTTATTTATTTATCCTTAAGTCATAAACGGTTCACTGTATGTTACGCGAAGCTCAATGTTTAACAAAGTACTAATCATATCAGTATATACGTCGCATTCATTCGGGTAACCATAATATGTGACTTTCAATTTATTTTAAAAAGCTGTGCAGAATTTAACCCATACTTTAAAAGAGTTTTGCCCTTAAAATGTCACACTTCAGATTAACCGTGTTCTCTTATCATCCGCGCTTATCCAATCAACACGGACAGTCGGCGTTTCTACTGCAAAACATTTGCATCACCCGTGAATATCCTTCCGTACGAAGTTCAAACGGTTTCATTGCTGCCGAGAATATAACAATCGTCGATCACTGCAATTTTCTCATCACTATCAAACGCCACTAATAAGTGAGGCAGCATAATTTCCAACCCATCCTCCTCGTACACCAGGTGGCAGGTGGTAGGACGTCAGACCCCTTTTTGACCTACATATATGTCATCTTCAGCACTCTTCCTTCATCCCGTCTCGATTGATTCCCCGATTTCACATCCTTCTTCACTCTTTGGCGCCCCTCTCCGCTTTCCCTTACCAACCTCCTCCTTTGGCCATTCCTCACTTTCCCTCTCGGATGACCCATGTGTCGGACCATCTGCCATACCCCATTTCCAAAACCCCCTCCCCACCCTCTTCTTAATCCCATTCCTCGACTCCCTCCTGTCCAAAACTCTTCACTTTCTCTTTTTTTCTTTCTCCACCTTCTCCCCCCCTCCTCCCCCCTCTCTCACTCTCTTTAAACTGGCCGTGAAAACTTATTTCCATTGCAGCGTCTTAAATCACCATAACGAACGTTACCTTGGATGCTGTTGCCTTGTTTGGATTTCGGGAATCGGATGCCAAATGCTTTTTGGAAGATCGTGTGCTGTCCATGTTTGCGGGATGGAAGCATATTTTTTTCTCGTATTTTTTTTTCCGACGGCACTCGACCTTTGCTTCCAACCACGTACGCCTGGATTTGCGTCGAAATTCGATTAACGATCTTCCTTAGACGGAATGAAATAAATCGGTAAAAAAATTCGAGGAAAACTGGTTTTAAAATTTAGTTAATATTGTTTTGTTGATGTGATGGTCTTCCGAGACGTTACTCTGCCAAGGTTTCACGCTACGTTTCGCCAACATTAAAAGTGGTCTTATCCAGGTCAAAAGCTTTCAACTTGACCTATTTAATGACGAGACTAGTTTTACTTGCCAACCGAAAGGAGGTGTACGAATGAAATAAAAATTGTAGTATACGGACGTAATAACATACAACTTTTAAATCCATCTCTTGTTCTGAAATTCTAAAATGAGGATAACTAGCGAATCCAATTGTTATTCTGAATTTCTTTTAAATATACGTGCAAATGTTGTAGCTCATTAGGAGAAATTGTGATGATTAATAAGAGGGTGACGTTTTTTCCTGTTTTAAAATGCAATAATTAATTAAATCATCCAAAGTGTGATTTGGATCTCGTTCCTTAATTAAAATAATATGCGCGTGGAATGAATCAATTGCATATTGATACAAATGAATTGAAATCGGCAAATACATTTTTCAATAAAAATAGAGTCAGAAATAGATATACAGTTTGTAAG
Source organism: Uropetala carovei (assembly GCA_036926305.1). Taxonomy (NCBI): domain Eukaryota; kingdom Metazoa; phylum Arthropoda; class Insecta; order Odonata; family Petaluridae; genus Uropetala; species Uropetala carovei. The sequence continues at coordinate 3,820,098 of JAXCHB010000015.1, read as the reverse complement.
AATCTCCAATGCTAGGTGATCAGGGAGATCTTGGTTTAGGTATAATTGTTTGTGGATTAAATTAATAGCTCAGCAGTTGTAGACGAATTGTTACTATTTCTACACGTTCGTAAAAATTTGTTTTTTTTGTTTAAATGGAACCTCGTTCTCCACAACCAATACTGTGTGTTTTACTTTTCCTAACATGCCTATATGACGGCCTCTTCAAGTGGACTTTGAACTTGATTTATTTATTTTATTTTATCGGTGAGTCGAGAGTGGGTTAACGTGGGCGATACAGATCCCATAACAAATTCAATTAAGATTATTTATCATCATCACGTGTCTGAACCGTCGAGATTTATGCTCCTATATTTGAAAAAAAAAAACGAGAAACAAAACAACGAAGGCGTCAATTAAATTCCAAGCGTGCAATTTTACTGCTCGCGTCCCGGTTAATTGCATAGTATATTTTTTTGAAATATATGTCTCCGCTCGTTGCTATTGTTGAAAGCGTCGCTTTTAAAGTCGTGGCTGACAACACCTGTTCCGGATCATTAGATCACCGGTCTGAACCCAGACGTGGGCACGGGAGTCCCTCGGAGCTTTTTTAAAGCATCACTTATCCTCTCTCCGCACGCATTGTCCGGATATGTCTTTTTAAGAGCGCAACTACCACGCTCGCCAAACATTATATAAATTCCCACGCTCGTTTCGTCCCAGACAGAAAAATAACGAGTCTTCGCAACCGCCGTTAAAGAAGTACGGTCTGTAAATAAGGGTAATTTTTTTAAAAACGTCGACGGAAATGCTTTTTTTCAATAACCACACGGTCGCTTCAACAACTTTAGAAACGCAGACACAATTCGTCCTTGACTCGGTAGCACATATATATTTTTTGGAATTATTCAAATAAATTTTGCGGTTCCTAAAAGTGTTTATGTCATCTGCCAAATGCGAAGTTTTTTTTAAAAGAAAACGGGTATGAACATGTACGCCTTAATTTTTAAAAAATCTTCAACTTTTTGAAACGTAGTCAAATGGTACGGTCGTCTTTAGATGGATGTTATTAAAATAAGTAAGCGGCTCGTAAATGTGTAATTTAAATACTAAATTTGAAGTTTACGGATTTGAATCTATTCTCTTTAAAATTTACAAAATTTATCCCTTTTAAAGTGTATGATACTAGGGGCGTATTTATCCTTTGATCTCTTTACTCCGCACGGTGATTTCCCTTCTAGGATGCGCGCGCGCCTTCAATGCCCATCTTTTCTAATGGAATTTGCTCCCCTCCAATCTATATATTCCCTCCAATCCTCGAGGCGTAAGGTATCTTCTGGTAATTTTCAATCGCTACGTTAGGAGGAACCACCTGTACTCTACATGCACGCTCTCTACCGGAAGCTTAGAGAACGAACTCCACCTGGCAAAAAAGCGTCACCTCACCTTGTCTAATAATATAAATATATTATCGCCGTAACTTTGGATGCACGACACCATTTCTATTAAAATACATAGAAACACAAAATAACATACGAGACTGCTTAAAATTCATTATATCCCAAGTTTAATTGTATCAAATAAATAAAGAAATAAATAAATAAATACGCACTGCAGGAGACGTGTGTATGCGGGGTGTTTGTACCTGTTGAATATTTTACATTCATAACCAGGCAATTTTCCACGGCTGAAATTTCCGACCACTTATTGTCCTATGAATAATGGCCCTGAATATCTTTCAAGGTAGATATGCGCCATTGTTCCCAAGTGGCGAAGTTCCCCCCCGCAGGTATTGTCCGTATTACTATATTAAAAAATGTTTAAATAACCTCTGTTGATTTTCCGATTGTAAATCCCGACTCCATATATATATATTTTTTTCCAAAACGGATTGCCTTGGATTGGATATCATATATAGCTATTTTAAAAAAATCATTCGGCGCAATTTTCCCGTGACATTTCAACATTCATTTTATTTTCGAACAAAGGAAAAAACGAGCGAATACGAAAGTACCGCGTGTTCGATGCACCGCGCGCTAATTAAGTGTCCGGAGTGATGAAGTGCTAACATTTTCTGCATCTAGGATTGTTGCATGCGAGCGGTTCACAGCATTCTCTCTCTCTCTCTTTTGTTTCCAGATCGCCGCGCCAGATTTGCGAGCCAAAGAGACTTAATTGGAGGGTTCTTTTTTTTGTTTTTTTAAAGGGTTACAGAGAGAGGGAGGACCTGGAAACCTGGGAATCCGTCTTCTTAATGGGTTAATTAGCGAACTTCGACAGCGTTTCGCGAAAGCAGAGAAACGATTCATTCACTTCGGTTAAACTATTAATTTCCGAATGTAACCACCAACACGCGAAATTTTAGTCGTTTTACTAAATCTCGTGATAATTGACGAGGGTTCCACAAACAATGGATCCAAATGAAAAAAACGATCACGGTTAAATCTTTAAGGTTGGCCGAAAATAAATTTGCAAACGTGGTACTTAATAGATGGCGCATATCGATCAATATTAAGGGATTAATATCACTTACGCGGTTTCATTCGAAAGAGAAAAAAAGGCTCCTCTTTCAATTTAATTCTGAAAATAAAATGTATACTATTATTTGCTAAAGGTGATGGCGATCGCTATAGCTCTTGAAATTAAATTTGCAAACGCCTTGTTAAAAAAAATCGACGATCGATCGAAATTTCGAATGTTTTCGAAATGATCGCTTTTAAACATAAGCCTCAGTATTGCATGTATATGGACTGAAAGCGGAATTTATATCATGATTCTGGTTTTCAAAAATCACTTTGGCGATATATAATAACTGTTGTTTTGTGTTTCTATCCTATGTTACTCGTGTCACTCTTAAGCGTAAAACTCGAACAATTGAACGATGAATTGAAAAAATTAAATAATGTACATTTTAAAGATACAATGGAGAATTATTGAGTCCGCCTTGACACTGAAATCAACTATGCATAATACGTCTCCCTAAAACCCATAAAAAAGCTAAGAAACCCAGATACGCATTTCTTCTTCACAGTAGCCGCCATCAGTGGTGATACACCTATAGTATGTTACAATGAATAATAAACCGTTCATACAGTGCTTACCAAAAGTTTAAGAACACAGTTGAATTTACGGATATCCTTTGTCCTGCTTAACCTTTTGATATTTCTTTCAGTTTATTTCTTTATTGAAAATAGCATGTAAAAATATGGATTTTGGTGCAAAAAAGTTCTTTAGTGTAATATGTTCAGGATTTATAATGTTTTTAAAGAATAGTGAAAACTAAAAAAAACCTACATTTTTTTATAACTTTATTTTTTCTCTCTCACAGTAATGTAAATTATGGTATACTTTTTATGAAATCGTGCTCAGCAACATATGTAGAATTCAACTACACTATTATCGGGTCTGGAAAAAATTCTGCTATGGATGTGTGGCGGATATAGTAATTTCAAAAACAAAAAAATAAAAATATTCAATACTAAAATGTACACACTTTAGCTCTGTGATTTTCCTGCTGGAGGCGGATGTGATGTCGCTGTGGGATTAGTTCAGATGGCCTTTGCGCCTGGCAGCACTTTCCAGACGTTTTCTGAGGGTTTTGGTAGGACAGGGCTTAGCCTGCTTTGAAGTCTCGTGAGAAAAGATTGTGTCCAAAGTAAAGGTCTCCAACATGGGCAGAAAAAAAGTTTCTGACGACGTGAAATGGCAGATTGTGGGAATACTGCGATGCAAGAGAATTTATAGGGAAATAGCAGAGCAACTACATGTGAGTACAACCTGTGTCGCTCATACTGCAGCCCGATATCGAGAAACCGGCAGCGTCACTGAGCTGCCTAGGTCGGGTAGGCCTAGGGTCTAAAGCCAGCGGGAAGACATCCTCATCAGAAAAATTGACCGCCACCGCTAGGAAGAACCGAAGAGTTACAAACACCACCAAGAAGACTGATTAGCTCAATAATAAGTGGCTTTTACTTGATTAATGTGTTATTTCGTTGTATTAGTGTGCAAAAATTAAAAACTTGAGCTATCAATAAGAAAATTGTGTTCTTTCGATAAAACAGAAAACTTAACATTTCTATATGAAAATATTTCTATCCTGAATGTAGCAAGTTCTAGGTCTAGAAATGCATTTACAGGCTTCTAAAAATATTGAAAATTTGATTTGTACTTTCCTATTGTGTTTATGTCACTGTATTATACTGCAAAATAAAAAAAAATTAAGTTTTCATTCTGAAACGTCTTGTTCTTAAACTTTTGGTAAGCACTGTACGTAATAAAAAACAAATGATTATCACTTGCTAATAAATACGAATCGACTATAAGGATATGATATCGGTTAATCACCACTGATGAGGACTGATTTGTATCCGAGACGCTCATCCGATTCTCCCAACATTTTCGTCGTTAGGGACATGTTAATCTCAAACGTTTGATGAAAAAATAACACGGTTCGTAAGAAAGAAGAGACGATCATTCTACTTTTCCCTCGATCGATCTCGAAGTGCGATACTGTTTTATGGAAGGCCGTTCTCTCTTTCTCTCTCTCTCTGCCTTTCTTCCTCTCTGAGGATGATGCAAACGTACCCATTCACCTTCTCCATTCTTCCTTTATTTTTAAACAATTCACTCGAGAGTCACAAACGCTTCCGTCTCCCTCGTCCTCTCATTCTGCGTTGCTCATGTCTCGCACTGCAGCATTCACCACGTCCACCTCGTTAGCCTTCCTATCTTCCCCCCCCCCCACTTCCCCCCTCCCGTAAACACCCTCCCCCTCCCTCGCACTTCACCCTGGATGATGTTTCCCCCGTTCTTCCTTCACGCTCTCTCTCTCTCTCTCTGTCTCTCATCAAATGCTCACAACAACCGCTTGATGTCATCTCCTCGTTCAACGTCCTTGTTTCTCCCCCAGCTGGTAAAACGTGAGGCAAATGAAAAGTTTTGAACGTTAATATTTTCCCTACGGTTGGGTTCCAACACGTGCGTCATCGGTTCTTACATTGGAGAATTTTTCTTTAGCTCCGATAAATGTTTTGTTCTACGAGTATTTTAAGTGTAAAAAATTGAAAAATTAATTCTATGGGGTCTCCGAACCATGGCCCGCGGGTTACGTCAATTTCTTTAAGTTTTGTGTATTTACCTGCAGGGGATTTCACTACGTCATTTTTGATACTTAAACGACATTTTCCGAGTATTCAGATGCACAGTACTTTCAATATAGGCGTATGTCATATTAAAGAATTTAAAAAAATTGTCAAAACTTGATCTTTGAAATTTTCACATGGCCCAATCAGACATTTGAAAGGTCGTACGTAGATGCACAGTCATACGTGAAGGCTCATGTGGCCCTTTCGGTAAAATGTTTGGTGATCCCTGGCCTAAGGCATCTTCGATAGCCATAACGAGGTTATCAGAAACCGGATGCTCCTAAAATCATGCAATGCAGTTGTATTCGGTGGTGATTCACCGAGGTTAAATCCTAAAAGAATTTCCGTTGAAGATACCCAAGGCAAATATTTGATTTTTCAATTTTTGGATGCTTAAAGTTATTCACATACGTAATAACATTTTCACTTTATGATTTCGCTTCAAAAATTCGTTTCCCGAGCGTCATTTATGTCTCCAACCGACGATAAACGGCACAGAAAATCGTTTTAGAAAAAAGAGGAATTGATGTTTCATTAATTTTTTAGTTTCGGCAGAATATACAGTACCCAATAATGTCTTCAAGAGTGGCTCACAGCTTGTCATAAACTACCACGATATCTCGCGTTTTTTCGATTAATAATTTAATTGCCAAAATTTATGCATGTGGTGCCTAAAATTTATCTCGACGTATTTCTTTCTCGTAAATGTTTTAAGCACGTATCAGACTTCGTCAAAAGGGTTTATCTCAAATGAAATCTGCGTCACTATATAACGTTTGATGTTGTTCTCCGTTTATTCATGTCACAACTTCTTTTTTATGGATAATTCAAAAAAGAACTATCGAATAGGTCTTATGGTCGGATTTCATTACAAAAATTAATGGTTTTTTAAAAACTTCTATCGCTCTTTTCAACTTATTTGTAACTGAAATTCGCATGTTTTTCTCGAACTTTATTTTACTGCAATCTAAGCATTGAGGTAAAAGTTAAAAAAATCTCCAGAATTAGCCCGTAGTAGATTATACCACGGTCGATCCCATCATACACGTGTGTCTAACCTTCTTGCTCGATTTGGCCACCCATAGCACGATTTCAAGAGCGGTTTCCTTTCGAGAAACACGAACAAAAGGTTTGAGATAATCATCATGTTTTCCCCTCATTTCCCGAAGCGGGCCAAGGACCTTTCTTTTATCGGTCGGATAGAACATCGAAATTCTTCGCCATATCCTGAGGTCAGATCGCTTGTAAAACGCACTCCTGTCACGCGGCGCCGAAGTTATGTTCTGCGTGCGGTCGGTTAACAATTCTCAGATATTGAGGGGCACATGCGATGAAAAAAATACCGCGAGGTTTGAGAAAGGGAGAGAGAGAGAGCAGATTGTTTGATGAGGGTGAAGTTGATAAGAAGAGATGATGTGATGGATGGGAGAGAGGGAGCGATGGAGGGAGGTTGGGAGGGATGACGGAAGGGGAGGAAGGATTGGGAGAGGGGAGGCGGGGGTGGAAGCATGAAGGGTGGGATGGAGGAGGGAAGGAAAAAAATTGGAGGTAGAGCAGTAGAGAGAAAGGTAGAGATGAAAGGAGTGAGGGAATGATGGGAGAAGTTTGGGGAGAGAGGGTGGAGAGATGAAAAGTGGAATGGAGGAAGGCAGGGAGGGAAAAGTGGAGGAGGAGCAGGAAGGAGAAAGGGAGAGAGGAAGGAAGGGATGAAAGAATAGAGGAAGTGAGAGGTGAAGGGAGTGAGGTTTGGAGAGAGAGAGGGCGGTGTGAGGGAAAAGTGAAGTGAGAGCAGAAGGGAGAGAGGAAGGGCTGCAGGGAGGTTTGAAGAGGGAAACGGAGGGGGAAAGGAAGGGAGCGAGGGAGAAGTGGAGTGAGAAAAGGAGATAGAATGGGAGTGGAGGAGATTTGACGGGAGAAAATAAGGGAGGGAAAGGTGGAAGGAGAAAGGAAATAGGGGTGAAGGTTTGAAAGAGTGGTATGAAAGAGTGGAGGGAAAAAAGATGGAAAAATAGAAGGAGAAAAGAAGTGAGGTAGGGAAAGGTGGATAGAGAAAGGGAAGGAGGAAAAAAATGGAGGGAGGGAGGTTTGAAGAGAGAAAAGGAGGGAGGAAAAATGGCGAAAATGAGGGATAAAGGAGAGAAAAGGGAGGGATGAATGGAGAGAGGAAGAGGGGGATGAAGGGGGGGATGAAGGGGGGGATGAAGGGAGAGAGAGAGAGATTTGAAGAGAGAAAGGGAGGAAAAGTGGAGGGATAAAAGGACGGAGAAAAGAAGGAAAAAATGAGAGAGAAATAGTAAAGGAGAGAGAAAGAGGGAGGGCGAGGGGGAAAGGAGGGAGGGAGGGATGGGAGTAGGGATAAGAGGGGAGAAGGGAAGATGGAGGAGGGAGGAAGGAAGGGTAGTGTAAGAGGCAGAACGGCAGGTAGGAAAAAAATAATTCCACCCTCCTTTCTTCGGTCCATTTAAGGATTCCATCCCTCCACACCAACCCACCTCTCCCTTTCGCTCGATGCAGAGCAGGTGGTGTTCGACAGCAGCCTATGGAGGGCTTAAAAAAAAAAGTCTCTTGAGTGCATTAAAAAAAGCTTCCCGAAAGAAAAAAATCGTGAGGGAAAAAAAACACTCTCCCTGCAAGGATGAGGTGGGCTTTGTGGGTGGCAGGTATTGAATCCCCGATCGAAACTGAGGATAAGGGACGCTGCGGTTTCTTAAATGGGAGAGAGATCGGTTTTTGCGTGGTAGTGCTCGTTGATACATAAAATAAGAAAAGTCCTCCGGTATCGCACGGAAACCCTTTATAAGAGTTTCCTTCAAGTTTCTTATCTCCGCTTGTTTTTTCTCTCTCCCTCCTTTTCTCGCCTCTCCCTTAATGTTACCATATATCCCACGGGCGTCTCGACGAGATCCTGTTTGCGATAGTAACAGAACCGCGGCAAGAAAAATAGGAAGGCGTGATTTATAATGCATTCGGCTGGGTTGCTCAGTCGAACGATGCATGGGAAAGTGGCCGAGAGAGAGAGAGAGAGAGAAAGAAAGAAGGGGTTTAAGGAGGAGGACACCGGAAATTGGTCCTTATCTCGAGGGAAGCTTTCGATTTTCACCGTTTGAATTTTTAATGGCGTCGCGAAGGATGTGCTGCCACCTCGCGTCCCGCCGGAGCAGTATCTTATAAATCCCGCCCTTTTGTGCGAATTATCGGTCACGTCGATCTCTTTCTAAGCTTTGTAAGGGATCGGATTGATTTGGTGACGAGGAGCGGTCGTAAAGATTTTTCGAAGACACACGAGACTAGCTTAATATGTTCATTTGCGTACCGTAATGGAGGATCTTGAGGATTTCTACCGAGCGGTGATTTAAAAGCGCGGTTTTGCTGTAGGCGATGCCGCGCTCGTGCGGGGAGACCGCTCCTTTTCTACCGACGCATCGAAATGATTTATTTCTCTTTGAGAACGTTGAAAGTGATGGGAAAAATCGAAAGAAAATAGGGATGTTAATTACAATGAGACAGAAAGTGAGCATTGAGACGAAGGAAACGGAGCTTTAAATCAAAAGACGATAATATTATGAGATAATAGTCTTTCAGTTTTTGAAACGTCGTGAATTATCTCCTTCTACAGAGATAAATCGGTGTTGCTGTCAAGTGTCCAGTTATTCGATTTGATGGTAAACTTGTTCCGTTAATGACTTGGGTAACTACTGCAACCGTAAAAATAAGGAAAATCGGATGCGCGTTTCAACTACAAAGTGATCATCTTCCGCAGCAATTTACAGATAGTTAATTATAATATGTTACTACTGCTAAAGGATCTTTCAAGTAGTTAAGTGAACTTAATAAAACATTTACCAAAATAATATTCATAAAATGGAGTAATTAAGAGCTTTTATAACAAACTGAAAACATAGGTAACCAATTTTAATATAAAATCATATTCCTGCACCGTATATGGACAGTTTCTTATAAGAATCATGCCAGAATGCTTCTTTAGTAATTCATGATAAACTAAATTTTGAAACGCGCTATAATTGGGAATCTAAAATATATTTTGGTAAATAGTTGTCTTTAGATAATTATTTGTTACGATATACGATATGAATGACGGTATGTCCACGAAATAAAGTTAATGTTACTTTTTGCAAAGCTTTTGAACGATATATATATATGTGTGTGTGTGTACCCAGGCAAGACACGCTAACAAAAATAATGCAAGTTACAAGCATAAAAACCAAACCATAAAGGTTCCCGCAAAGAGAAATCTCCTGTAAATTAAAAATAGGAATGCGAAATCTCAGAAAAAAGAGAGGCGCTAATTTCTGAAGTTATAACTTTACCTAAACACATGACTTACGAAAACTTAAAGTTGCTGAATAATTTACTGTGATAATTTTGTAAAACCGAGCGCATGACTCATGACGCGATCATTAAATTATTCTTTACTCAACAAATCATCATCGTAAAGCCTCAGCGCACTGATAAAACCATTTTTTCCCCAGATCAATCTCCAAAAAAATAAATCGTAATCAACCTCCCGTCGTTCCCCATATGGGTAAAGAATACTCCCACGCAGTCTTAAAGGGAGGAAGAGAGGGCAAGCTGACTATACCCACACCACCTCTCCAGGGTACACACACACACAAAAGTCAAATCACGGCAAGAGGCTAGCAGGTGTGCAATGTATGTCCCGGAAGAAACCATTAGGACAGAGGGTCGAGGAGGAGGAAGAGGTGGGAGAGAGGGGGCGAAAGGAGAAGAAGCAGGAAGGCGTAGGAGAGTGGGAGGCAGAGGGATATGTGGGGGAGTGTGCGTAGGCGGTTGGGGAGGGTTAGGGACGAGACATAAGAGTGAGATGATGAGAGAGAGAGAGAAATAAAGGGAAAGAGATGGCAGAGGGAAATAAAAAGTGGAAGGACAGAAATGAGTAACGGAAGATTTAAAAAAAACTGAAATACAAAGAACAGAAAGAGGAAACGAAAACAAACGGTTTAACTTATCTCAAATTATACTTTTTACGAAACAAAATTTATTCTGCACATTCAATGGAGAATAATCGAGAACGGTTTATGCCCACAAAACAAAATCAAAATATAAAACTTCTTACAGGCTGGCATAGGGGTGCTTAGCCTGTGCTGGACTCAACTGCTAGGGTCGTGGGTTCGTGTCCAGTCGAGGGCATGGTTATGTGTTCGTGTTGGTTATCGTTACAGCTCTAATTGCAAAAGCGGTTTACGGCTGTTTTTGAGCTAGTTAAATAAAATGTAATAAATACTTAGAATCTAATAACGTTGAACAACAATGATGGCAGTTGCCTGTTTGCATAAATAGGCATTTGGTATTCGATAACCTTTTAATGGCTATTGCAGATGATACAAAAAAGTACTAATGTTTAAGCACCTTATATTTTGATATTTATCCCGGAAATTAAAACACGATATTTAACATTATTAATATCTCTATTATCGTTTTTGTTCAACATTCTTAATGATGCGACTATGCTAGTTTAAAAAAATGATGGCTTAATAATAACAAATATGTCATTCTAGCGATGTTAACATAAAAGTTAAAATTGGAACAATTTATATCTCTGGCACGATCGTAAAAGAACGAGGAAGAGGGAGAGAGAGGAAGGGAGACAGAAATAGAGAGGGAGATAGTGAGTAGATAGAGTGAGAGGGAAAATAGACGAAGGGGCAGACTTCAAAAAGGAAGTGGGGGTGGTTTCCTGTGTGGGCGCAGCCATTAAAACAGGCCATCGATCAACGGAGATTGGAGTAAAAACCTTCCCACCTTGGAGTGCGTCATCTATTTTTTTAAAAAAAACACACTCTCCTAGCCGCGTATCCTTGAAGGGAGATCTGAAGGAGCTGAGCGGTATAGCCTTTCTAGATTAATCAAAAAGATTTATATCTAATTTTTCGAACTTTGATTTAATTAGAGCTCTTTAAAGCCTCGGGTTTTTGAAGGGTATATCGTGGGAGATTTCAACGGCCGACCATTTGGGGAAGCTTTGGCCGCTACAAAATGAACACGAGAGGCAGATTGGATATATGTAACTCGGATATTTTGATATCTAAAGAATGGTCCGTACCGAAGATTAGTGATTACGTGTGGGAAGACGTGCAGTCCGGGATGTGCCTAATGGTCTGCAGATGGTGAAGCCAAGGGCAGCATCCTCCTTGATATTGGATACACCATACCCGACGGGGTCCTATCCGATGGCATCAGTTTAAAGACGGGATAACGGTGTTTATGGAGGCGTGAAGTCGCCGTAGTATAATTCTTTTTAATTTCTTTCTGGAACGCTTCTCCCCTTTTGCGTTCGTGGGAGGTATACGTATCTGAGAATCGTTACATTTGCATACGTCGACTCGCTCGTGCTTGAAAGTATGGAGTAAGTATTTATAAAACATTTTCGATGATAATTTGGCTTGACAAGTGGTCCGGCAGACCTCTAGCGTAATGAATAGGTTTAGTAAACGGAACGATACTTTGTCTTCGAAATACACGTACTATGGTTAACTCAACGGTTCAATAGCTCTAGGAATTGCTTATTTCACTTGTTTGTCAGTAGCCTTAACAGGATATTCAAATTAACTTTTTAATCATAAGTGATGTTCGTTGTAATTTGGAGATAATGCATCTAAGAGAAATAACGCGAGAATTGTGAAATTTATGTAAGTATACTTGAATTAGAATGAATATAAAAGAAGAAGAAATTTGTAAAAATACACCTCAGAGTTCAATAATAAGCACTCAAGTATCAAAATTGGAAAGAATAAATTATTACCAATATACACAACGAGGTTATAAAAAACCAGGGAGGAAAATTCTAAATTATTAGAATATACTTTTGGTGAATATCCATTGAAGACGGCTGCATTGTAGCCGAAATGTGCATCTGGTTTTTCATAACCTCGTTATGGCTAATGCAGATACCTAAGATATCTAGTTAATTTTTAAGATTTTTTTATGCCCGAGCGCCATTTTTCTGAATTTGCTTTCAGCCATAATTCTCTATTGAACAGCTCACCGTAGTAAAATTTAAACTTAAAATGGACGAAAAAATGTTAATTGGAAAAAACCAGTCGTCGCAGGAAATAAATCAACTTCTAATTTTCATTTAGTCACTCACAGAAACCGGTGCAAAGCTCGTACTTAAAAGGGGGAAACGGATATAAAATTTTCACGAAGAACTTAACTCAGACCAATAGTACGGTATTTTTAGCATCGGTCAGATATTTTCCCAAAAATAACGAACGCAAAGGAGGAGAAAAAACACCCAATTTATTTCAATCCGCACTTTAATACTTTTCTACTAAAAAAAACCTCTTACGGGCGGGGCTCACTGTATATTTTATGCTTCATACAACATTACATAACAAGTAAGAATTAAAAAAAAATCAATAATAAAATCTTTTTGCTTTATAAAATAGGCGGCCTTAAAAGAATAAAACAAGAAAATTTTCAGATTATTTGTTCATTATAAAAGATTTTGATGTCATATTCTTTTCATTACTGTTGCTTTACATATCATTTACGTAATAATTTCGCTTTGATAGGAGGTTTTCAAGGATGAGCTTCGTTAAAAAAATGTGTTTAGCTATTAACTTTACATTAAAAATCCATTTACTCCAGCGTATGGAATGAGATTATTACGTAAATGATATGTAAAGTAATAGTAATGACAAGTACATGACACCAAAATCTTTTATAATGAACAAATTGACTGAAAATTTTCTTGTTTTATTCTGTTTTAGGTCGCCTATTTTATAAAGCATAAAGATTTTATTTTTGAATTTTTTAAAATTATGACGTTTTCATCTTTTATGTGCGAAAATGAATAACATTCAATGAAAAATAAGGAACATAAATAATTTATCTCAATCGCTTTCTTACAAAGTTCGTGATTTGTGGAACTTTGTGACTTCAAACGACTCTAGCGCTTGTAGGCTCGTCAGTTTAAATCACAAAGCTAATAAGAAGAGAAACCCGTTACCAGCATTAGCCTATTCTTTTCGAAAAGCACCAAGGAGGACCAACGGCTTTTTGTCCCTTCCGAAGGATGAAGCCTTGATTCGCGTGCTATCCTCTAAACACGCAAATAGGGGGTCGTAAGCTCTATTGAAAAATTGAAACTTTCGCAGGTTTTCAACAGCTCAGCGTAGCAGGCCAACGCGCTCGCCACTACGCCACGCCACCCCATTTCGCAAGTTTTGAAATTTGGAAGATATTTTTCTACCCAGAAGCCATCTACCGCAGCGTGAGGAATAAAAATACTTTACCAAAGGAACCATCTACTGATTACGAGTTGTTAATTGTTTCATGAAAAAGTTCAAAATTTTTAAACCAATGGTGAATATTATTGAGGTATAAAATGAGATAATAGAAATAAGCTAAAATTTTCGTACAATTAAGCGTTATAACTTATCTCGCCATATATTGGTCAAAATGACAACTCAAGTTGAAATCAGTATTTCTCGCTATCATATCTAACGTTGGGGCACAGTTTAACATCTAGATGAGATACGAAATTGTTTATGGGCTAAAAACCATCTGCAAGACATAAGCTTTCAAACAATGTAACATTCTTTACGATCCAATCATTCGTTCAAGAGATATGAGGGAATAAAAAATAATCTATGTATATGTGTGTGTGTATGTATGTATATATATATATATATATATATATATATATATATATATATATATATATATATATATATATATATATATATATATATGCACACACACACACACATACATATACACATATATATAGATTATTTTTTATATATATCGGACAAACGCACATAAAAGATTTTATAAACAAAATAAACCCTGTATTTGGTTTCTTCGTGTCCTACCCTTGCCCGCCGCCTCGTTTCTTACGGCCGTCAATCAACCAGGGGGCAGCACGGGCTACCTTTAATAACGATAATAACTCCGGAGGTAGATAGGTAAGGGAGGGTAGGGAGGAGGAAAAAAAGAGGCTCATAGCACGCCTCTCTTCATGATTTGACACCCTGGCAGCAAGGAGATGAGAGAATCGCCGTCCAACAATGCGCAGCAGAGGGTTTATCAAATGACTGACTGCAGACTGTTGCCTTGACCTTCTGGCTAGAGGAGGGTTGACAGCGGGATTCATTAAAGGGGCATTCTGGTTCCTGCCAGGAAGATTTTGGGAGGAAATGCACCGGACGGCCGACCGAAAGAAAAATCGTGGGGAGTCATCTGGTCTTCTTCGCCTTTTTTTATGTAACTTTATTATTTTTTTGAAAGAGAGCACGGGCCACATGTATCGCTTAGGCCAGAGAGAGAGAGAAAGAGAGAGAGGTGAAGAAAAAAGGGGTTTTCGGTCGTGTCACCTTGTATATCATTAATTTTTCGAATGTGTGCTATCACTGTGGTGACCTTGGTTGCAGATGGGGTGTGGGTGACTTTTTTTTAAAGGTGGAGGTCGAAAAGGGATGAATGCCGAGTCGGGCTCGTGTTGCTAAGTTTGTTAAGAAAGCTGTGGAGATCGGAGTTTATTAATTTTTCTCTCCGTGAGATAGCGGCGCGGAAATTTATTGCCTCTTTGCCTTTTTGGAGAGTGGATGGCGGAGGACGTCTGGCACAGGACAACGCCTACGTATCTGAAAGTATTTAAGAAGTCTCAAGGGTGAAAATGATTTCAAATCATTTAAACGCAAGTAAAGTATAAGAGTATAATGTTATAAAGGATAAGAAATTAATGTTTCCGATTCGATAAAAATGTAACCATAAAGTTTGTCACGCGTATTGGAAAAAAAACCGACAACAAATTTTTGCAAGAAAATGTTTTATTCCATTCATCACGTCGCATTAACTTTATGTTACGTGGTATAAATAATATCAATTGCATAAAACTGCCATAAATAAATAAATCTCAGTCGACTCGATATGTACAAAAGTGAGTTTTACGTTCTCATGATTAAGCAATAAAATTAGATTGTTTATATTCCTGGACGTTTGTCTATATCTCCCATTACGTTCACATTATTGGTAAAGGACAACGGATTTATGCGTCAAACTATCCCTATCAATTCTTGGTAAAAGTTTTCTTGTATTGTGCAGAAACCTGATGTTCCCGCGGATAAAGGAAGAATCTCTCTAACCTGCAATTGACTCCGTGATCATTGTATCCAAAATTATTTGAAAATTCAGTCTTTCCTTAAACCTCTTCAGCTAGCCACACAAATTTATATCTCTCTATAGGCCTTGACCTAACATTTACTAGCGTATGTTTTAAATAATATAACCTCTAAAAATGAGGTAACGTAGAGCGTGTTGAGGATTTGGTTCACAGATCTATCTGTTCCGCGTCGACATTAACAAAAAAATTTCTACAGAAAACTGTTTTGTGAATTTCGGGAAATATTATCATTATTTAGTTTTTTTATCTAGTGATGTTGAAGGAAAACTCAAGCCTCCATAGCAGAGACGGCCAACTCCAGACACGCATGACAAAAGAAGCACGCGTTCGTTCCGAGGTTGGCACGCAACGCTCTTTAGGTGGATGAATAAATTACTGGAGTGCGGGTATCAACTATCCAACGATTATAATGACAGAAGACTCAAAAATAAAAATAAATCATTCCTGGTTTGGTTTCTAGTTGAAAGAATCGTATCAATCTTCCATGATCAGGACGTCAAACCGTTAAACTCGGAATTGTCGAATTTATAATTTTTGAATCAAGGTGCAGAGAGCATGGGGATAGCTTGGATCCAATAACTCGCTTGGATACACATAATTTCTTCAACATTATTAATAAGTCGACATGAATAAATAACTTCATTCCCTTAGAAACGGAATTGTAGAATTTATAATGAGTCTAGGATACATAAATAATAACTTGCATCGATATAAATTTATAGCGAGACACTTTATGCAGAAAATTCCATCAAAAATAGTAGATGAACGACCGTGATCCTATTCTAAGGCCGGCGTTCCTAATGGTAGACATCTTTCAGTAGCAGTTGATATTAGCATGGCAAGCCTAGCCTCAATGCGAGAGAAGTACCCCGTTCATAAACTAGATTCTCTATAAAACCGGGTAACGAGGATTCACGATGCAACTTCGCATCGTTTGCGATACAGCAATTCGTAGGGGAAAAAAGTCTTCAAGATACAAGGATACCACCAGTCCGCATCAAAAACTCATAAACGTGCAAAATAAAAAATCCCCTCCGAGAGTTACAAATGAGTCGCACCGTAGCAAAGCTGACAACTCTCTCTCTCTTTATATGTATATGCGTATATATATAAAGATTGAGAAGCCAAAAGTTACAAAAACGTTCGAAAATAAAGGAATAACGCCTGGAGAATTGCTAGCTTTGTCGCGGAATGATTTTTCTCCGAACGAAAATATTTTTTTCCGTCGAATGTGAGGGCATAAATTCCTCCCCTATCAACTTCGTACGAATCAAGAAGTATAAAAAGCCAGAGAGAGAAATTATTTTAGCAACAGGGGATCTATAGTAAGACACCCTTAGACCGTGGGCGGTCCTCTTCCAATCCTCCTCTCGGATAATTTCGTTTTTTTTCCCTATTCGAACGGCGTTTCGAAAGCGCATGCGACCGCTAAACCGGAACGATTTCTTTATCTGTTCCAGACTGATCTAACATCGCGGTATGCGATCGACAAAAAACGCTAATCGCAAAACACGTCCGACAAGATTCTTCGACGGAAACATGGGATATAAACTTTTGGGTTTTGCTATGAACGTCCTCGGTGCATTCTGCCATGCTAGCGCGATAAACTTGTTAAAATATGTGATTTTATCACTGGCGTTGTGTTTATTAACAAAAATAAAATAACGTTCGAAATAGTATAGATTCATTTGATGTGGTGTATTTTTTTTTGTTAGAAATGGAATTATTGCTGTTTATGACATAATCTATAAACTGTGACGTCACTTCGTGAAAAGTTATTTATACTTAAAAAATAACAAATGGCCTTGCTAGAAGTAACTACTACTTATTCTTCCACAAATGACCGCTTTCGTTGCCTCATATAATTGTCATCTTTCGAGATACACGCATGTAAAACATAAATTTAGGAGGTATACTAATTGTTATTACAACTTACTTTAAAGAATTTCAAGTATAAACGCTCCGTTATTATCGTATTCGATTTCCAATGGAACCGATTCCAGCAAAGGACTATATTAGAAGAAATGAAACTTCTAGAAAAAATTATTTACGATTTACGTAGTTCTTCGTTTCGACTCGATTTAATGTCATACAAAAAGGTTTTTTTTAAAATCACTGTAGTTCTACTAAATAAATTGCTAAAATTATTGACTTTTCATCGCAAATGCTCTCATAATTTCTATATCGCAAGAAAAAAATTGGAATATATCAATTTTTCTTCACGTTTAAGCATAAGGGTTAACCCAACATGAGACACCAGATTATGAGGAAGCCACTTTCATCAGCAAGAGATTTCTGTTTCTCTGATAATCACTAAAAATATCCGGAATTGGTCATAATCATTTTTACTGCGCCAGAAATAATTCTCTCCAAGTAACACAAATATAAAACCAAAATCAAAAAGCGAACTGTGAAACTTTTAAAAAATCTCACATGTATCCATCAAATGCTTTTAATTTCTCGATTTTTTACAGACGTTTTACCCACGGTTAAGCGTCAAACCGTGCCATACGTAAATAATTTACCTACTCTGTTATTTCATTAGAGCGGACGCCATAAGAGAACCGGTAACGTTCAGCCCTCAAGAATACTTACGGTCATTCTCCTTTAAATAAAATGCTAGTGCTTTACCTCACTTTACATGTTGAGTTATTCATAACGGTTTTTCATTGCAGCGATAGCTCGGTTGAGGACGCTTTATTTATGTTGGGCAACAACCTACAGGGCTCGCTCAAAAAAAATAAATAAATAAATAAAACAAAAACAAGAAACAACACGAGAAGAAGAGAGGAGGAAGATAAAGAGCATCCTAAAAATTTCGGCTTACCTCATCTGTAACCCATTGTGCCACCGACTAGAAAATAAAAACCTTTCAGCGCTCACCACAAATGGTATTTCCACCCCGTAATCATCCATTCTCCGAGAAGACCTATGCTGTCGTCCGCACAAAATCCCGCTAGACTGGATTCTTCTAGTCCTATCCCACAACTTCCATAAACAACCCATCAGGCTACATATAAAAAAACTCTGGTAATCTCCTCTTCTTTCTAACTTAGACCAAGACAGAAAAAAAAGTCACAATAAAAATCGGACCTTCTTTAGACCGACATACCCTGACCTTCCTCCGTTATGCTTTTATCTAACCTTGCCGAGACGTTTCTATGGAAACGACATGGAATAAGGGCCGTGGAGATAAAAGTCATTGTCACCGCTACCGTCACCGTCGGAATGCTTTTTTTAAATCTAGGGATGTACCTATTCGACCATTTACGTGGTCACGGTCACATCCCTCGTAAAAATACTAAGTTCCTCCTCAATCCTCCTCTACCACGGTTAAAAAAAAAATATATATAAAAAAGTAGCATCCGCCTCGTCCAACTCTTTCGTATTGAGCCGGACGCTAACCTAATAAAGAGCGGTTTAAAGGACCGGGTGCCAAATTTATACAACCCACCCATATCACCTCCCTCCCAAAAAATAAAATGTTATTTTTCTGGAGGGAGACGTTTGATTAAAAGGATTCGCTCTTATCTTTTTGGAGCCGCCTACCAAGGACGAATGGGCTAATTTTTTTAAATATTATTTTTTTGTTTAAAAAAAAACGAAGCCGCAAAAGAACGACGTGTTCATAATTTTTTTCTTTTACGTTATTAATGGTCAATTTGGAGAGACGATCAATCGCGTTTTATCCCCGGTTATAACAAGAGACGTGAGTGTAGTATAAATCGGGGAATAATTTGATTTGGTTTCGTGCTGATTAGATAAATATTTATAGTTAGATAGAGCTTTAGATTTATTTCTCTAATTTTATTCTCTCCTCTGAAGTGATGCTGTCTTTGCATTAAGAAAATAATCTTCATAACCTATCCTCACTATTCAAGAACATGCACTTTAAAATAGCTATCTCAGGTATCTCCAATAGCCATTACAAGGTTTTAAAAAACCATATGCGCATTTCGGCTACAAAACAGCCGTCTTCAGTGGTAGTACACCAAAAATAAAACTTTTTCTTTTCTTTTGGGATATATTTTCGGTGAATCACCACTGAAGATGGTTGCTTCGTAGCCGAAATTCTTATCTTGGTTTTATAACTTTGTTGTGGCTATTGGAGATATCTGAGGCAAGTATATTTTAAGCGCTTTTTCTTTAATTATTTTAATACATAAGACGAGCTCGATAATTCTATCCTATATATATATATATAACACTACGATATCAATTTATCACTCCGTTTTAGAATATATTTATTTGAACTAAACTGTTAATCAAACAGCTAAAAAATGATTTTAAGAAAACAAACTCCTTTAATAATCAAAAATTATACAAATAGATTGTAAATGCAATAAAAATACCATTTACAAATTGTTGAAGCTTTTCTATTTCTGCTTCATTAAAAAACTTGCAGCATTTAAAATACATTTCGCATATAACTTTTGATAAGTTACTTTATAAACACTGCAGTAAATTTTACTTACAACTTCTTAAACACTTGGAAATGCTTGAAAAATACTACAGAATCGTGTAAAAGGAAGAGAAATGTGCTGCCCTAAAATGTATTGCCTATATGAGAAATAAAAGTTTATTTAAAAAATATGTCAAAAGAATGAACAATTTGGATACGAACAAAACAGCTCTATACAACACCAGCAATAAAACAGACAACCCTTCCATTCTGCTGCATTTTATAGCATCGCCTTATTTGCTTGCCTTTTATCTTATCTAAATAATTCACGTTTGAGATAAAAGCAATTGCGAACACCGCAAATAAATTATCACAATGGTAAAAAAATTAAGGAAGTACATTAGCGGTTACCATCAACAAAGTCAAACTCGAATCAAAAAGTACGGAGGAAAATCGCCTTTGTAGGAACCGAAGGTCGGAACCCACGCTCGATCAAGTTAAAAAAAACACGACATTTGAATAAAGAAAAACCAAAGGATCCCATAGCGACAAAAGTCGGAAACAGTAGCCGAAATGAAGGGAAAAAGAAACCCTTGCCCAAATACAAGGATCTGAAGAAATAAAACGACCAAAAAGGGAACCATCTCCCAAACGGCCAAATACGGCCTCGGAAAACACACACAGGAAAGACAATGGAAGAATGGAATGTTTTAAAGGAAAATGAGAGGTTTTTCGAGGGAGGAGTTTCGTTTTGTCCCACTCCCTAATTCTCTCCACGACGATCTCCGCCCCTTCTTCCATATACCCGATTAAGTCCCGTCTTCGTCCCCTCTCTCTTCTCCCAAGTTTTATAGCAGGTGACATCAACGCCCGAATCGGCACCCTTCGTCTGTTATGGGAATATAAAAATAAAAGCGAAGGCTAGGGAGTCTTTTTGGGGGCAGGAGAGGGTACGGGTGTAAGGCTAAAGAGAATGTAGGAAGGAAACGGTGAAGGGAGATGAAGAAGTAAGGGCAAGGATGAAAAACAGATTGGTAAAGGAGACGCAAGGACGATCTAAAAAAGACTTGGAAGATTTAGAGCCGCTGTCTTCCACGCGACGTAGGATAAAGTGGTGGATGGGAACGAAAAGTAGGGTGAGCAAAGGTAAAATGAAGGGATTTTCCTCGAAAGAGAGATAAACATCTGGATTCGTTTAAAGGTTATCGATTGCGGATTGCTATAGGGTTAGAATCGAAGAAATAATATCAGTTAAACAAGGGCAAAGTTTTGAGGACGGAAAAGGGAATAAGTGACGTAGCTACTCGGTGTGAAAAATAAAGAAAAAATATAAACTGGAAGTTAACGAGGGATTAAAATATGAGGGTGAACGCAAATGATAACGTAAAAAAGAGGTCGTATTTACAGAGCGAGATACTGGTCCTTTAAACGGTTCGTATAGCGCTTTTACTCACATTAATACGGGTTTTTCCTGTGTTCTCAAGAAGTACGCGTTGTTACTTCGAAAATTATATGGCCGAAAGTGGTTACAGAATCACACCAGATAATATGTCCTATAGTGATCTTGCTCTTGAGATATTTAAGAACAATAGAGAGAAACAATTAAGGGAAATCAAAATTAATCGAAAATAAATGAGAAGGGAGAATTAAACCAGAAAGTTCGAAAAACGTAAATTTGATCTTTACGAAAACAATTAAAGTGATATTTATGGTCAATATTAGTCGATCAAATGTTACGCAGAATATAGTTCATGTTTCCGTAATCGGCTGTGATATAACCATCTCTATTTATTCACAATTATTTGATATAAATTCACCTTGATGCTCACCGAATTTAATGTCATCTAATATTTTTCTCTTTATTCGTTAATTCACAGCATAATTAGAAACGTCTTACAATTAGTTCTGGATTTTCAACGCAACAAGAAAATGTTCGTTTTTTTGCTCATGAAACTACAACCCATAATCATGCTATTACCGATGAGATGGAAATTCTTTATGATTGAATATGAAAATATTCGAATAAAACCTAGCACTTAACGAGTGTCATATGTGTGCTTTATAAACTGCAGCAGCAAGAGCGTTAAAAAAAGTCATCTTTTTCGATCTCGGTAGGCATGTTTAGCGAAGTGCATTCCCAAATCCGTTTAAAAGTGACAAAAGACGTGGGAATTAAAATGGACGTTTTACGAGAGCGTTTCAGTGGTTCGACATCACATGCTTCAAGTTCTTTTCGCGTTCGAGCGGAAATTACTGGCGCTGACGCATAGGTTGTCCAGAGTCGTTCTCATTGCAAATAATAAACGGACACAAGCGGACCCGAAGTTCTTTTAAATCTTTTTTAAAGACTTGCTTTCTCTACATATAACGATGAAGCTGACATAACGTAATCTGACAGATTTACTGCTGCAGAATATGTGTGTAATCAACCACAAAAATACATGCGGAAAGACAAAAGTTATTTGCTCGATTTTGGTGTATATGTACTTGAACTCGACTTCGCGGTCAAAAAATCACATATAAAATCACATATTCAATGTGAAGTTCAATACCGTATTTAGAAAAAGGTGATACTTTTCTTTAACCCTATATTTATATATCTTTTTTATTTACAGTTACCTCGCGATATTTTTTGGTTTATTCCTTGGATTTATACAAACCTCTCGAGGCCTAAACCTAAATAAGTTTGAATAGGATATCGATATGCAAACCGTATGCTTTCCTTAACTTTGACCACCGAACGTGATAGTTTTTTATTGAAAATGTTCTCGTTTATATAATTGTAAAAATGTGTTATTTTACTATTGAATAAAGTTTGGACTGTTTACCGAATGCCTCAATTTTCCCTTCCAATGTGCAAAAATATTCATATCGGCCTATCAAAAAAATAGCTCTTCCATAAAGTGTCATAAAACAATGAGAATTAATAGCCACTCGTGATAACTATTCAATTACTCATCAATTATATTCTAATTGCAGGAAATATTTAAACTAAAGACCATTAGAGAAGTTGTAAAAAGCACTACAGGACAAAGTTTGATTTGAGCATGCATTTCCTTGCGAATATTTTTAAAAATATAAATTAAAAGCTGGATTTCAACGATAAAATGTTTCATTCACGTTTCGCCAGAGATCATGAAGAAATTCTCTCTCACTTCTCACAAGAATAACTTTCCATCATCCCCTCTGAAAAAAACATGGGGCGTAATGGCTTTTTTTTATAATATAAGATTATGGAGACAATTCAAACTAATATCCAGACGAGAACACTCTTGCTTGCGACCACAAGGAAATCACATCTCGCAAAAAAACATCTCGAAGGCCTTCCCATCATTTTCCCATTTCACTCACTCCGCATCTCTTTCAAAATTTCATCAAAGCAACCACTCCGCGCGACGTTTATTTTTCATCCGAGGAACGAATTTTTAGAAAAAATGAACCAGGATTATACACACATAAAAAAGCGACCTTTTTATTTTAAATGCCCCATTGACCATCGGAGCGTTTCCGATCCCGTTGAATTATTGAAATAATTATTCCATCCTCTCCGATATTTTTTATCGCCTTTTATGATCCAATGCATACCCATTTATGAGCCGGTCGGAGACCACCCGCGCACACACACACACACGCACGCATGCACAGACGCACGCAAAAGACAGGCTGATGTTGAGGACCGTTATAGAAGCGCTCGTCGCGATAAAAGAGCAAGAGGATCAAGGTCGATAAGAAATAAGTGAAAAAGAGTGAAAATTGCGAGGAAAACATAAGAGCGCCCTTTCCAGTAACAAGCATCATCTTAGAAAATACCGAATAAAAAAGGAATATCGGGGCAGATGCTGCGCGGATGCTTTTTTTTTGTTTTCTCGCATACGGAAATCCCCTCTTTAATCCGACCCAGGTTGCCGCCGCCTAGAGCTAAAATTGATATTGCTCGATCTTTCATCGAGGTAAGCGGTTCTCCAGCAATTGCACGGTGGTTTCGAAACTTAATACGGCAAAAATGCTGACGAAGCTTACGGAAAAGCATTGATCGCGTAAAGATCGGCGGTTTAGCGAAGCGCTGTAACATTTTTCATCACGTTCTCGATTATTTTAGCGATCTGCAGTTTATTTATCCATTTCCAGCTTTGTAAATAAGTTTAGGAGGAATAAGGAATATCAATCCTACTGGTGAAATCTGATTGACAATGGTCGAAAAAATACTGGGAAAACCAGATTCGCTTTTTACCTGATATGGTGATTATTCTCCTTAATATACACCCATAAAATATTTATTATTTCTTAATGACGACTGCAACTTAGTTGCCTAAATATGCGCATGTTTTTGCTGAAACATTTTATGCTAACTGGTACTAGATTCTTTTTCATGTCGCTAAATCCAAAGTTTTCCAAAAGTGGAAATTTTAATCGGAATTAAACTATGTGACTTAAATCCATAGTATATCGATGCATTTGACATGTTAAGTTAAACTATTAAAAATAAATATTGTTATTATTGATTTTTATCGATATTTTGAGTGTTATTAAACTATGTGACTTAAATCCATAGTATATCGATGCATTTGACATGTTAAGTTAAACTATTAAAAATAAATATTGTTATTATTGATTTTTATCGATATTTTGAGTGTTATCGATTGATTAGCATACAATCCTTTTTAAATTGCTATAACTCATCATCTTCAAAAGAAAAGCAAGTAATCTAATTATATTTTGGCATTTCTTATGATACCTGATGTTTTTCAAAAACAATTGTTGCGATAGATTCAAATTAAATTAAGTTTATTTTTCAATTAAAATGCCCTTTGGCTTCATCTTGCGAACAGGTATCGTTTCTTTTTAAATATACATCTCTCTTAAATTTACAGGTTTTTGCCATAAATTATTTGGAACGAAGAAATATTTATATGAAATAAAAGAGGAGTCTGCTGAAATCATTAATTCTCTTCAATATCACGCGAAATCTTACGATCGTTCACTAAACTCGTTGCCAGGAGAATTTATCGATTATGGCTTGAATGGAGAATTATCGATCCATGGTCATAAATGCAATTTTCGTCAAAGAGTCGATGTGTTTAACCAGTCGTAAAAAAAACATTTCGGTTAAAATTATCGCGAATTTTGCTGGATTTTTCCCACCGTAACGATTCGAGAAAACTAACCTTGAGAAATTTATAGCGAATGGAAAAATGCTAACAGATGGTAGGTAATCGCAGCTTCGACTCACAAAGCCTTATTTGTGATGAAACCTTATGCGTCATTTATGCTTATTATTTCCCCAATTCAGCATAAAACTACCACAAAAACTTAATACTGACGATTAAAATAACGATGCGATTGCTCATGATATCTACTGTGAGCCAACTGCTCATTTTATTGACGCGATTAACTATTTCACCGAACATTTTTATTGCTCGTTTTTTATTTCGAAGGTTTCTTTTATGGAAGTAATTTTAAAAGATGGTCGAATAATTTTTGGGCATAGATTTTAATTTGAACAAATTTTCGCATTTTTCTAGTTTTTTCCCGGATGGCTGTTTGAGTGATAAACATTATTGAGCATCGAATTTTGCATTAATATGTATGTAGCTATGGTTTCGGGTTGATACAAACTAAGTCTAATATTGGTTAATAAATACGAGGGAGAGTCAGAAAGTATTCTCAATGTATTTTTGAAATTTTTGTTTTGTTGGCTGCGCTACTAATTGCATGCGCAACTCTAAGTGTGGACTCTCTTAGTCATTTTGATGTGGTTTCGACCTTGAATGGTCAGTTATCGTGTCGTTGTAGCGGTGTTAACATGGTCGCTCCACTTGCCGTATGCACCAAAGAAGAGCAGAGTGCAGTGATTCGATACCAGGGGCAGAAATATATCGAAACCTTTCAGCACAGTATGGGAACAGTGCTATGCCGCAGCGGAGTGTGTACGATTGGATTAACATGTTCAAAAACGGTCGCACAAGTGTCGCCTCCACGTCCGATACTGATGAGAACATTGAACGACCCGCGCCATGATTCTGAATAACAGACGGGTGACTATTGATGAAGTGGCATATCACCTGCAAATCAGTCATGGTTCTGCCCATGAAACCATCCACAACAGACTTGACTTTCATAAAGTCTGTGCAAGATGGGTTCCCATACAACTCACATAAGAGCACAAGCGCAACCGTTTAGACATCTGCTACGCCTTTTGAACCGCTATCATAAAGAAGGTGACGCCTTTTTGAGACACATCATCACTGGGGACGAAACATTGGTCGACCACTACGAGCCAGAGAGGAAACGCCAGAGTTTGGAATGGAAACATCCGAAATCGACGGTCAAAAAAAAGTTCAGAACTCAACCACAACAGCGGGAAAAGTGATGCTCACAGTGAAGGAAGCGGTGCATGCGTGGCTTGTCACTCAGCCGAAAACATTTTTTTCTCAGGGCATACAGAAGCTTGTGTAATGTTGGACTAAATGTGTTGAAAAGCAGGGGAACTACATTGAAAAATGATACTCTTGTAAGTTCTCTATTGTTTTTGTATTAATTTAAAAAAATACATTGCGGATACTTTCTGACTCATCCTCGTACGAATACAAAAATTCATCCAAGAAATCTAAATTCTGTAAATCCATTATATTTAAAGAAAATTACTAAAATCGACTGAAGTGGAAGTCACTTGGTGGAATTCCACAGTAAGTATAATACTCATTTTCATACAATGAAACGCGCAGTAGAAGTATATAACTTGGTACTATTTATACATAGAGAAAATCAATAATTGATTAACGCACCTCTATCAAGGGTCAAATAAAAACAAAAATTTCATATCCACTTATCACCTACAAAAGAATGGCGCATGGTGCTATTCTCTCGTTTGTGACTCTTCCCTTTAAAAATTCTTGATGACGCATCATTTCATCTTCCCATTAGGTATTCTATCGGTCGACGTATATTAGCGCGTAAATCACTCGATAGGTGACGCTGTTAAAAAACAACTTCCCAACTCGAAGGGAGAAACAACAAAAAGTGTTCACTTTGAAAATGTGGACTCATGTCGTTGTTGCTAGGACGACCGACGGGAAGAATATGTTTTAAACATTTTGGAAAAAATAATAAAAAAGAGAGAAAGATGAAGAGCCGTGTCGGGCGTCAGTGTCGCGTCGACGAAACGAACAAATGCGCGCCTTTTCCGCGCGGCCCACGCATGCGCAGTCGGGAACCGTGCCAAAGGAGGAAAGTGCATCGAGAAAACGGTGCTTCCAAGGGTTTAATTTTTTTTCGTTTGAGATAAAAGACGCGAAGGTGCAGCTCACGGTTCCGCTGTATGTGTGTGTATATATATATATATATTCTCTTCCATTGATGGGTAAAGGCTGCGATGTTTCACATGCTCGGGAGGCTAAATATGGGATGGAAAACGACCATTTGTAAGCGTCGGAGCTGATCGTCTCGAACAAGCTGTAATCACTTTGCGTGCCACGTTTTTAATTGAGGTTGCATAACGTTAAGGGATTTTTTTGTCACGGACGGAATTTTCTTAGCGGAAAATTTCTTTCGTTTGCGTGATCATCCATAGCTATAGTTGTGGTCCACAAATAATAGCATCATTGCTTTAATAATCGTGGCCGAATATCTGAACTAGACCAATGTGTGTATAGCAATTTGTCATAAATTTTTTTTAATGTAACAATTATTTTGGGTGGTGAACAAGGAATGAATAATAACAGTGCAAAGCAGAGGAACGAGTTTTGTTTCATTCAATAAACCAACTCTAAAGTGTAATTTTATTTTTAGTAAATTTTTTGAATTGGAGTGGAAATGAAAATAGAACGCATGTCTATGCTAAGCATAGTTACTTTTTTATTTTAGGTTCAATTCATTCATGGATGTTCCCAAAATCATACGGTAACCTTAAATTAAACAAAGTTAAATTTCCTCGACTTATATTTTTATGTCTTTCTGAATAAGTTATTCGAAAATTTTGAGACAATTTTATACTAGATATTTATAAAAATCAATCCAATGCAAAAAAGGACAAACGTTTTAAATTTATTTATCACTGTGGTTACTCATTTTCGAGAGAAAAACCCGAAGAGCGAAAAGTTTTATGTTTTGGCGTGGTCTCCAAGAGCGACGTATGGTAAACGGGACAACATTTTTGTTTTCAGCGAGTTCGACTCAA
The DNA here is from genome assembly GCA_036926305.1 of Uropetala carovei. Taxonomy (NCBI): domain Eukaryota; kingdom Metazoa; phylum Arthropoda; class Insecta; order Odonata; family Petaluridae; genus Uropetala; species Uropetala carovei. Next base: position 3,792,229 of record JAXCHB010000015.1, on the reverse strand, counting down.
GGATAAAGAGAACGACAAGTTTTAAATATTCCGCGAGTGAAGCTCGAAGGAGGAGTATTTAATCGTGCTTTTGTTTCGGGCTCGGATGAATGTCGCATATGAATTAACGAGCGCAAGGTACAGTAGTCGTAATTCTAACTCCGCTTGTTTATGTCTCTCTCCCTTTTGGTACGACCCCTCGCTAAACGTGGGTTAAAAACGAAGTTATTCCTAGGTGGCGTTTTAAAGCGCGTCATATATTATAAAGGCATTGTGTGTATGAACTTGAACGAGACTTCATCAAACCCATATCTCGCTTTTCACGGTATGTTTCCGGAAAAGACCGTGGTAAATGGGATAGGTTTATCCATACGAATGCACGAGGTTACATTTTTGCGTAGACTTAAGTTCAACCTGCAGCAATTTAGTTGGGTATTGTGTTCAGAATTGCTTCCTTTATTATTAACCCTGAGTCGAACTGAAATTTTGAATGAATTTTGAACGCTTGGAAACCGTTCCGAAACTCTGTTAAAGTGAAATTGAAGGCGGCAAAGTTCGAGGATATTCTGTACAATGGAAGCCGTACTAAAACCGAAAACGTGTAAAAGCAAATATGTACGTGCAAAGCGAAGGATGGGCGTATAACAAACTTTAATCGCTAAACCTGTGTGACGAGAAGTTATCGGTTGTAAAGACAGCACTATAAAAATGTAATGTAAAGCAGAGACGTACCTAGGCGATATGGCGCCTATGGCAACATTTTAGGAAACACCTTTGTTATGCAGGATATAAATTTTTCTGCGTTTTAATAAAGAATAATAGCGGTTTATTACATATAAATTAACGTTTGAGTAATAAAATAATACTTTACTTATTTATGGGAAAATGAATTTTTGGCACTTTTTTGGGGGGAACGTTTTGCAAGCAGCGCCTACGGCAAATGCCACCTTCGCCATGCCCTAGTTACGGCACTGATAAATATAATACATATAGCCCCAAATTTTGCCTTTCTAAACCTGTGAAACGGATTATCTGCGCTTCTCAATTATTCATATCCACTTACAATTAATACAACTAATCGGTTAAAAAATGAACCCGGAATGCAATTGAGGATGAAATTTAATCGAAAAGCCATAAAATTGCCGTTAAAAACATGAACATTTTTTTCCAACCATAAAGGAGAGACTTTGAACATCAACGGGCAATCGGATATTAACTGTGATTAACTATAAAAGAAAATTAAGAATACCTCACACAATCTGGACTCTTGTGTCTAAATTATTTGCACATACTTAGATGTACCACCCTTTGTACTTTCTCATTACGTAGTTATGGGAAGTATAGTGTTCACGAAAAAAAATCGACTTCGAGATTTCAACGGAAATACACGTTTTGAGGTCTCTAGAACATGTTTAGACTATTTTCAGAATGATGTAATTGCTAATACAATAAATCATTTGCACATTCCAAAAAAAAACTTTAATTTGCTAATAGCAAGTTCTGAAGAAAGAAATATTTTTCTGCTTAACTAACCAAATGTCTCACCATCCGGCACATTTCGACGATTGCATGGTAGCAACTTCCTGACAATTAAATGGATATTCTAGCAATCGCTAAGATTCGACTGATCCCAAAGAAACTCCAGCGATCGAGAGAGAAGATGATGAGCTCGCAAGGAGGCCTTCAGAGCGCTTGATTTACACGAATAACGTTATGACATGTACTGATGTAGATGACACGGTAGTCAAAGAATGGCGAAATTATTCGATTTCATATCATATTTTAAAATACAATACGGCCTCAAAGCAAAGGGAAATTAATAAATATTTCAAAAATCGGTGATATGAATTAAAACATTGATGGCTCATGTTTTACGTTAAAATCGCCATTCATTTTTCGGCGATACATTTTTTTTACGTTTTTAATATCTCTCCATCATATGAGGTATCTGTAATTACATGAGGGATCCTCTACGCATCGTGCGTCGAATTTTGCGATTTGCCCAATCAAGCCCATCCAACATTACCAGGCGACGACAACGGTATCCGAAAACACGCAAGCGAACGAGGGCTTCAAATTTGGCGCCCATAAGAGCTCGCCGCCATGGTTTCATGTTATACCTGCTAATCAGTGACCAGAGAAGAGGATAAAAGGTTGATATAAAGGAATTGTAAAATGATGAAAACATGGTTCAATTAATTTCGCTGCGACGTTGTAGATTGAGAGGTATCTAGAAGAAGAGTAAATGGAATATTCAGAGATGTATTAGGTTAATTTACGCGGTCGCTTTAGCCGTATCGCTGGGTTAAGATAGCGTGACGATATTACGGCAAAATCAAACGAAAAAAGGTATTTTGATATCCCAGTACATATGATGAAGTATGTGGAGGGATGTGTACGTGAGTGAGTGAGTGGGTGGATGTGCGAGAGAGAAAACGATGGGTGTGAGTGCGTGTGTGCTTAAGAGAGTGTGTGTGTGCGGCTGAGGGTGCGTTTGTGCAGGTGAGGGGGCGCGTGTGTGTGTGAGGGGGCGCGTCTGAGAATGTGTGTGTGTGTGTGCCATAAAAAATCTGCTGGAATATATGCCACCCTGCTTGCACAACAAACCCCTAATTATTAGGACCTAATATATCAAACCATCAAACACTTGATTGCCCCTTCGGTATAGACCACCTAACACAAAATTACTCCCTGATTTATGCCAACTAATTTGCACTTGACTGCCGCTATAACATATTCCTTCCTAGATGCATCAAATTCCCCACGCTCTTCTGCCAAGCGATGTACACTCTACTGCACCAAACATACACCGAATGCCCCTATGCTTATATAGCTCACAACTTCCATAGATATTTTCCGGGATCTGTTGGTTGGTTTGTTTGTCGGATGTAACGCTAAACCCGCTCGCTAGAAAAAATGAGAATAATGATATTTTTATTTTGACATGACCTCGGCAGGATTCAAACCCGCGACCATAACATTGCTAACCAACCCCTCTATCGATAACTCGAGAGAAAAGAGAGAGAGAGAAACTCTAAATATGGCAAGAATGCTCGATTCACATATGATAAAGTGGTGACGAAAAAAATCTCGAAAAAACTGCTGGGTTCGATTCCAATGGAAGACATTTACATCTCCCATTAAAATAACACCTAATAAAATCGACTGTAGGCTTTCATTATTTTTACTTTCTCCATATACGTAATATAGAGATAGTATTATTTTCATGAAAATAATCGACTACGAGATTTCAACGGAAATACACGTTTTGAGGTCCCTAGAACACGTTTAGACTTATTTTCGGAATGATGTGTGTGTATGTGATAGTGGGGGCTCTAACTCTAAAAGTACTTGCCATAGCGTTACCAAATTTCAAATATCACTTTGGTGTGAGCATGAAGAGCTGAGTAGTTTTTAGACAATACCGGTTAACCGAAAGTTGAGGTTTATTCGAAAGCCGATTCGGTTTTGGTGAAATATCTCCGTTAAAACATCATTATTTTATATACAATTCGATACAAAGGTTATAGAGAATGTAAGTTCCTACAACTTTCATTTGAAACAATTTTCCATTGCAGTTATTGTTTAGGAATTATTTATAAATAATCGGTTTTTTCTGTTTCCGTCTAATATATCCTTAAAAACGTCTTTATTAGTAATCTTCGTGAGGACCAAAGTTGTAGAGAATAATATTTCTTCCAAGTTTTGTTTGAAACAAATTTTCGTAGAACCATCCATTTCGGAGATATTTTCCTTTTTCTTAATTTGCAGTATACAGCACCACCACCATGTAGCGGTGGATTCTGTAAACATATTCAAAATATACGTAATTTACGGCAATAAGGACGACTGTATACTTTTACGATACGAAATAATAATTTTGCCTTATAATGCTATTCATAAAAAGAATTTAAATATCTATACACCAAATATGGAGAAAGTCATGTGTTGACCACATCAGATTTTCCCCTTTGATATTACCTCAAAATGTATTCTGAATGGATGGTGTAAGCTTCCGCTGCGGTTTTTGGAACAGTTACTTTGTCCAAAAGCGTTATTAGGGTCGGCAATAGTGTAAAAAATCAACTTTAAGACAGTTAGCGCTTTTAAAAAAACATCCTCAGCGAAGGAAAAGGCTGTGTACGTATATATTTAAACATGAAGGTCGAAACGTTTTTGCAACTCAAGATTTCTCGACAATATCGGACTTTTCACCAAATTTGTTCGTCTCATTTCCCTACCGGTTTCCTACGGTTGTTCTGAATGGACATGTGGTTTTTCCAAACCTTTTTAATGGGTAATACGGAGAAAAAACTGTCAATAAATGATATTTACCTCGCAAAACATTTTCCATAACCGTAAAAGATATTTCGTCCTTACAGACGCTAAGCAAGAATTACATAACGTATCCAAGGAAACCTCGAAAAAATGCGAATGGCAAACAAAGGAGCGATGCGAGCATTTCAAACCACTTAAGCGACGACCGAAGATGTCACGAGGTGATTTCGAAATTTCCTTTGAAAAGGGAACGCGTATTGGTCCTTGGTACCGGTTTTGACAAGAGGAATGCTTTTACGTGGACTTCGCCAACTTCTTCATTTCTGGGAAGTGTCGGATTTAGAATTTAAAATTTTTGTTGTTGGTTAACAAGCAATTATACAAGGAAATTAATTTGGCAATCTGTTTTCCTGGTAATTCTTCAAAATATTACATTGTAATAAAATAAAACTACCTTATAACGTATAGAAAGAAAGCATCAAAAATAATTTAACACATAAAAAAATGAATAATTTTTGAGATTTCAATCCATGTATGAAAATTCATTTTATTCAACAAATGGAACAATTTTCTAAAAAAAAAATTGGTAGAATATCTTATCTCCTCCCTAATCGTTTCCAAACCCCATTTTCATTCAACGCACGACGTAGCGAGAAATCTTATTTCTCTAACACGAAATCGAGTAAATGGTTCGTAAATTAATCCAAATGGACCGCGATATAAATCCTCTAATTCGCCATTCATCCAACATCTTTTCTCGTTAGGTTTGTATTTAAAATATATCGCTGTAAAAGGAGACTATTTAAGGAGGATTATCTCTTTCTCCAGAATGTTTGAGAAACACCCGCCTCATCCATCAATCCCTACCGACTTGACAAAAGAATCGCGCCAAAAAAAAAGGGCGCGAAAAGCGAAATAATTGTATTCCGCTCGTAGTTTATGGTGTCGCATGAATGCGATGGGAGAGAGAGAGAGTGAAAAATGATATATACGCATTGTGGGTCTCGGTGGACTTTTTAATGAGGGACTTATGGGAAAAGTGGAGATGGAAAGAGTGGACGTATTTTGCACGGTGTGTGCTCACCTCAAAGTGAATAATGGCGCTTAAATTTACTCGACCAACACTTTGGTGTACCTATGCAAACTTCTTTCTTGAGGGGCTTGAAACTGCATCTACTGCACCAACTCCCTCTCTCTCTCTCCTCATTTTCCTTTATCCTATATTCTCTCTCTCTCTCTCCATCTCCCACCTCTTTCTCTCGTCTGCTTCCTCCCTTTCTCCCTGTACGTGCATGTATACACGAGTTTACATAGACATTTATTTTTCTCCTAGTAAATATTATTCTGTCAATTAACATTGTGAAATTTTTGTTAATATAATGTGATTCTAAAATATCTCTATCCTTGTTTATTAATCCTGTTATCGATTTATACTGTGTAAATAAAAATATTGTAATCAGTGAATCTACACGATATAAATGTAAACAAATTGTAAGTGGTTAGGTGGATGAGGGTGGCACTTAGCCTCAACCACGCCAACTAAGACATTTTTCTTTCTCTCCATCTCAACTATTTATAAACATTTTTTATTTATTAATCTAATATATAAAATTGACTTCGTTGTCGTCGGTGGGAAACTCTGTAATGCTATTTTTAAATAACTTTCCCAGTAGCTAGAAGATTGACATTTGATGGGAATGTTCGGTTCTTAAAGTAGAAGCAACTTACGAAAAAAAATTTCCAAAATCGTCACGGGTTCGATTCGCGACAAATATTTCCATTCCTCATAAGATAACATTGAAAAATTGATATTTCGACGTGCAACCTTATTTTATTTTGCCTATTAAAATTCGTGTATTTGACCTACGATTTTCGGACTTGGACTCTATTAAAGAAAAATAAATGCAGTTTCTTATTCTTATCGTCTTTTATCGCTTTCGAATCTAAATATTTCGAATTTAACGTTTTAATATCATATTTTGACAAAATTTAGCGTTTTTAACGTGAAGTTGCCTTGCCAACCGATTACATTGTTAAACTCGAAATCCTACTACTCTCACGTATGCTCACGTTCTCTCCGGACCCCCATGGACCCTCCCGGCCCAATTCATAGGTATCAGAGATATCTCAGAATTAGTTTTTATTTTCTCCAATATACGTACGTAGTATAGAGAAAGTATTGTTTTCATGAAAAAGTTCGAAATCGAGATTTCAAAGGAAATACATATTTTGAGGTGGGCAAACGGAGAAATGATTGTATTACCATGTAATATATAATTTTATTCGCCAAAGACGTCTGGCATAACCCGGGCATCGCCAGGTACTTTCAGCTAGTATTTTATATATTTATTTATATTTCAACATCTCTCCCTCTATCTCTCCTCTCTTCCTCACTTCTTTTTCTCCATAATTCTCTGTCTCTTTGTTACTCCCATTCTCTCTCTCTCTCTCTTTCTCTCCTCACTCCTTAACCTTTCTTTCTTCTATTCTCTCTCCACTTCCCTTCTATCTCTCTTCTTCACTCTAGCCCTTACTACCTTTCTCCCCCTAAATCCTCCCCCCCCCCTCTCTCTCTCTCCTCACTTTCCCGCTATCTCTCTTCCCATTTCTCCCTTCTTCGCTATTTCTCTCTCATTCTCTTTCCTCCCCTCGCCTTCTCTTTTTTCCATAATTCCCTCCATCGTATATTCTCTCTCTTCACTTCTCCATCCTCCTCCATCTTCCTCTCATTCCCGATTTTCTCGCTCCTTCCTCGCGCAATGTCCCCACACAATTTTCCTTTTTTTTCCCTCCACTAGCTTGCCCTTTTCTAAAAAAGCACCACGATATGGCGGAGGGTCGCGTTAATTTTTCTGCATTTTTTGTACGTGTGTGTATGGCCGTCAGCCGCTAGGGCGGCAATCCGTCATCTACCCACGCGCGATCGCAGCGCCATACCCTCCTCCTCCTCCTACTCCTCCTCTCTCAACCCTTTTGTTGCTCTTCTCCCCCTTTCTCATCCCGCTTCACGTATCTCTCGTCTTATAGACCTCACACCCCGTTCTTTCCTGTTGCCAGAGGAGAGGGCGGTTTGTCGCTGAAGAGCACCATGCCAAGAGCGAAGACGCCGAGACGCCACACGCTAGGCGACCTTCGTTTGTTCGCGAGGCGACGATGACGAAGGGGGGAGCCACCGTCAAAGGACGAAAGGCGTTGGCGCGAAAGAATATGAGTTTTTTTCTTTTTGTTTATTCAGGGTGAGAAAGGGGAGGAGGTAGGGGTGGAGAAGGGGGAGGGGGTAGATGGAAAGGGCAAAGGAGAGGTGAGTTTACCTCTCCTCTTTCGACTGTATTATTTTTTATTCCCACCCGCAATGGGCTATAGAAGAAGAAGAAGAAGACGGTGCCAAAGTCTATGTTCATTTTATATTATTTCTCTCGCTTTTTTTCCCTTCCAAAGATCGCTCTCGTTCGCCAGGAAAAAAATAAAAAGCGCGTCTCACGGTGTGGATGCCTGAGAAAAATTCTGAATGCGGAGGGAAGATCGGGAGCGATATGTCGCGGAACATATAAAAAAGTACCTACGGGGATCAATTTGGAGTATGGAAAGATTGAATTTCATTGAACGGATAAAAGACTAAAGTCGACTTCTTCTGCCAGGAACGCAGGAACGCCCTCGACTTTCGCGAAAATGATTCTTTCCTCCGAGGATCTGAATAGCAGTATATGCGACGCCATGGAAATCTTGGTGCATATTTGATAGTGGCAAAAAGCGGGAAAAATCAAGAACGTCGGCTTTTTTTTAGAGAGATGGAATTTACTTGAGATCTTCAGTGGAACAGATTAAATCAACAAAGAATGATTCGTGCGGAATATTCTAGATAGAGCGATCGACAATTAAGTATCGTTATACAGGGAAAGGTTTCTGTTTCCATAGGAACAGTAAGATAATTTATCCATTAAAATTTTTGTAATACTCTCATAAAACCGGATATTTCTTGGCCGTCAAAACGATTGTGAAATGAGCGCAGCTGACCAAGGAAAATTTAACTTCGATGAAATTTATTTTTTAAATGCCGATAGAAAAGTTGTAGAACAAATTTTAATCCTCACTTTGTAATATAATAGCGCACAAATTAACACTATTTCATCAAGGTTTCTATCGACAAAATTCTAATCGATATGCGTATTATGTACAATTTTGGTTTAAAAAATTTAGTACCACTAATATATACGCTATATTCATCTCTTTAGGATTTTACAAATTTAATAATTTCACTCACAATCCTAGTTTTGTATGGAAAAAGCATTCGACAAATTTAGAACAAACCACCTCTAAATTTGCATTGAAATAACCAAGCTCAAGATATGCATTTATATTTTTTTACGGCAAATTTGTCAATTCATTAAAAATAAAATAATAATTACTCCATATAATGAAAGAATGCTGAAGATAAAATGGACAGATAGGGTGAAAAATGAGGAAGTACTACGAAGAATAGGAGAGGGGCGGATGATTATACAGACTAACAAAAAGAGGAAGGCGAACTGGATTGGGCATAACCTGAGAAGAGGGTGCATGATTAAAGAAGTGCTAGAAGGAAAACTGAATGGAAAAAGAGAAAGAGGTAGGAAAAGGTTTCAGCTAGTAGACGACTTGAAAGGGAAAGAGAGCTATCAAGACATGAAGAAAACTGCGGAAAATAGGAGTATATGGAGAACCAAGTTTAACCTAGAATAATTACGGACCTGTCAACGGACAGACTACCTATGATGATGATAATGAAAGGTAATTAATTTACCTCTCATCGTATAACTGCTGAAATTATATAAAAACTGGCTTAAGAATTGAAAATATTTTCGCTCCTGGCTGTAATTCTTGAGGATTATAAAATTCTACGATTACATTTGTACTAATCTTTTCTTTAATGGATCTTTATCAAAATGTAATAAATTTTTTCTCATGCACAATAGAATAAGCATTTCTTGATATGATCCATTCTTACGAAACATTTTATTAGAGAATATTCAACTCATATTGACTTTTGTTTTACCTAGGGTCGTAAAGACTCATAGCCTGTTTTTCACAAAATTTGACGATATTTTATGCAAAGATTTATCAAAATGTCATTATTTTCGATTCATTTTATTCTTATTCGGGCTAATACTACATTCGGGCAGTGTAAACAATATTATTTTCTCTTAAAAACTTTTTTTATTTACAGTGTCCATCAGGTATATGAACATTCCGAATCTTATGCCATTAATCCATTTATATGCACACTCATTTAAAACGAAGTTTGAAAATAGCGACCTGTTTTTAACTAAAACAAATTAAGCAAATACAAATAACTCAGACGCAATACGCTTCATTTCAAGCCGGGACGTACCCACCTGTGAGACATTACTCGGACGAACAAAACGGCAATCCATTTTCCCTATCATCCATTGTCTGAGAGAGCGTTAGTCTGATTCCTGGCGAAATTACGGTTCAACACCCCATAAAATAATCAACACGTATATACTCATGTGTGAGATGCTTTATTTAAAAAAAAAAAAAACGTTCTTTCGGCGCCTTGAAATAAGAAGAGCGGTTTAACAAGAGGTTGAAATGAGTTAGAAAACATCCTCCTTCACTTCGCACCAGGCCAGAGCAAGAGAGAAAAGATAGACGAGACAAGCGCAAATGATTTTTCGTATCCGTTTCATTATTCAACTGTTTCCAAGTGCGTATTTTCTCTCTCTCTCTACTTCTTTCTCGACGCGCTATTCTATGCCTCAGCGCGTGCGTCCGTGATTAATATTACAAGAGGTACGCCGAGAGAGAGATGGAATGCTTGCGGCTTGAGTCACTCGTATTTCTGCCGCGTTTCACGTGACAAGAGCATAACGTATTCCGTAGTATCTCTCTTTTTCTCTCTCTCTCTCTCGTTCCTCGTACGTAAGCGAACGGCGGTTTGCTTCTCACACGAGCACATCGTCCTCTTCTAAAAGGGGAGAATTTGAGTGTTTTGTTCGTCATTTGAATTAACTGCCTAAGCGCGAATGAATGGAGGTCGGGCGAATTTCGTTCCCATTAGAAAGGGATTGAAGCATTACAATATTCAAATGCTTCACAGGGTTCTATTAGAATCCACGTCGGAAGTTACTCGAGAGAATGCGAAGGGTACATATTAGCGAAAATAAAAATCAATAATAGTTTAGCGTCATAAACTTCACTGGAAAGGTTTGCTAGCCTTAATTTCAACAAAAAATATGAAATTATCTGCATAAAGTTTCACGGTTGGCTTTCATTATGTCATCGCGGACCGTAGTTTGCCCATCGATGCAAGACTTGTAAACGGTTGTAAATGGGTGCACGAAAGCTCTAAAGATTGTAATTTTCCTTCTTCCTTCACTTTTAATACACGAATTAGGAATCAGAACCTGTGTTTTTACGGCTAGGAACAACGCTATATATAAAAGACAGAAAATGTTCAAAAAATTTGAATTGTAGGGTTATGAACAGGAGTGATGTATAATACTTTATCAAAAGTGTCATTCATTCCATTACCACTTTAAATGTACTAGGGTTAGGATGTCAAACTTTTTTGTTCGCGTATCAAAATTGCAAAAACTTACTTTCATTTTATAGCTTACGTGCCAATTTATTATTATTATTATTATTATCAAATATAAGTTACAAATAGGCAATTTGCCAGGTGGTAACATAACCATCGTACATAAAATACTAAAAAAAAAAAAAAAAAAAAAAAAAAAACCAAACCAAACCATAATATAAAAACAAATACATGACAAAATAAGTATAGCATAAACAATTATCTTAACATTACCTTACATCTACTTTTAAAAACATTTACATTCCTTGGGGAGGGCTTAAATAGTTCTGCAGGCAACTCGTTCCAATCGACTACGGTCTTATTTAAATATGAACTTTTTTTTTTAATATTAGTTTTTTGAACTCTACACTTGAATTTAAATTTATGATCATTTTTCCCCACGAAAGTTGGTTCTTCCGCCTCCTTTCTTAGATCACCCCAAGCTCCCTCATTTTTTAATATATTATACATGCCGCATAGCCTACTCCGTTTCCTCCTATTTTTTTAATTTACGTATCCAGGCTACAATTAGGCTCTTGGCCTGGTGGTAACGATACATTAACACCATGTCAATTTAGTAACTCATTTCACGATTTTAGACTAAATAGGTATTTTTTGCACTTCTTCCTAAAGTCTTTCAGGTTTTTAGGAAAGGGGTCAAAGATATCTCCAGGTAATTCATTCCATTCTTGAATACCTCTGTTCAGAAAGGAGTTTTTTACAACTTCTAGTCTTTGAGGTTTGTATCTGATTTTAAATTTATGATCATTTTTGCTGAAAAAATTTGGAGTTTCTAAACTACTACTGAAATTTTTCCATCCCCCCTCGTTACTTACAATCCTGTACATTCCACTCAGCCTATTTAATTTCCTTCTTGTTTGTAATGATTCCCACCCCAATAATTCTATCATCTTTGATACACTATCTTTTCTTTTGAATTTATTAAGAACATATCTTGCTGCTTTTCTTTGGACCTTTTCTATTTTATTTACATACGTGGTTTCGCAGGGATCCCATACATTCGTAGAATACTCAAGTATTGGCCTCACTATACTTTTATAAGCCAATTCCTTGGTATTCTTGTTACTTCCTCCCAGGTTCCTCATTATCCAGTGGAGGCTTTTAAATGCCTTTTTCACCACATTTTTAATATGTTGGCCCCATCCTAGATTTGACGATATGTTCAGGCCCAGGTATTTAATGTTGTCACGCTTTAATAACAAATCTCCGAGTAATTTATAATTCCTTAATTCGGTGTTCTTTTTGTTTGTGAAAGTTATTTGTGTACTTTTCCTAACGTTAATGTCCATCTTGTTGACTTTTATCCAGTTTTCCAATTTATCCAAATCCTCTTGTAAGATATCTTTATCTTCTCTTCCTCTTATTCTTCTATATATGATACAATCGTCCGCAAATAGCCGTAAGTCAGAGTCTATACTTTCGTGTAAGTCATTAATGTAAGTCAGGAATAGCAATGGACCCAAAACACTCCCTTGAGGAACGCCTGATGTAACAATTATGTCTTCTGAATATGCTTGCTTTATTCTTACCCTCTGCTTTCTCCCATTCAAAAAGTCTTTTATCCAACCCTTCACTCTCCAGTCTATGTCTAGTTTATCTATTTTTTCAAATAAGCAGTCATGTGATACGACGTCGAACGCTTTTTTAAAGTCTATGACTATTGCATCGACTTCTTCCCCTGCATTAATGACTTCAACAATATCTTGATATAAGCCTACTAGTTGCATCTCACAGGAGTGCCCTTTCCTAAAACCATATTGGTTTTTAAACAGCCAATTTTTGTCGTCCCAATATTTACGGATATATTGAGCTATCACTTTTTCCATCACCTTACATGTTACCGACGTTAGACTTATTGGTCTGTAATTTTCTGCTTTTGATTTATCTCCACCTTTAAATACCGGAATAACATTAGCTTCTTTCCAATCAGAAGGTAGTACCTGGTTATTGATTGACACATTGAAAAGGGTTCTAAAATATGGGATCACTGCTTCTTGACCTAGTTTTAGAGCATCTATTGATATATTATCTGGTCCTACTGATTTATTTGACCTTTCTTTTGAAATAATTTTGAATATTTCTCGATCTGTTACTTTAATATAGGCTACGTTTTTTACTCTTAATCCTGCCTCATCAGATGTAGATTTTTTATTTTCTTCTATGACATTTATATTTCCAGTCTCACTCTCGCTTCCTTTAAAGACTTTTGCATACCAGTTATTCAAGACATTTGCTATGCCCACATCCTCAAAAACAATTGTACCATTTTTGTCTTCAATCATGGCTACCACTTCCCTGTTGTCCTTTTTCCTTCTAATATATTTGTAAAATTTATTTGTATTCTTCTTATCTAGAATTCCCAGCAAATATTTTTCCCTCGCTTTCTTTTTTTCAGTGTTTAAATTTTTGATAATGTTTTTGTACTCACAACGATATGCATCTCCTAAAAATATTTTATTATAAACTTTTCTAGCTTTACGTTTTAACCTCCTAATTTTCCCATTGTAGTATTCAGGATCACTATTATTTTTAATAATTTTCTTTGGAACAAATTTCAATAGTGCCTCAAACATTATATCTTTAAATCTTAGCCACATATCATTTATATTTGCCCCTGTTCCAGCCCACTGTGGATAAGCTTCCCTCAAAAATAATTTGAAACCTTCAGCGTTCCCTTTTTTGTATAGCCAAATGGGAGTAATCGTTTCACTAAATGCTTGTGTGTCAAAATCTTCTAATAAAATATTTACTGCAGAGTGATCGCTTAACCCAGGAATTATTTCGAAGTTTACGGGTTTTATGCAAGGTCTTAAAAGAAAAACATCTAAAATATTTTGTCCCCTCGTGGGTTTATCCACTATTTGAGTAAAACCCTCCTCCTGCATTAGCCTATTAACAATAATTTGGAATTTCCCTTCACATTCCGTTTCCCCATCCCATCGAAATTCATCAAAAAAGAAATAATTTATAGTTTAACTACGATAATTTATTATCAGAGTCAAGAGGTCTGAAAACTATAGATTTTTATATAAAATTCAATTTATCAACTAAAAGGACTCATTTTCCTGTATAATTTATAACCGAATTACAGTTATTATATTAACATCTCGTTATCGGACAAAAAGCCACTATTAGTCAGTCATTTTATCAATATAAATCCAATATCACAAGTAGTAGTCTTAAATATTGTATCAGAATTTTAAAAATTATTAAATAAATAAACAAAAACTCTCTGTTGCATGCCAAACAAAATCGTCTCGCGCGCCAAAGGTGGCTGTACTAATAGGAAGTAGGTACGCGACCATTAAAAAGATGGCCAAAAGGGTATGTCGGCAAAAAATGTTGAAAACACTTGATCAATAGACACGCGCGGGAGAATGTGTTTAGAAACTTCAATAGGAGCCTAATGGATTGATGCGGACAGATAATGCTTACGAATGTTAAATGACTCGGCAAAAATAAGACAGAGATGTAAAGATAAGGATGGATGTGCTCCAAGATCCCCAGCTTGGGTACCGACGCTTGATAATATATTATAAATATATGAATAATAATTCATGAATAACTTTAAGATCCAGTTTCACAATATACCACCGATGATAGTTAATGATTATAATGCGGTGGCTACTAGTAGGAGTGTAAGTAAAAACGAAGAGCATAGGTAAGGGGAAAAAAACAAAGGAAGGAAGGAAAAGGTTTTAGCTGATAGGCGGCTTGAAAGGGAAAGAGAGCTACCGATAAATTAGGAAGATTATGGAAAGCAGGTGTGCGTGTGTGGAGAACAAGGTAATAATAATAGAGTTGTTTACGGACTGATTACCTAGGTTGACGATGAAATCTTGGGCTGTCGTCGAACCCAACGTGACAGTCAACAATAACTGACGGCGGTATCGGTTTTTCGGAGTTACTTTTAAAATGCATTAATCGTAACCCCGGCTTCGATTTAAATCGAAACTGATTCATCGGCCTCATTACGGTTCCAATCGAATTGAAGATCAAGATTTTTTTTCAAACCGAGGATAGGGGAAACACAACTGAGGGCAAGTTATTATGATCGTTAACTAGGCAGGTAATTATTGAGTATTAAGCACGGTTACATCGACAAAATACTTGAGATCGATTCTATGACAGACTCGTTTTTCTGTAGGATAATAAGGTATCATAATATGAGTATGATACAAGCGAGGGAAAATATATAGGGACATTTTTAAGCATCGTCGCCCACCACCTTATTGAATTGCAGAGTAACATAAAGATACTTTGTTGGTACAATTTGTTTTTTTAAATGGCTTAAGTCGAGTAACGTGACGAGTGAACGATCAACATATTTCGCGTACGGATTTAATTTTGAAAAGCAATTTCTCCTTGCTATTCTGGATGTCGATGTATATTTCAAATACATCATAAAAACTTGTTTATAAAAGCGCTTCTCTAACGAGATGATGAAAAGCCAGAGAATTTACGATTTACGTTGGTTCTTTTTTCTTGAATTGAACGGAAATCTCAGGCTTATGAATCTCTCGAAGGACAAAACTGTTACGTGCGATTCGTAACAATGTATCTAACATCGGCCGTTCTCGGATGCAATTCCTCTCCTCCTCCGCTTAAAATGCAATAAAATCGAGGTTTTAATCCGGCGAGGAGGTAAATAATTTTTTTTCTAAATCGCATAAGTCATTAAGCCATTATGACTCCTCGACATTAATCGAAACGAACAGCAATGCGTCTTTCAGTAGCGTCAGGATTTCTCCCATGCTCGCTAAAAATTTTTTTTCTTCCCTTTTAGCTTCATTGTTCGCTATCCCACGCGCGCGGCCATAGTATGTATTTCGAAATATACTTTCAGATCGCTCATTATTAAAAAAAAAAAAGAAAAGCAAGCAAAAACTCACCTCCATATATTATTCTCATTTCCATCGTTGACGGCAACCTTCCTCGGATTCTCTTCCCACTGAGGTTGTGTATACTGGAACGCTGCTACTTGCGATCCTTTCTCTCTCTCAGAGAAAGGACAAGTTCTCTATCTCCTCAGCCTTCTGAAAAGTAACACAAAGCAGCGCGTCATTCCACAGCTTTATCGTTAGTCAAAAATATACAAATTTTGTTTTATTATTTTTACGTTGCTTGATTTAAATAAAGAAAATACGTCCATATTATAATAGCGAGATTCTCGCCGGTATAAAAAGTCGCTACAAGAAATTCGCTACAAGAGATGAATCTCACAGAATTCTTCCTCTATAGCAGTGTTTCCCACCCTTTTTAGAGTCGCGGCACCCTTAAGTGACTTTTCAGAATTTGGCGGCACCCCTCCCTATCCACCATCAGTAATAATCGTGGTGAAGTTGAACCCCTAACTCCAATCTCCTTTCATTTCGAAGTGTCTTTGCGACAAAATGAAGGTCGGCTTAACTCTGGTTTGCATTTTTGAAAGCCGACGATGCAAAATGAGGCTAAAAATGGAAAAACAGAATATTTTTTTCGGCACCCTTCAGAACACTTCACGGCACCCAGGTTGGGAAACACTGCTCTATAGTATATCCATACCCCTAAGGAAGTGATGCCACTAATTAAATTATTGTATGGCTAACTTTGCAGTAGCTGAGAGTAAAAATCGACATATTTTAGGTTCAGTGGACGCTATAAAGCTATATGTATTTCGACAAATATAACTTAAGTTATAATATTCATTTTATCAAGCTATATAACGGGATGAGTTTTAATGAAAATCCTGGAAACAATTAAAAAAAAGAAATTTACATTTCGTAAAAATAGGCAAGACGTAACCGCCATCTATTTCTTCATAGTGTATTTCATTTCAACGAGGTTTCTATTATACGTGACAGTATCTAGAATTAACACGAGATTTCTTCAGCTTACCCCAAAACCTTCAGTAATCAGAGTAGTGCAAAAGTAGACTGAAAACGATATAATAGAGACGGAGGGAATTGAAAAAAAAGAACACATCTATTTTGGACTCGAAATTATAGTAGATGATGATGATTAGTCAGGATATAATGAGAGGAAAGCGAGTGAATTATTCTAACAATGCGGTATTATTATACAAATAATAGCATCTTATAATTTGTCAACAAAATCAATATAACTGCCGAAAGTCCTTTCCAAGGCTGTGAGAAATATCGAAATGTCGCAGGCAAAGGGCCATAAATGCGTATTCGAATATATCCGAATGTCTCAGCGTAAGGGTTAAGAAACATGCAGTACTTTATAAAATTTAGTTCGGAAAATTGGACATTCGTATAATGGGCAATGAATTATCACCAAGATCTCGAATTCGATTTTTTCGTGACCAAAATCCCTCCTCTACTCACTTCGTTTACGAGAAAGTATCAAACCGTCCATCGAAGGTGAGTGTAATCTACTTCACGAACAAGAATTCATATTTTTTAATGATTTTATTATGATAAACATTTACTGTTATAATCAGGGCAGGCCCGAAGGAAGGGCAAGCAGGGCGGCTGCCCGGGTGCGCCAAGTCTTGGGAGCGCTATACCGATAATAAATCCATGCATTACTTGCAAGTGGATCAATATTGGGTACAAATTTACGTATATTTCGGAACAGGCTACAATATTGACGTTATTCCTTGTATTTTTTCATAATCGATAGTTTATACATATCGATGAATAAATTAGCATATAGTATGTGCTTCGAAAGTATCTCAACAAGCATTTACGAAGGGAGCGCCAAAATTCCTTGGGCCGACCCTGATTATGATAATCACCATAAACATTTAATTCTGCCTTCATTCTCACTAATATCATGCAAAAAATATCTATGTAAATTCCGATTTAAATTCTAATCAGGTCCACCAAAGTATTATCGACTTCTAACGAGCCCAGTTGAAGAATTAGCGGCCACCATTGTGGTCCACCATGTAGAAAAGGTTGTCCACCCCTGCTTTACTCGGTATTAATATGCAATGCATTTTTCCCATGCGTCGTCTCTCCTTTGTTTGTAGTTTATGGTAATGTTTACTTCATTTATTTTTTCAGACTAACTGGAAGTCGACGAGTCTGCGCAATTAAAGAAGCGATTTAATCGATAAAGATCGAGGAAACGCAATAGCATAATCGGCGGGAGGGGAAAAACAACACAAAAAGAACGTCGGCCATTTTCTCCTTGGCGGAGAGAAATGCATAATTTATGCGACGCAGATGCGTGTAACTCTAGAAAGGGAAGAGAGCGTTCATTCCGAGGGCGTTCCGAGATTATGCGAGGCATTCTCGCGGATTTCTTTTTCCTAAAACTAGCGGTTTTATATTTCGACGCGAGAAACAGGTGTATCTGCGAAGGGCAAAACAAAACGGTCGCCTTGAGAATCCTCAATCGTAAAGAAGCGAAAATATCGCGAATTTTGAGACAAAGGACGTCGTGGAAAATGCTGGAAAAAACAAGAGAGGAAATATAGCCAAGATCCTCTATACTAGACCAGCAGGCTCTTTTCGAATTAGCCACTACAATTCTCTATATTAGAGGATTCAGGTTATTTTCCTAACCGTACAGGATATTTTATCATTAATTTCCATGTGAACAAATTTGAAATGGAGAGAAAAATCCTGCCAAGATCCTCTATACTTGATCAGCAGGTTCTTTTCGAATTAGCCACTACATTTCTCTATATTAGATGAATCAGGTTATTTTCCTATCCGTACAGGATATTTTATCATTAATTTCCATGTGAACAAATTTGAAATGGAGAGAAAAATCCTGCCAAGATCCTCTATACTTGATCAGCAGGTTCTTTTCGAATTAGCCACTACATTTCTCTATATTAGATGAATCAGGTTATTTTCCTATCCGTACAGGATATTTTATCATTAATTTCCATGTGAACAAATTTGAAATCGGGAGAAAAATCCTGCCAAGACGAAGGATCGAATCCGTCTCTTCAAAGAAAACATATCTATCACGATAGTCCAGAAGTAGAATATCCTCTAGGCAAGTTGAAGACCCGGATTCGATTCACGATCATAGCAGGGTTTTTATCCAGATTTCATATATCCACCCATCTTTCAACTTATCCCTCTCCTTCTGTGATTTATCATCCGTTCCTCTCATCTTTACTTTTCGTATGTAAACAACAAATACGATGGACAGATTACCCGCCTTGGGATAAAAACCTAAATAACAAAGTGACCAACCTACGTTGTAGCTAAAGAAACAAAGTTTCGCTAATCAAGGGTCGCGTGTTAAGGAAGGTCGCGCTCAGTGTCAGACGTGAAAGTTTTGGTGAATTTGGCGATCTGGAATTCGCCATAAATATATCTTTAAAAATGCTCTACATCTACTAAAGTAGTTTAGGTAGATATATTCCGGCAGAAAATCACACGAAGATATTGAATGGAAACACTACAAACGTATGTTCAAAATACAATTATGCAAGACCAAAAATTACGGAAGTTTATACGCCACTCTTCACCGCGTGAGAAGTCTAAATCCTGGAGCGTCCTGAATAAGATATGCGCAATTTAAAAACGAAAAAGTCAACCATGAGCTAGGCAGCATTTACTCCTGCATCGCGAAGACATTTTAAATCTAGGAGAAGAGGCGATCCATAGATAAGTATGTACATCCAAACAAGGACAGAAAGGCGTATTCGACAGCGAAATCGAGGGAGTTTACGGGACTACCACAAAAACTCCTCCGAAAAGCACTATAACATCTCATTCGGCCAAAAACCTCGCTTGATATTTTTTCAATAGTAAATTCAATATTCATTTATATAATTTTTTAACGTTCAAATAAATTCATAGCAATCTTGTGGTTCTAAAATTAAAAAAAAAACACTAGTTTTATCACCTAGAAGTTCTGTAGAAATGTCTTCACACGGATATCATGCTTATTTGGTATTTGAGCATAACTGTAAAGAACTGCAGTTCAAATACACGTAGCACTTTCAGCATCGCGACGTTGAGTTGTAATCTAACTGCTGTTCAATGTTAGACGGCGTTGCAAATATTGGGCCGTATAATTCCTGTTCATTGATGCGTGACAGGAAATACTGAAGATCAAAAAGTAAATATTCCACCTGAGTAGATGTTGGCAATTTGTTTGCTTTTAAGCAAGGATTATCAACACTCTCTTTTAAATGTGTGAAAAATCAAAGTGGGGTTTTTGTGGGTGGAGTTTTTTTCGTGGACCCATTTCTCCAACTTGACTCCTCGGTTTCAAAGTCCCTTTTCTTCCACTATTACTACTCTTCGTAAATTCTAACTAAAAATGAATTGCGAGTGTAGTTGCAAAGGGTATGATAGTAAATGATAAATAAATAATAAACAATAAATACCAAATCAATATTATATACATGGAAATTCTAACTTCCAATAAGTTGTAGGCACACACTACCAAATTTGGCTTATCGGTATCCTTTTTCTAAAGGTTACCCAATTTCTTCTTTTAATGCATATAGTATGTACACCTTTCCTCTTCCTACCTCTTTGCCTCTTTCCTAACATTATTTCCTTTTATGACTTCTTTCAGTAAACTGTTCTCTTCCAAATTTTTGACCCACGCCGAATCAATAATAAGTAAGCAAACAAAATGAAAAATTAAATAATAAAACGTAACGCCAATTAGCTGTAACGAGACGAGGGGCTTTGTTCAGTTACTTTCATTCCGTTTAATCTGAGAATAATAATTATATATCACGCCTTATCATTTTGCACCATCGCCAAGTGTTTGTATATTATAGCATTTCATTTTTAAAGTTAAGAGTAACTTTTTCCCTTTTTTTGCGTCTGCAAGCTTTAAATTTAAATCGGGCGTGGTGTAAAAACGAAAGAGTGCATCGTCCAAGGACAAGATTTAGAAAAAAGTTATCCCATCCTTTATATGAAATGAAAGTAAATGGTTCGGAGACAGTAGGAGTGAACGGACATTTTACCCACAGGTTATAATAAAATGTAACTGCGGAATAGAAACTATAAATTAAACATCCTGGAAGAATTTCCACGGTGGCGAATCACATAGTGTCTCAGCTAATAAATTGACGCCGAAAACTTACAATGTACATTGCGGGAGACGTGCTATCTCTTTCGTGAATCTGTTAAGAGATTTACAGAATGTTGCTACTCTATCAGAGTTCCAAGCGACAAACGTTGCCTACTTGGTGAGGTCGAAAAAGTTTCCACAAATAAAAAGGCGCGATTTGTGCCAACGTGTATTTTTATAATATTACAGACACGCTCAAGATATCTGGGAAATAGCACAAAATATCGCTGCAAATTTTGCGGAACGAGACGAACGAAGAAGTTATTCGAGCGCGTTACGGCGTCAATGACAAACAACCAAACAGCGTGGCGTCAGGCGGGATATCGTTTTTACCTTAGTTACTTCTTGCCCTACGAGACGCGGTGAAGATTCGAAAATAAATTATTCTTATTATTTTTAAGTGAAAATATTACGAAAAAGTTGTTTTTCTCATATCTTAGGACGAATTAATAACGTAATTTCACATTTTGACCTTTTTATGCGTTCACCTAAAAGAAAATTTTTTCCCTATTTGAAGGATCGCGATTTTGTGTAATTACCAAGTGTGAATGTGCCAAATATTAATTTTGAAGAGAATTATATCATATGCATATGCGAAAATGACTTCTCCAGAATGTAGGGGCTCAAAATATACAAATACAGACATATAAATGTACGAGTATAGGGATTTATAAATAAATTTATAAATAATAAAAACATATCGTACTTAAAGGGGCTATTATTGGTTTTCCTATTGCTCCAAGTCATCTTACCATTTGGTAGATTACTAATAGTTTGAATTAGAGTTCTAATACATTTTTATACAATTTTGAGGAAGTTAATGGAGTCAATGCCCCCGCTGAAATTCTCCATATCTACTTCGGTGTAAATAAATTCTAAACTGAGTCGTAAGAAAAAAAACTTATTCGTACGTCAGAAGAAGGCTATAGAGGCGAAAATAAAAACAAAAAAAATCTTCTAAATCTTATCGGTGTCATTCACTGGAAGAGGACGTCTCCATACGAGTTTCCTGACGTCATCTCTCGAAGTTGCAAGACCTTTCGGATCATTCTCCTTCCCTCCTTGCACTAAACCTATCCCAACCTCTTCTGATGGTTATCCTCTAACACCCACGGCGACTTGTCCACCGTGATAAAACGGTCATCTTGAAGGGTCTTAAAAGAGATAAAAACTCTTCGTGGTGATAAAAAAAAATGACGACGGCAGCGCCACGCCTCTTTCGTGAGCGAGAGGGGGAACCATAAACCACAGCGAGTTACTATAATAAGGTATAGAAAGGATCGGATGGTGGGCGCTATGGCAAGTGGATTTACTTTTAAAACTGCATCTTGCGAGAGGAGTGGGGGGCCTCTTAAATAAACAAGGAAATTTCGAAATCTAATGGCGGTCGTAAGCAGTCACCTAAATTTTCCGGAGA
Source organism: Uropetala carovei (assembly GCA_036926305.1). Taxonomy (NCBI): domain Eukaryota; kingdom Metazoa; phylum Arthropoda; class Insecta; order Odonata; family Petaluridae; genus Uropetala; species Uropetala carovei. The sequence goes on along the minus strand of JAXCHB010000015.1, from coordinate 3,769,946 downwards.
AAACCGTAAAATGACTGTTTCATGCGACGTTCTGTCGGAAGATATTACACGTACAAGGGGTTTAGGGACATTATCGTCGCCAAAACCGTCGGAGGAGGCAAATTATATCGGCGAGTAAAATTATAGCCGAGCACTGAGCGCTGACAGTAGCTATAAGGTAGCTGGGGATATGAAATACTAATCCACATGTCCTAATTGTCGTAAACAAGCGTCGTTCAATCTTTAATCCACATCGCATATAACGTTAATATGCAAAAAAAAAATGCTCAAAATGGCCGATAAAAAAGAAGAAATTACGTTCTACGACCTGATTGGAAGAGAAAAATGAATACGCTGAATATTTTGCGTAACGGAACTGAACTGATATACAGTACTATTTTATTAGCACTGTAAATTTTAACAGTAAAAAGTGATTTATCTTTGAAAATAATTTCTTTTCTCGCCATAAGGTTAATTTTTCTTGTGCGAACGAAGGTGACATTGCAAATACATGACTTAGTTAACAATATAATTTCACGCTAATACTGAAATATCAATCGTAGTGCATTCAAACACATCTCATCAACAGAAAAATATTCCGTGCAGGAGTTTTGGAATGTTTAACGATACAGTCTAAGTAATGATATCGAGATAAATTGAAAATGGTTACAGCTTCCAAGACGCAAAAAATTGAATGCTTAAAAAATACCATGGTGATTTTACGAACATCGTAACTGCCTTTATAATTAAGTCACCATGGGAAACGGTTGACAAACTCTCCTCCGAATGTAAAATACAAATCCGCCGCGCTTCTTTATTTATTTTAGGATTTAAACACTTAAAAACGTTGAAATGCAATACAGATTTAAACATATCATCAAGATACATCCGCTGTGATCTTTCGCTAACCTATCTTTCGTTGAGAGTAATGTTATAAACGATGACAGTGCTGATATCCTTGCGTTATATAAGCACCTGCATACCTATATAATTGAAGGGGAGAGGTTGATATATGAGTCACTGCTACGGTAACCTTGGAAACCCATCCTGACACCGTGGTATTATAAAACTCAAAGCCTTCCAATCCATAATCAGAGTTTTTTCCTTTAAAAAAAACACAAGGAAACGTTAAGTTAAATGTTGCACGCATGAACAGCTAGTGAGCAGGATTCTCCTTTTATAATAACAGAATGAAAAAAAAACTTCGTTAACCACCGTGGAAAACATATTTTTACGAAATGTTTCTCTAAAACATCATAAACTCATTAGGATTTTAGCGAAATTATTGTCAATTATACAAAATGTCATTATTGTTTATGACAGTTTCTCAAAGCGGGGGCCGTGAAGCTTTTTCACCCCCGTCAGTCGGTCGAGAGTATTTTTTTGCAACAATAACTAAAAGCCACATTTAATCATAAACACAAAATTTAATAGAAAAGTACTTCGTAGATATCATTAAGGTTCATTAGTAACTGCTCTTTGAAGTTGCGAAATACATTTTAAGTCAAGGCCTCGAAATTTTTTATTTACATCAAGGGGACCTCAGACAAAATGAGTTTGGCAACCGCTGGTTTATGATACTTAAACACAAATACCCTGTAGATAATACAGCATCTGGCTGCTAGTATGCCTTACCATAGCTTCACAGGAGTACTTGTTCAAATATACTCAATCCTTATGGAGGAAATTATAATTAGCGCAAAGGAGACTACATAATTCTGGCTTAAAATACGACACCAATGAATGGACAAGACAGAAAAATTCATAAGAGTGTTAGAATGTTTTACATTAAACTACTGTGGTCATAATGCATGGGTATGTATGTATTTATATATTTATATTTATGTATTACATATTTATTTATCGGTATCTTAACCCTTTAACAGTCTAGAAAATTTTTAATTTGGGTCAATAATTGAATTTAAATTGATATTATTCATTAAAAATAAATATAAAAGCAGTTGTTGTCTTCTATCAAAATATTATGGTGTTTTCAAAGCGATCTAGCAAAAACTCCAGGAGAAAACATTATATGGGAAAAACACTAGCAAAACAAAATAGAGACAACACGTTAAAAAGTGCCAGTATGTGATATGGGCAAATCAGGCTAAGGGTTAAATCATCCTGTGAATATTAGCATCTAACTACACAAAGACGAGCAGGAGTTTTTTTTTCGAACACGACCGACGTTTCCATAAGAGACAAAAAACAAACGAGTGGGTCAATATATTCTATTCACGACGAAAATATTAAAACTAAAACAGACGCCTCCTTAATCGTCTCCCGCAGTGAAAAATATTCCACTGCATCACCTCGATCCCTTAGAAGGAACTGTGGAAGAAGCACAAAAAAAAACTCTCCTGGCAAAGACGTCAGATGCACGTCAAAAGACACATTGGAGACACGGGCGTGGGTTTTTCGGCTGGGTTGGATAAGAAACAGTATGATATAGAAAGAGAGAGAATGGGGGGAGGGAGAGAGAGAGGGAGGAAGACAAAGAGGCGAAAAAAGAGAGGGTGGTTCAAAAAACGAAAGGAGAAGAGAGGGTGAGGCCTACGAGGGGATGACGAGAGAGAGAGAGACAGGCGATCGAAGAGGAGGAAGTGGGCGTGGTGGGAAAGATATAGAGAGAAAGAGGGAGAAGAAAGGGGTGAGTGAGAATTTCCCTGGCGGAGCGTAAAGTTTTAAGGGGACACAAGAGTATATATCGCTCTGGGGCGTTGCCACTCTTAACGTTCGTTCATCTCTGTTGATTCCGTCATCCTCCTATGATTCCAAACACCTACATTGTCGCCCGTATTCTTTCTTCCTCTGCGTGTATCTCTCTCAATATACACCCTCTTGGAAAGCGACCCCCTTTTTAAGAAATACACCCTTTTTTTCTTCCTATCTTTGAAAAAAAATAACATATCCCCCCCCACGTGCCTAAAATTTCTTTTTGATCGTCAAATGACGCGACTCGCTGAAACGAACAACCCTCGTCGCTATCGGATGCGTATGGGCGTCGGGTGGGCTTTCATTATTTTCTTTTTTTTTTTGAGAAAATTGATGCGAGGGTGTTTACGTCCTGTTCAGAGTATAGCGGCGGAAGTTACGGTTTCTTCGCGTGGAAAGTTTTTAGAAAACGAAAACTGTTTTTGATCGTCGGTTTCTAAAGAGAAAATCACCGTTACACTCCGTCGACCGATCGCATCCCATTTAACCGGAGATGTTTGTTTTTTTTTAAATGTTCTTCCAAGGTGTCTTCTTCGATCGCATAGCGGGTGATGGCTGGATCTGCTCGAGCGACACCTCTTGCGGCAAGAGATGTCATTGGAGCGAGAGAGATATTAAAACTTCATGAGATCAACCTTTACGATTTGAAAACAGGATTAAATGAGAATATTTGTTAATAACTAAATTTCTGGATTACTGTTTTATCAAAATACATGTACGATATATTTATATATAGACATAAATAAATTGAAAATATACAAGAAGTCGACGCTTAATAACATAAATACTTATGCAGTTACTACATATAATATCGTTTTTAAAATATTAAATAATTTACTATTAGACGATTAAATTTGGCTATAAATAGTTTTACCATTATCATCGGTTTCATTTTCTTAATCAGCAGAAAACTTTTGTACCAAATTAACTACACGAGTGATTTTAACAATTGCTATGACTGCATATGCAAGGCTGCAACCTAAGGCTCTTAACTGCTGTTGTTGTGGCTGTATGCTAACTTTATTACAGATCATAAATCTTCCTGAACAGAAACATATTTTATAATTTTTTGACGAATTCTCATTATAACCACGTTATTCGCCTGTATTCCATTTCTGTACGTGCTCTATCTTCGCTCGTAACGAATCCAATTCTACATCTCATATGCTCAGAGAGGATAAAGCCCCCATATCTTCTTTGTCATCTCAGTGTGATATTCTCCATCCATTTGGTCGTGGCACTTCTCATATTCCTTCCCCGCATGCAACGTTTATTAATGTTCCCTCCTAATCCAATTCGAGTACTCTTTCAACTGTTTTCATTTTCCCTTTGTTCTGATTGAATTTTTGCATTTCCCTTATTTCTTTTTATCTCTTTCTCCTTTCATATTATCTCACAATTTCCTCTTTATCTTCTCACTATTTTCTTCTACCTACCCGTATTACTTCTTTCCTTTGCCGTCTTAACTTTTTTATTCTTTTCCCTGTTGAGTTTCGATTTCCCTTTTTTCTTTCGCTATTTTTAGCAACTTACCGCTATATTCAAATATTCAAGTCGAGAACGTCCAATGATTCAAAAACGGCGGAATCTATTCTGAGAGATCGAGAGATTTCCGTGCAATGTTCGATTCCAGGACCGTATCGTTCCTCTATTTCAATAACGTGGATCTTTAAAACTCGTATTACCTTGGGACTTGAACCGAAAGATCTTCAAGGAATGGACATTCATTTTCCTACCTTCGATTTACAAATAAGCGTCGATTGGACGCACGAATTTGTTTTGAACACGAAATTTTACGTTTTTTTAATGCGAAAAACTTTCGTCATCCGGAGAAATCCCATTTGTTGCTAATTTCTCGAAATTGCAAACAGTAAAAATGTATATATTGGTATCATCTATAAAAAAAACTATTTATAAAAATCCATTTTCGTATTGTAACTTGCTATACAAGTCTCTCTCTCTCTCTCTCTCTCTCTCTCTATATATATATATATATATCTTCTGGGTTGTCTCTTACATCGTGCCTCTCTCTTTTCCTTCTCTCCTCATTATCGCCTATTTCTCTTCCACTGTCTACCTTGTCCTTTCACTAAATCCATCTCTATTCTCTCTCTGACTTCGTAGACGTATATATTCCTCGCCTTCAATCTCATTCCATATTCCTCTGCACAGCTCTGCCAGCCACACCTCTGCCCACCACAGGGGTTCCCGTCAGCCGACGGACTAACATGGTGTGCACGCTAAAGGGGTGGGGTTAATGCCCCGTGAGGGTGATGACGATTGAAATAAAGACTTCGATCTTTTTATATATATTTATTTATATATGTATGTATGTGCGCACATACGAAACGAGCCGAGTGAGCGTCGAGATGGAGTTTTTTTTCCCTCTCCTCTCCGACCGAACGAAGCCGGCAAAAAATGTTGGATGGCCTTAAAGTCTCCTGTAAAGACAAGGTAATAGCGTGTAGTTTTGAAATATGACGGGTGTTTTACTTCTTGTTCCTGAAATAAACCCCGCTGATGAATAATCGTCTTCCTTCTAATGTATAATCCATCTTCGAAAGAAAAAAATGTGGATTTTGACGCGACGACGGGTGGTTTTCAGAAAAATTAAAATTTTATTTCTTTCCAAATCTTCTATGAATTAGTCACGGGCGGAGAAAATTATCAACTGTTGTTAATCACGAAAACAACTTTTAAATTTTTTTGAAGTATTTATGTCTGCACGGAAATGTGAGACCAAATATTACCATTATTAAAGTATCGGGAGCAATGTAACTAAATCTCATGCCGAGTGAAAATGAATGTAACTTAAAACTAAATAGCGCTCTTATTCTGCACACTTAATAATTTTCAGTCATATAACTGATCGATATGACGCTTTATTCGTTAAATTTTATCAACAATGATAACCACGGTAACATTTTTCGAGAACCATTGGAAAAGTTCATTATCTCCGAATCCGTCGAGGACGTGTGCGCCAAAATAGCATCCATCGGTGCTAATGAGCTCAGGGTTAGAATACAGCGTGTCAGAAAATACGTCTAAACAGCCGCTAGAAGCGAGACATACCACAAGTCATTCTTCCCTGACGCGATAAGACAGGCAAACGGATGCTTTAGCTTGAGTTTATATTCGGTGCAGTGCAGGGCCGGTTTCAGGCGCAAGCGACGTAAGCGGTCGCTTACAGGCGCCACTTCAGAGGGGCGGCAAAATCAATATTTCGGATTTTTACATTTTCATTTTCTTAAAGGTTTATTGCACAGAACTTGAAAACATCGCGAAAAATTATATTTTACGCCATGATATGTCATTTACATTCCGGGTCGGTTCAAGGTGTAAGCGACGTAACCTACCGCTTACTGGTGTCACCTAAGAAGAGCGGCAAGATGAACGTTTTAAAGTTTTGCATTGTATAAAACACGCCGATACACTGTGAACTTTTCTTAACCTCTTTAGCGGAATATACACGCAAAAGTAATAAATATACTGCTAAGATTCATGTGATTTTAGGGATTAAGCATTTCAGATAACCTTCCCGCCCCAAGTACAGTGAACCTTCAACACTAGAGATTTTGATCACTCGGGGTTTGTCTCTTTGTGCAACTATTTAACATTCGGGATCTCTACCTTTTGCACGTAGATTCCCTCTCTGATCCCTGATAAATGACGTTGCAAAGAAAATATCACGAAAAAAATTAATCTCGTCCATATCGAAAAGTGGATTCGTCAAGTTGCAATATATAAATATTCGGTAATATAATCATTAGAAAGTAATTTTGTTATAAGGTGAATGAATATTTTATTTCTATTTTATGAAAATATTTAGCTGAATATTTTTTTGGAAAAATAAAACTTGAGTAAGGTAAGTTTATTTTCCTTTTACTTGATCCATACGTAGTAATGGGAAAGTATTGTGTTCATGAAAAAAATCGTCTTCGAGATTTCAACGGAAATACACGTTTTGAAGTTCCTAGAACACGTTTAGACTATTTTCGGAATGATGTCTGTATGTGTGTCTGTGTGTGTGTGGACGTAAGTGATAGTGGGCGCTCTAACTCAAAAAATACTTGCCATATCGATACCAAATTTCATATATAACACTTTAGGGTGAGCAGAAAGAACTGATTAGTTTTTGGACAATAACGTTTAACCGAAAGTCGAGGTTTATTCGAAACCCGATTCGGTTTTTGCGATATTTCTCCGATAATACGTCATTATTGTATACATTGACCATTACAAAAAATGTAGAAAATATAATATCCTACATTTTTTATTTCAAACAATTTTCCATAGCAGTTATTGTTTAGGAATTATTTATAAATAATCGGTTTTTCCGTTTCTGTCAAATATCTCCTTAAAAACATCGTTATTGGAAATCTTCGTGAGGACCAAAGTTGTAGAGAATAATATTTATTCCAAGTTTTGTTTGAAACAAATTTTCATAAAACCATCCATTACGGAAAAATTGGGTACTTTGGTGTGAATACGAGGAGCTAATTAGCCTTTGGACAATAACGGTTAAACGGAAGTCGAGGTTTATTCGTAACCCGATTCGGTTATGACGAAATATCTCCGTTAAAACATCATTATTGTACGTACAATTCTATACAAAGGTTATAGAGAATGCAATTTCCTACAACTTTCACTTGAAAGTATTTTTCATAGCTGTTATTGTTTAGGAATTATTTATAAATAATCAGTTTTTTAAGTTTCCGTCAAATAACTCCTTAAAAACGTCGTTATTAGTAATCTTCGTAAGGACCAAAGTTGTAGAGAGTAATATGTCTTCTAATATTTCTTATTATAATCTTTCTTATAATATTTACTTTCGCAGTATTTTCCTAGCTTGCTTTTGGTTTTGTATTCCATTGTTAACAAGAAATGTAATTGCTAATACAATAAATCATTTGCACATTCCAAAAAAAAACTTTAATTTGCTAATAGCAAGTTCTGAAGAAAGAAATATTTTTCTGCTTAAATAACCAAATGTCTCACCATCCGGCACATTTCGACGATTGCATGGTAGCAACTTCCTGACAATTAAATGGATATTCTAGCAATCGCTAAGATTCGATTGATCCCAAAGTAATTCCAGCGATCGAGAGAGAAGATGATGACGAGTAGAGACTCCTTGAGCTCGCAAGGAGGTCTTCAGAGCGCTTGATTTACACGAATAACGTTATGACATGTACTGATGTAGATGACACGGTAGTCAAAGAATGGAGAAATTATTAGATTTCATATCATATATTAAAATACAATACGGCCTCAAAGCAAAGGAAAATTAATAAATATTTCAAAAAACAGTGATATGAATTAAAACATTGAAGGCTCATGTTTTATGTTAAAATCGCCATTCATTTTTCGGCGATACATTTTTTCCATTTTTAATACCTCTCCATCATATGAGGTATCTGTAATTACGAGGGATCCTCTATGCATCGTGCGTAGAATTTTGCGATTTGCCCAACCAAGCACATCCAACATCTACCAGGCGACGACAACGGTATCCGAAAACAAACAAGCGAACGAGGGCTTCAAATTTGCCGCCCATAAGAGCTCGCCACCATGGTTTCTTGTTATACCTGCTAATCAGTGACCAGAGAAGAGGATAAATAATGCAATTGTAGGTTGATATAAAGGAATTATAAAATGATGAAAACATGGTTCAATTAATTTCGCTGCTACGTTGTAGATAGAGAGGTATCTAGAAGAAGAGTAAACGGAATATTCAGAGATGTATTAGGTTAATTTACGCGGTCGCTTTAGCCGTATCGCTGGATTAAGATAGCGTGACGATATTAATGCAAAATCAAATGTGAAAGGGTACTTTGATATCCTAGTACATACGATGAAGTATGTGAAGGGATGTGTACCTGAGTGGGTGAATGATCGAAAACGGCTGCGTGTAAGTGCGAGAGAGAAAACGATGGGTTGAATGAATAAGAGGGCGTACGTGCATGGGTGCGCGTGTTCGCGCGTGAGAGTGTGCGCGTGGAGAGTGTGTGCGTGTGAGGGTGTGTGTGAGGGTCTGGGTGAGGATATGTGCATGTGTGAGAGTTAGAGAGTGTGCCACAAAAAACTCATCAAAAATCTGCTGGAATATATGCCACCCAACTTGCACAACAAACCCCTAATTATTAGGGCCTAATACATATACTACCATCAAACACTTGATTGCCCTTTCAATATAGACCACCCAACACACGAAATTATCCCCTCGTTTATGCCACCCAATTTGCACTTGATTGCCTAGATGCATCAAACTCCCCACGCTCTTCTGCCAAGCGATGTACACTCTACTGCACCAAACATACACCGAATAACCCTATGCTTATATAGCTCAGAAATTCTATAGACATTTTCCGCGATCTGCTGTTTGGTTTGTTTGTCGGATGAAACGCTAAACCCGCTCGCTAGACAAAATTGGAATAATGATATTTTTATTTTGACATTCCCTCGGCAGGATTCAAACCCGCGACCACAACATTGAGAGATAGACATGCTAACCACCCCCTCTATCGATAACTCGAGAGAAAATAGACAGAGAAACTCTAAATATGGCAAGAATGCTCGATTCACATATGATAAAGTGGTGACGAAGAAAATCTCTAAAAAAGTGCTGGATTCGATTCCAATGGTAGACATTTACATCTCTCATTAAAATAACACGTAATAAAATCGACTGTAGGCTTTCATTATTTTTACTTTCTCCATATACGTAGTATAGAGAAATTATTATTTTCATGAGAAAATCGACTACGAGAATTCAACGGAAATACACGTTTTGAGGTCCCTAGAGCACGTTTATACTATTTTCGGAATGATGTGTGTGTATGTGATTGTGGGGGTTCTATTTAGGGAATGATGTCTGTGTGTATGTGCGTGCGTGTGTATGTGTTTGTGGGCACTCTTAACTCAAAAAGTACTTGCCATATCGTTACCAAATTTCAAATATAACACTTTATCATGTGCAGAAAGATGTAATTAGTTTTTGGACAATAACGGTTAACCGGAAGTCGAGCTTTATTCGAAATCCGATTCGGTTTTTGCGATATTTCTCCGATGATACATCATTATTGTATACATTGACCATTACAAAAATGTAGAAAATGTAATTTCCTACATTTTTTATTTCAAACAATTTTCCATAGAAGTTATTGTTTAGGAATTATTTATAAATAATCGCTTTTTTCGGTTTCCGTCAAATATATCCTTAAAAACGTCGTTATTTGTAATCTTCGTGAGGACCAAAGTTGTAGAGAATAATATTTCTTCCAAGTTTTGTTTTTAAACAATTTTTCGTAGAACCATCCATTTCGAAGATATTTTGCTTTTTCTTAATACCAGTATACAGCGCCACTACCATGTAGCGGTGAATTCTGTAAACATATTCAAAATATAATTTACGGCAATAAGGACGAGTGTATTCTTTTACGATACGAAATGATAATTTTGCCTCATAATGCTATTCATAATAATTTCAATATCTATACCCCAAATATGGAGGAAGTCATGTGTTGGCCACATCAGATTTTTTTTTGGAAATGATTAATAGTATTTCATGACTTTGATATGCAGAAGGGCGGCAAATTTTTACCTTGCTTACACATATTTTTTAATTGAAACTGGCCCTGGTGCACCGAAACCCCCAGGCAGACGTTAACGGCGGCTTGCAGAATAGTAATGTAAGTGCAAAACAAACTATTAAAATGTTATTTAAGCAGCGCAAAGACAATACATAACGTATTATTATAATAACAATCCGTAAATACTGTGGATGGGAAACGGTAAAAGAATGACATAAGAATTTAAATTCGGCGAAGAAAACACGAAGGTGAAAAAGCAGCGAAAATGATACAGCTGTAGAGTTCCAATGAAAAAAAAAGGCAGTGAGATAATTCGAGCGGGCGAACCAAATTATAAGGCTCCGAAAAGAGAGGATACAACCACTGAATTGTAATAAGAATAGAACGGTCCTTGAAACGTCTTTAAGATCCCGTCTTTTCAGACCATCAGGCGAGCGATCGAAGTTTCTAGATTCACTTCAAAAAGGACAGCGCATAAAAGAATTACTGTAAAAAAACGACGATATTCCCTGGCAAAAATCCCGGATATATATCTTGAAAGATTAGTCTTTAATCTTTGCGGATCATTCGTTCCCGATTCGTGCGGGGTAATATATCGAAACCTCGATAATCGAATCAATATCTCCCAGTTTATTTCTTTTTTTAAACAGATAAAATTGAAAATTCCCGGAAATCGATCACGGTTCCAGGGCAAGAAGAACAGGTGGCCTGGTTTTAATTTATTTCCCACGGTATTATATTCCGGTAGGCCGTGAAGAGAAGTTCGCCTTTTTCTCCACGTATCTTACTTTTTAAAAATCTCATTTCCGAAGAAGGCCTGTACAGTTATGTCGGTTGCTGCAAAGGATCTTCGCTGTTTAAAAACAAACCACATTCTACGTTTTTGAATTTTGAGGAAAAAGAACTCAGAATGTGTTCGCCGACAATCCACTCACCTGTTCGAAAATTTCTTTTGCTTTCGTTTCCAAAACGTCTTTGGATTTTCTGTAATAGTTACGGAGGCTTAAAATCGGTTCCTGTTTTTTTTAGATTCCCAAGTAATTGGATATGCATCCGAAGAAGGAAATATGATGGATGGGAAACAAGAAGGTGGAGACTACGTAATAACAGCCTATTTCTGTAAAAAAAATAACTGCTTCGAATTCATCGTCAAATATGTTTTATTATTTTTTTAGATATATATCCAGTGGATCCTTAATAACACATTTCGAGTTTTCAGCAAGATGCGATACCACCTTGAGAGATGCATCGTTCGACCATTTTTAAACATGAACGGTGTTGTCATGAGGACATATGCAAAACAGATTGAAAAAAGATTCAGAGCGAGTGTAGACAGACTTTTTGAGTGGCGGGCCACATTCGCAGGTGTGAGTGTTTGGGTGGGCCTTATTAGAAGTCGCGAGTGGCTCTGCGGGCCAGTTGACAGTTTACGGCTATTTTCACATATGGTATAATTTATTTGGTGAAAGCTATCATAATATATTTACCCCTGCTTGTAATAAAAAAATTGGTATCAATCAACATCCGCCAATAGATCGTAAAAATTGTTGCTGGCAGGAAATTTCGTTAATACGATGACATACATATCATTTGCGAGGGTATCTAACCATACATTTCTATACTTATTATTATTAATATTATTGAAAAATTATTATTTCTCAAATAGATTTTTTTAAAATTTTCTCACAACCTATTTACAAAAAATATGATGTGGCCAACATGAATTTCTCCAAATTTGGGGTATAGATATTTAAATTATTATGAATAGCATTATAAGGCAAAATTATTATTTCGTATCGTAAAAGAATTGCCGTAAATTAGGTATATTTTGAATATGTTTACAGAATTCACCGCCACATGGTGGTGACGCTGTATACTGGAAATTAAGAAAAACCAAAATATCTCCGAAATGGATGATTCTACGAAAATTTGTTTCAAACAAAACTTGAAAGAAATATTATTCTCTACAACTTTGGCCCTTACGAAGATGACCAATTACCACGTTTTAAGGAGATATTTCACGGAAACCGAAAAAACCGATTATTTATAAATAATTCCTAAACAATAACTGCTATGGAAAATTGTTTGAAATAAAAAATGTATGAAATTACATTTTCTACATTTTTGTAATGGTCAATGTATACAATAATGATGTATTATCGGAGAAATATCGCAAAAACCGAATCGGGTTTCGAATAAACCTCGACTTCCGGTTAACCGGTATTGTCTAAAAACTTATTACGTCTTTTTGCTCATGCTAAAGTGTTATATATGAAATTTGGTAATGATATGGCAAGTACTTTTTTAGTTAGAGCGCCCACAATCACACACACAGAGAGACATCATTCCGAAAATAGTCTAAACGTTTAGGGACCTCAAAAGGTGTATTTCCGTTGAAATCTCGAAGTCGATTTCTTTCGTGATCACAATACTTTCCCATTACTACGTATGGATCAAGTAAAAGGAAAATAAACTTACCTTACTCAAATTTTATTTTTCCAAAAAAATATTCAGCTAAATATTTTCATAAAATAGAAATAAAACATTCATTCACCTTATAATAAAATTACTTTGTAATGATTATATTACCGAATATTGTTATATTGCAACTAGTAAAGTAAGTAAGTAAAGAAAACCCATCGATTGATTCTACTTAACGTAATTTTTTCCGAAGCCTTTCCACCGATTTTATTTAGGGGCTAGTAATGAAAAAAACCTTCGGAGAATACTGCCTGTAAGAATTTACTCCGGTCCAAACCGTAGTAGCTTTCGTTATAACACCTTTCGTTAAGCAACCCGAGCCTAAAACGTAGAATACGAACGTCAAGAAATAATCCCTTGACATCATAGGCGAATCTCGATTCGATCTCCTTTAAAAATAAAAATAAAAATAAAAACCCTTCGGAAAATCAAATAAAAGCCTTTCAAATCGAAACGTTGATCCCGACTGCTTCCATTCAGTAAGGAAAGCGCCTCCGGCCGAGAATGAGTTTCCAAACCGCCCTGCTTAGCAACCTGCCAATCGACGGTCGAGAGCGGGGGTGAACGATTTCCCAAAAATCGAAGCTTTTGTGTTAATCTCCGAAGGTTAACTAGTTTGGAGAATTCCTCCGAGCGTTTTTCTCTTTAAGATTCTCTCTCTCTCTTTCTGTCATCAATCCAAGCAGGTGTGACGGACGTATCATTTAAGAAAACTCGGCGGGGGCGAAAATGTACCGAAATGTACGTGGACCAACTGTTAAAAAAAAAAGAGATATTTTCGGCAGAGTCACGAAAGTGAATACGAAATTAAAGGAAATAGAAGGACGAGAGGAGAGGGAGTTAGCAAGTGGGAGAGAAAAGGAATCAATTCGCATTGTGTTCTTTGAAGAACGGGGAACGAGATAATGCAAAGCCGCAGTAAAAATAGAGCAATGCGATGCGAGAGGAAACGAGAAGATGATTCATTCGGGAAGAGAAAAAAGGGATGGTAAAGAGCGTGATGAGATGAAGAGGCGATGGAAATGTAAATGGGAATCGAAATAAGAAGGTTTTGACGGAGTGGGTGTTCTAATGAGAGAGAGAGAGAGAGAGATGCGGGGAAAATAAGAGAAATAAAGCAGGTAGAGGGTATAAAGTGGTATAAAGATGCAAGTCACTAAAAATATCACCAGGTAGAGTGCTAAATGCTTTGCGCGGACTTCATATTGTGTTCGTTCACATTGTATCGGGGAAATGTGGTTATCTCAGGCAGACATCTAATTCAACTAATGGTATTTGAGGATCCGTGACAGTCGGTACCGTGATGTCTATATCTAGACATTTTTGATTTTACCCGAAGTAACGTGCTCGTACATGTAGTAAAACGTTTCCACTGATTTTCCACTAATAATCCAAAAAATAAAATTCATCAATTTATTTATGAAACGGAGACATGTTGATACGAGAAACAGGCGTCGTCTATCGAGCTATAAGAACGCAAATTTGCCTGATGGAGCGCGCACGAAAATTAATATGAAATCGACGGTTTTTTTCGAGCGGAAATTCGTGCTTCGATATGCAAAATGCCGTTTAAGAATACAACCATTCGAGCGCTTTATAATCCCCTTGTTTGCATTTCGAAAAGGAGCCGTTCAAAGAATTACACGTTTTAGGACTGGCGTTAAAGTCTCCGATCTCAATTCGCATCACGATCGTGTTATTACATAACGGTCGTTGTGTTCCTTTTGATCCCTCACGCACTCTCGTTCGTCAGACATTAAACGGCATTAAAACGTTTCAGACCGCCCCACATCAGCATATTTTTTAAAACTTTTCGCTGCCTCTATACCTTACCCTCCCACCCCCCCCTCCCTCCCTCCCCTCCCGATCCACCCTCCGTCAGTCACTGATTTCTCTGTGCTGCCACCCTGGTCATCATTTTTAATTTTTTTATATTGCCTAACATGGCTAATTAAAATCAATTCAGTTTACGCATTTTTCCTCAATAATGTCTTAATGAAGCCCAGAGTTTTAATCACCAATCTTAATTTGTATGAATCTGAGTGAAACTAATTTTACCCATGGAACTAGTTAATAATATCAATATCGTAACTATCGAATGAAATTAGTAAATAATAGGTGGTTTGTTCATTTTTAGGTGTTATTATTTTTTTAACCTAATAGATTAAGCAAGCCAATACACCTTCACAACAAGGTATACAAAATGTGTCGATGTAATAAGGTATAGAAGAGCGAAAGAAAAGGCCGCATTCAGAACGAAGAAACTTATATTAAAATAAGGTATGCCTAAGAAAATGATAAAATGATTCGTACGGAGCGGAATCATGAACATTCAGGAAAAATTGTATTAAAAACTTGGAGAAGATATTTTATTATTAAATTACTCTACAAATTTTTATCGACATATGATTTAGTTCCAGATGATGGAAAATTTCATTTCTTTAATTGTAAAAATGGGAAATATTTCTAGTTTAGCTAAAATAAAACCCATATCTGAGCTGCCATGAAGGTTTCTGCTTTTTTGTAATTTGCTCCATAATCAATTCAAAGAACGTGGAAATTTCAAAGCTATGATAAGGACGATAAACTTAATTAGATATCTCGAGAAGATTATATAATTCACTTTAAAACATCGGTAGTTTTAATCACGAAGTTTTAGTTCTATAGAGGCCATTATTTAAAACTAGTGTAATGCCCGTTGAAATATCAACGGAAGAATTATAGATAGATAAATAGATAATTATTAGGTATTTTCATTTTAAATAATTAATATCACACTTTTACATATGAAATATTTTGACATATACAACATTTCTAGTGAATATTCTGTTATTGACGGACTATCTTTAGTTAAACTTAAAATAGTTGCCTCTCTTTCCCTCCCTCTCCCTCCCCCCTCTTTCCCCCTCCCCCCTCTACTTCCCTCTCCCCCCCTCCCTCTCGCTCCCCCCTCTACCTCTCTCTCGTATTAAAAGCACTCAAAGCACGTTTATATCCATAAGGACTGAATTAACAATATGATATAGAGGTCTAACAATGGAATTGGTAGGCAAGACAACATCCCCTTAAAATGGCAAGATTTCCTCAAACTGTGTGAATTAAACGTTTGCATTGAGAAATGTCGCAATTTAGGCGGAAAAAGATGAATAGAATAAGAACCTTTATAATGTTTTCTTCAAAACGGTTTATATCTGAAGATTTTTGGTCAATTCTTTCTAATTTTAATCTAAAAAAGAATGAAAGCCTGCACGTCGAAATGTCCCTTTTTACGTGTTACATTATGGGAAATGGAAATTATTTTCTGGAGTCGAACCTGGGGCTTTGATCTCAAGTTCGCTACATTAAAACGTTTTGTTGTTATATCATAATTCTATCCTGAAAATTTCACCAAATTCGGTTCAGTCGTTTGCGAGATATTAAGCTTCAAAAAGCATTACATGACAAAGTGAAATTGTGACACTGTCTTTTATAAGAAGATAGAAATTCGAGTTTAGAAATTTTGATACAGCCAGTATAATTTCATACTAAATTCTGCCGTTTTAATATAACTTTTAAATAATATAAATGCTATGCGTTATCTCCGTTGCATAAAATAGAATTTCATTAATCGTCAAATTTTAGGTACAAAGATCAACATATTCGCCTAGTATTTTCAATAGTCCTTATCATATAAGGCAAATAATTCCTTTATTCCTAACCCTGCCCTAAAATTAAAGGTAACTATTAGACTCCATATTATTTATTATAATAATTATAAAAACTATAATTGACGTATGGATAAAAAGAAAAATATATATCGGATGAAGACAACAATCCACAAGCTTGTCTTGTGATACGTTGTGATCGCTTTTGAAATAAAGACTCTAGGTGCTAGATAAATTTAAGATGAACATGAAAAAAAAAACATGAAGAAATTAATTTTTAAACATCTGTACAAAATATGAACAATAGATGTAAACCTATAGCTTGCACAGAAGATATACGGAAGTTATTTTTAGCGATAAAAAGATTTCTAAGTTTTATTTAAACGATTATAGAAGACGCATCAAACTTATTAGAGTAGGCAGTATAACTTTATTGCGAAAAGATCGTGCTGCATCAATAAATCCTTCTCCAAGGTTACATATATTGACGTCACCTAATAACGCGACAATAAAAACTACCGAACCGAAAACGAAGGACGACGTCGGTTCCGATAAAATTTTATTTTAAAAGGAGGAACGATCCCGAGAAAGAGTGTCCGAAGAAACGAGTTCTTTTTAAAAAAGAGAAGCTAGATTAGGTGGGATATAAAAAAGGTAGTGGGTGGGAAAGTTTGAAGGGGAAAAAAAAGAAGGCACGAAGAACGGAGGAACGCTGGGAGAAAAGAGGAAAAGCTAGTAAGGGAGATAAGGCGACGAATATGAGCGAGAAAGACGTCTAATAAGAAAGAAGACGGGATAAATTTTTGGAAATGGGAAGAGATTTTGAGAGTATGAAGGCGTCCGGGGAAGATATAGGGGGAAAATATGAAGGTAGATATAACGAGTACAGAGAAAGGAAAAAATGTTAGAGATATAGCGATAGGAGAGGAAGAGAGAGAGGAAAGAATGGAGGAATAGAGGAAATGGGACTGTGGGGAGTGGGGGAGGAAGAGGGAGAATCTGAGAAAGTGGGGATGCAGGAGGTGGAGTAGGTGTGGGAGGGCGGGGATAAAAGAAAAGAGAGAGAGAGAGATCGATGGACGGGAGAGAGTTGAGAAGAGAAAATGTAGCGAAACGGGAGAAGAGAGAGGAAGGAAAGAGACGGAGGAGATAGGTTGGTACAGCTTAATAGGGATAGATAGGTAGGGATTGGTAAGTGGGTAGAGTTAGGGAGGGATACTATGTAGAGCGGATTAGGTGGAAAGGGAGTAAGGCAAGTAGGGATAGGCAAGGAGGAATAGGTTGGTTGGGATAAGTAAGCAGGAATAGATTGGTAGGGATAGGCAAGGAGGGATTGGTAGGTAGGGATAGATTTGTAGGGACATGCAAGTAATAAGTAGGCAAGTATAGGCAAGGAGGAATAGTTAGCTAGGGACAGGTAGGTAGGTAGGGATAAGTAAGCAGAGATAGATTGGTAGGGATAGGCAAGGAGGGATAGGTATTCAGAGATGGATAGCGAGTTATAAATAGAAAATCATTTGTTGGAAGTGATTGATGGGCATGAATGGGTTTGCAGGGACAGGTAAGGAGGGACGCGAGGAAGGATAAATATAATAGAAAAGGAAAGTTAGGAGAAGAATAGGTGGACAGCAATCTGCAGGTGAGACTTATGAGAGGAGAGGACGAGGGAAATTGAAGGAGAAAGAGGTAGGGCGAGAGAGATAGATAGATAGATAAGCGTCTTTATTCGGGCGAAATTTATACCATAAGGTCGTGCGTGGAGCAGAGAGAGATAGGTAGATAGAGAGAGATATGGAGGTATATGATGGAGAAGGAAAAGTCGTGGATTGAGATGAGGAATAGGAGAGGTCTGGAAGGAGAAAGAGAGAGAGAGAAAAGAGGGAATAAGGTCGAAGGAGCGGAGAAAGGGAGAAAAGAGAATAGAGATGTGGGTGTTATAAAGGTGTGGGTCTCATCCCTATGGGTTTGAATCGGACGTCTGAATAGGAGGTTCTCTTTTAAGAAGCGTTTGGGATTTCGCACATCAATCAGATGATGGGCGTAACCAGGCCGGGTCCCGTCCGTCGTATCTCTCTCTTTCTCTCTCTCTACTTCCATTTTCATAGCCGCCACACCCTCTTCTTCTCTCTCTCTCTCCGTTCCCACCCCCTCCCCCCCCAAACCCTCCCCAATTCCACCCACGTCTACCAACTCACCTTCAACCCCTTATCCGTTTTCTATTTTATAAAACCCGCAGACGAATCGATCGGTCCGCTATCGCCTCGTCCCACGCGCGCCCGTGGAAAGCCGTTCTAGGCCCCTCTCGAACGATAGCTTTCTTTGCGGAGACGCACATATATACGTATATCGATGTAATGGAGGCGTTAAAAAAGATTCGTCGGGATGATCGGTATATTAGGAGTGGACACAAAAGGTTAGCGCGAATGCCGAAAGATAAGGCATTAAAGTATATTTACGTTGCTATTTCGAAGGATAGTAAATGATATGTTGTTGAGTTTGAGAGCCGTAAAAACGTCCGAGTCGGTTACGTGATTATCCTATATAGAAAGTAGCTTAATGGTCCGTCTTCGGATTGGATGTAGCAAGAATGGAAAAATAATAGTTTTTTTCGATTTGGTTGCCGCTTACGAACTATCGTCCATATCCCTGAGTTGGTCCAACTTTTGCTATAGAACATATTACAGAGACGGTTATGATAGCGTTATAGAGCAGACCATGTATGTGTCAATATGAGTATAGATGTTTGAGTCACGCAACGCTGCTACCAGTCAAATATCATGAAATTTTAGGCTAATATCATTTAAACTATTAGAATGTCATACTACTGACCCTGTTCGAATAATCTAGATTTAATATGGAGATTTTAGATTTCGATTTAACAGCTGACATCTAACAGATATTGCAATCCAACACGAGAAGTTATAATCGGGTCTGTTCAGCAGTCTAACTTTCCTTAGGAGTGGATTTGAAGAAATGGGTGCTCTACATAAACAAACCCATTTGTCATCAGTTTATAAAGGTATAGGTTTAATAGTAGATGATTTTAAGTGCTACGCAAGAAACCGTTTATAAATGCAAATAACTGAAAATATCTCTTGCTGACTATGAATTTACTTTTAAAAATCACGGCATATTAAAGGATATGAATTAATTTACCAACATTTATGACAATGTGATTTTGTATTTCATTCGGATTCTAAAATATTGGAACTAATACGATATGGTTTGAGAAGATTTTATGGGGAATTCCATGATTCGAAAGATTGAAATACCGCATTTTTGTATGAGTTCAGATTTCTTGGCATTCAAGGTGAAAAGCAATTACGAGCGACCCTGTGCGGACGCCCTGTGGATACTACTTGGTTTCCACCAAAAAATATCTATTTTTCATCTTAATTTCCAAAATGTACAAAACTTAAGGTCTACTCAAGGACCCTCCAAACCCTTCGAAGAGAAATCGGAAGCGAATGATTAAACGTAAAGAGTTATACATCTCTTTTATAGCCGTATTCTATCTGTGTTCTTCCACATTTATATGCTCACTAGCAGAAGTGCCCATTGAATTTCAACGAATTTAGTAAATCTAAAACTTCGACCGTGTAACATGTAAACATCGTAAGAATAACATAGTACACTGTTTTAACAGTCCAATAAAGCAAAAATGAAGAAAACCTGCCCGCATTTACCTATTTAGATGAATGAAGGAAGAAAATCTTGCACTATGAAAAATCGAAAATTACGTATAAATTATTGAATTAAGCTCTCCCTCCTATTTTTATCGTCATATAACCTATGTTACTCGTAGGATAAAATTGTATACCTATGCGAAGTTTCGTGACGATATATTCAAAACGAAAACTGTAAGTATAACCAGCAAGAACAAAATAATCAACAGAAAATGGATGGAACAAAGGAGCATATGAAATTAATTCATTTAACAAAAGACAAAAAAGTAAATAGAGAACGTTTAAGAATCATAGAGTGAATATTATCCTCCGACCATTAGCTCGATTCTCTCGTCCATGAGTTGTCTTACGAGAAAATTGTTTATATCAACAATACTTTGGAAACAATAAAACGATTTTTCCGATCACAATTTGTGGAAAATATACGTCTAATTACTTAAGTTACTTACGTAGTTTTAAAAACATTTTGCTTTGGAGAACTCTACGCCACACGAAAATATTAAAATGTTTATTAGTAATATTTCAATTAAAATCAATAAATATTAGGTTGTCATGTAAATAAAGTAAAATCGCACACAGAAATTGAAAAACGATATTACGTTAATGCTTTTCCAATATAAATGCATTGGACTCTCAACTTCGGCGACAATAGGAGTTGTTATGGTAGCTTATAATTGGTATTGTCATAAAACTGACAAAATCACGTATTTTTCTGATTCTAAACGCATTTTTACGCTAATTAGATCAGGCTTTGGATTGTATCTCCAACAAAAATAAACTTGGTTATTTTCTTCATAGAACCATTCAAGTCCCAAGTTCGTACCATATATCTAAGTAATTTTAAAATTCAAATGAAAATAATCTGCACTCATCCCTATGTTATTCAAATGAAGAAAATGAAAAAGAAAATATTTTTAAAAATTAGAAAGGTCAATCCAATCGTTGTAAAAACCTCACTACACAACTCTTTATTCCGGTTAAAATGACACCTTCCTCTTGTTTCTACGTGCTGTAGTTGCTGCGCCATAAAAAAACATACATACATACAAACACTTTTCTTTAAGGATATGTAGAGATGTATAGATATCCTGCTGTGAACCTGAAATTTCGGCCTGCGGCACGCAACTTAAAAAAGATTTGCCGATCTTCGTTACATCGAAAGATTAGTTCAAATAAATAGGTTAAACCTAAGATTTTTATCGTTTATAGATTATAGACATTATTATTTATTTTGGCAATTGCTTTATATAAAATCGCTGAATATAAAATGCCCCATTATAAACAACCTTGATATGGAACTGGATAGACGTTTTTGGGTCTGGTTTTGCACGCTAGTAGCGGTATTTTCCCAAGGCCGGTCCAGCACCTTGGTTTGATAACATAAACGAACTGACTTAAGTGATTCGATTGCTTGCTTAAAACAATTGCAGATATATAACAGTTTCCTCAGCGTGGCTCTTGAATAACGGAGATTTATACTGTGAAATTAACAACAATCATAGTGTCCTTCGATCAGCAGCAATTTTAATTTTCATAGATGAGACAAAAAAATCAAGTCAGAAATATTTAAGCATTCTTGACACATTAGTAAATTTACTGCAAGTAAACGTATGTATCACCAGCAAACGATTTTTATTTAAAATTAATTAAGATAAAATTTAGGGAAAAAAGAAGAATTTTGTAATTTCCCACATTGCAAACGGTTAGGGAAATTTATAAAATTATAGTTAAAATAGGAGCGCAGATGTTTTAGCTCGCTTTAAGGGTAGCAGATTAGAGTTAACGAGAGAATTAATTCCGTACATTTGAAATTAATTATATCGAACCTTGAGTTAATTTGTTTTTAAAATTGACGGTTTAAAAAAAAAGAGCGTACCGACGCGCACTAATAAAGAAGGCATTCGTACGTCTTTTTATATTAACACGCAGCACGACCGCAACATCCAATGCCTTCAAGGTTGCATAATACACAGGAACGCCTTTAGGATGGAGCGCAACGCCATCAAAACCTAATCGTTTGTTTCGAGTTTGTAGACGTTTAGAACACATGATACAAGACATTCCAAAGAAATCACAGAATACGGTGTAAATACGGAAATTATGACGTAGTTATTTCTGCATCACTAACATTTGCCTTGGAAACTCGTAACCGAGCACACGGAGATAAGAAACAAAGTTACTGTACTGCAATTTTGTCCGTAAACTCATGATTTTATTTAGTTCGTCAGGCATATTAAAAGGTGAATAAGGGAAAATTGCACTTGGTTAATGTTCCACTTTATTGGGGGAAAAGGCGACTAGTTTCAACCATAAAAATAGTCGTAATCAGGTAGGAAACAGTTTACATACATAGTATTTCCCTCCAATCACCAATTTCCTCTAGATACGAAGTGGACTGTGTTCTAGTCTGATGATGACTTTGTTGAAACTGACCAATAAAGTGGAACTTTTACTAAATGCAATTTGTCCTTACTCTCTTTGAATATTGAGTTCCTCCACACGAAGGCTTATTCATTACAATTTAAGCATAATAAAACTTATCGAACTTTAACACACATTTTTAAATAAATAAGAAGATAACACCCGTGATTCGTTCGCTCTAGCTTGGGAAAAACATCGAGTCATATTTACTTAGTCTTCCATGTCGCAAGTAGGCTAAAGCCAGGAGGCGACGAGCGCTACAATATTGAACCCACAATACATAAATTAAAATCCTAAAATTACACATAGTTATATCTAAAAGTATCTGAAGAGGTGTCAACACAACGTCAACTCGATTACTGCCCGGATACGCACAGATATTTCCGGATGCGGACACATTTACCAGAAGATTATCCAAAAGCGGGGAAAAAAATCTTTTTAATCCGAACGCTACGAGCGTCTCCAACGGCGACAACACGAAAGTCGTTGGGCAAGGCGCTTCCCTTCTCGCGAGATAACGTTTATTTTACCGTAGCGGGGTCTCAACCGTTGCTATGGGACCTAAACTCCGTAAGGCCACCGAGCGAGCGTATTGCACATACGAGACGGAAAACGGATGGAGATCTGAAGGGAGGAAGAACACTTAAAGGCTAGGCGCTAAGAGAACGAGGCATTCACAGGAGTACGTTTAGCGTCCAATCACGAATATTCGCTTCGATGGTGTTTAAAAAGTCGCGACAGGTAAAAGTATTTTGCGCCTTTAAAAAATAGGCCCTGTTTTCTTCCTTTCGGAGAATTTGCTCAACGTCTTATGACCGTCTGGAGAAAAATGTCTCCGAGTTTATTTATTAAAAAAAAAAAGATCTCGTGTTTGCTCAAGTTTTTAACTGCGGGAGTTTTTGGAACAGCGGAGATTTTATAAAGTATTGAGTTGTGTTTTATAACTGGATATATTCGGGTTTGTTTTGCTCCTTCGGTCATGGGATATATCATTTTCGCACATTTGGAAAAAGAAAATTAAATTAACTAGATAGCACTTTTAGGTTTTAAACCGTTGCTATATGATATCCACATGCACGCCACTAAAATATCACATAAGGGGTGTCACAAAATAAATATACGCACTGAAAAGAAGTTGAATATTTTTTATTATCCGAGATAACAACAAAATTCTAAATAAAACCTTTTGAAAGGCTTAAAGTTTTAGTTAACTTAATAATCAATCTTAAATTAATTGCCTGATCACAGAACTTCTCATTGAGTGACGTATAAACGTTACTGTGCTGGAATATGTGTTAGATAGTAGCTAATGATGGAACGCACGTAGAAGTTTATTAATTAGAATTGAAACATATTAGAGGTTATTTTGTTTTGAATTATGTTGTTATCTCAAGAAATAAAATAATAACCATTCGAATTTGTTTTCGGCACATACAATTTGGGACACCAAGTATATGAAGACACAAAAATTTAATCCGAAAAAACGTACGCTTCGGAAAGTTCAATTTATTAATTACAAATATCACCCACGTAGGATGGAAACATTTACCATCCGATGATCCATAATTCTTCTAATATTATGAATTTATATTGCCTGTTAGTAAGTGCAATATAAATTTTCTCGGTAGATATTCTATTAACCTTTTAATATATTTATTATTTCGCTATCACGAGTAAGTACAGAACGAAAGTTTCCATTATACGACGTACACCATATTTTACATTCTCGCTATTTAACTAGTTGATATTTTTACTATGTTACAAGGTTATATAATAGAATATCTACCGAGAAAATGGATATATAAAAAAATTTCTATTGCACTTATTAACAGGCAATATAAATTCATAATATTAGAAGAATTATGGATCATCGGATGGTAACCGGAATGTGAGCATAAAGTACTGTTAAGTTTATGAGCTAAACCCTAAACACGAAACCCAACTATAATTTCTATCGATTTGTCATAGTCAGTAGTATAATAAATGCAATTCATTTGTTATATTTACATAAAAATAAAATATAAGCATAAAAATTAATAAGAAAATTACCAATGTCGTTCGTTAAATCTTTATCAACGATCTACAGATTACGCATTTGGAAAGAATACCTCTAAACGTACTTTAAAATGTTCAATCTCTTACCGACCTCATTTCTAATACATATATAACTTTAGATATTTTGTTGACATTTAGGAATGCAGAGCTGGATGAACGGCACTTTACTAGTCGGTTCATAAACAACTGATTCTCGCTGGAAAAAGATACTATTTATAACTGCAGACCTTTAGACATAAATACCACTATCTCAAGAGTGTCGAGACGTGACCGGGCTGGACTAAAAAAGGCCTTAACTATAATCCCCTTTAATTTACCCGCCATGTTTAGTCCCAAAAGACAAAAAATACACTTGTCCTTGCGGTTAACGCAGGCAATACGATTCTAACCGGATTGGACACGGCATCGAAATCCCGTGTATCCATCGGCACCTACGCCCATATCCCTCCCGACTTACCCCCCTGGTTTCAATTCACGCGCGGCAAACGCCGACAGAGAATCAAGGTTGTCTTGGCAACAGTCTCATCATCCCGCGTGGGCATACACATAAGACAACGCTTTTAACACTTTTATAATATCCCACCCCAACCTCCCACAAAGGCGTAGGAGTGCTTGGGCGTATTCATAGTCTACCTCAACTGACACAATGGGTCTCTTCATTGGAATTGAACTGCACTCTACAGGATGACTATGCATAACACCGGTTGGTTATCTTACTTTTTACTTTTATTTTATAGTGGTTTAGGATGAGAGAGGGAAAAAAGGATCCCCCGATTGTGGTGCCACGG
This sequence comes from Uropetala carovei, assembly GCA_036926305.1. NCBI lineage: Eukaryota > Metazoa > Arthropoda > Insecta > Odonata > Petaluridae > Uropetala > Uropetala carovei. The sequence goes on along the minus strand of JAXCHB010000015.1, from coordinate 3,744,585 downwards.
GGATCTCGACGGAGCAATTTGAACTTCGTCACAGCGTCATCGCCGACAAAGAAAGCTCAGGTTAAGGTTTCCAACACCCGCGAAATTGGTTTCCGTGGAAGTTTCATGCCTTCCAGGAGGGGAAAGATTTCATAAGCGGGCGTCACGCCGAGTTCTTATTACCCAATAAAGTATGCATTTGTTTGGCTATATTAGGTTATTTTTATTCGGCGAGACCTAGAGGAATTTTTCATTTTTTACCGCGGTGGAGAATGAGAAGAGAATGCTGCTTTCGATGCAATTATTTGAGTACTTCATACCTCTGGGAGAGAGTTTTTTCTTTCGGATGGAAACTGGAGCAATAAATAATAAACAATTTCGTTCTCAATGGCGTCCGCCATGGGTAATCTGTTGCGTCAACCAGAGATTTTTTTAAATGAATGTTTCCAACTGTATGTATAAGACGTAAGTTTTAAGTATCCTCGAATTTATTAACCGTATGAATGACATACCTCGATCCTTCCTTAGGGATATGTAGGAATTACGTTCTTAAACGAAGTAACTTAAAAGGGTTTTGCTACACTTAAATAATTTACGATATGTACCAAGGTGAACGGAAGAAGTGGAAAAATTAATGTCAAAAAATTTAATTTGATTTACGATATTCATCGATTACGGAAAAATAAATTTATCGTGAGCGCTGGCGAATTGGCATTTATGTGTAAACTAACCGTCCAAAATAATTTCATGAAGATTTATCTAGTTCACCTCACCGGTGAAATAAAAAAAAAACAATGTTACATCAATAGACAATAAGTTTGGGAAAACTAGATGCACATATCGGCTACAAAGCAACGGTCATCATGATAACGTATTATAAACGAGTAGTGCAGGGGCGTGCAACCTACGGCCCGCGGGCCGCATCCGGCCCGGTAGAGCATTTTACGCGGCCCGCGAATATTTGGTGAACATATGGTCTGCGATATTTATTACAGGCAATTTTGTACATTTTAAGAACTACTGTTGTCATAACACATATCCTGGAGAAGTTTTTACGGTAAAAATGGTTACAACTTTATTTTCATATAAAAAATTTCTCGAGTAAGTTCTCATCCGGCCCGCCAAGGTACTTGCGACTTCTAATCCGGCCCGCCAAAGCACTCACATGTATGAATGCGGACCATCCCGTAAAAAGGTTGCACGCCCCTAGAGTAGAGTCGCACGCCGTGGAGATTTGTTCCAATAGCGCAACTGACGATCTGGGAAGACTTTGTATTTTGATTGCTCGTTACATTTGAAAATTTTTTTATGCGGTTATTCCGCCACACATTCACTCACTAGAGCCTCGTTTGTAAGTGGCACCAACGTGAAAATGTACGAAATTTCAGCTTTCCATCTTTTATAACTTCGAAGATATCTAGGAAAGAAATTTTAATGGGCCACATCCGACGCTGTTATTTTTCATAACTGAAATCTATAGAAAAAAATCAGTACCAAATATTAGACCTGTATTATTTACGGTTTCGTCACAATTTCAATTTAAGCAAGTGCACAAACACAGACGGTAAGTGAAACTATATGAGTATTTTTTTAAATGCGCTAAAAAGAACAAAATATTTTTTAAAACCATGACTATCATCTGGTTTATAAATGCCACTGTGGTTCCGGAAAATTATCCTCCCCCCCCCTACCCACACAGAAACTTCGTAGATCTATTTTGCCGCCGTAGGAACAGTTCATCGATATGCTTCACCCATGTCACGAGAAGAAGCGGCTTAACGTCCTCCACTTTACTTGACGAGACGACGCCGGAGGATTCACAGAGAGCCTCTGCTCCATCTCCAAACTCGGTTGCACCTGCCGCTCGAAGCCTTTTGAAATGCACCTGTGTATCTCGCGGGTTCCGCCCATACTCACAGCTGCAGCTGTCGTCTGGACTAATTATCGGGCTAGCTCGGAGATGCAGGAGAGAGCCTTCCATCATCCGAATAAATGTACCCTTTCTCGTTAAAAAACGGTTCAAAAATAGAAACATACCGTTGCACTACGCCATGACCGTTTTACCTCTCGGTAAATTGCGGTAATCCGAGAAAATCCGTATATATCCCTAATGGATGGAGTTATTTAGGTCATTTTAAAAGCAGTTCTTTTTCGTTTAAAATCTCTTCAGCGTTAGTAAAGGGAAATTAACCATTTTTTGATCGAAATCATTCTCCAGAATTAAGTCGATTTTCGGTTAAAGGATGTGAAAGACAAGATGATAACCCCCGAAAGATGAGGCACTAATAAAACCCACAGCAGAATAGTTTTGCGTAATTTTTTCGCTTAAACCGAGCGGAAATTTTATCATCTCTATATTAATAATGAGCTACATTTGTTATTCCGTCTCCTTGAGAAAGAGCTACATATTTTTAAGGGAGAGTGAGGGAGAGAGGAGAACGAGAGGGAGAGAGGAGAATGCTACGGGAAGAGGGAGGGGGAATGGGAAGAAGAATGGGAGGTAGATGGAGAAAGGAGAAGCGTTTTAACTGAAATTTAACACTTCATTCGCAAATAACCTTGATTTTTAAAGGGTAATTACACTAAAGTGATGATAATAATGTCTAGGTCAATGACTACTTAAAATATTAAAGAGTTTATTATTACTTTTTGCTAAAAGAAGGAAAAATCTTTCAAAAAAAGAAAGGATTCGCCCACTTTCAATACATTATCAAGAAAACTCTCCTAACCATAACTGAGATAATACACCCATCGAAGTTTAAAGGAAATTACCAGCGACCTACTGTCGATAAAGACTGCTTTGCATCTGAATTGCGCCTCTGCTGTCGACAGCTGTTGGGTCTTCGCCATCTATGTTCCTAGATATAAACCCATTTGTGGTTCATCTATGTAGGACACAGTAAAACCTCAAAAAAAAATGTTTTTGGGAACTTTTAAGAATTCTAAACAGGACTCGGTCAAAGAAATCCGAGATCAACTTTTAAACTGAAATCACTCATTAATTTTCCTTCGCAGCTTATTTGGATGAAAATCCCAATAATGAAGATTTCTGATTTTAGACAATATGGCCTTTTTGTGTAGGAAGGACAAAGTTTTTTTCCTAGATATTTTCGTTTACACCAATATTACGTCTGGGGCGGGAAAATCGTCAAATGGTTAACATTATTAAAGCAAAATGGCGCTGGAATATACCAGTTTCTTCGATCACTCATAGAAAGTATAAAATATTTTGCACTAACGCGAGACAAAAGGAAGCAGAGGAGATTCACTTGCTCCCATTTGATGACGCTATTCTCGAATAACTAACAACAAATTTTGGAGGCTACGGCGAGGTTTAAGCTTGGAAATAACTTATCCTTAACCTCATATTGCAATGTTTAAAAATTCACGAAGAGGGAGGGAGAGAAAGAAAACGATAACACAGACAAAAACACGCGTGCACGAAAATAAAAAAAACTCCAAAACCCGTTAAGAGAAAGGGAAAAAATTATAGCAAAAAAAAACCAAAAATTAACTAACTGAATGAATGGATAAATAAATGACTATAATTATGACGTTTAAAGCCCGTCGTTGCTCTGAAAGTATTAATAAATACCGGATAGTACGTGTCTTTAATTCATCCACCCAGCTTTCGCGTAACCATTCCAGCAATCCGTTAATTAACATACCATCCACGACCCAATGGAAAAAGGGGATAAATCGAGAAAAAACTGCAACAAAGCCTCCATTAAATGACCCGTAATAAAACGTAGAAACGCGAGAAAAATCACAACAAAGCTTCCATTAAGGATCCGCGCCTCTCTCTCTCTCTCAAACTGTTAAAGAGGGAAGCAAATTTAGCATATTCCAAAAGTCTTATTAAAATCCCTTATTTTATTAATATTTGAAAACTATGATAGCTCACCCACGATGGCGTCAAGGTCCCTCTCATTCTCTCTCTCTCTCTCTCTCTCAATACGGGGACCTATTCTTAAGCCCCTCATAATTCATCCCTACGTCACCATTGATACCGTAAATCAAACCGCGGATGAATTGCCTCCCCGCCACACACACACACAGACACGGGTTTGCCTCCCCGCCACACACAGACACGGGTTAAGGGCGGTTTTTTCCGTTCCTACCAAACAGACAGAGTCTCCATAAATCATGGTATCATCAAAAGAGAGATGCGTGGTACGGGAAACCTATCCTTTCCTCGCCTCCTCCGGAAGAATCTTCAATGAGTTCTCCATCTCTCTCTCTCATACGCCACGCTGCAATACCATTTACGTCGCAGATTGCATTTTAATCGCTATCTCTTTCTCTCTTTCTCCCTCTCTCTCTCTTTCTCTTACTCCGAGAGGAATGCGAGGCTGAAGCGAAGTCGATCGCTCCTCCTCTTTCTTTTTTTCTTTTAATTTCTCAATCTCTCGATTCCATTTAAGGATCCTTTCGGTGGGCATAGGGAGGTGTGGTTGATTCATTTCTCGCGTGCGTGCCAAAATATATAAAATGGGTGTAAAAAAGGAGGGCGGAACGGAGCGATGGGTTTTATTTTATTTTTATTTTTTGCAAGTGCGCGACAGCCTCGCACGAGGATAAAGTGCCATCTTTTTTTTTAATGGACGGTAATGCGTTAATTGTTACGCATTATTATTATTGTAAATAAACGAGAGTGACACGATATCGGTGGCGTTTCGAAGGGGTAAACCGTCAAACGGATCGCTACTTAATTCTTTACTGAATTAAAATTTAGAGCGAGTAGAATTATGATAATTTAATTAGCGATTCTTTCTTTCGAGTCGTAACGACTCGTGTGATTCACTGGCGGATACAAAGGGGATAATGGAGATCTTTATTAAAATATTATCTGAATTCATGTTTATATATTATTGGAATTCTATAAATATCTAACCAATTTATAATACATAATGTATATTTATTATAATGAGACCTTATCATCATAAATAAATATGCCATTAAAAATATTTGTTTGCTTAAGATATGCACTTAGATCCACCTCTGGTGTGTTCATTATTTCTCCTAAGGAAAAGTACACGAATTATTTTCCTCGCTAAACGGTGAACGAAACAAATGTTAATGGCTTTTCGTCAGTGCTTCATTTTGTTCGATCCAATAAAGAATCTTGATTTAGTCTCGCGTTTCTGTTTAGAGCCGCATTATTGGCTTATGATGTCGGAGTCGGATGTTTATCTATAGTTTTAATTGCAGGAGTTTGATTCTGCGAAAATATAGTTTGGCGAGCGGTTATTTTGTTGGGTGAGAACGTATCTGAGATTTTCTAAAACTATTTTTTCATACGAAAGTTCAGCAAGGCAGAAATGAACCACTTGAGAAATTTTTATTAGCTTTGGTATTAATAATTTCCTTAATTAAGTGATTTATATAGCTATAATATTTAGAAAATGGAGAGTGTAAGGCTTCGGCAATAAAAACTACAAAATGACAATTAGAGTAGTAAAAACCACTGTGCATTATTATATAGCGTAATAAAGCATGAGCCATTCAACCAAACATTAATAAATATCCTATTTCAAAAAGTCTTCTGATTTTAACTCATATCTATTCCGGAATAAATATTTTTATCATTATGTCCATTTATGTTTAATTACAGTTTTGTTCACTTGTCTGTACGACCTCATTATCTTTAGAACACAAAAAACAACGTTTATATTTAAGCACGGGAGATAGAAACAGTCGACGGGCAAAAACTGTTGATTCCAACAATAAAATTTTATCCCTAAACTTCACATCTGATTTTATTTACGAAGGGTAAAAACCGGAATTTAATGGGAATATATTCCATACCCGATGCTTGAGAGCAACCATAAACCTGTTTTCTTTACTTACTTAAAGTTTACGTAAATAACTTCTGCATAAGCCACTGTATTTCATTCTGGAATTGAATAAAGCAAGCATAATATTTCACCAGCGATTCTATTTATAATTATTCGTTTGCGTTGCTTGGATACGGCCCGGATACGACTTTGGGAGACAATATCAACGCTTTAAAAAATACGTATTATTATTGGCGAGGAAAACAAACAATATTCCCAAAGGTTTAATTAAAATTATCTTTTCCTATATTTCGAGCGTTAATTACAACAGCCTTCAATGACGCAAAATGGTTCATAACTTCAAAAACGTAAGAAAAATGACTTGATTCTGCCTTGAAGTATGTCGGTTAGATTTGTCGCATCAAAATGATTTTTTCGCACCCAACGATAAATCCGGCAAAATAACGTACGCAATTTCACATTTATAAATACCGTATCCGTAGCGATAAAAACGTACATATTCGGGCGAGGCCAACGAGATAAAAAAAGTGAGACCGTGTTCGTTTTTTTTTTCAAAGAAAATTCCTTCCTCGATGCGTACCTACCGATAAATCCGTGCACGATTCCGGCAATAAAAAAATCTAACGGATCACGAGACAAGGAGAAAAAAATGGAAAAAGTAGCGACCGTTTCTGCGAGAAATTTATATCATTAGCATGCACGGACCGCCGATATCGTTCCGTGAAAATCTTAAGAGGCATGGGAGAGGGATATATCGAACCTGATCAGACGCTAATGAGCTGGGAATGGGAGCGCAATTGGTCCTCCGGGTCCACTCTCCTATCGCTCACTCTCCCCTCCCTCACCCTCCCCATCTACACACACACACACACACACACACACACATCCTGCAGAGTTCCGTTCGATCCCTGACGCACATTTCTCGTACATCCTTTCGGGCCCTCGTTAAACACGCTTTCATAAGGAAAATGAGGTCCGCGTTCAGTAACAAAAATATTCATCGACATGGTAAGGCCAATAACGGCTTATGTAATGTGCAACAGAAAGTCCAGCACTCAGAGAAGATAGGAATAGTTATATACATGAAATTGTCTTAACCCTTCGGCAATGGTTCTGAGAGATACATGACTCACATTTTTGTTTACTACTCGTGACTCACTATCTTGTGGACGCTGTGAGTCACAGTACCTTTCACCCACTTCTCTATGCATCTCTTGTCAAATTTTGGTCAGCTTAGCTCAATTCGTCTTATTGTTAGTGTCGGTTTTCCACTGCAGCGTCTCGGATCGTATCTCCCAGATACGTTGCGTGCTCTTACGTTAGTGTTGAAGTAGAGTGAAAGCCCCTGCAATATTACGAAAAGAACTAGGTTGACTCAGTATTGTTGTAAATTTTGTGATTCATATATTTGTTTAGAACATGCCAATAAAAATAATAATAAAAAATATAATAAAATAAAAATAATCAAATATACCATCACTCAAAATGCAATAATTAATTAATACTTGGAAACATTTTCTATATAACTGCAATTAATAAAAAATAAGCAGAAACTGGAGATTTAATATTTTATTATTTTCAACGGGTATCTGAGAGGGTAAAAAAATAAAATCAGGAACTTTGACAAGTGTAAAAACATTATAATTTGCATTAGAAACATGATGTATCTCACAGATACATGTGTGTGCTGATGTCTCTGAGGGCATTGCGTGTGCTGAAGGGTTAATCATTCCCATAATGATAATGGAAATAATAAGGGTCAGAGTTAAGTGGGAATTTCGCCAAATTTGGCCCCATTTTACACGCGCCAATATACTCATCATATTGCCACTTTGGTACAAGGTTGGGAAATTGTACTGTATTAACTGCATTCTTCTTTGCTACACACATTATTCTCTCCCTCTCTTCCTCCTTTTCCCTCCCTTCATATCGTCCTCCTTTTCCTCTTCCTCCCTCCCTTTCTCTTCCTCTCTTTCACTCCCCCCGTCTTCCTCCCTTTCTCTTCATTACTTTCACCCCTCTCTATCCCCTCTCACTCCCCCCTTCTTCCCTTTCTCCATCTCCCTCTCTTCCTCCATCTCTCCCTCTCCTTCCTTCTCTTTCTTTCTCTCTCCCTCCGTTTTTTTTTCACTCCTCCCTGGTTTTCCATTATATCCTATCTACTTGTATCTCTCTCTTTCCGCTTAAGGAAGGCTTATACCAATCCACCCCTTTTTATTGCAAGGGTCATTTCCAGAGGCAGGCTACGTGCATTTTATCCGCCTCTCCAATCTACAATTTCACGTGTTTTCCGGGAATAAAAAGAAAACGAAACCCATAGCTTTTATTGAGGGTAATTAACTACACCTGAAATTTTCCGGCGGGGAAATTGAGATAGCGAATGCGTTTCAGCATTCGTGCTTGATGGCCGTATTGTCTCACGTTTTTGCGTCTTTTGGAAAAGTAATATTGCAAATAAATATGCAAAGGCTTTGTTTCGAGGATTTTTGTCTTGGTCGGCTGCTCGCATTTTTTAAAAATCGACTCTTGAATGTTTTTCGGAAATGGTTTCACCGAACAGGAAGAGAATACGATTACACGGGTGTTTCAAATCAAGGTTATCTTGCGTGTTAGTCTAGCGCTTGGATTAATTCCGTTGAAAACGACACGTGTTATTGGGCATAAACCTCAGCCGGTAATTTTCGAAATTTATTCATTAGACTGACTCATTCAATTGATCCCTCAAAAAAAAATCATGCTGGAACGAATTAATATATTCTTTAGAAAATCGTACATGATTAATAGATACGTTATTCTCTGGCATCCTGTTGATAAGAGATATAAGGAAAAACATTTGGGAAGATTTAAAATAAATTGTGGATGTATTAGGCTCTTGTCGCAGTTAAATAGCTCAATTTACATCTAAAATCAAATTGATAAACTATGTCTTTCCTGTACACATAAAAAATTATAAAAACCAGGCGGGTATTTTAGCTACAAATCAGTCGTCATCAGTGGTGAGTCAATCATCGATTAATCACTGATTATGGCGGCTTCTTTTTAGCCGAAATGCGTATCTGGTTTACCCATTCTCTTTTATTAACATTTGGAGATGCTTATAGTTTTTCAGCTCAACATTATGTCTAAACATCATTTCTAAACATTTTCCCACGTTTTCTTACCAGCAAAAACATGTTTATTTGATCAATAAACACACAACAATCTGTCCATCTGTAGGTGCACGATCAACTTTTTTCTTATATGATATATGAACTAAATTCTTTTCGAATTACTATATAGCTCTTATCAACCATATTATCCACCGATTGGATGTTACCTGTAGTTCATAGATTTCCTCTGGGTGTCTTCAAAGTCAGAAAATTCAAAATTTTGAAATGGTATTGTATCCAAACTACATAAGCTGGAGGTGTGAAGTTTTCACGGATGCTAATGTCTAATGAGGATCTCCATTCCAATGGCACGGATTAGTCCTCACTCATAAGGGAAAGAAACCCTAAAAATATTTTGTAAAACGTGCTTCCACCCCTTGCCCTAACAAGGGTATATTACTTGTTTCCATAATGCTATAGTACAGCGTGAAATTTAGCCGTGGTTAACGGGTTTCTCGTCCATAATTTCACCCTAGCGCAAAATTTCGCGTGTTTCGTCGAGAGATAAATCATCCATCAGGTTGTGTGCCGATATTATGCGCTCATTTTAATAATGCATAGTTACGTTTCTAATAAATCCTTTTCGCGCGTCGAACGAAAGGACGTGATTCATTACCGATACCGTATCCCACTAAGTAATGGTATCGTTGATTAACGGTCGGGTGCATGAAGGGACACAGAGAGAAAGAGAGAGGAGAAAAGAAACGACAAGGACCTCTTCGAGAAATGCAGCGAAAATAAAACCCTCAAGAAACAGCTGGGCGGCGCCACGCCTTCCAGTTCAAGGCGAACGGAGAATTTCTTCTTTTTTATTTTTTTTAATTAGATCAATTAAAAACCTTTTGAATCAGATTACTTTGTATACGCCTCTCTCTCCATTATAAAAACCGACCGGAGTTATCCATCTTGGAGATAAAAAATAATGAGCAGCCCAATGTTATCATTTCTATTTTTAGGAATGCTGACGTTAACAATTGTTTCGTTGGAAGCTGCGAAAATATTTCCTTTCATGTTTATTCATTAAGAAACGATTTTTCAAGGGGTTATATATTTTAAAAATCAAGAGATCATATGTTAACGTTTTTTATATCGTTGATAAATATTTTATCTGACTGATCTAGGTGATAAAATGTCACCTTCTCCATTTAAATTATAAACTGAAGTCACGCCTGTCTCCAGAGAGAGAGAGAGAGATAAATAAAATAAAAGGGCTCCTTTTTTCTCTACTATCCATGAAAAACTCAACGTTTGTCTCGTTTCACGGGATCCTCGAAACATAAATAACTTTGCATACCTTTCCGCCGTTTGCTCGCTCGATTCAGATTAATACAAACGATTTTCCGTTTTGTTGGGTTGTCCTGTCTTCCTCACTCCACAATTAATCGAAATACAAGCGGAGAATTCACTCGAGACGATTTACTTTTCCTTTTCACATATTAATTTACAATAATAAAGCATTCGTACGCTGGCTCTCTGATTTAATGGAATATGAAAAAAAAACATGATTCAATAAGAAAGGATAATGAATGGATGCTATTACATATTAAGCTTTAATATCTTTAATAAATCATTCATTTCGTCCATTAATTTTTACGAAACAAATATTAGGCTGTAGCGCCATGTTACTTAAATTATTTAACAATCCATTTGCGTAAGAAATAAAAGAAAAAGTGAATATATAAATATCCGTAATTAGCATTGCTGTGAAAATAGTAAAACAAATTAGCTTCCTTCGACGAAATCAGATAAACATTAAAAACGGCATAAGCGGTTACGTTTTAAAAATAACTAGGTAAATCGTTGTCAATTCGGATCTCGGAGTTAAATCCTGATCAGTTTTAAAATAAAAAAACCTCAGAGGAATAACGAGTTCTCGTTCTCGTAACGTGGAAACATAGCTATTTGATCAGAAGTTGCGAGAAAGGGATTATAATCTTTAGTAAAGGACAAGGGTCTCAATGAGGGGGTAGGCACTTAAGAAAAATGCAGTCCCTGGAACTTAGAAAGAGTCTATGTACTATTTTAAAAATTTCGTGAAACAATCTCCAAGTCAATTACTTATTTTACTTAATCTTACATTAGTCAGAGCTCCGTCCTTCGGAAGGGAAGTTAAGAAGTTGGCCCCCTTTGTAGTCAGTAGTCTAATGCCGGCACCGGGTTTCCATCCTCCTGTGTGGAAGACAACGGGGAACCACCACTTTAGACATATGTTCTACGGGGGTCCCATAAGTCTGGAATCATAGGACTCGTTCTTCCTTACTCAGAAACATCTTGGGCCTACAAAAATAAGAAAATTATGAATTAATTATTTTTCCCTATGATTCCAGACGTATGGGACACCCTGTATAGTCAGCAAGACTATAAGGCCGGCAGTACCGATAATGACGATACACATTTTATTAGCTTATTGAAATTTAAAAATATATCTGAACTTCCATGAATATTTTCATTACTATTTAAAATATGCAGTAACGAAATTCAAGAAATCAGAATAACTCGTTTCGAAATTAATGATGTGGAGGAGCTTTCAAACAACCAGATTTACTTCCATAATTACGTTTATCCGTCCAAATGTCATCCATCACCGAATATTCCTTCTTGACAAAGGCGTTATAGTACCTATTATATATTAGAGTAAGTGTCCGTCAAAAATAACGCAACACAAGTTTAAATAAAATATTTTATATGCTCTAAACAAAAAATAGAACGGTGAATTTATTCTAATTTTAATCTGCAATAGAATGAATGCCTGAGCGTCGAAAAATCGCATTTTAAGTGTTATCTTATGGGAAACATAAACTATATATCCTGGTGTCGAATCCGGGTCTTTTTCGGGGCTCACTTTTCGGGATTGACTTTTAACGCGTGATTGAAGCATTCCTGCGAAATTTAAATCTTCTACCTGGTCGGAATGTTTGTGAAAAAACATGTCAAAAAAAGCGCTACACGCAGAGTGACAGAATAAAGGTTTTATATGAAGGAACTATGAATACAAATAGAAAAATAGCCGCAAAAAGGATGTAGCACAGGTATGGGAAGAAAACATTAAGGAACTATATAACAAGCAGGCAGAATCGGCACAAATAGAACTGGAAGAAGAGGATAACATTGGAGAAGACAACTTGGGACCAATAATAATGAAAAGCGAAATAGAAGAGGTGATACTGGAACTGAAGGAAGGGACGGCTACAGGTAGCGATGGAATACCGGTAGAGATACTTAAAGTCATGGGATCGGAAGGACTAAAAGTGATTACGAAACTAATTAAGATTTACGATTCGCGAGAGTGTCCTCAGGATTTCTTAGATGTAATAATGATCCCTCTAAAGAAGAAGCCAAAGGCAATGAAGTGTAAAGGCCACAGAACGATACATCTACTGTTACACACTTCGAAGATCATCACGAGGATTCTTAATAAAAGACTAGAGAAACAAGATCGAAGAAATAGTAGGGGAAGATCAATTCGGCTTTAGAAAAGGACGAGGAACCAGAGATGCTATCGGTGTAGTGAGAATCATATCAGAAAGGGCAATAGAGTACAGTCAGGATTGCTTTGTATGTTTCGTCGACTGGCAGAAGGTATATGATAGAGTAAATTGGGTAATGTTGATGAGGATATTAAAGGATATAGGTGTAGACTGGAAAGACAGGAGACTGATCAGGAATCTATATGTGAATCAAGTTGTAAAGGTCAGGTTGGAGAATGCGGACACCAGCGAAGTACATATCGGTAGAGGAGTAAGACAGGGCTGCTGTCTATCGCCGATTCTATTCAATATATATGGAGAGAGACTAATGCAGGAAGCGTTAGAAGGCACGGGAGATTTCAAAATCGGAGGAAGGATTATAAGAACAGTGAAATACGCGGATGATCAAGTACTTCTAGCAAGAAAGGAAAAGGAACTCCAGAAAATGATAAATAGACTAGTAATAACAGGCAGAAAATACAGTATGGAAATAAATACAGAAAAATCCAAGGTCATGCGAATATCAAGTAAAGAAGAAGAAAATTTGAACATAAGTATCGGAGGAAATCCATTTGATCAAGTTTCACACTATAAATACCTTGGAAGCATCATAACGACAGGAGCAAAATGTATCGATGAAATTAAAACTAGAATAACGAAAGCAAATGCAGCTTTCAGAAGAAAGAAACCCTTACTAACGGGGAATATAAAGGAGGATATCCGCAAGAAGTTGATAAAATGATATGTATGCAGAATAGCTTTGTATGGGGCAGAAACACGGACGCTAAGGAAAAATTATATTAAATACTTGGAAAGCTTCGAAATGTGGACATGGGGAAGAATGCTGAAGATAAAATGGACAGATAGGGTGAAAAACGAGGAAGTACTATGAAGAATAGGAGAGAAGCGAACGATTATACAGATTATCAGAAAGAGGAAGGCGAACTGGATTGGGCATTACCTGAGGAGAGTGTGCATGATTAAAGAAGTGCTAGAAGGAAAACTGGATGGAAAAAGAGATAGAGGTAGGAAAAGGATTCAGCTGATAGATGACTTGAAAGGGAAAGAGCTATCAAGACGAAGGAGATTGCGGACAACAGCAGTATACGGAGAACCAAGTTTAACCGTGAATAATCACGGACCTGTATACGGACAGACTACCTATGATGAAGATGAAGTATTATATGTATTATATAAATTTTATATATGTACTAGTTTTCCTAGTTCCTAAACCAGAGTCCTAACATTTTATTGAAAATCCAAAGACCTCGGAAATCAGACCCGATAATATGGCAACACGAGACTATCTCTGTATGTTAAGGTCATAAAATCCACGCTAGAAAGAGAACACAAAAAAAATCTACATAAAAGCCAACCTTTCGCGCTTTCTCGCCTCACCCATAATCTTAACCCATTCTTCCCATTACCTCTTTTTTTATTTTTCGACAAATACCTCCCACAAAACATCACACGCACGAACACACCCACCACTTTCCCTCTCTTTACTCCCTCCCACCCTCCTCCTCCTACGCCGCCTCCACCGGAAACCTCCTTGGACCGTGAATGGAACGATATCGCCCCGCCCAATCTCCAAGAGGAGGAGGAGGAGGAAGCGGCTTCGATCTGTCCGCTTGATAGCATCCAAACCCATCTTGCGAGGCGATGTACGAAGCGATGCGAAGAGAGCGGAATGAGGGTGGTCATGTGCCACGGTGGAAAAGGGGAAAATGGAGCAGAGATATGGAGAGAGAGAGGGGGGGAGAGAGAGAGAAAGGAGATGGAATGAAAAGATAGGGAGAGAGAGAGAGATAGGACGGAAGGGAAAAAAAAGAGAGGAGACGTACGGAAAAGTGTGGGGATGACTAATAATGCACGGATTTCAACGTGGAGATGAATAAGGGGAGATAAAAAAATAAGGAGGAAGTTGATAAGGGGAAAGTTGATAAGGGGAAAGGGAAGGAGAACGAAAAGGAGGGAAAAATCACCGTCCTGTCCTTCCTCCTCTTTCCCTCCTTTCTCCACCCTCTTCTATTTCTCTCTTCTTACCCTCTCCCACCTCTCTACCTCTTCTATCACTACTCTCTTTATTCAGTCTCTTCTTCTTTTCTCCCTCTCCTCCCCCCCCCTCCCCCCGCGAGTGCCAAGAACAAAGAGAAAGTACGGATAGCATGGAGAGAGAAGAGGAGAAAGAAAAAGGAAGAGAAAGGAGAGAGAGAGAAAATGGGAAATAAGAGAAATGTGGAGGGAAGATTGAGAGGAGGGAGAAAGGTGAGAGGGGAAAGGAAAAAGAGAGGACGGAGAAAAGAGCGAGGAGGGAGAAAGAAAGAAGACAGACAGACAAATGCTTTTATTTAGGCGGATTGGTGCTTTTTAGCCACTATTACACGTCGGGGCGGGGGAGGGGGGAGAGAAGAAAAAATGCTTTGAAATAAGAGGGAATAAAGAGAAGGAAATGAATAGTAGATAGGAAGGGAGAAGGAAGAGGCATGAGGGAAAGAGGAAAATGTAAGAGAGGAGGGAAGGAAGAGGTGTAGACGAGGTAAGAGGTAGGTGAAATAGAGAGAGACAGAAAGAATAGTTGGAGGGGGGGAGAGAGAGGGGGGGGGAGGGAGAGAGAGGGGGAGGGAGAGAGAGAGAGGCAGAGAGAGAGGCATAGAGAGAGAGGGAGAGAGAGAGGGAGAGAGAGAGGGAGAGAGAGAGGGAGAGAGAGACAGAGAGAGAGGCAGAAAGAGAGAAGACGAAAGGAAGAAAAATGAAGGAAGAGGGAGAGAGAGGCAGAGAGAGAGAGAGGGAGAGAGAGAGGGAGAAAGACAGAGGGAGAAAGAGAGAGGGAGAAAGATAGAGGGAGAAAGAGAGAGAGGGAGAAAGAGAGAGAGGGAGAGATGGAGGGAGATAGAGGGGGAGATAGAGAGGGAGATAGAGAGGGAGATAGAGAGGGAGATAGAGAGGGAGATAGAGAGGGAGATAGAGAGGGAGATAGAGAGGGAGAGAGAGGGAGAGGAAGGGAGAGGAAGGGAGAGAGAGGGGGGGGGGGAGAGAAGACGAAAGGAAGAAAAATGAAGGAAGAGCGAGAGAGAGGCAGAGAGAGAGGAGGGAAGAAAGGTGGAGAGAAAGAACAGAGGAGAGAGAGAGATGGTGTTAAGGAGGGAGAGACAGGAAGACAGAAGGATAGAGGGAAAGAGAAAAGAAAATATGAGGGATATGATGTAGAAAGAGGAGGATATGAAGGAAATAGGAAGAGAGAAAGAGAGAGATGAATGAAAGGAGGGACAGACAGACAGACAAATGCCTTTATTTGGGCGAGGTTGAGTCTTGTGTTAGCCTCCTCTTACACCTAAATCCAAGGAAGTGAGTAGGGCAAAAGGATGCTGAGAGGACACGAGAGAGAGGACGGAGTTTTAAAGAGGGAGATAAAAAGGAGAAAGAAAATGAGGGAGGAGGAGAGAGAGAGGGTGAATGAAGGGAAATGACGATCCGAAGGTCTTGAGTAGATGGAGAAAGGAGAGAGAGAGAGAGCGGGAGATTTAGAGATAGAGGAGAGACGGGGTGAGGGTGGGGGCTGAAGGAATGGAGGGAGGGCGGTGGTAGTGGGACGCCTTAGGGAATGGAGATGGCTTTCGATGGTGAAAGTGTGGAAGAGTTGTGAAGAGCATTGGGATTGTTAAGAGTGGATGGTACATACATTGAGAGGATTTAAGGATGCTTCTCGACGGACGTGAGATAAAAGGATTAGGCACAACCGTTGCGAGAGATGTCGCGTGTTTATGTGAGATGAAGGACGATGAATTCGTGATATAGTGAGAGAGACAAGGGGGGAGAGATGCGCATCCGTACTTTCGAAAATGGAAGCGAAGTAGACACGTGGAAACGATAACGAGCCGAGGACCGTCTTATTCGGTGATAAATTTTTCCCAAGCGTGGCATTTAAGTACTTGTTTTTTCTTTCTATTATTTATATCCAATTTTTATGCGTGGCCATGCTCTAGTTACTTCTGGTAAAATTGTATACACCCATGTATTTTAGTGGTGATAATTTGCAAATAATTCATGTAGGGCTGTACTACTAGCGAGCTTGTGGCGCCTTCTTAGAAATAAGCGAATAGCAAATTATATGGAGGGATTGATTGTTAGATAAGAGATACACGCAATGGAAATAAAATGTTAAATAGTATAGAGAGAAATCACTGAGGTAGCAGTGGAAGGATTTGATAACGTTTGACGATCTATTGTAAAAAAAAAGAACAGAATAACTGAAGAATTGAAGTTTAGCTCCTAAACATTACACGTTAAAGCATGATTCCGCTTGCTGCCCGCTCAAAAAAAGGTTGTTAAAAGAAATATTATCCTTATGATTTAATATAATATAGCTGCCGGAATTACTTAGAAAACAAAAACTGCACAGTTACCTTTTGCGTGGTTTTGGTGAGGTGCGTGGATTTAAATAGTATATATGACAACCATTTAACCCTTTAAACTTTTAGTCATAAATAAACATCCCACTTTTTTAGTTTAGTCGAATATGCATACTGGAAATGTTACGTAGGCTAAAAATTGATGTTACTTTTCAGTAATTCTGTACTAAAATATTCATTAACATAGGAACTTAATAAGTTCAATATGACTTATATGTATAGTAGTTTATATGACTTGTAGCACAACCTTTATACATTACGTGCAATTGATAGCCTTAAAAATACACATAAAATTAAATAATAAATATATTAAAATTACAACCAGTTTGCTACTGCTTTTTCAGTTGTCTGGAAAATTTCACGGTAGAGTATATCTTCAAAATACAATTTAAATGTCACGGGACATATAACTAAAGAACGAATCGTAAAAACGTAAAATAACGAAACTAATACATCTCTGAGAACAGGTAAAAGCGCAATAGTTAAAAGGTAAGTTTTATATTAACCACAGTCGCCCCAAGTAAATAAATCTTAGGTACTCTTCCACCCTAGCTTGAGTAAAACTCACTTAAACTCAACGAGACATCTAAATCCCGTTAATTACCTTCCACAAGAAAAAGCGTTAATTACTTTTCGAAGATGTGGGGGATTTCAAAAGCCCCGTCAAAGGGATAAATCGGATAACTGTCAAAAAGTGATTTATAGGCATTTTAGACGGGAAATACGATTAGAACGACGGATGGTAAAAGAGCAAGTATAGAGAGGTTGGGAAACGGAGCTGTGGCTGGGAGGTAGGATATGCAAGCGAACGGGAAGGGCAGGTATGTACGTGCTGGAAAGCGGGAAGAAGAAGAAGAGGGGGGTGGGGTGGGGTGGGCGGGATTGCACGTTTGAGGATGGTATGGAGGCTGGAGGAAGGAAGTTATAACAAGACAAAAAAGTCACCGAAATAAGCCGGGACGGTGGAATGCAACGTGCCTTGAAAACCTTGTGGCTGATCCAAAGGCGCGTGAAATCTGGTTTTGGTGCGCTGCAGTCTCTTAAAGGAGAAAGGGGGTCTTAAAGGGAGTTGGGTGACGCGAAGAGGTAGAGAGAGAGAAAGACCAAAGGGAATAAAGCTTTCATCGAGCTCATTGGAGGAATCGGAAGGGAGAAGGCGGGAGTTGGGTTTTCTAGGAACAGAGAAGGCGGGAATGATGGCGGGAGAGGCAGGGGGGAGAGGCAGAACAGAGGGAAAGGACGTAGGGTGGGTTGGTGGAGAAAGGGAGGAGGAAAGAATGAAACAAGGAAAAGAGAAGAGAGAAATTCTGGTGAAGTGGGAAGGGTAGGTGGTAAGAAGGAAGAGAGCGGGATAGGAAGAAGAGGTATGCGAAGGAGGAAGAAGGCGGCGTGAAGCAGAGAGCGATAGATGGAAGCAGGAAGGATAGGAAGGTAGTTGAAAGGAAAATAAAATGTAGAAACGGATGAACAGAGAGGAGAGAGTGAGATTTGTACATGAAGAGAGAATAAAACAAGAATTACTGCTCAAATTGACAAGGATCGAGTAAAAGAGAGGAGAAAAATGGGGAGAGAGAAGGTAAATAGAAGAGGGAGAGAGATGAGGGAAAGAGAAAGGAGATGATGAAGAAACGTGATGAGAGATAAGGGAGAGAGACGAGAAATAGGAGGAGAGTTAGATAGATGACCGATGGAGGAGAAATGAGGTAGAGAGAAAGAGAGAAGAAAGAAAGAGGAGAGAGAGGGAAATGGGAGAATATAGCCCTCTTGATTCCCATTAAAAACTTACCCATATAAAAGCATTAAGCTCGTTGCCATTACAGTAGATTGTTTAGACCCAGAAACACTCCCACTATTATTTTTCGATAAAAACTAAAAATTTGCGCTAATTCGACAGGGATTTGAATTCCGTCTTCAAAAATAGGAAACTACAATTTCTATTCTTTCCTAAAGTTTAAGTACCGAGGTCTAATCTTGACAGGAAATAATTTTAAAAGCAAATATATAAACCTCATCAACGATTTAGGTGCCTTTCTTATGGGGCAACAATGGGGCCAAATTTGCCCCAACCAGCTTATCCTGGTCCACCAAATTCTTGCCACACGTAGCTCTCACATGTAGTAACTTATCCTGAAAATTTGGTTTCTCTCTCTCTCTCTCATAAGCTATTTATTAAAAAAATCGCTAAAAAGTAAAATCTTATTTCTATATTTTCATCGCGTGTCTCGGTTCATAACATCTCAAAAGAATATTCAGCTTTTGCGCTAAGAAAAATCTCCTCAAGACATCTTCCATTTTCAGAGAGAGATAGAGAGAAAGAGATCTGTTGTTGATGATACCTTTCGCGGGCATAAAGAATCGCACGGGCACGCATAAAGCGTGTCCCACCCCCGCCGCAGACGATCTCCGTTCCTTTTTTTTGCAGTTTCGCCGAATCGCCGCCATGCACGCGACGGAATTGAGGCCGGGAATAAATCCTACCAAGCCCCTTACCTTCAAGAACTCGCGCGGCCGATACACGAAAAAAATATATGACGTCGAGAATCACTGCCTTCAGTCACGCTATCACATGCAGCGTCGAGCAGTATTAAAAAAAACTCAAAGGAGTTTTTCTTATTTTTTCAAGTGCCCGAAAAAACACTGGTACTGGACAAGTCGTAGTCTGCAATTCGATGCTCGTCTTCTTTAGGAACTCGCTGTCGCGCTAATTTTTTCCCGAGTTTTTCGGTGTTCCCCTTTTAAGTGCGGCACGTTAGCGGAAATTGGGCTTATAAAATGTCGCCGTCGAGGCATAGATCTCCTATACGCTTGTTTCATGTGTTCGTGATGTCCTGCTTCCCCATTTTAGTGGATTTATGCGACTACTTGGTGGACAAAATGTCCTCTGTATATAATACGGGCGCATATGAGAACACATTTGCGTAGACTTCGTCGAAGTTCGTGTAAATAACATACTCGACGTGGACGGTACCCGCCTCGATGTCGTTTTATTTGATATACAGTTTTCTAATAAAAAAAAGGTGACGTTTAATTTTCAACCGGTATTTGAGAAATTGAGTCAGAAGGTAATGCGAAAATTTGTGAATCGATAGCAGGTGTCAAAATTTACATCAATTATCCGTATCTTTCCGGAATAATTGGTTAAAGCACAAATAAAAGAGAAAAAAATTAAAGCACAATGCGTAGGTAAATATTAATTTTCAATTAATAGACTATGTTACATGCTACATTATCATTCGGTACGAAAGTATTATTTTAAATAAAAGAGCAACTTAACACAAATCTTTATATCATGAAACGTATCGAATGTATTTTTTGAAAAATATTTAAATTATTCCTATTTGACGTTCTGCAAGAAGCTGCGAAGAAAAAATATTAACTGAATCAATCATAAGTGATCTAGGAGTAATTATGTAAGCTGCTATTCTAAATGCAGGATGGCGCCTTTTAATATCCTTTTATTTGAATTAATACGGATGTGAGTCTGTCATGACGACAGGATTCACGGAATTCGCTCCCGAAAACCCATAAATTAATTCCATCGATTAAAGCGGTGTCATATTACCTACCTCTCAGTATTAATAGGAATTGTTGATTGTTTTTTATATTAGTACACGAGTCGTAGATAAAAAAATTATGCAGTACAAACGTAAGGAAGGCACACTTCATTCGCAACCTTATTCTCCAATTCTTCCTATCCTTAATGGCGCCTTATTGTTGAAATGAAAAAGGATCGAGTATCGTGTGATCGCAATTATGTAAAAATTTGTGCAATTATTTGGAACGGAAAAAATACAAGTGAAGAAAGGTACATATCAGTCGTACCTTGTTAGTATTTAAGAGATATTGGGGGGAAAAAACGATCCCGAAAAACTGCCATTTCATCTATACTATTATGGTGACCATGCGCCCTCCTTTTGGAAGGAGAGTCCTTTTTCAATCGTTGTCCTTCCTAAACATTTTGTCCTTCCATGTCCTCCTTTTTGAAAATCTTTGTCTTTGTCATTCCTTTTACTTAAGTCAGGGTTTCTTAACTTTGTGTATTGGCTGCCTTTGCTCCCGTCTGTTACATTGTTATACGCGCAGGGAGTTCGTCTTTTTCCCAAGACACGATTTTCAGTGTACACTAATTGTAAGCTTTCCGGCAAGCTGCTTGTTAAATGATCTTTGTTCAGTTGGTTGTTTTCTTATCGATAAAGAATACTTTGTCTGCTAGAATAAATGTTTTATTTTATCCTTGATTATATTTGTTTGGTTTCTGGTTTATTAAAATCCTGGTTTAAACAGCGTGCAATATATCCCATATCCCATCCTATTCCTCAAAATATTTCTTTCGTAAAACAAAGTCGATTCACTCCTGTTCACCTATGTAGTTGTTATCGGCAATGGAGTTGAGTGATTTTAGTAGGTTTCACTTTCTGTGCATGCTAGTTAAACTCTTACAGCTTCCTATTGCTTGGTTTGTTTTTCCTCTATCAGTGAGTGAATTGTGAAAAAATGGTTATATACTGTGTCCTGCCTGAGTGAAAATTGAATAGTTGCGATTATATCATTATTATGGTAAATATAATTTTCTCATTTTAATTTAAAATGTGATCTTCCATTTTATTATATTGATTTTAAAATCTTAGTTGTAATGCCCTACGAAATGTCTTCAGCCAAGAAAAGAAAATGTCACTTAAATGTAACGTTAGCTAAGGAATTTCCACATTTAAGACTGTTGAAAATGATGATACAGCATGCAGTGTGTGTTCAGCAGTTGGTGGGCGTTCAAGTATTACGAAGCACGATCTTTCTCAAAAGCACCAAAGTGCTCTTAATATAGCATCCCCTCACATAAAAGCCCTTATTTTATTTTTAAAATGTAAAATAAAGCATATAAACAGTTAATGAAATGTGTTCTTCCTTTGTACTTCATTTTTGTATTTAAAAAATCGGGATTTGTCCTCCCTTTTGGTCAAAAATATCTGGTCACCTTATCTATATCGATCTACGGTCAGAAGCCAATCGAATTAATTTTTCTCAACTCCCATAAAAATTCAACCAAACAGACTGAAGAGAACGATTTAACGATATATGCAATTCGTCAGTAAGTGTTCCGTAACCTGACGCGTTTCGTTAAAAATCCTATTTTTCCCAAAAATAGGAACAGTATCGACACGTTGGTCAACACACCCATCCCTCGCCTTACGCGCGTTCTTGAAAAATATCACGTAAAGCGAAACCGCGCAAAGTGGGATAGGTTTCCCCCATAGGAATAGACGAAGTTACATTTGAGCGCCATATTTGAGTTTAAAACGCAACAGTTTTTTATTCAGCATTACATCCTTTATTCTACCTTATAACCTCAAGAGTTCATCTGAAACAGTTACGAGTTTTTTTTTATGCTTGGAGAACACTCCGAAAGAGTTCTAAAGTGAAATTGGTGGTTCCGCAATTCGAGGTGATTCTGAAAAATAAAATAAAACCGTGCTACACCGAAAACGTGTAAAGCGTAATCACGCAATCCGGAGGATGAGAGCACTTTGGTATTAATATCCAATATAACCTGGTTTATATCGACAGTATGTTACGATTTCTAGTGCACTTTATATAGGATACGAACTCGATAAAGACTCATTCAGCTCTGATCTCGGCTAAAATAAAACCGAAAAAACCCGTAAAAAGGTTGGGAAAAACCAAATGCCCACTAACTGATACAGTGAAGCCGCCGTCATCGGTGGTGAGTCACCATCAGCAATATATTTTTTACTTAAACGGTTTTTACTCGCCTTTATACGCATTTTAAGACACGTTGTTTTTCGATACCTTACGAACTTGTGACCGTTCTAAAAGAGATGAAACGGGATCCGTCGCTATTTTCGTGAGCGAGATCCGACATAGTCCATTTTACGACTCGGACATCCATATTGGAAGGTGTCCCATTAGTTAACGGTCATCGGTAACGAAAAGGAGATCCCTTTCTGTTCTGAATTTAATTGCCTAATGAAAGAAAAACATAGTTTCCTCCGAACGAGAATGGCGATTCTCATTCCGAAACCTTTCTCTAACTCTCCCGAATTAAAAAAAAAACAAATAAACCAAACCCCTCAGCCGTTCTATTTGTCTCAGTCGATAAACAGGACATTTTTATGCAAACATTTGTGTGTGGAATGGCGCTAAAATGGATACTGTAAAAAAAAAGAATGCGAGAGGACGAAGATCTTTTGAAAGAAAAGCCGTCAAAGGAAAACATCCAAGTGTTAGGACGACTGAGGATGTGGGAAAAAAAAGAGTAAAAAGCATAAAAAATCGCCTCATTTACTAACCCACTTTAAATGGCGAGGAGACTATAATGAAACGTAACGACGGGGTTACGGTGACGTTTAAGTTTAGACGGGAGTTGTGTTTGATGTCTTTTGCTCACGTATCGAAGCCAACCGCAATTTATCCTGCCTTCACTTTGGGCCTATTTGAATTCTCATGTTTAAATGCGACATATATATATATATATATATACACACACACATTTACCTTTACGATCATTCGCATGCAGGCCTTCTTAGAAGTTCAGGGAGGTCCAGGCCACTTCCAGATTTCGGGGCCCCTGATCGTAGTAAGAAGACACAAAAACAAAATAAGTCAATCGATAGCTAAAAAACATTGAACTGTAATTTGTGTATTATTTAAAAAATGCTATTCTAAAATTTATCCATACAAATATATCCACTTTTAAGGAAAAATCCAATTTTAGTGCAATTTCACAGCTGATATAAAGCATGTCGAGTCCATTCTAACGCCAAATTGGGCTCCATTGACCTTGAGGTCCAGACCAAATAGCCCTCCTGCCCTTCCCCCTCTGAGAGGCCTTCTTCGCATGTATTTATCTACATCTACAATTAATATTCAATTCACCATACAAGTTTGGTGACGGAAACATGCAATGCACTAAAATATTACATTACTTCTTTCTCGGCAATGAATAATTTTTATACAAGCCAAATTACATCTTAACATGACGTTTGACCGTTGAAATCCGAGTGATGTTTCTGTTAAATAAAGTGGCGTTTTTTTTAAACAAAGTGATTTTTCTTTTCTTTCATTTCGCGTAGAACGAAATTTAGAAATTGGAATTTCGTTACCGTATAATTGTTTATGCATGGGAATAACTGTTTACAATCCAATCTTTCGAACGTTGATCAAGGTAACTGACGGTTCGGATTTCGTGACTCCGAGTTCCGCTCTGAGGGGATATGAAGTTATTGCGTCATTTTCATCAGACAACGACAAACTTGAACTTTAAAAAATTCCTAGAATTCATCCACTAGGGAAGCCTTAATTTAGGGGAATTTCATAATTAGGAAAAATAATACAGCGAAATAGGTAATAATATGGTGGGGTTATAACGTAGTTTGTTGTATTCCTACAATTCGATTCGACACAGAATGAAATACGTTGAAAACGAAACGATAAAACGACCACGTGCCTTGCGGTAGCTTGGCAACGATTAAACACTTCGTCGTTGGCATTGTCTCGCGGCCTCTTTAATCAGCCAATAATAAAAATGGAAGGCCGCCGTAAACTGCCAAGAATTATTCCGCGATTCCGACCAAACGTTACGTCGTCTACCTTCACGTCTCCATCAAAGGATAACCGTGAGCTTCGCCGTCGCTTTTTTTATCGGGCTCTCATCGACCGACAATTCCACGTGCCTCGGGCGGGATTTGAACCCAGAACATCGCCGGCCGTAGCGCCACCTTTAACCGCATAATTATTTCCCGGCAACCTCCCCTCCTCCAATCATCGTCTCACGGCGAACCAATTATGATCGCTGATTTCGTTTTGATCCGGACCGGCTATTTATTTACCAACGGTATTCAATTATTCCTTCCTTCTCCGACTTTCATCCTCTCTCCCTTCTAATCATAGCCGCCCATCCCGTTTCGGGCGTATCTCCTGCACATTTTTTTTCCCTTATAAAGATCCTCCTCCTTCGTTGCGAAACTCGACGGCTTTCGTTATTTCATTTTGGAAAAGCGGATTCGCTCCTGGCGAGAAGAGAAGGTGCCCTTGGTGCCTCGCGCCCACCGACCATGCGAACGGGATATTAAGAGTTTTTTGTACCCCATCATATCCGAGTGAAAAATGAAGTCCCGCTGCGAGAGTCAATGGAAGTACAGAGAACTCCTT
The DNA here is from genome assembly GCA_036926305.1 of Uropetala carovei. NCBI lineage: Eukaryota > Metazoa > Arthropoda > Insecta > Odonata > Petaluridae > Uropetala > Uropetala carovei. Next base: position 3,719,614 of record JAXCHB010000015.1, on the reverse strand, counting down.
TCTCATCCTTCTCTTACTTTCCGGCTTTGGGATTTCCTTTTATTTTTTCGCTGATGAGGACAAAAATTTCCCACGGGAGGATCGAATGCTGACCTCGTTCAAAGTGGTGGCGGCAAATGTTTCTATTCTAATAGGGTTTCGGGTATTTTTTTTCACGTGTCTTGAAAGGGATCAAACGATTAAAATTCCAGAATAGCAGGATCTTAATGCCGCACTGATGGTTAGCGTGTATGTCTTTCTAAGCAAGGGTTTCAAGGGTTTGAATGCTGGAACGAGGCACGAACGTATGCGCTTGCCATTAAAAATACATAATAATACCCGTAACTGGAGAAAAGTGTTTGTGTTAAATGAAATATTATTATAAGGATCTGTCTTTGGGAGTCAGGGAAATGCTTTAGCAAAACGATAACAATAATTGACAAAATCATGAAAATATTTAAACTTTTTTACAAATGAAAGCACCCAACTATTATTTTTCATAAAGTTTTCATTCATCGGCTAAGTAAGTTATAAGCTTATATACGTCGCATTCCATTGTGTGAATACAGAGTAATTTTGACATAGCGAAAGATTATAACGTGAGAAAAGTAGGTATTCTCGTTGCGGCGAATTTACCGTTGTATTCGAATAATATAGCATACATGGAACATTTGACGACGTCTTAAAAACGATTATTGTAGATATATTTTAGCAAGAGTTGGTACGTGTCGCTACGGATTATTACAGCACGTACTTAAATTTATTTTTGAGTTTTAAATTTCGTTGAATTATTCTTACACTGCACCGATGGAATAATACAGTTCATATTTTACCGAGAACGCTTACTTAGATACATCTTCAAAGCAATTTCAACTATTCCAAAGCTTTTGAATTTATTTTCGGCTTTGAAATAAAACTCCAATAAACAGTTTTCCTTCAAATCTGAAAATTCCTCGCCTCTTGCACATCCGGCAGCCAGGAAAATCCCGCCAAAACCAACGAATCCGAAAGATTAAACATAAAACGCAACAAAGTTGCTCGAAACGTTTCTCCTCCCTCCCACCATAAAAAAAAAAGAAATAGAATCGATTCCTACTATCGCAATAAACCGCGTAGATTTAAGTACGAGGACTCGCCATAAAGGCCACTTTTACGACCGCCAAAAGGAAAGAGAAACAGTTCTCATTTTTTTTTATTCCACCAAAAACACTTTTATGCCGTATCCGGCGCACGACTTGAAACCCTTTCTCTCTCTCTTTCTATTCTTCGGATCGGTGGTTCGATTTCGCGCGTGGCGTAAAAGAGGAGGACTGAGGAGGGTTTTTACCCTCTCCCCTTTTAAGGATACAGGTCCCGGATGCTGCTGGAGCTGGAAGGCCATGGAGGAGAAAGGAAGGGGGAGAGAAGATGATGAAGAGGAGGGAGGAGGAGAAAAAGAGTGGGGAGGAGAGGAGAGAGGAAGAAGGTGGATGGGGCGAAGAGGAGTTGGAGGAGACTGAAGAATGCTGTCGCGCTAGAGTTGAGAGAAACGATAAAAAAATATTCGTTTCGTGGAAACCGAAAAAAGGGACATATTGGGACAGGAAAACGGGAAAAAGAGAAGGGGGAGAGAGAGAGAGGGGCGAAGACGAATCGGAAGGAAGAGGAAAAAAGGAAAAGAGAGAGGAGGGAGAGGGGGAGAAAGAGGAAGGGGGGAGGGGGAGAGTGAGAGAGGGGAAAGGAATGAGAGAGAGGGAAGGAGTGAGAGAAGAAGGGAAGGAGTGAGAGAAGAAGGGAAGGGGAGAGAGGAAGAGAGAAAGTGGCAGGAGAGAGTGAGAGAGATGAAGATAGAGAAGCGAGGAGAGTGAGAGAGAGACAGATGAGGTAGAGAGGGAAAGGGAGAGGGTAGAGGAAGATAGAGGGACAGATAGAGGAATGAGAGGGAGGTTGGGGAAGAAGGGAGGAGAAAGAGAGGGAAAAGGGGGGAGGAGAGAGAGAGGGGGGGATGGAGAGGAGAGAGAGAGGGGGGGATGTAGAGGAGAGGGACGAAGACGGGCAAAAAGAGAGTACGAAGCTGGGTAGAGGACATGGGAGGATATACATCCTCATCTGCCGACCAAAACCATCATTTGTCATCCCTTCCTTTGTTCCCAGTGTAGGTGATTATAGGGCGGGCTCTTTCCGTCTGGATTTATGTCCTAAGATTACACGTGGATGTAGCGGGGGCCAAGATCTTGGCTTCTACTTAATGAAATAATATTAAAATCACCAAGTTCCAGTTTGATATCCGTGGAATTTCAACTCGCACACTCCTCCATGCCACGACGTTTCTTGTTTTTTTTGGTGAAAAAGCCTTATATATATATATATATATATATATATATATATATATATATATATATATATATATATATGCGTGTGTGTGTGTGTGTGGTCTCCACGTCTCCATTTTGTCATGAATCAGCGACGTAGGCCGTCCTAATCGAACTAGATTTGTATATAATTATGTCATAGCTTCATTGGTGGTGGAGGAATTTGACATCTTATTGTTAGTATAAAGACCACCGCACACCGGGCGCTATACTATATAGCGCTATATTTTTGTGCGATGTTATAGCTAGCGATAAGATATAAATATGCGCACACCAGATACTATAATATGTTTTATTTTTTCCCGGGAAACTCGCTTAGTTCTACAAGATGGCCAAGAGAATAAACGCCGAGGCACTGCTGTTGTTAACATTGGATTTAACCCTTAAACCGAAGTATGTGTCTGACAACCACATACGATTTTTCATTTTGTTAGTGTGGCTGCACTGATTGAGCTGGCGGCCCAAACCTCACAGTACCTTCCTCATATTACTTCCTGCTGCAGTCGCAATTTCTCAACCGTTCGTAAGAAATCGTTTTTCGAAAGTTACAGTGTCTCGTGGACACCTACTTCTCATAACGTATATTTTTTGCGTGTCTGGTGGACACATACAAATTAATATTATTTTCATTTCTTTTTTTAACAATTTTTAGAATTATATAATTATAATTTAGATTTATTACAGAAGTAAGGATGGATGCAGGCCCTAGCACCTCGGAAGGCGGTAGTACATCAAAGAATTGGTGCAAATATTACGAGAAAAAAAGCTAGCTTACGTAGGAACACTCAAGAGAAAAAAACGAAAATCCCAAGAGTTTTTACCATCGAGGAAAAGAGAAGTTGGTTCGACACTGTATGGATTTAGTAATGATATCACGTTGCTCAGTTACGTTCCAAAAAAGAATAAAGCGGTGCTGATGGTATCAACTATGCATCGATACAAATAAACCGGAAATAGTGGGATTTTACAACCGAACAAAAGGAGGCGTCGATGTAATGGATCATAAATGCGCTAATTATTCTTCTAACAGAAGAAGTCGACGTTGGCCATTAGCAGTATTTTATATGTTTGTAAACATCTGTGGTGAATAGTTACATAGTCTACTTATGTTTAAAAAATTCGGAAAAATATAAAGAGATTCAATTTTTTGAAAGAATTAACTCTAGTACTTTTGAGGCCACACCTAGGAAACAGACTTGCTGCTCCAAATCTGCGTTCAGACTTGAAAAAACTCATTGAAAGCGTTTTACAAGAAGCAAATAAGGATGGCACACCGAAACCAAAACAGAAATCTGAGAGCAACAGACCTGAAAGAAAGAGGAAGTCTAGCTAATGTCCGTATACACAAAATCGAAATACCAGGTATAGATGCATAAAATGTCAAAGGCCAATCTACTTACGTTTCAAAAAGATTTGTGACATATGTTGTGGAGATTTGTAAGCGCAAACTATTTTTTACATTACGTATACTTTCAATGCAAAGATTTTTAAATATTAATATGTAGATATTACATTGGTATATGGCGAATAGTAATTATATGTAATAAATGAATAAGCTTAATGTATCAATACACTTAATTTAATAATAAAACAATAAAAATTGAATATTTTTATATGCGTGTCTGACATACACATACTTCTAATAATAGACAAAAAGTAGAGACTTCGGTTTAAGAGTTAAAGCCAAAGAAGAGGAAGTGGATTCATGAAATTAATATTAGTAGAGAGCAACTTGGAGAGTTCCATAATTTATTTCAGGATCTACAAAACGATGACGAAAAGTTCCGACAGTATTTTCGTTTAACAAAAACGCAGTTTGAAGAGATATTGCGTGTCTTCCATGTCAAACACTGTATAAGAAAAAAACAAGCAGCCCGATACTTGCTCAAGTAAAGACTTCAACTATATGACGCTAGGAGCACTGTACACGTGGTCGCCCGTGCATTCTGCGCATGCGCCAGTTCTGCTATATTTTGTTAAAATAGCCAAGACCACAACGCGTGCTATATAGCGGGGTTTTATAGCTTATAGCGCGCTATATTTTCCCTTGAGTCTGCGGGCTTACATTGAATTACATGTTGCACAAAAGTTAGCGACATATCTTTATATTATATCTTCATAGTATAGCGCCCGGTGTGCGGTGGCCTTAAGAACAGATACTTCTAATATTTTAAATTAAGCGAAATAATTAAATATATACATCTTTAAATGCATGGCGATCTTTTAACTTAGAAACATGAAAATTATTTACATTTTAAGATGTATCAGATAGAAACCTGAAATTTTTTTTCAATAAAAGCTTGATTAGATTCAGAAATGTTTATTTAAAAAAATCTGGAATAAAAGGCTGAAAGTGACCATCATCATGCTGGATTCATAATAGTGCTCTTCACAGCATGTTTTGCGTGATTGCGTTTATGTATCCGGCATGTTGGCGCTCTTTTCCAGCATTTTATTCGAGATTTAAAAATATAATCTTATTTTTAACATAATCGTACTTTAATCACAGAAATCTATCCGATTTATATCTTGAGACAATAATTTTCATGTTTCTCGAATAAAAAAACCCCGCATATTTCGAATCTTTTAAATTCTTGATGGCTTCTTTCAGGTTTTCTTATCGTTAAAAAAATACCGAGCTAGGACCCAATTATTAATGACCATTGCAACACTGACCTATAACGTTTTCCATCTATGTGAAAGTTATAACAAACGATGTTTCGACTCTAAATAATTCCCTCAAAGTCTGAGGTACGTACACCCACTAGCACTTTTATTTCTTAGAATTGGTTCCGGAGTGTTTGTTAAGTACCCATTACAAAAAATCTGACTGGAATTTGTCCTGTCGTCGTTTTGTTTGGGTTCGATTTTCTGGAAACACGTTTCTGAGATTCTTCTTGTGTTTGCTCGCTCCAAACGATGAGAAAGCTTATTTTTGTTTTTAGTTTTACAACCAGAAGTTTCCTTGTTGCAATCGAGAGTTCGAGGACAAATCTTTATATAATCTTTAAAGTTCGCATTTTTCTCGTTAGTATAATGGAGAACATTTAAACATTTTCAACAGAACATTAACGTTGATTCAAATGGTGGAAAAATCAAATATGCTTTCTGTATTCGGAAATTACTCCAAAATTTTAAATAATATAGAAATTTATAAACCGTTACGAATCATAATTTATCCGATTTCCATAGAAATAACTGAAGAACCACATAAATGAGTTAGAAAGAGGCCAACACAGGGAAGCCAGATTATAAAACAAATATATGACCAGAAGCGAAGTGTAGCGTTTCTTACTAAAGGATTTGCACTGGATGTCTCTGGATGATGGCCGCTAGTTTAAGGCTTAAGGAGGAATATAGGTTATTTAGCAGAAGAGATTTTAGAAATAGCTAAGCATCGATGTACATGGGTAGACCCGATAGTGACGATAAAATACGTGAGTTCGACATTAGGCCCGATTTTAATGGAGAATCGTATTTTTCCGAGGGCATTACGTAACAGTTAAGGAAAGAGTTCCTGAAGCAAACAGTAAATGTAGTTTTTTAATATGTAGTTACTGCGGAATGTTAAATTTATCTATATTAGTATGACTATCTGAAATAATATTATAACGAGACAGAATACTGAATCGATTATCGAAAAAACGAAGTCTCTATCAACTTTCATTTAGGAGTTAGCGCTCAATTTTTATATATTTTGAAATGATACATTCACACGTGCAACTTAAAGTTAAGAATGGTAATAATTATAACTACATTTAAAAACACGATAGATTCTCTATAACGTAATGTAGTAAATAAAATATTACGTCCTAGTGACTTTCAGTTAAATCGTCGTCCTATGCCAGAAGAAATGAACAACTTTCAAATAATCAGTTTATCAACCAACGTCAAAGAAATCATCAACGACGAGGAGGAAGATATAGATAGATTCATCGCCATGAAATTATAAATCAACAAAATTCACGCATATAGAGCAATTTTGTAAATAAAATAATAAAGAAAATGAAATAGGAACTCCTAGTATAAGAAAATAGCAGGATGAATCGATACATTCCATCCATTCCTAAGTGTATGCCATTTGTAGCAATTAGCTTTTAATGATCATTTATTGGCCGTTAAAAACTTTTGTTATCTCTGAAAACATTTTATTGCCCTATCTCGTTTTTACTGCCTTCTCCCTTCTGCTCTAAAACGCACTAACCAATTTATTTGGCTCATTAATCAAATTCCCATTCGACGTCCAAATAACCCTTTTACACAAAGACGCATGCGCCAATTTGTTAAAGCGAAATTGTTTTCTGAGGAATGAGTTAGGACTTCTTTGGATGTTAATTTTCATCTAATACGTATTGAAGGTTAAATAAATGACTTGTTTTTATGAAAAATATACGACTTTTCCCTATTATCATTACGATACAGCACGCTTTTATTTTACTAGTTTAATAGGTAATTGCAACATAATGGAGAAACTGTCCACCGTTTTCTTTTTGCGGACTTATTTAAAAGACTTAAAAGCTAAAAAAATTATAAAGCGATTATAACGGCTATGTGGCTTTGATTCATCATAATCCTGGTGCAAATAAAATGAGTGATTGGGAATTAGAATGGTTCACCTGATGAGGTATTTGAGCCTTTCCCTTCCCATGTAGGCCTCTTCAAGGTTACGATTGTATAAAATCGTCATATATCATCTATTTTTATCTACCTAGGAGAAATAAGAGAATGCTTGGTAGGTTGAGGTGTGGCTAGGACCTCAAGAGCTCCGATACCGTTTCCGAAGCTGTGAAGGACTATGCCCCACGAACCCTAAAATACAAAGACTATCATTTCTTTCTTTCAATAGTCCATTTTAAATAATTTAATTTTTTGGGTCTTCAGGAGTTTTTAATTTTATATGATAAAAAAATAACATTCAATGCGTGATATAAAATTTTACAAATATTTGGTAGCGTCGCCACCTGGCCAAAATTGTAACGTTTTCGTGATGATAATAATAATGATAACGATAACAATGAAATATGACATGCCATACTGCAGTGCAATTACTTCCATTGTGTATAAAAATTCAAGAACAAGCACAGGCATAAAAAAATTCAAAAAATAAGAGCTTATCTAAAGGTATCTTTGTTACCAGTAAGAACGCGATGAAAAACCAGATGTGCATTTCGGGTACAATGCGGTGATTCACCGGAAGTAGATGCTAATAGAGGTAAGCATGTAGCTACTTTTTGCAATTTTAGATATTAAAGTGCTTACTCTTTTCGGCCATTAGGCGAACTCGACAGTTCTCTGGTGAATCCATTACATATAGTCTAGCATCGATGGCTAGACCCGAATAATGTAAGAAAACATCATTTGAAGCATTGGACATCAAATGTGCCAATGGAGAATTCTCTTTAGTCATAGGTATTCGAGTGACAAAGATCGACTGTATAAGCTGCCCAGAAAGTAACTGGCAATTTAAAAAAAATCACAATTTAATTAATTAATTCAATTCTGCAACTTTGGTATTCCTAAATATGAATAAAAACAATTTTTCAATTAAATAAATTATATACAAATAAATGCTGTACGAAAGAAATGGCAATTGTTACATGCATAACTTTCCAGGGGCTTCCTGTAGTTTCCTATCAGTCGCAGTACGATTAAAAGTTGACGAGGCGAACAAAAGACTACTTAATCGTCGTGTGCGCAAATTTTTCCCCAAATATAACACTCCAACATTGGGCGCGAATTCTTCTCGTTACTAATGCTCCCGCCGGACACATTTTTCCTCGAGTTCTTTTTATCGCAATCGAGTTCCCGAGCCGCGCGAGCCCTAATGAAATCTTCAGAACACGAGAATAGCGCATTAATTTTTTTATTTCGTTTTTTTCTTATCCCTCCCGGTAAAAAATATCAGCATGAATCGTCAAATGTAATTTATCGCGCGTTCCTTCACCGTTGACTTAATTACGGCGACGAACGACTTCGAAATGAACGGATCGAACGTTAACTTCGGTGCGAATTCGCACTATCGCGTTAATTGAAGCAATTAACTCTCCGGGTGACTGTAAAAAGAAATAAAATCAACTATAACGATATACAATGAAAATTATATCGTCGTATCTCAAGGGAAACAAAAAACTTCGAATGATAGAAAATCGAGAGTTACAAAAGAACAATAACGTGAAAAAGATTTTGTCCTGTAAAATGAATTCACATCGAGTTATGGAAAATTCGAGTTATAGAAGTTCGAGTATGTGTATTGTTGGTACGTGTTCATTGGGTTAATGTATTTACTTTTTTAACAGAGTTAAATACAAATCGGTTTTGTCCCAAAGAAACGGACGCGTATCAATTTTATTTGACAAGGGTTTCTTTTGGGGACCGTAATGACGATTAATCGCCTTCGCTATTATTAGCGATTCGATGCGAATTAGCATGACCCTGATTTGAATTTTCCACAGCGACGTAGAAAACGTAAAACATCCATTTCCATACGTTTGTGCCAGCGTCTTACCACGCGTGGGTTTTTTAAAAATTATCTCCGTCCTTCTGGGGAAAGACTCAAAAATATCTTCCTCCTAAATATCCAACTAACTCATGTCACATCATTCAGTCATTGCCTCGACTTTATATATATATAATATATATATATATATATAAACTCCTCGTCCGTGTTTTTTTAATGGCCTCTCAAGGCTTTTTTTTATCTTAATCTCGGCGATAAATTACGGCCCCAGTCCATTTACAAAAGACTGAGCAAAAATGTGTGTTAAATGCGTTTGCATTTATTTATACTATGTGATGTAAACAGACAGGGAGGATATAAAGACTGTATCCCCTTCTTTTACTTAAATGTCCTAATGATATCTCTTCAAAAAGTCGTAATTGGCGATTTTTACGGCGTCTGGCGAACATAAAGATATCAGGCGTTAAAGTATCCGGACGTTTGGGTTTAAATCTCGAAAGAATTTAATTGCTGAGGTACACGATGTCGCATCCTTTATATCCAACGGTATGAATATTAAACAATGTGTCGTTAAGGAAGGGACTTAAGAGAATCGAGTGTAGACACTTGTTGTTCGTTCCAGAGAAGGGCGGCCGAGTTAAGAGCATTATATTTTTAACCGGCGATTAAACATCTAAGATATAAAGTTGACCGAATCGAGAAGTCCATTTTGTTTACAGGTTGAAATGGTTTGCTCAAATTTATGTTGCTATTGAAAAACATAGCAGGACGTTTAAAACCAACCTGTGACTTGTAAAGAGCACATATCCTTTAAAATATTTTTTCAGCTCCGTTCATATGAATGATACATTCTAATGAAATAATATAGACAGAGTGTAGCATGGAATCGAACTTCTTTTAACGCAAATCAATAACATATATTGAAATCGGCGTGACTGTATGCGGTATCGATATGAAAATTATTATTCGACTTCTGTAATGTTGAATTTTGCATGTAAAGTTGTAGAGGGTGGACCAAAATAATACACCCTATTTCAAAATGAAATTACAGGATAAATATACGAGATAGGATTGTTTAATAAAGTGGTTTAATCAGAAAAAAGCAAAAAATATTTTACTAATTAACATTTTTTGTCATAGGTTCAAAATGTCTCAGATAATTTCACAGCAGCTATTACTAATATTAGGCGTGTAATCCTACAAGCTGTAATCAACAACTGTACCGAACCTATTCGCACGTGTGCTCAGAATGATGGAAGACATTTTGAAAATCTGTATTTATGGTTAATCTATATACTTATATCTATAAAGAAAAGTGTTCGTGTGTATGTGTTTTTTTGGTACTTACGTATTTACGAGGAGCCCAACTTAATACGTAAGTACCGATTATTATTATTGAATTAAGTAACCCCCCCCCCAATTTTTATCGCCATATATGTTATCCGCAGGATAAAATTATTTACCTATGCGAAGTTTTGTGATGATATCTTCAAAGGTTTTAAAATAACAATTTGTGGAAAATTTACGTCTAATTATTTAAGTTACTTACGTAGTTTTAAAAACAGTTTGCTTTGGAGAAAAATTAAAAGAGAAAAACATTTTTTATATAAAAAATGTAGTTCAAATCACTTTAACAACCCTCCCATTCTGCTTAACTTTTTATTGCGGTTAAAATGGCACCTTATTCTTGCTTCTACGTTTTGTAGTTGTTGCGCTGTAAATGCACAAACACATTCTTCAAAATATTTATAGTGGAGATTACCCTTTCAAACATCTAAATTGTTATCGCATACCATAATTACAAATTAAACAAATTGTACTGGATAAATCGTATTAACATAAAAATATTGATCACTATTACGTTATAAACTCAAAACTACAAGAGATATGTGAATTTTAAGTCATTAAGCATGAAAAAGTACGATTATCACTGAACAAAAATCAATTTAAAGTTACATGAACGAATTAAATATCAAAAATTAAAATATTTATTACAAAATAAAATACTAGGTACATATATGAACCATTACCACCTATGAAAACATTCATTATTAAATGAGGAAGAATTAATTAATGAGTTATGAATTTTTAAAACAAAAAATTCCATTATCAATTGGAAATCTTAAAATTTAATTTTACATATATATTTGGCTGATCCATGCACAGCTTTTAATATTTCTCCATTTTCTTTTATGGAATTCATAAAATCTTCATAACTTAGATCCTTTAAATTAAAGACATATGAGTATTGCGTTAACTGTACTGATTTCTATTCTGTTCCGTTCATCAGTCCATTGAGCGTCTAATAAAGAAAAAACTCTTTCGCAGCCTGCATTGTGACCCGGAATTGCTTACAGATATGAACAAATTCTGATGAATTCGCTTTTTTCTCTCGATAAATTAGATTTTCATAAAGATAGTCATCCACTTCTCGTTGAAATTCATAGTTTTCCAATTTACATTGTTTTCAATTTAATTGATAATCACTTTCTTCAAAAATACAAATTGTTCGTACAGAATATTTTCCGTAAATTTAATTCCATTTCTTCCAACGGATACAGAAGAATATGCAACATCATCCCACTTTGGAATAGTCAACTATTTCAAAAATGTATACCGCTTTAATGGTTCAGTCCAATTTAGAAAATACTCCCCTGCGCCGTCCCGTCGCCATGCCGTGCCGGTGACGTGCGAGTAGGCCTTTATGCGGCGAAGGGAGCCGCGCCAACGCCCATAATGCAATGTTTATCGGCGAACACGCATTAATTAATAAGAAAACGTACGCATTGGAAATCTCGATCATTGAAAACAAGTACGGAGAGTGCTTCTATGAACCGGGACAATTGGGCGTCCCGAAAACATTTTTCGGGACACCGGGACAGATGACTAAAATCCGGAATAAATCCCGGAAAACCGGGATGTATGGACACCCTAGCTATATGGCGATAAAAAAATTAGGGGGAGGGAGAGCTTAATTCAATAATTATTTTCCCATAATTTTAGACGTAATTTTCGATTTTTTACAGAGCTAGATTATCTCCATTCATCTAAATTTTCATTCTAAATTTTGCTTTAATCGACAGGTAAAACTGTGTACTATGTTATTCTTGCGATGTTTACATGTTACACAGTCGACGTTTTAGATTCACCACATACGTTGAAATAAACGGGCACTTCTGCTAGTAAATTATAAATATCCCTCTATTAACTTGTTTTTGTTTTACTCTAATATCACAGTTCATTTGTTTTTCAAATTTTTCAATCGGGCACATTTTTTGGGTACATCCTGTACAATTAACAACATGTTTGGGGGATAAGTCCGTTTTGATGCGAAGCAATAATTTAACATATATTTCACTGAATAAGGCGGCACTTGACGATACCTGAGTTTTACGATAAATAGACGAAACTAATAATGTTACCACGTTTATATAGGTACGCGCGCGCTTTTAAATAATCCCACATCCACTTCCCTAAACAATTTAACCTTCAAAATTTTATCGCTCTAAACCTACCGACGTAAAAAAATCCCCATAAATTTCCAATAATCTCCCTAACGTTCCTTATATCATCCTTTATTCTAAACTTTAAAATACGATTTCGCCACTCAAAATGATATTCCAATTCGACTCCGATTTTTTCCCCTCGCCGAACGCTCGAAAACTTATCCAACGGAATGCTTTTAACGCACCGAGAATAGTTTTCCTCATTTGCCTTTTCAACGTCTCTCGCTCCTTTATTTTTTCCTCTCTCTCCCTCCCTCTCTCTTCTCGAAAACTGGTTGAGGCCAGTTTCTTTATCCTCCCCTTTCCAACACCGTCCCATTCGACTTCATTCATATGTGCCATAGCGGAACTTTTATTTAAATACTTTCAGACTCCCACAGTTTGTTACCTCCTTATCCCTCAGGCAACGCATCAATCTTTTCTCCCGCACACACAGACACGCTCTCTCTCTCTCCCCTCCCTCCCTTCTCCTTCCTCCTCCCCCTCCTCCATCGTCCTTGGAGTCTTCGAATATTCGAATTTTTCAAACGGTCGACCCTCTCGGCGGCCTTCCTATTCGCCCGTGACGTAAACGCATCGGGCACCTGCGGATGATTTGGTACACGCTGTCAATTCCGAACTCTCGTCTTCATCAAGAATTTCGCGAGTTTCTATTCGGCGTTTCTTTTGCTGCGCGGCGTAACAAATTGTCGCGCACGTCTTTCGAGGCGAAGTTCCCAGCCATTTAAAAAAAAAAAAAAAAGTTCTCCGTGTTAATACATACATATATTTTTCGTCTTCGATGATAATGGCGGGAAACGGTTCGACGGATCAAAGAGACTGACAAATCGTTTCGTCTACGTGTTAGGAAATTCTCGAAGGAACGAACGAAGCTATGTGGTTGCAAGGTAAAGAACTTTTAAAAAAATCGCAATGGGCTATGAAAATAGGCTGACATCTGTTCGTTCGAATGGCAATCTAACGAGCAAGATCACGAATAAGCACTTTATTATAAAAAAAATTGAAGTAGTATGTACCTACTTAACTATAGGTATCGGCATTAGCTATAACAAGGAATTTTCGTTGATTTCATGGCTATTGCAGATAATATTGGGGTTAGTTTTCAATTTTTAATGATGAAGTGCTTATTCTTAAATTTGTTTTTTTTTTTAGCCGTAATACCAGATCGATAATCCCGTAGTGCAGAGGTGGGCAATCCGTTCTGCATGGTGGGCGGCATTGAAAATTGCCAATGGATTTAAGTTAAATCGGAAGTTACCTAGAGTTTCTCATGCACCATACGCGTGAATTAACTTTTTAGGGTTTACATTTCAATATGAAAAATCATGATGGAATTAAATCTTGTTAGAAATATCTTTGAGAAAAAGTCAAAAACAGTATTAAAAAGAAGTTATTTGAATTGAGAAATATTTACCAAGAGGTCCCTATTTAACGTTAGATATTTTAACAGATGGAAAATAACAAGGAATATAATATTTGGTAGTTAAATGAAAAAGTTTTAAAAATAGTTTCGTCTACGTCTACATGTTAAGAAATTCTCGATGGGGAACGAAGCTATGCGGTTGCAAAGTGAAGAAATTTTTTTAAAATTTCAATGGGTTATGAAAAGACGTTAACATCTGCTCGTATGAATGCTAAACTACCGAACCAGTTCACGATTTCTTGTAAATAAAATTGAATTAATTCAATGAAACTCGGTTTAATAACATCAAAATGGGTATAAATGATATATATTTCACGCAATACAATTCATATTTAAAATCGGAGATATCGGTCTTCGAAAATCGCGTAAACGTGAAACCGCGCTCTAGGACGCTACGTACTATACTTACTTTAGGTATCTCCAGTACCAAGAGGATTTTCATAAACTTTATGGCTATTGTAAATACGCAAGAGAAGTAATTACTTTTTCAATTTTTCGATTATGAAGTGCTTATTCTTGAGTAGGTTTTTTGGTCATGATACGAGCTCGATAATCCCCTAATGAATTACCGAGAAAGTGAATGCCAGATCAATGTAACAACAGAACTTGAAAACTAAAATGGTCCATAACGATTTTCCCGGTTCATTTTTTTATGTTTCAGTAATTTAAAGGACACGAGTTAGTGGTTGCATTCCATCTCGTTGCTCATAATTAGGATCTCTAAGAAAAGTACGTGATATGTCCAACGTTGTTAATTAAAGCTGTATCGCTTTCAGCGGAGAGCTCAAGAGAGACGCTTGATGATTATTAGGGGCGGTGTTGATATTAACAACTAATTAAAAGCAGTGACTTGCGCCTTTCGGCGAAAGAACGAATGTTTTTGTTAGCTAGAAGTTTAATCATTTAACGTGTTACGACGCCTTTTTTTCGCACCAACTACGAGAATGACCAATTATGGAGCGGAAATTTCTAAGAAAATTTTCATTAACTAGCGTTTACGCCAATTAACAAATGAGTATCAACTTAGGGAATGCTAAATAACAAAATTTTGATGTAATGTGATAATTTATATAGCCAAATTTGAAGGCCTAACCGAGATGAAACATAACTTCTTTTAAAAAGAAAATAAACCGAACGCTATTACTCATCAACTGTATCAACTTTAATAAGTGGCTTTCTTGCTCTCCGTGGAAAAAATTTCATTATGTCTCGAGTCACTGAGCCATATCAAGTGTCGAAATCATTCTTCAGCGTTAATTTTTTAAGAATACTCATTAAGCAAGCGTTGAAGTTAAACACATTAAGGCAATCAAACTCGGGTGAAGACGAGGATCTAATTTTATCCGATACCTAAAAGGATAATTTTCCAAAAAAGGATAATCGCCACTCAATTATAATATTTTTACTGTATCATCAACTATGTTAAAGACTAACTAAATGAAAATATAATAAAGATCTTTGCATACTATCAAGAAATAAAATTCTGAGGAAAGATAAGAATTATCACACAGCTAAATCGACATTTTATTATCTAACTAGGAGCTCAGCCCCTGGCGCCTCAGGCGTCCAACCCCGTACCACGCTCCGCGCGACTACTTCTCTTTTGTTAAACTTAAAAAAATAATTGCTTCACTCCTCGTTTTCTCACCTTCTTTCACTCTATCTCTCTCGCCCTCCCTCCCTCTCCTTCCCTCCCTCTTACCTTATGGGAAATAGAAATGCCTACCTTGGAGTCGAACCCAGGACTTTTTCCGAGATTTTTTTCGTTGCCGCTATACAGTATACGAGTCAAGCATTCTTACTAAATTTAGAGTTTCTATCTCGATTCTTTATCGAGTTATTAGCAAATTAATATAGTAGAAAGAAGATAATTTGTGTGGTAACACATTTATTTTACATGACGTCATAAGGAACGCGAGAAGAAAACAATTATGCTTATTATTAATAACTTACACATAAGTTATCTACATTATTAAAGTCGATGTATTGAATATTATTATTATCATTTACGATATTATCGTTTATTATTGTCGTCTTTGATCAAATAGTGGGTTACGCCATTATGATGTCATAAGTTTACACCAAATGACAGCCGTTTTGAAAAGTGCACCTTTTGTTCTTCTTTCTTGAGCTTGAGCTTTTCTGTGTTCATTAATTCGTTCTCTAAATTCCTGATAACGTTCTCTTCTTTGCGCATTGATCCTATCACAATAATATGAATATTCGGCTCTTGAATTGGGCATTTTAAAATTTTTTCGAAGGTATTTGCTCGACTAAAAAAATAATTATTATAATTAATATTATTATTATAATTAATATTAATTAATAATAAATATTGTATACTAACCTTATCTTCAAATAACTGACAAACATATTTCAAGTTTAAATTGCTATTATCGTCTATGATTCAAATTTCTTCGCTGGAATTCATCAATAACACAAACAAACTTTCTGTTGCTATGTAGAACGACGTTTACTATAATATTATAATAGTTATTACTTCTGAGTAGAAGAAAAGTTTTGAACTTGACCGGGGATCGAACCCGGTCAAGTTCAGAATTTTTCTCCTCGAAGTTCACGCTCGTGATTAGTCTTATGCAGTCATGCATAAAAACTGCATTTCCTTACATTCTATCTCATTATTAATTTCACACTTATGTCAACTTCATTTAAAAAGTCCTTATAAGGGAGTCCCGCAAGGTATCGGCCTTGGTCCGAATCATTACCGAGCGAACAGGATGCTTACTCAAACGCGAAGCTTGTTTGATTCACACCCCGGGCGGAAACGCGCAACGTTTCTGATAGTTTCTTTCGTTAGAAACACCTGCGATTCGAACCAAACCGTTATCGCCGGATAAACGGCATCATTGTTTGGTGGACTCATTCTAAGTATTCTATCTCGCGCGAGTGCGCTTCTCGTTTGAGATATCTGCGACGGAAGGGGGAAACCGCCGTCGATTGGCTCGATCTAAACATGAGTTATCGCCTCGCTCTCTCTCTCTCTCTCTTTACGCCTCCCGCTGCTTAAAAGAGGCTCATCCTCCTCCGGTTGCACCGCCTTCATCTCTCGCGTCCCACAAATCACGTGTCCTTGCTATGCCAGCTTGCGTGATTTGGGACGCGAGAGATAAATCCGTGAAATGGCACGGAAGTTTATTTCGTCCCCGTGGGTGGAGACGCTCTTTTTTTAGTCCGCTGACGCAGGAGAATGGTGTCTGCACGCGTGATAATAACTCAAAAATGACCATAGCGGACGTTGAGAAGGAAAGCGAAAAGGATATAAAAATATATTGGATACGATCCTTGAAAGGAATATATGTACCTACAACAGGTAGAAAATTAATAAATTATAACTTATGTGAAATCGTTAGTCTAATATATATTTGTCAGGGAAAACGACTAGATCGAAAATAGATCAATAAAAGGCAACCATCTCTGAATAATGGCAGTTGATAGTATTTCCTATTGAAGCATATAGCTCCACTAGTCATCGCAATCTATATACAGATTCTCCATAATATCAACCCAATATTCTATGATTACTACAGTTTTGACCACATATCCTATATCTTAGATTTAAAATCATTTAGGTTGCTTTAAAGATTTTTTGCATGAAGCTCTCAAAAAACACGTGTCATCAAGAGTATCGGTCTATCATTGAATACACTGTATTCGCAAAGAACGGTTAGCGTCGTGTTATCGGGTGATTACGCTCATTGTAAAAGGCAGTTAAGGGTTATTTATGAGCTTGTTAAAATAAATAAAAGGGAGGGAAGTTCTGAAGTGGTCTTCATATGTTTGGTTCCATTAAAATCAGAAGATAAGCACGACCGAATATTATTATATTACGATTCACTTAAATATCGCCAATTATAAGATTAATTCTAATACTTGTGCATCTTCTTTCCTTCATCCTGTTTTGACATTCATGAAATCCAATATATTTTTTGTATATGCTTCTAATATGCATACAAAAGAAACATCGCCCATTTCGATCTTTGCCGTCTTATCTTAAGTAACTTCCGTTAGAGACTGGAAACTTTATGGTGTTAATCACGAGCAATATTTAAATGTAAGGATTACGCTTCGTTTAATAAGCAAACTTATTGTAACCAGATGCCTTCGTTTATGAAAGATCAGACGATCTTTTTATCTGATTCATAACAATAAAATCTCATCCCTCAGAGTAATTCAGCGATTATGAAAATTGCAGAAAATCACAATCGCGTTTATACGGGCTATGACATGGCGAGAAATTCAACGCAAAATCATGATCGTTGTCTTCGTCTATATTTACAATGCCGTTTTCAAGGTGGAAGTATTTTATGCAAATATTCGAGACATTTCTTAAAGGTTCTTAATAGAGAATGTATTTAAAAACTTTAAATCTAATGTAACAGACAACTAGAAATTTAGAAAAACACTTTGAGAAGGAACTTTATTGCAAATGAGTAAAAATACCCATATTCACCGTCGGAAAACTGTTTGTCTTTTCTTAACTATAAGAAATAGATGGAATTTTTACCTGAAACATATTACATTCACATACACACACACACATAACTTTTCTAGAACTTTCCTTTTAAAATCGTTAAAAACTTATATGTTCCCAAAAAAATACCACACTTTTTTATTCGTAAAGGTTTATTCGGAAGCATTTTATGTCGATGGCCATATGGCGATTAATTAATTTCCACTCAAAATTCAACAAAATCGCAACACACAAAAGAGAAAGCATTTTATAACTCCATTGTCCTAAACTACATGGCAATAAAGTTTAAAGTGGGCATCGATGATACTCTGGAATATTAAGTTAATCAAATTTTGCTCGAGATAAAATCGGAACTGATATCCATTCGGGAGGAATAACAATGGCAGGACACAAGGAAGGCCGCCATTTCATTAACCACTTATCCAACATCAAACAAGGCCGATAAAAATAAATAAATTAAGGATCTCCCTGCGTGCAACGCGTAGGCGAACGGAAACCTAAACAGAGTGGCAGAAGATATTTTATTTTTCAATTTTTTTTACTCCATCCTGCCCATAGCTTTATGGAGTTTTGTGCCCTCGGGGAAAGACATTTCGGCCGGTTTTTTTAAAGAATTTATTTTCCTTTCCCGCATTGTATAGGTGCGGCGCGTAATCAAAAGAAGCTAATGCGAAAATGATAGATTAAAAAACGGACGGTGAATATATTTTATTTTTCGAAGGGGCGATCCCCTGCCAACGGTTTTAATATAATACAGTAGAAGAGAGACAGAGGAGGGGGGAGAGAGGAAGAGGATGGGAGGGGGGAGAGAGAGAGAATGAAAGGGTAAGAAGAGATGGAAGAACGAGAAAAGTGAGTGGGAGGGAATAGAACAAAGAGGAATAATGATAAATGAGTTAACGATGAAGCAGATATAGAAACGAAGACGGAGGAAGAACGAAAGAGAGAGAGAAGGGTATAGGAGGAAGAGGAAAACCAGAAGTGGAAAGAGAGGGAAAGAGAAAAAGAGAGGAAGAAATGAGAGGGTAATAAACAGAGGAAGAAATAGAGGGAAGGAGGAGTAAAGAGGAGACAATAAGAGAGAGAGAAGGAAAAGACAATATAGGATAGGAGACAGGAGGGAAGAGAGAAGAAAGAAAGTGAGAGATAAGAAGAGAGGAAAAGATGGAAGAAGAGAGAGAGAGAGAGAAACAAGTTGAGAAACAAAGAAAAAGAGCGAGGAACAACGTGAATGGAATAAAAAAAGAAAGAGAAAGGAACGGAAGGATGGAGAAGCTAGAGAGTGAAAACACGCTGGAACGACCATGAACGAATCGAAGAAACGAAAGGGGAGGGAACGAAACGAACGGAATCCAAAGGATCCACTAAGCTGAAAAAGAAATAAACACTCCTCCAAAAGACAAAAAAAAAAAAAAATTCTGCGGGTATAGAAGAAGGCGAGTCGGAAAGGCGTTGGCGTTTACCGCGATTCAACTGTTTTTTCCCCCCCCTTCAGAGCTTCCTTCACCAAGGATAGCGAGATCGTTTCATCGGCCGGTGGCGTGGATGGGTGGGCTTTGGTTTGGGGGACGTCTTTTTTTTTCCTCTAAAAGGCGAGAGCTCGTGATGGGTTGAAAAAAAGGACCCCCTGAGGGTGTTTTTTTCGGACCTGGGAGGAAGGGGTTTAATGAAGGAGGAGCCCGGTGTGTGTGTGTTTGTATGTGTGTGTGTGAGACGCGAGAGCAATGTATCCAACGGGAACACAGGCAACCACTCACGCGAGCGCGTGTCCTTTGGCCGCCCACATCCTCCCGTATGAACAAGTATATGAAAGGAGGGAAGAGAGAGAGGGGGGGGGGGGTGGGAGAGAGGAGGGGGGAAGATAGGGAGGGAGGAATATAGGGAGGGAGAGATATACGGAAGGAGATAGGAAGGGAGAGAGAGAGGAGGGGGAGAGAGGAGGGGGAGAGAGGAGGGGGGAGAGGGGAGACAGGGAGGGAGAAATACAGGTAGGGAGAGATAAGGGAAGAAGAGAGGGTGTTAGAAAAAGGACGGGAGAGAGAAAAAGGGTGAGAAGGCTGAAGAAAAATTGAGGGATAAAGGGGGAGAAGTGGATGCCAGAGAGAGAGAGAGAAAGATGGAGAGGGAGGGAGAGGGGGAGAGAGAGAGAGGGAGAGAGAGAGAGGGAAAGAGGGAGAGAGATGGAGAGAGAGGGAGAGAGATGGAGAGAGGGAGAGAGAGAGGGAAAGAGAGGGAGAGAGGGAGGGAGAGAGGGAGGGAGAGAGATGGAGAGAGGGAGAGAGATGAAAAGAGAGGGAGAGAGAGGGAGAGACAGACAGACAGACAGACAAACGACTTTATTCAGGGCGAAATTGAGACTGTGAAGTCCCTTCTTACATTTAACCCTTAAGAGGGAGAGAAAGGGAGAGAGATGGAGAGAGAGGGAGAGAGGGGGAGAGAGAGGGAGAGATGGAGAGAGGGAAAGAGAGGGAGAGAGATAGGGAGAGATGGAGAGAGATGAAGATAGAGGAAGAGTGATGGAGAGAGGGAGAGAGAGAGAGGGAAAGAGAGGGAGAGAGAGAGGAAGGGGGTGAAGAAACGGAGTGGGATAAGGAAAAAGGGGGAGAGATGGAAAAGAGAGAGAGGGAGAGTGAGGGAGAAAGAGGGAATGAAAGAGATTGATGGAGAGAGAGGGAGTGAAAGAGAGATGAAGGAATGGATATGGAGAGAAAGAGGAAGAGAGATGAAGGAATGGAGATGGAGAGAAAGAGGAAGAGAGAGGAAGGGAGATGAGAGGTGGAGAGAGAGGAAGGAGGCTGATAAGAGGCGGGGAGAGACGGAGGTAAAGAGAGGCGGAGAGAGAGAGGGACAGTAGGAGAGGCGAGATCTTGGGAAGGATATAAAAACATAAAATTAAAAAAAACGTAAGATTGATTTTCATCTGAAAACACATCCTCCCTCTTTCCTTCCCATAAACTTTGCCTTATTCGACGCATTCGAAACGTGAGTTTTGAATTAGGAATGGAATTAGTTTCGGCTAAAAAGGCGAGGTGCTCAAAAGTTGGCAGCGGATTCCCATCTGGTAAGGGAGAGTCTTTATTTATTTTTTGAGGGATTACTTTTCGTAATTTTTTCTGCGTAGTGTTTTTTCTCTCAACGTCACATCAGTTGTCTGAAGAGGTGAATTGAATAAGTGGAAGGTTAGCCTGTGACCTTACATTTTACCGAATAAGATCGTCCCTTCCTCTTTTATTTTAAGCTAAAGACACAAGTTTTTATGCAGTACGAGACCGTCGAATTAATACATCGATTTTTAAAAAAAACTTGAATATTTTTCTCGGAAATTCTGAAATTTAAACAGTAGATATACGAATTTCTGACTAGCAGTAAGTTGCGTTTTATATGAGAGTAATGGTTATTAATTAATGCGTAGACAAATGCAAAAGCGTTTGACGCAAAGAATCCATGGTTGAAATCGATAAATTTTTCATGGGTTTTCTTGTCTTGTTTTTTACAACCCGTTTCTACAAATTTACAACAGTAGGTACATTCCTATGCTGCTGAGGATGTGCCTCGTTAAAACTCTAAATCCGTCGAACCTTATCAAGTAAAATTAATACGTTAGAAGATAACAAAAGTAAAAAAGTTTACGAGATTAAAAACGTTGCCATACTTTGTTTATTTTTTGCTTTCTGATTAATCAGCCTCTTGGACTATTATAGCCTTTAAACTTAATTTTATAACCCGCCTAGTATAAAAAGTATTTTATTAACAACGCCGGCCGGGTTAGACTGGTAGGCAGCGCGCCTGCCTTCTAACCCAAAGGTCGCGGGTTCGAATCCCGCTTCGGGCATGGATGTTGTGTTTGTCCTTGTTATTGTTGCAATACTCATTGTAAAAGGCCGTGTAGTGCTGTTTATGAATTGGTGAAATAAATAAACTTAAAAAACCCGGAATTCACGATAGCCTTTCGTACAGCAACCGTTATCAAAAAGGAAATAAGTTATCTGTAAGGCAGTAAAACCCGTTCCTTTCTTATCGACGGCGGTACACGAAAAGGTGGATTTCATCCACCTACCAGAAACATCGTAGCGGCGCCAAACATTCTTATTCCTGTCTTTTCAAAGGTCTTAATTTTTATCACAGCTTCAATCGCTTCCTGATGGGGAACGCAAGCTAGTTTTTACCATCTCGGGTCCTGCCCTCTCGACCACATCTCTGGCGAACACACAACAAAAACTCCGGATAAGGCAGCAGAGCTAACGACTCGACCTTTACTTATATATGTTGGTAAAATAAATTGGCCGGGCAATCAAGGAGCTTTTTCTCTCTCCCACTCTCTGCCTCTCTCCTTCTCTCTCATCCACTCTTCATCTTTTTTCCCTCTCTCTCTCTGCCTCCTCTCTCTGCCCCCTCTCTCTGCCTCCTATCTCTGGTCCCATCTATCTGCCTCCTCTCTCTGTCCTCTCTCCCTCCCTCCCTCTATTTTTCCATCACTCCTCTCTTCCTCCCTCCCTTTCACTACCTCTCTTTTTCCTCCCTCTCATTCACTTTTTTCCCATCTCCTTTTCTTTCTCCCTTAATTTCTAATCCCTCTCTCCTCCCCTTTCTCTTCCTCCCTCTCTCCCCTCTTTTTCTTTACATCTCCTCCCTTATCTTTCTTTCCATCTCTCCATCGCCACCTCTCCCCTTCCTCACACCTTCTTCCTTCCACCTCTCCTCCCTCTCTCCTTCCCTCTCTCACTTCCTCTCCCCCCTCTCTCTCTCTCTCCCACTTCGAAGATTATCACCGGAGGGTGAGGGAAGCGAGAGAATAGGATTGATGAAGGCAACCCAGACAAATCTCCGCGAGATCTCACCACGCACCATCAATCAGACTTCCGTATAACGCGCTCTAAATGTCGGGAGGATCGCCGCCGAAAGGAACGGGCAAAAAGAGATTTGTTCATTTACTCTTTCAAATTTGCGAGGCGGTGGTGATTTAGTAAATGACCCCTTTTTCCAACAGCTAGGAGCGATCCGAACTCCGCGTCGTGAGCGGTCGATTGTGTATTCATTTATTTTTTCCCCCAAGTCGATAGAATTGCTGTTGGCCTGATAAGACGACTTATGATTGCCGCCCCGCATTATGTTCATTAGGGTCAGACGGATGTCTCCGATTTCGTTGAGCGTGTTTAATGTCTCCAAGATAACTTTTATGTTGTGATGGAGACGTTTATTGCCGCATATATGTATATAGAATCAAATTCTATCTCTAGGATCGTTCGTGGAATGTTTTATATGTTATTGAGGATGAATATATGTTTAGTTTTACAAATTGATCTATTGCCACGCCATCACCGACAAAGACTGAAGTTCTTTAGCCTATTCTCTCTTAATATATATATATATATATGGAAATGTCATCAATAGTACTCTATCACTTTTCAGTAGCACTAAAATTAAGATAGATTATTCTGTGGATGAATAAAAGTTGATTCGTGTCCTTTATTACAACATCTCCTTCATAAACAAAAATAAACGTAGTTAGTTGCTATTTTTATGTAATATTAGAGGGCGAATTATTTAATTTGAAGTGAGATGAAGCCTTAAATAGAAAAAAAATTTCAAAATAAAACAGGCTGTGAATTTCATGATTTCTTTGAACGCATTAATATGATAATAATATAATTGAGACATTAAAATTTCATGCAAAAAACAAAGTTTGAAAATATGACAATTTTGATAACAGACATATAGGTAAGCTTCGTGATTTTCTCATAATTTCTTTATAAAATCTACCTCGCCACTCTTGATTCAGATCGTTCCAGAGAATGTATAAGAGAAATGTGTTTTTCGTTTGATCGACGAAAGTTAGTGCCTAAGGTCGAACCTATTAGAGATCTTTTTTGCGAGTTCGAATTTAGTATGTACTTATTATATGAAAGCGACTGATTTTTTCCTGAAAAAATAATAAACAGGTAAACTGAGTTTCTAACTTCGTTAAGCAAAACAAAAAAATTTCTCTCAAGGCGATGGACCTCACGTTTTCCTATAATTTATATTCCGTCAATCATAAATAGAACCTGACGCCCTTAGCTCGAGGCTTTAGAATAGGTAATTTCCTTTCTAGTCAACCGATTTCATTTCCACCGCAGACGGAAAATGCCACACGGCTCGATATTAAAAAAAAAAAACTTCCCAATTTTTCCGTCTCGTACAGAACGCCGAATTAAATATGTAAATTCCAACCTAGCGGGTATTTCTGGATTGTTCCCTAAAGGCAAGAGCTGGAGACAGGTCAATGCAGATTTTCTTAAGAGAAACGCCTTGCCGAGGCGATTCAAATCGGCGTGAAATTCCAAAATGGAAAAAATTAAATTTTTGAAAATAAATTACGAAAACAGGGCTTAATCAGTCAAAGTTGATTTGTTGATATCAACTAATAGCTAGAATATAAATGATAATGAATGGTTATAAAAGTGTTTGGGAAACAAAATGATTGCCTTGGTTACAAAGCAGAAGTAATTCATCAATTGGTTAATTTTTTCTAGAATAGACGGGGTTAGAATTTCCACTGAGGATGGCTGATTTGCAGATGAAACACTCATTAAGTTTTTCCTACCTATTTAAAGACCATTGGAGTCATATCAATCATCAGCTGCACAGCTTATTTATCAAATAAAATGTCTTTAAACTCTGAAAATACTATTCTGCGAAACGTCCTAAAATCGTATTTGCACTATTACTTTTTAATGAGGCTCTCATGCTGAATTTAATCAACATCCGCCGAGCGGTTCAAGAAATGAAAGATAGACGAGATGTGTCTATAAGGCGCCACGATACCATCGCCTCGCTGGTAAAGAACGCCTTAAAAACACAAAAACTTTGTGAATTTTTAGAGCCACGACCTTCAAGGAAACAACCGCAAACGAACCACAATCTCCCTCCTCTGCCAAGTAATTTCAGTTTTCCCAAACGTCTCCAGCATTAGTCACATGAATTGCCGTAGAGTGGAAGTTTTAGAACCCAGGACAAGATCAAAAAACACCGCCTCCAAGCCCTCATAAGTTTACAAAAAAGGGTTTAAATTGTGTATCAAATAATAAATATATCGCATTTAATAATATAAACTCCACCGAACGACAATATTTTTCCAAATGCGTATAAAAAATTATGTATGTACTCGCGACTGCCGCACTGGGATATGGAAACTTCTCCCTCCTCAGTTATGGTGCGTCTCAAAGACTGAGAAGAATACATGTATTTGACGGAGAAATACATTCTTTTATAAATTCGCACATAAAAAGTACATAAAACTATAATACAGGAACGTTACCCTATTTTTCCATTAGTTACTTCATGTAGCACGTTTTCGTATACTGCAGCGGTTTTCACGAACCTATGTACCATGCTACTTGAAAATTTTCTCTACTTTGAACACTTTGCAAGGAGCAAATTAAAATTACCTTGAGAAGCCCAAAGCGAAGGGATAGTTTGAGGGA
Organism: Uropetala carovei; assembly: GCA_036926305.1. Lineage (NCBI taxonomy): Eukaryota > Metazoa > Arthropoda > Insecta > Odonata > Petaluridae > Uropetala > Uropetala carovei. The sequence continues at coordinate 3,693,943 of JAXCHB010000015.1, read as the reverse complement.
ACAAGAAAACGAGGACGTCCGAGAATACGACGGATAGATCGGATTTGTACATCGACGGAATGACACCGTAAGAACTTTTGGAGGATACAATGGCCCAGTGGAGACGACTTAGATTTATATATATACATATGCAGGTCACGAATTCTCACTCATGTGAAGATCGATGAGGGAGAAATCCTCCCGGACGATAATTTCTTCCCCTGCGTCCGCAATGGTCGCCGCAGATTTATGAAAGGCAATGACAGGTATTATAGGGTGGGCACGAATCAATTTCGTTGCGCAAAAATCCTTACCCTGTTTATTTTAAACGATGATTCGCGTTAAAAGCTTACGGGCAGGTGGTGAGAAATCGCCATTCGCCGTCTGCAAATGGAAGAATTTAATGCTCTGACCGAGCACCTGGAGGACATCCGGCTGGATACGAATTATCGATTAAATTTAAATAATAATAAAAACTAGTGACTCGTTCACGATTCAACTGGGAACAAAAGAAGCTCTTGTTCGATATATGAAGGTTTTTTTATCGGGTTCAAGCTACCAAAAATAGATGGCGGGTTTTCAGTCTTGAGAATGACGTAACTCCTGCACAAATTTTCATTAAAAAAGTGTGAGATTTTTTTAAAAAATCGCTGAATATTTTCGATACATTTTACACGTGTACGAAGCGGTGAATTCTTCTCTTTTCAGAGATTAATGCGAACCGACTTGATCTTCAATTATTTTTTAAAACCAAAGTTGTTGAGGACGTAGAAGGTGGGCAATGTGAGAAGGTAACCGGAAAGTATGATTTTTCGATCGCTTAAATAACTCCAAATTACGGGTTTGGTACTCACGGAGGCCGAACTCCTCGTAATAAATAACGAACAAACTCTCTTTATCGTTTCATAAGCCGCTGTTATTAAGCTAATCTTTGGTGTCGTTACCTAATTAATATAGGAAGGTTTTCCCCTAACGACTTCGATCCTGATTTTTTTCGTAAAGATACTCGTTCGTACATAACGTGTATAATTATTATCGTTATTCTTTTATTTGCGAATTTATTTAATAAACCATTACACATTTAAATATTCTTTAAAAATAAAACAGGCTATGTGCATGCGCATCAAGATTTCATAAGTGCGTTCGCTCGATGCGGGAGAAATTCTGTTTATTCTTCGATTCAAGGTCAACAAAAAGAAACGTTTATTGCCGCTGATGTTTGTGTTTTGTGGAGCCGAAACAATAGAGCGATTCCTGTTGACTGTTCGGCGTAAACAAATAACTCGGAGTTTGGTAATATCATACAAATTGATTTCAGTGACGCTATCTGAAAAGAATGTGGAAAAAAATAACATGCGAATCGTTGTTTATACATTTCCGAGGCAGAGTGAAAATGACCTTGGAAAGGATATTCTTCGAGTTTAGAAGTAACAGATTTTTACCACCTTCTTTGTGCTGGGACAAAATGGGAGCTCCATGTTTCAAGACGTTTACGCTGGCTATAGTCATAGTAAGTATATATTTTTATTGTTTTCTATATATTATTTTTCATGGTAACAGTTGCTGTATGCCGCGATTAATGGGGATTTAAGTATCATTTCGTAGTCGTTTCTTAAGGAAAATTCACAGATATAATAACTAAGAGTGTCAGCGATTTATGTAGCGCAATAAAAAATCAAGCGTTTTTATAGTAATTACGGTGCAATATTTACGTAAAATTATAACATAGAACATTCTTAAGGAAGCAACTGGTACATTTCGTTTCAGTTATGCGCTTAAATGCATTGTGAAAAAAATAGTTAGAAATGCCCTTCCCTTCAATGAGATACATGACTATGTATATAAAAATGAAATTTAAAGTTAAAAATTTGGTAGACATGATATTATGCCACGCACTTCTCCAAGTGTCTGTATCAATATCGTTGCAATTTACCAAAAAGTAAAATAGATCTTAGCAAATGGTAAACTCCCAGGTGAGTTCCGTCGCCACGAAAACGCCTTCGAATAGGTATTCAGTAATACATTTCTGCTTTTAATTATTCATTTTAAAGTAACGCTCGCATACAAACGAAGCTTGGAAACGATATCAGCGCCAACTTTTCCGCGGTAAGATCGTATAAATTAACGCGTGAAAATTTGAAACTACCCTAAAAAAATTAAAAATCTATTCCATTCCCCAAATAAAGGTCTCCCTTTGTATCGCGGTGGACAGCCTGCCGAAATGCAACTTCGACACTTATTACTGCCAGACCTGCGACAAGGTTCGACAGTGTCCAAGCAATAAGAACACGGACATCATGTTCGTGTGTCCAAAACATCACCACTGCTACCTTATGGGAAGGTTCTTGTGCGCGTCCGACGAATGCTGGCAAGCGGAAGAGACCAGTTGGAAATTCGACTGTCCGGGACAAGGAAGACACCCAGACAGGAAGAATTGCACGAAAAGTTTCACCTGCGTCCGTCACTATAACGGTTCGTACCTAAAGCTGAGGGATGATTGTCCGGAAGGACTGCAGTTCGACGCCAGGGAAAGGACTTGCACGAAACCAGAAGTAGCCAACTGTCACAGGGGTCTGCTGTATCTAGAGAAGGGGATGATGCACACCTATAGCGACGGTTACAGGTGCGAAAAAGTCGGTGTCTTTCCCGATCCGGACTCCAAAGAATATTTCCACATTTGCGAGATGGACGATTATGTCTTGACGGATAGGAAGCTCAAGTGTCCTGATGGTAAGGCGTTCAATGCCCTACTTTCAAGGTGCGAATACGTTAGCATGTTAGACTCTATGTAGAAATTACAGTGTCATAGAAATAAAAACGAATTTTTGTCCCTTTATCACTCTCTTGCTAATTAATAAAAAACGTTTCGTTCCTCCTGGGTTGATGCAAATATTTAATTTGCCTAGATATGCAGCAAATAATTTAATGACTCCTATGCTGGAGCGGAATGATAAAAAATGTATGGTTTTCCTCAAATATTGATTTATAATGTAAACATTTGGGAAATAAATTACGTTATCGATCAGCAATCCTTTCTTCTTCTTTTCAATATCATAACGAAGGAAAAACGAATTTTTTAAAGACTCATTTTACATAAAGGCTTATGTTAGCCTTGATTCCATAAAGAAAGCTCAACTCTTTTCCTCAAAGCCTTTTAATCATTAAAGACAATTTATTACAATAACTTCCCATTCCTGAAATGAAGTGAATCGCAAAGCGTTACCCGATAGCAGTAATTAATATATGATTATGAAAAAGTACAGTAACAAGCAAATTACATGATTTAAACTTAAATTTTAACACTTCTGCTACGAGAGAAAAATGGGAATCGATAACAAAGTGTGATGCCGTCTTTCCTTTTCGCTGACCTCGACGACTCGATAGCAACTCACAACAAGAAAAATTCCCCGAAGTTACTATAAATTTCACATAATCAAGCAAAACCGATGCCAGTTTAAAATATTACTGATTTCTAATATGGTAACACAAGGAAAACAGCGTTTCTGGGTACTCACTTTATTACAGATTTTCTACAATTCTGAATTTTTACAGTGGGATATGTCTGTCTTACCATTCGAATCAACTTCCTGAATACAATTTAAACTTCATCATTGCAAAACTGATTACAAATATCCTCATAATTTCTTGAACAATGGCAATATTATCAATCAACTCCAATGCACCAGTAATACACAATCTTACAAGATTTAGGAGTCTCCAAAATCTTCCGTGCATGCGAATAACGTAAGAAAAAAAGTCCCAGATTTTTGGTTTCCAAGGCGAACACACTTGTTGATCCGGGAAGGATTTTAAAAGTCGAAGTAACGGGGTTCGAACCTCTTTCGCACCGCTTCTCCCAAAGCCGCCTTATTCCTCCCCTCCTTGTGCTCAACCTCTCCATCCGAGCCCGAATCCAACTCTGACTTGTGGCCTCCTTGGAAATAGAACAGACCACTGCGGGCAACCGTGTCCCTCGGCACCACGTCCGTCTTTATGGAAGCCAAGGTGTGATGCGGTTCTTCTCCTGGATTTTGGCGGGGCCTTCTGTAGAAATGGCGCCGCGGTGCGGTGCCTCCGTTCCTTTTCACCCTTTTGGACCTCTCGTGGGAGGGAGACTCTTCGGAATCGGAGATCGACGGTTCGAATCCCTGGGGAAGAGTCTCCCTCCGACCGTCATCTGTCTGCAGTCCAGGTCGTTTTGGGGACAAGCCGGTGGATTTGGAGGATCCACCCTCATACGGAGCGACGAAACCGGCGACGACGGCGAGGCAGCAGAAGATTAGGCAGATGGTCAACCTGGCCATTACTTCTGATCTTGAAAAAATCCAGTTGGTCACCAAAGGAAACCGGTCTACATAAAACTGCAGGAACCGAATAATTTCAACTGAACAGCTATGCGAAGAAATCGGTTCAGGAACTGATTGCCTTGGAAAGCGGGAAGCAATTCTCAGCTCACCGGATTGGTCGCTGTTGCGAAGTGCGCTCGTGTACGACAAGTGAGGGAATGCCTCGTGCCTCGGTTTTTACACGTGTTATTTCGTCGCACCGAGCTACCTAAACAGAAGTGACGTTTCTTGAGTGAATAATCCGGCGCTCGCTTATCTAATCGCCAGCCGCGTGAATAGGCGACATATTTCCCGAGAAGTTCCATTACAGATGAATGAGTAATTTTCGATGATGCGAAAGCAAACCTGCGATGACTGTATTACTTATTCCTTATTTGGGAATGTTTTTTTCCTTCGATGAGACGACTTTGGAATGGGGCGATTGCCCCGTGTAGGAAAATCATTCGCGCGAATAGTTGATAGCAATAAAACTGTAGTAAATAGCGCGAACTAATACGGAAAATACTTCAATTCTGAAATAAGAGTTTTTTCTTTAAAAATATAAAAATGTGCAAATTGCATCTCACCAACTCTCTTACATTCTTACGCTAGTTCATACAGTAATTTCAATGGTTACATTATTGTACGGGCAACTTGGCGGTAGCTGAGGGTCTTGTGCTTGTTTGTGCTCTTCGATATGATGGGTGAAATGGACATTGAAAGATTTATTTCTGAAGTGGAGGGTCGTCCTCTTCTATGAAATATGAGGGTTACGTATTGTATTTTAAAGAAACGGACAGGGTAATGTTGGTTTTGATAATTCTCTGACAGGACGAATTTTAATTTAAATCCATGCTGCCATTTTTGAGTAAGTCGGCATTTTGGTAAAATCGAAAAGAAGAAACTACTCTACATTTTTTTTGCGATATTGTTCATTTCAGCAAGGTTTTTATTTCGGATGTTGTCCTATATAAATACAAGATTTCAGGTTGTGTCATCAAACCGTTTAGCCCTTAGATGAAAAAAACACCACTTCATCAAAATCTCGAAATCGTATATTAGAAAGAAAGAAGTAAAAAAACATTCTGGCCTGTTTGAGAGAAAATAACTTTTAAAATCTTTTTCACCTCATCATTCCTCTAGCACAATAATTACTGCGAAAAATTACCTTTTCGACAACAATTTACTACTATTTCAAATTTTTCGAATCCATATATTTAGCTTAGTAATCTTAATTCTCCAAACGCCATAACATTTTAGAGAATTCCAGTTTATCAGTTTTATCTTAGCCACAAAATCACCAGATTGTATTATTCGCCGTCCACTTTGCCCCGTCATATTTTAAAAAAACTTAGCAAACGTTGTGTGTAATGCTTTTTGAAGCTTAATATCTCGCAAACGACTGACCCGAATTTGATGAAATTTTCAGGATAGCATTATGATCTAATAACAAAACGTTTTAATGTATAGGTAATATATAAAAGCCTTATTCTGTCCCTTTGTACTTTTGTCACTCCCTCTCTCACGCTCTGCAACACAGACCTATACCTGACAAGAGGGGACTAAGGTCAGCTTTTGAAGCACAATAGATACTCGCGGCGAGGGTTTCGAACCTTCGCTCGGATCGAAGGCACCCCTCTCAGCAGGAGGTATGATTTCAGGACAAAGAAGACTGCCTCGATTTTATTTCAGAATAATCGATCATCCCCGTCATTTTTGACGGGCACTTATACTAGTAGAAAATAAAAGTCGTCCCTTTATATCACAAAAACGGTCCAACTACAGAAATACCAACCTCAGCGGTAATCCATCAGTCTATGAGTTTCATATACCAGTAATAATGATGTTAATATCCAACATAAAACCAATGTATTCACCTACAGCTCTTCACTCGCTAAAACATTCAGTCATATCATACATTGATATATATCAACCATCAATCGTTGAGTCTAATACGCCAATACTAATGATATATAAATATCCAACAGCTTTGTTCATCTAAACCTTTTTTTCTGGCTAAAACATTGAATCATATCATCCATTTATAGATATTAGGATAATTTAAAACGCATATATACGTAGTATATACTGCTTATCAACGGCGACATCGTTCATTGCGATCGGGTCAGATAATTTAAACGACGGATTTTTTACACCGTCCGACGAATAGGAATAATATACCTATTCATAAAGTTAATCGGACTATCAAAAAATCGAGATCACGAAGGCGTTCGCACCAATCGGCAGACGAAATGCCCTCACAAAAAATACAGAGGCGATGATTTAATGTGCGAAGCAAGAGTGCGAGCCGCATAGAGGAGGCGGAGGTTAAAAATGTAGGAAGGGCAATAAAGTGCAAAAAGGGGAGTAACACGTGGGTGTGGTAGGTCTTAAATCTATCCCACCGCCTAACCCCGTTTTCCTTCCTCCTTACATCTGGGGGCTGCACTAATTAACCCATCTCTCATCTCGTGGGGGGGAGGGAGAGAGAGAGGGGGGGGTTATGTGGTGGGCGGTAACCAGGCACACGTTAAGTTATTGTAGGGTGGTGAAGAGTATAGGAGGGAGGGAGAGAGAGAGAGAGAGAAAGAAAGCAGAGTGCAGAATGAGAGAAAGAAAAAGGGAGAGAGAGAGAAACAGGGAAAAGGAGTGGCGTTGGGTGATACCATGTACAATCCAAGGAACGTTTTAAAGAGAGGTTGAATTGTACGTACTCGCTCTTTTTTTCCAAAAGGTGGAAGCGATGCAAAGGAATGAGTTTCGAAGGAGGAAATATTTTCGTCTCGAAATTCTCGGAATCGTTGCGTTTGTCTGGTTTTTATTAGCTTCGTTTTTTATAGCGCGATTTAAAAAGTGGACGGGTTTTTTTTTAATCGTTCTTGAGTCCGAGTGTAATTTTTAAACAATGGATCGTAAAAAAATATAAATTGAAACAGGTGGATCGGATGCCTTTCGTGGATAGAAAAACTCGTTTATGACACTATGACTAAAGATTTCATTTTAAATCTCATTCTAGTATTTTTGGGGCGATATGTCGAAACATTTTGCCAGTATATTTTGCTTTCTTATCATTGAAAAGATCAATTCTTAAGTATAAGTCTGTGATCGTGGCACTTATTATTAATTTCATAATATTTGGCGAAGTTTTTCTTTTGTTCAAATGTTAACCAATAATATTTTGGTTAAACATAATCAAAATTAGTCGTTAATAGGCTGGAAGAGCGCCTAATAGCAGGCACGATCTTAAGAACACGCAACGTAGGAAACATACGTATTTTAAAACTCGTAATGGAGAGAAATTTAGATTATCTTCGAGATGTTGTTAATTTTTTCACCGTTTCTCACCTGTAACTTGCAGGGCGGATAACGGATTTAATTTTTTTGAGGAACGAAAAAAAAACGAAGCGTTCAAATAGCTCAGTCTTAAATTGGTTCCGCAAAAAGGCAACGAAAGTAAAATAACCACCTCCGATTGGCTATATGAAGTTTACCTTCGAAACGTCAATCAATCCAGAGCACGCTTTGGGTGCGAAACCATTACCCGGATATAATCAAGAGGTTGGCTGACTTCGGCGGACAGAAGAATAACGATAAATCATAAGAGTGAATGATAGAGAGAACGAGAGAGATTGATCGATCGAGATGTTGGAAGGAAGACGCCGTTTACACCTTGAAAAATCCTTCAGGCAAACGTAAAGAGGCGTACGTGAGAGGTGAGAAGAGTTAAGTTTTCCGAACACAAAATTGTAGTACCCTTTTTAGACCGTACTGATTACGAGCGTACGCGATTACACGAAATTGGTACCAACGTGATAGATTCGTAATTCGCGAGAATTTCATTTTGACGGATTTTTCTACAGTAGTACCTTTTTTACGAGTCTATACGAAACACGAAAGTAGTGCCTACATGATAAATTCGTAATTCAAGATAATTTCATTCTGAAGGATTTGTCTGAACGTAATAACCAGGAAAAACGCATCGGTAAATAGGAACTCGTAAAAAAAAGCACGGTAAAAAAAAATGAAAATCACAATTGCCGATGAAAAAATACATTTCTTCAAACAAGTGACGATCAAAAATACGAAAATTAACCCTCTTTTCTTTTACACCACGCACGGAACGAATTCGAGTTAAAAACAAAAATAGCCGGTATTGTTTTTTTTCATTCAATACGAGCCAATCCAGTTCTTCACCTCTCATTTAATTACAGCGAAAACCACTCCAAAATACTACGTCGTATACATGTATATAATCTTTTAATTGTAACTTAAACAGTCTTCCATTACGATTCTCGGGGTCATACGTGCTCAAAAAAGAGAAGATTACAAAAATGCATTACTTGCAACAGCTTTTCGGCGAAATTGAACCAAATAAATTTTCATATCCATATAAGTACGGACATGTAGCGCAGACGAGTAAGCCAGAGGGATAAACATATCAGAGACCTGTTACAAAAAAATTGCGTTGCAATGGTGGAGACCTTGTGATATTACCTCGACGAAAATTATCCACTCGTTCAATCGATTTTTTTGAAAACGCTTCATGGAATCTAAAGTGCTCTCTTATCGGTCCACTAACGTATTAATAAACTTCAAGTTGGTTGGAAAAAACGTAATTTACGACTCAACTCTTTTAGCAAGAATATGCGCGCAGTGATAAAAAAGAGTCAGTGAAACGAATATTAATTGACTATTTTTAATACAGAACAAGATTTATTCTCTAAAGAATATTGTAAGTGCGAAGTCATTTTTTTAGGAAATTAAAAAGAATGGATTGTATACAAATTAATTCTGCGATAAATTATTCTTATAGCGTATTGATTACAAAATTATTCGCGAGTGACGCCCTACATATTGATGTTTCAATTTAAATTTATTTAATAATGTAGTCATATTAAATTCGGTAAATATTTGAATACGATCGCGTGGAGTTTTTATCCGATTATAATGATGCGTGTTTCATTTTCTCTGACCAAATTGTTCTATATATTTCTAAAAATTTTAAACCCATTTATATTCGAGCTAACATCATGATTTATGCAGAATACGAACATTCAATCAAAATATACATATATGAGGAAGGCTCTTTATAGTTATAAAATTAATTTTATGTAAGACAGTCCAATTGATATCATAATTAACATTAACCATCTTATATCGGCGATTAACTACGGATTATCTTATGATTAAAATAGCGGAAATACGCATCTGGTTTTTACAGTTGTTTTATGGCTACTGAAGCAAACCAAATTTATCGATTGGATTCCCGAGATAACTCCTTTTTTAACTGAAATGCATGTTTAAAATATTGTTTGCCATTTTCCCAAACGAGCCTTTCTTTATTTGGACAAAAACAATAGAACGCACTTCCCCTCCCGTCGGTATACATACGTATGAGATAAAAAAATAAAATAAACGAGAAAAACGACTCAATTACCTCAACTTTTATCCACGACTCTCTCATGGCCTCTCTCTCTCTCTCTCTTCTTCACTGGCAAGAAAACCAGAGCAACTCCTGATATGTTTATGCACCGCGATACGTGTTGAGACGGCGTAAAAACCAGTAGGGGACGGACACGACGAATTGCTGAGCGGAGACTTCACTCCGAGGAGTCTTCTCGCTATACGGAGTGAGAGAGGAAGAAAGTGAGATACAGAGGTAGAATTGCACCCGCCACAAACCTCGTTGAAAATGGAACAGATGGGCGAGGCGATCCTTACGAAGCAAAAGAGAGAAAGATAGAGAGGGGGGGGGGGGGGGCAAAAGAAGCGGAGAATACCAAAGTAGCAGACAGACAGGAGACAAGCCAAGTGCAAACTGGAAAAAAGAGGAGAGTAGACGCAAAGTGGTCAGGAAGAATGGCGGACGCAAGTCGGGTCTCGATGCCTTATCCAGCGCGATTCCTCATTGAACTTCTAAGACCCGTGGAGAAGAGAATGCATACTGTCAACCGATGCCCGCGTCCTTTTATTTTATTTTTTTAAATGTGACCTTTCTTTTAAAAAAAAAAACAAGGCCGAGAAATTGGCGACGGGGTGAGTCACTTCGGAGGGAAAAAAAGGAAAAGTTTTTATAATTTCTAGGAAGTCTTCGCGATACGTGTGGTCCGGAAAAGGAGTAGGATTCGGTCTTGGACAAAATAAACGAGGAATGGCAAGAGGGAGAAAGATAGGAAGCGAGGACTAGGAGAGAGAGGTGAGAGAGGGGGAGAAAGGGGAGGGGAAGAGGGAGAGAGAGTGGGAGAGAAGGGAGAAAGAAAGAAGAGGGAGAAAGAAAGAAGAGGGAGAAAGGAGGGGATTGAAAGAGATGGAGAGAGTAATAGAGAATGAGTGGGGGAATAAGAGAGAGGGGAGAAGATGGGAGAGAGATGAGGAGGGAAAGGAGAAGAGGAGGAATGGAAAAAAGTGTATAAAGAGAGGGAGGGAGAGAATTAGAGAGAATGTGAGGGGGGATAAGAGAGGGGAGAAGAAGAAAGGGGGAGAAAGGCGAGAAGAGGGATAGGGAGGGAGATAGAGATAGTAAGAGAGTGTGAGGGCGAGGGTGGAAGAGGGGGGCAGAGAGGAGAAAGCGGGAGAGAGCTCAGAGAAAGAGGTGGAGAGAGAAGAAAAGATGGGGAGAGAGGGTGAAGGACGGAAGAAGAGGGAGGATGAGTGAAGGAGAGAAAGAGAGAGAGAGGGAGAAAGAGTTAGAAAGCCTTTGGATGCTAAATTCCCTCCGCTCTTGTTTTGTCTCGGTGGCAGATGGGAGAACGAATGCATTTCCTCCATCCATCTTGGTGGTCTCTCTAATGGGTCGGAACGCTGACGAGTGCATTAAGGAGAAAAAAGAAAAGGGAAGTCGCGGAAGTGTGAAGCTCGTTCTAAGCAAATGCCGACACGCGTCTGATTTCTTTATTTTTCAACATTCTCCGAAAGACCTTTCATTTCCTATGCGCAATACCCTGAAGGCGCTCGAGTTGGTTGCGAATCCACGGTTGATGGCGCCAAAAACCTATCCCAACATTTTAAAATATCATTTAAACAGATTTATGACAATATTTACAGCCCTGAGACGCATAAGAACAGGGAAGCAAATGATTTAAGGAGAGAGGCATGAGAAATGCACCTCGTTCGATACTGGGTATCTAGTTTCTAAATTGGATGGATGAGCGATCTAAGATAATCTATGTTTGAGTAATGCATGGAGTTTTACGGACCTAGAGGTTTGATATGGTCTAAAAATATTCCATTTTTAAACGTGACAAATGAGTATTCAATTATGAAATTTGAATCCGAAGAGATTCCTAATGAATTTGTAGATTTCAGCGGGATATTTTTTTAAACGAATAACCATTGCCACATTTTAGAAAAAGAGAAGAAAATATTATCTTGGCTTATAATAGGGCGGGGTATTACCACAATCCGATATTCTTGATGAAGTTTTCACACGCTACGCAACTCCTAACGAAGTATTTTTGTTGGCCGAATGAGTGCCAGTGTGGCTTAAATGCGTCCCTGCCACATAAAAGAAAACGCGGCATGTTTAATGCTAATAATAATTATCGTAACGTAAAACTTCCGATACTTATCGAACGGAACGGTTGTGATAATTTTATCTGTCAGCATTTCTTTATCTCTGAAAGCTTGCAAAACACGAAGTACTTTCTAGCTACCGCTTTCTTTTTTAGAAAAAAACAGGCAATTCCTATTTGCAGCATCTATAAGACAACATGTTGCGTGCAACATTTTGTTCCGCGAATGCAATTTTCTAAATAGGCGATAAACTGAAGAAATACTTGCGATCAACGTCGAGGTTCTGAACGAAAACTCTCTTTTCCCAATGCGCAAGAGTAAAAATAAAAGGGTCGCTGTGAAATATATTACTCCGAAAGGGCCGACGGACGTCCCTGAAAATCTCTACGTTGCTATCCTTCGAAGCTCTCCGGTTCATTTTCGTTTCTCTCTCTCTCTCTCTCGCGCAAGAAACCATGTCGCGAAAAGTGCTCCCCGATGAAACACGCATGCGCCAAATTAGAGGTAACGGCGGGAACGAAGGATACCCAAGTGCGCGGCGAATTAATATATTTCACGGGGAACGCGTCGAAAAGGACGTCTCCTATCCAACGATCTCGGCTTGAAATGTAATAAACTCCGATAGGAGCTCATTAAATCCAGATTGGATTCGTCTGGTTATATATGCGTATAAGAAGCGTGTGTATGTATATGTATATATGTGCATATGCATATAGTAGTATATCGTCCGGCGCCTTTCTGATCTTGTAAAGCACTTGAAAACTTAAAGGCGATAACTTACGAATTTTTTAACAGGACTTTAATAAGAGGAGAACCATTATGCTGAAAACACCCGACAATGCAACTCCAACGGGAGACGAGGAGCATACCGAATCACAATTACGCACTTTTCTCCGGTGAATTTATTCCTTTCCCTCTAGTTTTTCCCACTTGTCTGTATCTTAAAGCCTTCGGTACGTTACTCAGGCTGTCAAAGCGTTGCGCGAATTCGATTCCTTTTCCCATCTCTCCCGAGAGAGAGACAGAACTTTTCATCCCCCAGCATTGACGGAGAATAACGAAAACCAGTCTCTTCTTGAATTCAAACTGCCACTTTCTCTGCCCATTCTATTTCCCCTTTCTTTCCTAGTGGGCGTATCCTTTTAAGTGCTAGATAAATCCAATTGGCCAAACACTTTTCTCCCTCTCTGTCATTCACCTATTTTCAACCTCTCTCTCTCTCTCCTCGCCAACCTAATGCAGATAAGCTACCACTTGTAACCTGTCTCCACGGGTAACGGAAGACCACCCTCCGACGAAAGAAACCCATCGAAATCGATCCGGTTTTTTCCATTTATCTTTTATCGATAAATTTCAATAAATCAGCGCTTTCCCATAGTTCATTATCGACATCATCTTAGGTAGTCTATCAGTACAAAGATCCGTGGTTATTCTTTGTTGACCCTGGTTCCCCACATACTCCACACATTCTGCAATCTTCTTTATTCTCTAAGTCATCCAGGATCTGAATGCTATTCCTCCCTCTTTCTATCAAGTTCATTATCATGCTCTCTCTCTCTTCTCAGGTAATGTTCGATCCAGTTTCACTTCCCGTTTCTTATTATCTGTTTAATCAATTGCTTTCCTCATATTCTTCTTAGTCCTTTCTCGTCTTTCACCCTGTCAGTCCATCTTATCTTCTCCATTGGTTTTAATTGTTTTAACGGTTACATGTATAGCTATTGTATCATTCAATGAAATAATACAAACGAATAGTAAAATCTTGAAATATCCAATTACTTTTTAAAGGATTAATTACAAATTTTGATTTTTTAATACTATGCAAACACGTTACTGTAAAGTAAGGTATAAACCGTTGAATTTTATTTAAAATGTAATTTAACTTTCATTTTATTACTAATAGATAATGCTCTTCTTTTGTCGCGGATATGTAAATTTATCGCGTAATACTCGTGAAACATTTTTTTTTCATTATACAGGGGCGTTCTCATGAAACTGTATGTTAACCAACTGATTAATCAGAGTATATTACGCTAAAATTTGTTAATGTATTATCTTTTATATGCAAAAAAGGCACAAAATATACAAATAATTACAATCGAAGGACAACGGTAAATTTCTTACGTATTTTGAATTCTAAAATCACAACGGTTTAGATGAAGTGAAAACAAGCCATACTGTATACGTACCTTCATAAATATCCGTTAACACAAACTGTTAGTAACAAACAATGAAAAAACTACACCAACATAAACGTATTGACTAAATATGATAACTTACGCTATAATTTATCATATTTATATTTATTATATCGAGCTTAGGACTTTCTGTAAATGCTAAATTAAAATACCTTTGGAATAATTTACGGCAAAATCTAATAAAGAATCTCCAACTTTGTGAAACTAAATAACTTTTGAAAAAAAAAACAACCCTTACAAAACAACCCGCCGTAGCATTAAATTAGAAATTTTAAGACGCAAAAAATCCGACTTACTCTCCCGCAGGGAAATAAATGACGGCCAACCCGGCCGATAAACGATACGGTCAACCTTAAGAAAAAAAAAACTCGTATGCAATAACTGAAATATTCCGCTTTGATATGACCGGGAAGATATGACAAAGTTAGTTGGAAAATTGAACAGCCTTCCTAAACGAAACTTCTTCCATCCCAGCGCCACCAACCAACCTTCTCATAACTTATCTCCGGGACTTGATCAGGAAAGCGGATCACGGCGGAGAACCCGTCTATTCAACGCTGCGGAGTCAATGGAGTCCTCACCCTATCGATTTTCACCTCCACGCTCAATTCTCTCTCTCTCTCTCTTTCTCTCTCATTCCGTCTCACTATTCTCTTTCTGAGAATCTCACTTTTTCCCTTCCTCCTTCTTTCCCTCTCTCGATATTTTTCTCACATCACGCTCTCCTCTCCTTACTTTCTGTCTGTCTCTCTTTCTCTCTCTATACATGTCTTGTGAGTACGTTAATATGGATATAAAATGTATATATTATATAAACAATTTATAATAGAAAATCATTTAATACAAAATGTTCGTTTGCGTGAAATATATTTCACGAAAACATATATCTATTGATGATTTATCCAATAGCTATAACAATATTTAAGCAACACAACAATTAATACAGAACAAGAATTTAATTAAAGCTAAATATACCGAAGCAACTTGCAGTTTGGTTTCTATTAATTTAAAACATGAGGGAATTATTGTGCTACAAGAATTTTATTTAACAGATGTCGTCCAGCGTGATTGCATATATTTAATTGATGATTAAGCTACTGATAAAAAACAAAGGATAACCTTTCTTAAACCAGATATACTTTAGGAATTCCGCTTTAAATCACAATAACGTGGCGATAACAATAACCAGTGATGATTCAACAGAGTAACTCCGAGAGCATCTTGTGGCTGAAATCTAATTGAAACAAGAACTCATTTTAGAATGTACTATCGGTGAATACCACTAATGACGGCTGCCAGACAGCCAAAATCCTCATAAGGTTTTCATAACCGTTCGATGATCGAGGCCATTATAAAAGACAATGCCAGAATTTTAGATCACGTGTCTGCTATTCTATCTTACTGTTTTCGGTATAATTTTATTTCTGACATAGGTATTATTATTATTATTATTGTGTAGTGGTATTTAGTGCAAATCAGCATTATTTTTGCTTAAATATAGGTTAAATATGTCGAATTTTGGTGGTTCGGGAACTTAATTTATATTTGTAGCATAGGGTGTAGGGTAATTTGTGTTCCGAGTACCGAACAAACGACTTACGAGCGAAAATTTGTACTTATTTTTTGAACCAGAGATAAAAATACGCGGCATCTACTGTACTGCACACGTCCTCCCACTCTTTCTCCAGCTTTTCTCTCATTTAGCTTTTTCCCTCACCCTCTCCCTCCTTCCTCTGTTACCTTCTCCCTCTCTCACATACCCCCCTCTACCAGTCGCATCTCTCCCCCTCCCCCCTCTCTCTCCCCCTCCTTTATTTCTCTTTCTTGTTACCTGTCTCCCTATTCTTTTCCTCTCCTCCCCTTCTCTTAAACTTCCTCCCTCTCTCCCCCTCCCTCTATTCCCCTCATTCTCCTTGCCTCTTTATCTCCTCCTTCCGTCTCATTACAGAGGCGGCTATAATGGTCGTGGCGGCTGGAGACTAGGGCGGTGGTCGTGACTAGACGGTAAGAGCACCACCTCTCCACCAACCCTCCCCAACCGTCACACCCCGTCCAATATTCCCATCGCGCATACCAAAAAAAAAAAGGTAGTACTGATGGAATCAGAGGGAAACATCTCGATATACCATCCCCATTTCTCTTTCGTCTATACAGAAAAAAGGAACGAACTCTGAAAGGAATAAGAAAACAAGGAAGATTCCCTCGATAAAGTACGAGGTGGAAGCACGTTTTCTTTAAAATTTTTAGTTTTCTGGTTTGTCTTCTCTTTTAGGAAGAGGGAAACCCACACCTATGTAATATAGTAGATCCTCACCAAGAACTCATCCGTGAAAACTTCACTCCACTTTAGCTGCAGTAGTTTGCCTACGATACAATTTCAAAACATTTGAATTTTCTGAATTTGATACCATCAAGCGGAAAACCTATGAACCACCGGAAAAGTCCAATCAAAGGAAAAATCATAGATTGATATCAGCTATCTTATTCAAAAAGAATTTTACAAACATCTCGAGTAGTTTGGCTACAGTGCCATTTCAAAGTTTGTTATTTTGCGACTTTGAAGCCACCTAGCGTAAAATCTATGAAATACCAGAGAAATCAAATTGGTGGAAAATAAATAGACTAATAAGAACTACCGAATCCATAAAGAATTTTCCAAATATCTCTTAAAACAAAATAAGTTGATTGTCCACAGACGGACAGACATACGAACGAACGGATGGACAGGCAGAGTGATCACTTAAACCCGCTTTTTCTTCTTTTATGAAAACGCGCTGAAAAGGCGGGAGAAATGAGAGGGGAAAAACAATAAAAACAGAAGAGTTGTTCCTTGTACATGAAGTTTAAACGCGACTCGAGCGCCTCTGCCGGCGGAGGGGGAAACGGCTCCATGCCCCCTCATTCGTGGCGCATAATGGAACGAGAGAGCCTTGTGAGGATGTGTATGCAGCTCACATGCGCATGAAATAATAAATCGGTTTAACTTGCGAGCTGATCTCCACGCTTGAATCGGCTGCGTATGTGTGTGTGTGTACATTTCAGACGTGTGCGGGGATGCAAGGATTGATGCGGCCGCTGCCAGGCCTTTCATTTCATTTTATATGAGGCTGTGATGGGTGGAAATTGATATATTCCCACGTTGAGAAGATGTTTTTAGATAAAATCGACGTTCGACTTCACCGATGAGAAATGATAACATATGAGAGGCGTGGTCCCGGATACTTTATGAATGGTCTTTAACGGATATGAACGGAAGAGTTTTCCGTTCAATCTCGATTTTTCTTGGCGCACTAAACCAATTGAATTCCTATATTACACGAAGAAAAACAAAGACTCTTTGCGAAATTTCAAAAGGGAACGCCCACACGCCTAGAGGGACTTATTTTTAACAGAGATGATTATCCGCAACGATTCAGTTATCCGCCAACTGTTTAAAAAACGCAATAAAATACGGCATACGTTAAATGTTTTAAGAATGTGACGTTCTCATTTCAGCATATAACAATCTAAAATCAGTAATACGCGAATTGAAACTAATATAAGAGGAAGAGATGATGTTATTTTATCTAGAAAACGTGCTAGCCAAGGAGAACAAATGAATTGCATTATTTCCGGAAAATATCCAATAAACGCATTAGTTACAATATAAATCACTAAAAATTTGAATCCGGTTTATTAATCCCTTTAATATATAATTTGTTTAGAACCGAGGTTTTTACATTTACAAAAAAGAGCGCTTAGAATCCAGATTTTTAAGCGCAACATAAACAACCAAATCAATAAATCTACGATAACAAACAACCATCCAAAACCAACTGATATTACAATTCATAGAGGTTGGATTCTATTGCAGTAAAATGTCATTGTATTTGAATATATTAAATTCAAACAACTGCCGGAAAATTATAGCACGATCATCCCTTACTTTCCGTGGTACACTGAGATACTAGGGAAGACCGCGTGAAGTTTTCTCCATAATAATACACGATGTTACATTTAAGCGCGTACTGAGTTTAACATTCAAATAATTTAAAAACACCACATTCAGAATTGCTACCTTTATTTTTTTCTAATAACCTCATGAGCTGAACTATAATATTTTATAATTAAAAAAAAAGGCTTGAATACCTTTCTGAAACCGTGCTAATGTGAAACTGGTTGCCGCACAAAATCGAGATAGTCCTCTAAAAATAAATAATAAATAATAGAAGTTGTCGCAATTAGGGCGTATTAAAGTCCTTTCGGGGATCGCAATCTCAATCCTTCAGGGCGCTTCCCCGGCAAAAACTAATGGTCCTGTCATCCCTTAATTAAGAGCCGAAGCAACTGCAGTGACATCTCTTGAAGCGTATTCATGGATGTACTGCGAAACAACTGAAAAAAACAAACGAAAGGGCTGAAGCGACGGTAGACGGTGAGTAATTGACGTGGCTCGTCGCAGAATAAACAATCGGATCCAACCGAACACGGATGAAAGCAGCGAATGGTATCTGGTCGGCAACTGTCGCGGGTTTATGATTCGAAATAAAATCGTCCCCTGTGGTCGGATTAAATTCGTGATGGTATGGATATTAGGAAAATGAGTTTAAAATAATACGTCGCATCGAGTTGATGAATGCGAGTTTTTAATGTCGCTAACATCAAAGGTAGGATTTTCTTAGCCGGATAAAACTATTTAAGAAATTTGCTTAACCTAGTAAAACAACACGATAATTGCTCGCATGATTGAATTGGCCTAGGAGACAAGTAAAGTTTGGTTTTCGCTGAATTGCATTGGGAAAATATATTTTACATTGCAAAATTTTCTATAAATTCTAAAAATTCAATGCTCTAAATGAATCAAAAAATGTTATTAACCTTATTCAAGTTGCGATAAATACAGAAAAACCTATCGCTGACTTAGGGAAATACAGTGGAACCTCTATAATTCGAACCTCAAGGGAAACAAATATATATTCGAGTTATAAAAGAAAAGTAACACGAAAAAGATTTTATCCTGTAAAAAGAATTCACTTCAAGTTATGGAAAATTCTAGTTATAGGCGTTCGACTCATAA
This sequence comes from Uropetala carovei, assembly GCA_036926305.1. Lineage (NCBI taxonomy): Eukaryota > Metazoa > Arthropoda > Insecta > Odonata > Petaluridae > Uropetala > Uropetala carovei. Next base: position 3,674,873 of record JAXCHB010000015.1, on the reverse strand, counting down.
CAGTTCGACTGTAGTAAATATTTCAGTGAAAAACAGAATCATTGCATGACGAATAATTTTGTTCAATTGTTTTCGCAGAAAACGTTTTTCCTGGTCACGCGAACATCTCCCCATCAAATCCAAAGAGTAGTATGTACCATGTAAATGAAGGTATACTACGGAACAGTTAGTTGTTTCTACCAATGCAATTTGTTCCCGTTAAGGCGTTTTCAGACAAAAGCTGAACGCAGGAAATACGAATATGGATTTTTCGAATAAGACAATGCAGGAGACGACGTAAATACCGCTATTGTTTTCTCCGAGGAAAGACAGGTAAATATACGTCTCGGAATCACTCGACTGGAAAATAAGAGAGCAGGGGCTATCACTTGCGAATCACCCGTCGCACAAAATTTGGAGCGTTAATAAATATTTTTTTCTTCCATGAAAGAAGGAAGATTTGCGAGGAAATAAATTACTATAGAGTAGCTAGTAGCTCTGAGACGAGTAATAAATTACGTTAAGCGAGGGCGGGAAGAACAAGTTTATTATTTTTTTTTGGGAGAAGACGCTATCGGAGCGAGAACAAAAGAAATTATGCTCTAACGTTATGGGAGTGCGCAAGTCAAAAAATGAAAAGAGATGGATATAAAGTCACGTATCGTTAAATCGAAAGAGAATAATAGAGCTCGTTCTATGGCTAAAATCAAATCGATAAAATGTTTAATTTTATCCATAACTATAAAAATATTTAATGAAATCGCATTCAAATTTCGGCAACAGAGAATCCGTCATCAGTGGTATTCGCCGATAGTGGATTCTATGTTCTTTTGAAAATGCGCATCTGGTTTTCGTAACATTTGCATGCCTGTTGGATATTCTATTACTTCATTCACAAGCATAACTTCGCCTACATATCAACTCAAATCACTATACTTGGGCATTAAAATGGCATATATCGATGTTGTATAAAATGACTGAATTGGTAGAGGCATTAAACCAAATATTAACCGCATCATTTTCGTTGAAATTCTATTTATTATCGTTTTCCCATTATTGGCATAGTGGATAGCCTATTTGGTTCGCATGTCCCGGATTCGAATCCTGCCGAGGGTCGTATATGCTCTTCTTTGTTACCTTTGATACGTTCATTGAAGGAGACCATTTAATTTTTCCTGCGAGGCAACTAAAATAAATAAGCGAATTAACATTTTTTTCTCTAATCTGCAAATTGTAAGAAAATATAAGGAATGTTTGAAAATTTCTTTCCTGTATTCGAACGACATGAAAGGATAAAATCATTTACAGTCAGATAATTGGAACATCAATGATTTCGCGGGCTGGATTCTTTCAAGGCCTTCAAAATTGAATACCTGACAATATCCCCTGAAGCTCGTACCTCCGGACTCTAGCTAAGATATAAAATTATAGATATGAAACTGCTCTATCCAAAAAATGTTCTTCAATATTCAGATTTCAAACGACTAAATCGTGATATTAATAATAAAATTTTAGCGCAGAGATACAGGAAGTTATACAAGTTACGTTTTCAATCACTATCGTGTGCGAATGAACGGTTTGTCGTTTGTAGAAGACAGAAAAAGCTCCGGGGACAGTCATTTTCAATAACATTTCGGGTCGATACGCATTTCGGTTACAATGTGAACATCTTCAGGGGCGGGACTTGACAGCGAACGAACTGGTGAAAAGTCCAGTGACGCAATCTCGAGTGGTTTTTCGTTTGTTTAAATTAACTTTAGATAGGAGAAGAACTTTAAGTTGGCCGAAGGGGGTAGTTCACTCACGATTCCACGGACATTTCGGCGAACAACCATCAAATAAAGCTGTAGTGAAACGCTTCAGAAGGATTTATGGCGGTTCTATGATTTTTCGAACGGTTCGATTACGCCGCGACCAGCGAGGCAAATCCCACGCGAGAGGCTTTAATCAACACGCGGAGCGAAACCACGCACCTCACCTTTTTAATTGCTAAATCAGCAAAATAAACAAATAAAAGCAGTTTTAGCGGAGACTGTTAACCCGCGAAATACGCTAAAAAAACTCTTAAGGCGAGAAAAATCTCAAGTTTCAGATAACAGCCTAAGGAACATCGCATATTTCATTATTAATCTCTAAGATTCCATCACCCTCCCGAATGAATTAGTTGCCATAAAAAGCAGTCTGACGTGAATTAGACACGAAAAATATTCGCAGTTGCGCGTGGACTCTTTCTCGTTCTCTTACGTCCGCCGTTTCTAGTTATGACAAAAGCGTAATTGGTCAAACGATTCGAAAAGAACACGGGCTCTCCCTCTTTTTTTTTCAAGGTTGCTCATTAGTCACGCGGACGAAAAATGACGAATATTCCAGTTTCTCTTTATCATCACTTTAGATATAGATGGAACATTTGAGGGCGTATTTTATTTTTAAAAGGCACACTCGAGAGTCACCTGGGTGGTAAATTATAAATGCAGTAAATAATTAACTCGAATGAAAGAAGAGATGGGTGAAGGGGTGGGGGGGAGGAGGGGGGAGAGAGGGGGCAGTGACTGTAGACCATAGAGCAAATAAATGTTTCCATGCGTCCCTCGGTTCCTTCCTCCTGGATTTTAAAAGAGGAGTGAGAAGTTGAATGAGAGGGGAGGGGGAGAGATCGTGGGCAGGGGGACCGAGATGTGGAAGGGGAGAGGGGGGGGGGTGAGAGGTTGAGGGAAGGAGATAGCGACGGAGAGTGGGAGAAAAATAAAAGGTGGAGAGGGGTGTAGAAAGGAAAAAGTTATAGAAATAGAGAGTGAAAATGCTAGAGAGAGAGAGAGGGAGGGAGGGAGAGAGACAGGGGGAGAGAGAGAGGGAGAGAGGGAGAGAGAGAGAGAGAGAGAGGGGGAGAGAGAGAGAGAGAGGGAGAGAGAGAGGGAGAGAGAGAGGGAGGGAGGGAGAGAGAGAGGGAGGGAGGGAGAGAGAGAGGGAGGGAGGGAGAGGGAGAGAGAGAGGGAGAGAGAGGGAGAGGGAGAGAGAGGGAGAGAGAGAGAGGGGGAGGGAGGGAGACAGGGGGAGAGAGGGAGAGAGAGAGGGAGGGGGAGAGAGAGGGAGAGAGAGGTGGAGAGAGGTGGAGAGGGGTAGAGGGGACAAATGAGGAAGAAGAGAATGAGAGAAAATAAGAAAAAGTCTGACAGAGGGGGATGTAGAAAGAAAGGTGAGGAAGAAAGAGGGGAAGAGGGAAGGGGGAAAGAGTGAGGAGAGAAACGAGTGGTAGAAAGGGAGAGAGTTAGGAAGAGAAGAAGAGAGAAAATGATAGAGGGGGAGAGAGAGAAAGAAAGGAGAGGGAGAGGGTGAAGGAGGGGGAGAAGAGGTGGAGATGGGGGATGAGAGAGAGAGAGATAGAAAGGAAAGAGGGAAAAAAGAGGAACAGGGAAGGAAGTTGAAAGAAAGAGGGAGAGAGAAATGAATGAAAGGAAAGAAGAGCCGAGGAGAGGGAAAGAGAGGGAGAGAAAGGAGTGAAAGAAACGTAGGAAGAGTAAGAAGGAACGTAGATGGAAGTGGAGATTGAAAGGGAGGATGAAAGATGGAGATGAAAGGTAAGGGATAAAAGGGGATAAGGGAAGACTTTGCGAACGAAAGCGGAGTTAGCGAAGGGGAAGAGAATGAGAAAGAGAGAGAGAAAGGGTGGGTACGGGAGGGAACACAACGCGGGCCACCGCGGAAGAAAGAGAGAGAGAAAGAGATATAGCGTAAGAAACAAATGAATAACAGGAAGCGTGATTCAGTGACGAGGCTCCGAGTTTTTTTTTTCTTCCTTGCTTTTTTTTTGAACGCGTTCATTATGCATTCCTTCATAATTACCGGCTCTTTTTTTCTTTCTCGTGGTTCTCATAGGGGAGGGGGGGATGCATTAATAACTTTTTGCGAAAGGTTTTTTTAAAATGCTTTTGTCTCCTTTTTGATATCAGTTCGTAAGTTAATAAGGAGGTGGAAAATTGTTACTTTACCACGCAAGTGGGATTTTAATTGAGAAAACCTTGCGAACCTATTTGTTTCCACAAACGTCTTTTTATATCGTTTATCTAAAAATTATTCTCGCATAAAAGTCTAAATATATTTCTCGGACGACCGTGTGTAGGGAAAATCGTTAGTAGTTAGGAAGAAAATTCCGTATTTACTCCCGATAGGGCCGCTTTTCTTTAAATCAAGGTGTAATATTAGGGATTGTAGCTTTTCCTGCTACTAGAACACAAATGTGAAGTTAGAGAAAAACGCTAAACCTGATCGGGTGTCCCACTTTCTAGAATTGTGGTATTTACGGCGAGGAAAGCTAGTAAACCTTACCAAGACAAGATGCCCTCAACGAGGCATGGCAGAAAAAAACGCGATATGCCGTGGATCCTCAGTAAGTACGTTGCCACCTTTTAATTAATTTTTGTGACGTAATGTCAATGCTCAAAGGACCGAGAAGGTCTTGTTGGCAGAAAACACATGCGATATGCCGTGAATCCTCAGTAAGTACGTTGCCACATTTTAATTAATTTTTTTGACGTAATATCAATGCTCAAAGGACCGAGAAGGTCTTGTTGGCAGAAAACACATGCGATATGTCGTGGATCTTCAGTAAGTACGTTGCCACCTTTTAATTAATTTCTTTGAAGTAATATCAATGCTCAAAGGACCGAGAAGGTCTTGTCTGAATACGAGCATCTTTACCAGAGAACCTTTTGAAAATTCGAGTAAAATTTGCAAAATTTTCGTTGTAATACAGCATATGTAGTATTTTTGATAAGATAGCCTACATAGAAATTCCAATAATAACTTAACTACCGCTGAATAGCCTGCCCCCTTGTGAAGTTCTGTAATCGTGATAATCGCATGTATAAAATGAAATTAAACACACTGTGGCTGAAACTGGTCGAATAATATTCGCTCTGTTGAAGTAGCACCGAGATATTCCATTACCGCGCATTTCGTCAGTATGCAATTATATCTTCGATGATTATTTCTATAACGCGTGCTTACCGCCATCTGAAATGAATTCCGCGAAACGTTGAAAAAACTCCACCGAGAAATAGTATACAAATGCTTGCGCGTTTGCATGTGTTTAAGGATACGGAATTTTAAATTCCGATCGCGTTTATGGTCGAGAGATTTCTAGTATACCTTACAAAGGCGGATTTAATTACAGAGTAAATTATAATGTATTCCTGCGAAACTTAACGACTCGATGGTCACGAGGCATCCTGCTTTCGACACGTGTTTCTACTTTTTGATCAGACGTTAACTGGTAAAAACTATAAGAACGACCGGCTGCAGAACTCGAAACCCGAGTCTCTTATGTTTGAAGGAAAAGGTTTGAAAGTGAGAGATCCGGTTGTGTGTCTTTTCAATACGTTTATCACCTTTTTATTTCTGGACGATTTTCTCGAATTGAAAAATCACTTAGTGTATACCTATATGATACATTAAATATGGTATATATGTCTTTTTCTTCAATCAGGTAGAGGGGTGGTTAGGATGTCGCAGGTTCGGATCCTGCCGAGAGCATGGTCGTGTGGGTTCGTCCTTGCCACTGTTGTTACGATATCCAGTATAATTGGCCCTGTGCTGTTTCTGAATTCGTGTCAAAAATAAATAAAGAAATGATACTTTTATTAATTCGATATCTGTCGTTTCACTGGCAACAAAAGTAGATATTTCAAATCTCGAGAGAAACGCGTCTAATATAATCCACGCGTCCACAAAATAGATTTACATTTAATTTCCAAATGCAAAGGATGGTGATAATGTTTAATTTTCTCTATGAAAGATTCTGAACAAAAAAAATTGAAATTTTTTACTATGTAAATGATTTATGGAATCGAGATAATTCAATATATGTATCTCTATAATAAATTTAGAATTTTCTCACGTTTTCCAGAATTTCTTCTAGTCCGGGATATACTCATGCATGCACGGAATTTAAATCATCACTATCCTCTGTGGATAAATGAAAAGAATAATTGGAATGCGAGTTCAACTTTCATAGAAGATATTTTTAGCACCCTATAGGTTTAATAAATGAGACACGGATTAAGAACAAACATGTATAAAGTCAAAACGAAGGTAATTTGGCGTTCTATCTCGATCGGAAGAGAACACGAATTCCCTCTCGTTGACCATAAAAAATAATCTCAGGGTAATCCGTCTGAAAAGAAAAAATAAGCGCCAGCTTTTGCGCGGAACCGGATTCGAGTTTCGAATTCCCAAAACCGATCCTTAAGATTCTGTGTCGGAACTTGTTCAATATTTAAACTCTAGCGAGAGAGATTATCTATCCTTCTTATCTCCCTCTTCTGTGTGTACTGTTTCTTCCGAACCCTATCTCGATCGAAGAGACAACCGAGTCTGCGCTTTAAAAAAAAAACTTCTCCTACCGACCACAGTCGGGAAAAACTACGCGGTGTTTTCGCGCTCTGGAAGTCGTTCTTATTTATTTCGAAACTCTTTTGAGCCTTCCTTAAGGGCTCCTATCGCGTTAACGCCCCCCCTGTAGGGATGGGGATTATTCTTTCGGAAGGAGACAAGTGGGATTAAGGCGGACATATGCCAGAGGGCGTAATTGAAAAAGAGAGATTTTTAAAAGTAGATTACCGCGGCGAAATTCAGTTCCTGTGCGGAAAAAAAGAGGATTTCGGCGACAAGGGAACGGAATGCGCGCGCAAAAAAAAATTCAGATTTAACGAGAGACAAATGTCGGGCACATAATGAGACAGGTGATTAGTGACCAGTGTGATGAGAAGGGAAACTCGAGGAAGCGGATAAGGGAACGCAGCGTGATGATGAAGAGATAAGGATAGAGGACGGAAAAAATAATAGGTACAGAGTTTCCGAAATAAATTTCGAGCGTGCGCATCCGTCGGGATTCCTATTTACTAAAACCACTTGATCCCGAAAAAGAAGTTCGTAGAACTGTGAGGCGACTTCCCTATGCATGCGCATAATGATATAATGAGAGAATGTTTGCCGTGAACAAACTTTTTGGTGGCAGAAAAGCGTGAAAATGGAGATAACGAGAAAGTTATTCATTAAGTGAAGTATAATACTATGAGAATGAGTAACGCACTCTGGAAGCCTAACATAAATTAAGCGCGTTTCTCCTGACGCAGCGGTTCTCAAAATGATTTACGCGTATCACTAGCGTTAAGTTGAGCTTGTTATGGTAGTATGCTTGAAGTATTAAAGCTTCTGGAATGTAACTCTAGCTTTTTACTATTTTGTGCAAATAAATTAATTATATATTTATAGACGTCACGGCTCAATAATTTTCGTTATAAGGATGATTTTTGCCTAGGTCACGGATCAATTATTTGCTATTATATCATTTTATTTACGTAGTTTTAGATCATTTTGGAATAAAATTGTTGAAATCTATCAAACCAAATCTAGGATGTAAATTATTTTCTTTTTCCCTTCAAATATCCAAATCCTCAGGGTTACTATGGAAACGAAACCCCCATCTTCCAAAGGATTAATACATCACACCTTTTTCAGAACAATAAAAAATGCACTCGATAAATTTCTACAGCATATATTTTCGAGATAGGTGGTAAAGAAAGTCGTATACATTTTTGCGAGAGGTACGCGAAAAACAAATCTTTTTGGGAACCGCATTCCCAGTAAATTTACTACAGCGAAATTTTTAAGGCGGTATCCCTGGCGCGAGACAAACATTATAATATTATCGAATTTTAAAAATGATTTCTAATTATGAAATTATAAATGTGGAATAATTTCATAACACGGACGCCATGATTGAGCGGTACGTCTCAAGTGTGTCCTTTTGCTGCTGTTTTCTAATTATAGAACAAATTAGCGGTGGTAAAGAAAGTCGTATACATTTTTGCGAGAGGTACGCGAAAAACAAATATTTTTGGGAACCGCATTCCCAGTAAATTTACTACAGCGAAATTTTTAAGGCGGTATCCCTGGCGCGAGACAAACATGGCATAATATTATCGAATTTTAAAAATGATTTCTAATTATGAAATTATAAATGTGGAATAATTTCATAACACGGACGCCATGATTGAGCGGTACGTCTCAAGGGTGTCCTTTTGCTGCTGTTTTCTAATTATAGAACAAATTAGCGGTTGTAATTAAGCGGGAGAGAGCTCGACAGATGGCCGAGCCAAAAATATTAGGCGGTTGTTTCTTTAACAAAAGAAAATAGCCCAAGATTTATACTTATTTGATAAACTGTAAAATTTACATAGGGTATACTTTAAATACTAAAACGTCGAAAAATGTCTTCTAAAGGAGTCTTTTTGCAGTGCCTTAAGATGGAAATATCGAGTTTTGAGGTTTAAATTCGAACTTATTGTGCAAGAAATCTTATTCCTATGATTAAAACTTTGTAAATCGACTCTTAAATCGGTAGTTCACGGTATGTAATCATTGAAGTGCACATGAAAGATTTTGTAAAAAATAAATAAATAAATAAATACGCGGGTATACTTTGATGCATTGTGAACATTAGAAAAACACCATTTCGTTATCGAACATTAATAGTGCTGAGATTTTATTCTAGAGTGGCACACATAAGAATTATGATTTATTTCCGCTTAGATTTCTCTGAATAAAAATTTATGGATTACGTTCATATAGCGGCTACGCATATTATCCAGTATTCAGACAAACTTATTAGGTCACATTAATTCTTGTCGATTTATGTTGGTTAAGAATCAAAATTTCATTAAGTTCTAAGATTAACTAAAGGAGACTTTTTTATAGGGCTATCGGTAATTATAAACGCAGTTATAAACAAATTCTAATATTAATCATTTTTAAAATATGGAAATATATAAATATTATAGTAAGTAACCATGATTCTGTAGTGAGATTAAGAAAGAGAAAACCCACAATCACTGACGTAAAACTCGAAATATTTCATAATCCATTATTACATTACACTCTATATTAATTAATCGATTGAAAAAGGAAGTAAAAATATTTTTTTAATATTGTCGATCAAGATAGGGATTTTGTTATTATAAAATAACCGAAATTCTATGCATAAAATTACCGATAACCCTGATTAGAAATTGGCGAGTCAATATAAAGCCTAAATAACGAAAACTCTCCTTATCACTTTAGTCAGTTTTTCTTTTTCAACAAATGACCCTGGAAATTCTACACACATTTCACAACAAATCATTCAACTATGATGACGTAAAAAGTATAAAATTTAAGCTTCACAACCGTTACCAACCTCACGGTTATTTTCAAGAAACTAATCGCGTTTAAAATCATTCCAAAAAAATATGCTCGGTATAAATAGGAGTGTGGAGCTTTTCGTAAGATCACGACCTGACGAGAGCACGAATCACGATTCCCCGTGCACACACGGAGCGGTAAGGCGATTAAACACTGTTGATATTATTATGTTTTTTTTTTAAGGAACGCACTTCCATCAATCCGGTCATACTATAAAACACCTAATTATCTCTCTTGGAAGAAGGAGGATTTTTGAAGTGTTGTATTACGTGCGAGATAAGGGAGAAAGAAAGAGGAGGGAGGGTGAATTTTGCCCAAGTAAAGAGAGGTGGATGGGGTTGAAACAGGGGAAGGAGGGGTGGAGGGGAAGGGGAAGGAGATGGATGTTCAAGCTAAGTAAAAGGGAAGGTGTGAAAGAAGAAGAGAAAACAAGGAGAGACAGACAGAAAGACAGAAACAAACGACTTTATTAAGGGCGGATTTAGGTTATATATTTTCTTCTTACAGTTACCATTTGGTCGTGTTCGAAATATGATAAATATTAGTTAAATATTTTGTCAGTAGAACATTAAGATGTAATATAGAAGGAAATTTGGTTCATGGGCTGAAAAGGCACCGGGATATCGAAAAAAAAGCTAGGAAAGTGCAGTAAATGTGTTTTCTCAAAAAAAAAATTTAGACAAGCGGAAAAACCTGGAAAACGTGCATAAACGAGAAAGAATACTGAATCAATCGGCGGAAAAAAAACCAAGCATCTATCTGCTTTCGTTTAGGATTTAGCGCACCTAATAGACGGACAAACTGGTCAGAGAGGCGGATATTTAAAAAAAAAAGCTAAAATGTCCTACTGCGGAAAACATGTATGTACGAAAAGAATAGAGAAGTAAAAAACCGCGAAAAATTCTTAGGCGGAAAAAAAATTGAAAAATAATTTGCATACATAAAAACATAAATACACAAATTTTACGTTTATATGTATAGAAAAAGCTTTCAAAAATACGCAATTTGAGAACAGACATAAAAAAGTCAAAGGGAAAAATAGAGAGAAATGTCATTTTTCATTTAGACATATCACAACAAGTGATATTTCGCAAATATAAATGTATGAAAGAGAGAGAGACAAACGACTTTATTTAGGGCGAAATTGAGACTGTGAAGTCCCTTCTTGCATTTAATCCTTTCGTCAGGATTGAGAATTATATAAAAGTTAAATTACAGACTTTAACATACATATTGACTACAAATTTTGTTAGTTGACATAGAGGATTACTATAGAATGATGTCAGTTTTGTGTGTTGGAAGAGAGAGAGAGGGAGAGAGAGGGAAGGAGAGAGGGAGGGAGGGAGAGAGAGAGGAGTTTGAGAGGGGTAGCAGCGAAACTCTGAGAAAGGAGTGGGTGGGAAATGTTGATATAGAGAAGGAGGGAGGGATTAAGGCTTAGAAAGGGAGGGTTGAGGATGTGACGAAGAAAGGTCTCGTAAGGGACGAAGGAAAAAGAGGGAGGGGGAGGTGAAAGAAAGGAAGGGAAGGAGAGGAGGAGGAGGAGGATATGGTTCCGCGACCGTGAAGTAACGGTCACGGGCACGGGAGTCGCTGTTCACGGGGGTGTGGAGAGAGAAAAGAGAGGGAGAGGGAGAGAGAGAGAAAGGTGAGAGAGGGGGAGAGAAAAAAAATGAAGTAACAATTAGCAACCGTAAAAACAAAACAGCGAATGGGAAATTATTTTTACACACGTGCGCACCGAAGGGAGCTAGGAAATCTGCAAACAGCTGAGTGGCTTAACTCGATGGGACTGAATCAATTTGACGAAATAAGTTGGTATAATAAGTACCTACAGATAACGTTAAAAGGGCCATGAAAACCAGATGCGCATTTAGGACACAAATCGGCCGTGGTCAGTTGTGTTCAACGAATGTACAGCGAACCACTGTTGGCCAATACCACTGATGACAAATTTTTGGTATCATAAATGCGCTCTGGTTTTCATAAACTTATCATGGCGTTTGTATTTATTGCGTCAATGAAACACCTATATTAACCAAACCAAAGCACTCTCTTACAGCTGATTTACGTAAATATATTTAAGAGTGACTGCATTCCGAGTATAAATAGCCGAATATATATTTTTTAATTTCATATTATTTTTTTATTTGTACCAAGCCGAATTTTGAAAAACTAATTGTCTTTTGCAACGTATAATAGCCAAACTCATTTACGAAAGATTAATTGGATAATCATGAAACTCTTATTCCCAGGAAAAGATTAATACGGCATTAGAAATTCATGAATTTAGCTCTTTCCGGCCAAGCAATAATCTTAGTTTTTTTCCTTCGAAAACGCGAAAAAAATATATCCCTGGTACGTGTCTGCTTTTCACGAAAACAAAAGACTATAAGAATTCCGTAATAGGAGCGAGAGAGGGAAAAAAACTCAGACAGCAAGTGGTAATTAAGGCTAAATTTATGTTTAAACGAAATTAAATTCCAAAAGATGAATGAATGACCAGGTCAAGGGTCACAGGATAAGAATTATATGTGTACGAGGGGATGGAAAAAATACGTTGTATGAAAACTGGCGAATGTGGCAAACAAAAGAAACGAATGCTCCTTATTTGATCAAAAAATTATATACACTGCTGCCGCATTATACAAAACGCAAATCTTTACTTAAATCTATTACGTCGGACGTGAAGAAAATTGTGAATGATTAAACAGCTTCGTTTCCAAGGAGAACTTCTAGGGCTTCAATGTAAGACGATTAAAGTCAAAAGGAAATGGAAGAGCATGTGGTTACAAAAGTTAAAAGAGAAAATATTTAAAAACTTTTATTAGGTGGCGTGATGGGAGATATGGACGCAATAGCATGCAGATAAAGGTGGTTTTAACGATAGCTGGACAACAAATATTTATACATGAATGTAAATAACTTTCGATTTTTAAGTAAGGTTTGTGAGTCAACAAATTGGTTTAAAAACTTAATAATTGGTGTTAGTTTTACATCGTACAATAAACTTTAATGCCGCATATTCCTATACATACTGGCAAAATTACCTATCGAGTACCGGGTTAAACATTTGCGTGGTCGAAAGCAACATAATTTCGTGGAGTATTCAACCATTTTCAAATGTAATTATACATGGTTAATAATAATTATTTAACAGGCAACATTTTTATAACGACAGTACATTTAAAAAAACATAAAACGTTAATTAATACAATAAAAGTTGAACATTATACTTAAGAGGAAAATGGGTCGGGCGCAGTCACATCTACGGCACATGGCTAAAGCAGTTCTTAAAAATGTATCCCAAAAAAATTACGCACTGACTCAAAGCAAACGCAGGCAGACACTATGAATTTTACGCCATATTATACCATCTCCACGCACAGAATACAAAATTTAAATATAAAGCGTAAAATTTCCACCGAAAATTTCATTTTAAATACGCAAAGACAGTCGACTGATTCCAGCCATCATCAACAGGGGTGGCATGGTTCCGCGGCGATTTATTTTTTTTTTATTTCTGGCTACTTAAAAAAAAATCGAAAGAGAAAGAAAAAAAAAGATGCGGCCATTTAAAACGCAAGCCCATTCTTCGCATACATTCGGGAATCTTAATTACCTCCCATATTTATCCGTTCCCATATGATCCCTTCTTCCACCCGGACGCAGGGTTTTTCCCCCTCGGAGAAAAAACAATGACTCGTAAAGTGAGAAAAAAAAATATAAGATTAAAAGACCTGCAGCGAAAAAGATGATCCGAGGAGAAGATAAACAAGTAAGGTGAATGGGAAAAATTGTAAAAATTCGAGGAGACGAGATGAAATATCAAGGGGGAAAACATCAAGAGATTGAGATACGGCGATTGACAGAATGGAGTTTATGAGCTTTGTTACATGAAATGAGAGAGGGCGAGGGAAAGAGTTAAGGAGGGAGAGGCGATAAAGAGAGTAGAACGTAATGAGAGATATAACGGAGAGTACGAATAGACGGAAAATGGAAACGGAGAAACTATGAAAGGGGGAAATAGATTCCGAGATAAAGAGAGGAAAAACAAGGGAATGAGAGAGAGAGAGGAAAAGAGCTTGCTAAAGATAAAATGATAGGAACGAAACATAGAAGAGATGGAAGATGAATACTGATACTGCTATATTTCTCAATAAACTAGTAATGACAGGAACTACGCGATAATAAAATTTGACGAATTTACATATATATATATACATACACACATACATATATATACCTATATATATATACCTATATATATATATATATATATATATATATATATATTGTTATATATGAGATTTAATACATACCGTGGGTACCAAATTACGTACCAAACTCTAAAAACACAAAATATATATGAGAGTTGCAAATAAAATAGATACAGAGCAGAGTATGTTTCTTTCCGTCAGCGAAAGATTTTTCACTTATCAGGGACCAGTGGACTGGGCATTAACTCATCTTAGCGTATACTATACAAGGTATGACAGAAGTCCGTTCTGATATGGAAATAAGATTTAACAGAATTAAAAGGGAAAATAGTTTTAATGATAGAGAATAATGTATTGGAATTGAAACACCTATTTATATAGAAGTATGTGGTAAAAGGGCAGTAGTGATAAAAATGTTGATAAGAGGGAACGAAGTGTATTGAAGAAGGTTGAAAAGGTTGGAAGAAGAAAGAGAGAGAGAGAGACAGAAAAATCACATTAGTTTAATTAGTGGAAAGATCATAAAAAGCGTTATTTCACAAAAAAAAAATAAGCTTAATAGTAATTGCTAAGGAAAAGGAAGGAACAGAAATCATTTCACGTTTTGAATTCGAGAGAGAGAGAGAAAAAAGGAATGTTTTAAGTTTTAATCTTATCTATAAAGCTGTTTTTTTTGAATGGTCTAATAATTCTCTCCTCCAGTTTCTATAGCTTCAGCAAATTAGTGGTGGATCGTTAAAAATGCTAATCGTCTCACACAAGCGCAGTCATTACACACGCACGCATGCACGCACACTCAACGCGATTCCTTTCAAACTAAGGATTATAAAAGCGGCGACGGAACACGAATCGTTGATTTTTATGAGAAATAAAAAAACTTTTACGGCCTCGGAATGCTGGGAAAGTGAAATTGTTCACTCCTATCGCAAAATGCGTTCCATGGAATCGAGTCCCAGGAGTCTCTACTTCTTTTTTTTTCGCGTTAAAATCGCGTTGTGTTTGCTGCACCCAATTAATATTTCCAATTATTCCTTAATTACAAGTCGAGAAATGGTGATTTACTGACCACTCGGGTCATTTCACCGGCTAAGTACCCCGTAATTACACTACTATGGAGATGGGATAGGTCTCGGGACTAATTTAAATCCTATCGATTACTTTTGAAAATTTTGCTTTATGTAGTCGCATTTTTTCAGTCTAATTTACTTGCGATGGCAATATAAATTTTTACACGTTAAATTATTTTCAATCGAGCGACGAACTAATATAATCAGCGCATTGCATTTTTTGAAAATAAAATGTGTACTTGTTTTAAAAAAAAAGCGCTTGTTCATAATTATCGCCATATATTAAACCGAACATTGCAATCCAGACTTATAATATCTCAGGTTTTCAATCAATTCTGTATATTTTATTTGTGGAAGCATAAAATATATTCAAACTTGTAGATTTCCTCAATTCCTCGGGTTTCACCCAGACATATTAACTGCTGTAAGTGCTGAGATTTTCTATTTTTGAAACATCGTATAGTAGAAAAAAAAAATAAAATTTTACTTTAAAGGTTTAAATTTTGTATGAGAATTACTTATAATATACCAACCAAATAAAAGGAACACTATAATTTTCGATGAAGTAATTTTTCTCGGGAAATGACCGCCGCAGGGAAGAACATGATCTAACTTACCGTTGTTTTTACTCGAAAAAAAAAACGACCACGTAAGTCCGTGAAATGATATGTTCACCGATTCAGGAAAATACGACACGTCGTATCGTTAAACGGGCTCTCGAGTAAAACCCCAAAGTAATAAGACGCGAGTCGTTTCCCGTCCCTTTCGACTCGACGGGAGCCTTGGCAACCGCGCATTTCATTTTGGCATTTAAGCCCCTTTAAGACACAAAAAAAATTGATCTATTATCGGCATAAAAATCTTTCCCTCCTCGAATTTCGCCATTACCACCTCCTAAACCACGAAAAGGAAGAAAAGAGCCGTGGCGAACGAATAAGTATAGGGCGCTCCGTTCGGAAACGGAGGGTACGTGCGCTCCCAAAATCCGGTTTTCGGTCACGACTCTTATGGAAACTGCTACTTGTCCACCCTCGCCGCTTCTTCTCCCCTCCCCCCACCCCCACCTCTCTCTCTCTCTACCAATCCTCTCCTGACTTATGATAACCCTTCAGAGCCTCGAAGTCAAAATCCCGACACGACGTGACGAATCGAGTTCGTGACAGCCCCAAAGGGCGGCGCGGCGGTAGTCTTTCGTGGATTAAAAAACCACCCATCCGTAAATGGAATGTGCAAGGATTTATTCGAGAGAGAGAGAGACAGAGAGGGGGGGGAGGGGGCGTGCTTAATCGAGGATGATGGGAGTTTGGAGGGATTTTTCTTTAAAGCACTGTTACGCCAGAATTATTTCATTTCCTAACTAGAAGGCATGAAATTAAATTTTAAAAATTATATATATATATATATAAATGCTTAAGGAAAAGGAAAGGTAATAATACGGTAGCAACAAGGTGTTGGAGGAAGCCCAGTGGACACTTACCTAGATTGAAGAGCCGCTGGGGGTGCTGAGGACACACGAAAAACACAAAAGAATAAAAACGACACAAAAATGGAGCTTTCGGACTGACGCCCTTCTTCAGCGACGGAGAAACATATATATATATATATATATATATATATATATATATATATATATATATATATATATATATTAGTTGTGTCTCTCTTGTGCTGACGAAGGGATCATCCCGAAAGCTCTAACCTCTACAAATGTGTCTCTCCAACACCCCAGCGGCTCTACTTCCGGTAAGTGTTCACTGGGTTTCCTTCAACACCTAGTTGCCCAAAAAAAAAAAAAAAAAAAAATATATATATATATATATATATATATATATATATATATATATATATAGGTACTTCAAAATTTTATCCTCGGATGCGAAAGGATTGAAAATCATTTTACCTAGGTGTGCATGCGTCGTGAAAAGGACACGGACTTAAGGCGCAAATTCGGCTCAATAAAGGTCCGGTGATTGAATTTCCGAAAATCTGCGTCCTTAAGCCAAATGTGATTTAATGAAGGTTTCAATAACTACCTTTTCGTGATTCATTTGACGCTTTTCATTAATTATAGAGTAATGAGACATCGGTTATTAATGAAGTGCGTTACTCATATTCCGGTTATAAGATGCTATCGCCGCTCTGAAGATAGATTCAGTAGTTGCACACAGGATTTAAGTTAATAATTTTGCGGTTGGGAATATATTCAACGTCGCTTTCAAATCTAAGATCCCGTGTTGGCTGTATAATTTTCTGATATAAATTTAAAGGCGAGTAAAAAGAACATGCCCAATTGGCCAAGTGGTCCGACATTATTCATACTCGTACTAAACATTAAAAACAGCCGACGAAAAAAATAAATAAAACTCTCGCGCAAGGTTAATTAACTGCAGACGCTATTATTAGCTCACAGGATCGGATTTATATTTTTTTTTCGTCGGCCATGAAAAATATCGAGAATGATAAACGAATCTTTATCTTTCTCTCTCTCTCTCTCCCTTTTGATCGATCAACAAGCCTATTATTTGAGAAACAAAAAAAAAACATTTTTGAGAAATACGTGGAAAATTACATTTGAGTTCAAAATTTACAAACCGTTTATGACAATTATCGAAAATTTCCACCGTTGCCACAGTTTCTAAAATTTACCACTGAAGAGAAAGGGGTTACATAATGAGGTTTCCAAACTTTTTCCTTCGTAGTCCAATAACAATAGAAAAATACGTTATTTGGTCCACCAAAATTACGCCTTGTTATGCAAGCATTTCTAAGGATGATTAAAAAATGAATGCGGTTCAATTTAATTAAATCCCATTAGTTGATATTCATTAACTTGGCAACAAAATAGCCTAAATTTTGCGACAAAATATCCAAACTTTGAGAAACTCTGAGTTAGATGAAGTCACGACGTTTGCGAAGGAATTCTCCCTCGTGCGTGGACAAAATTTAAATGAACGCGTTGAAAAGTTGTCCTCATTTCCATAAATGTCGAGACATAATGATGTTCAATCACGTAAATCTTTACTGTTAAAATGGTTGAATCTCTAGTTTTGGTTAGAAAAATCTTTCAATAGAGATACTGCGATTGGGGATCTGCTAACGTTGTGCGGACAACTTCTGCTGATAAACGTTTTTCTCACAAGCGATACTTTGGATTCACTTTCCAGTCATCGTACGTATGAGAAATGAACGAAAAGATATTACTGCGCAATTATGTTCACAAAATTTATTTGGTTCGCTTGTTGGCAGAAAAGCGAAGACCTCAAACTGTGTCATTATTTTTTAAAAATCGCTCGACGATGTATTACAAAATAAGAGGCTGGTTTGCAACTTGATTAGGCTCGCCAAAACCAATCTCCGAATCAATTAGACGCGACAACGAGGCTGAAACAAATGAATGCTCACGAAGCGCCGCGATCCTGTTACGAATATGTACTGCGGGTTGCTTGGCACCTAGGCGTAAACGATTTGATCGATCCCTTCCTTTTTTTTTTAACCATGCGATCCAGATCTTCCGGATCGTCCGATCTTTTTGACCCTCCAAGACAAAAAAGGGTTATCTTGGCGATCTCTTGGCCCCGAAGAAGAAGAAGAAAAACCAGTTTCTCCTTTCCTTTATAATGTGAGGGCGTACTTTTCGAGACGCATTGAAGGGGGGCCAATATGTCTCGAAGATCGCTCCTAACCGAATTTTGTCATCACTTCATAAAGCTCTACCCTATTATTAAAGTAACGAAAGGTGGTTGTTTCAGATTGGCAAAACTGTCACGTCTCAATATCGCGTCCCTTTCGCTCTTGATAATATTTTCTCGTCTAAATAAATACATGCGAAGGAGGATCTTCGCTAAAATCTCCTTATCGTCTTCACTTAAAATACAGTCGGTGTAATAATATAAATTAAACTATTAGATCATTTTAGAAATGATGTTAAAACATCGTTTAAAATTAATGCAGTGATGTACGTCAACTGATACGCCCGTTTTTTTTACTTTATTTCATCCGTCACCTGCTTATTAAAATAAGTTTGAAAAGTACAACAAAAGCACAACGAAAGTAAAAGCTGGTTCTTTTATGACATGAACTTTAGCCGAAATAAAAAGACTAAAATGCCTTATAGAATGATATCTGTGTTCAACAGTTTTCTTTCGCTGCCTGACATATTTAATCATAGCAAAGCGGATGATTGTCACGCTGCTTAAACACGGGTGCGGCTAGAAAATCTGTTGACAGGATTAAATTCTTAAAGTTTAAATTGAAAAATTATGAATATATGTACTGATAGCGACAAAAAAGTTGAAGAAATATGCGAAGGAATGGTAATGGGCTCTCGGAATTGCTAGTGAGCTATGCACATAACCATTCTAAGATATCCTTTTCGGATCGTGATAGCAAAAAATTTATTTTGTTGTATTCACTAAAAAATCATGTTCCGTAAAATGAAAGTGAAATGTAATCGTAAGGTAAAACATGTATTTCAGCCTTCATGAACTGACGCCACAAAACACCGAAGAAATTACATCTCCAATTACAAGTTTTAGCTGTATTAAATCCTGCTTTGTATTTCCGTTTAATTATGTAGGACGGTACTAATACTTATAATATTTTCTCCTCTTTTGACATAATTTAAAAAAATGCTTTTCAAGCGATCGAATGGAACTGTTATTACATTAATACGTATGTCTTATTTTACCCGTAATAAATTCACCATCTAAGAGTCGAACATGATCGTAAAATAAACAAACTTTAATAATACACCGTCTAATAGAGATGGATATAAAATATTTGCCAAAATTTAAACGCAACCATTCAAAATTCGAGTAAGGAAATGAGACGACAACGAAATTTGCAAACTCAGTCATTAGCAGGATCGGCCTTTTCGGCATTAAAATTCATAACCGCCGTATTTTACCGACGGCCAAGATATCATTTGCAATATTTATTCCTCTAAATCGAACGCCCCGCCGATGTGCAGCTTTTGTTTTTCTTCTTCTCGCGGATCTAAAAAGAAGAAAAAAGCCGATCCGGTTTTGTCGGTAAAGCGAAGTGGTGGACCGAGTAAAAAACAAAAGAAAAATATAACCCTTAGCGAAGTAAGAAACGTTCCTTATAGGGACATGAATATATGCATGACGTAGTAATTACCCTTATTGGGACAATGGGGCGTGCACAAGTCACAAATTGGGTGCTTCCTCCCTTCTTCGCTTTTTTAATGGTCCGATGGGAACATTGTCATCGCTCGAAGATTGTTAGTAAACTCTCAGGACCTTACAGCAATGGTTCCGAAACTGTGGTTCCACAGAACCTGAATGGGGTTCCGCGATAGACGTAGGAAGAAACCCGACACGTTCTTCCTTCTCTTATTTACAGCATTAAACATGAGTTTCGCTTGTAAACTGTATATTGTGAAATACATAAACTATGTAAATAAAAATTACAATGATTATAGAGTTAATTTTATTATGATTTGGCTCATCCCTTCTTAGTTATGGTTCAAGTGGTCCGCACGCTCGAAAAGATTGGGAATCACTGCCGTTAGAGCTACGAAGCAAGATGGCGTTGCATTCGTTCGGACCAAATAAGCATCAAACAACCGAAAATTGTCTTTGAAAAAATTACCTTTTCGTTCATTTGCGCTTCAGTAATGAAACAGATGATTGGCATACCAAAGCGTAACTAATACAGCACAGTAATAATTGAAGTCTCAAAAATAGTTATGATATAAAAACGCACAACGTTTTTAGTAACATACCTATCTGTGACATCCCAGAGTGTGCCAACCAATTTGGATAGCATTCCCTCAAGTTGGCTGAAATAGCACAAATAAGAATAAGACTGCAGCACTCTCACATATCAAGGGATTATGAAAACTACACAAATATATGTGCATATTCAATTATCACTCTGCAATAACGTTTAGTCTTTCATACATTCATCGCTTAGAATGGGAAAATTTATTTAAAATTATTTGAATTCGTTTTCATTGATAATATCGAATTTTTAAAATCACAATTAATGGTTCAGTTCGTGCGTTCATTCTTACAGCTTTTTGCCTCCCCGTGAAACACCGATTTAACTTCACTTAAGTGGTGAGAAGGTAAATAAGAGATGAAGAAGAAGGAAATATTACTTTGTTGTTATGCACCTTCTCTAGGTAACGATACCGATCTAGAGAAACAATGAGCCCAATGATAAGTAAACTCGGCTCCGCGTCGGAATGAGTAAATAATTTGTACAACCGCCATTGGAGAAATAACCTGAGGCCAGTTGCGGATCCAAATGGAGGGGAGAAGGGAAGGTTGGATAGCTCCCTCCTTTGATGCCCCCTTTTCCCTTCACTGGATGCTTTCTTAAACTTATTTCGCGAGAAATTCCTTGATTATGAGCATCAGATTAGGTCCGCAGGGCAAGGGAAAGAGAGACTTGTCATAGACGGGAATTTGCAGAAAAAAGGGTCGCCTGTAGTTCAAGAGGAAGGGAGAATAGGGGCTATCTCCCTCCAACCCCTGGGACGTTTCTAGGTCCGACTCCGCCTGAGACAAATACACGTTCATTCTGAACAAAACTCCATTTGAAATAGCCACAATTTTTATTCGAGTGGAGAAAAAGATGCGGGAAATCCTTCGAAATCTGAACCACTTCTTGGAAGAAAGTTGAACCTATATTCAATACTTAATTTGCAAAGAATTTCATTTTAAGTGTACGTACAAGTGGTGTTCAAATTTGACCTGAACTTTATTTATTATTAAATCGTAAAAGTATCCCAGCACAATAATAATACAGTCACTTTTTTATGTACTTTCTCTCCTTCAGAATACACTTGATCCAGCGTTCTAGTAGTTTTTGTATACCAGTTTCAAAGGAATCTTTCGGTTGATGTCGACACCAGTTGAGGACCGCATCTTTCAGCTCGCCATTCGAACTGAATTTATTGCCTACTAAGTGCTCTTTCAGCGGCGTATACAAATGAAAGTCAAACGGTGACAAATCAGGACTATAAGAAGTATGGGAAAGAACGTCCCACCCCAATTTAGCCAGTATATTCACAGCCAAGTTATTATTATATGGTTGGCTGCTATCGTGGAGAAAAAACATTCATTTGGACAGAAGACCTAGTCGTTTCTTCCTTAGAACTGGTTTCAGATTGTTTTTAGGAGCAGCATTAATTGTATGGCATTGTTCCAGGAAATCCACATTATTAATGCCTTGAGCATCCCAAAACAGTGGCCACCACCTTGTTTGCTGTTGTCATCGTTTTGAATTTTTTCGGTGTAGGAGGATTTGTGTCTCTCCACTCCATACTGGAACAGTTGTTTTCTGAAGTAAAGTGATGAACCCATGTCTCGTCTCTGGTTATGATACGATTAAAAATATCAGCCCCCTTCCCTCAGAAATCCTTTATTCAGAAATTTGAACCCGCATCGCCTTTTGTTCTGTTTACAACTGTTTGGGCACCCATCGAGCGCTGACTTCACTGCATCTAATGTTGTAATGAAGTATAGTCACAGCACTACCAATACTAATGTTAACTTGCAACGCTAATTCACGCACTGACATTCGCGTGTCCCTCCGAACGATCTCATCAACCTGCGTAATTGTCACATCATTGACTGCAGTTGCTGGTCCTGCTTTGTGTCCTTGCTTTCCACGCATTTGCGACCCTCTTTGAATGATTTGTAATACCCAAACACAGAAAACCGAGACAGACAGGATTCCCCATACTGTACTCGAAGTCAACGATGAATTTCAGTCCCTTTTACACCTTCCTTACAGAGAAATTTAACAATAATACGTTGTTCCACTGAAGTAGAAACACGTTCAGATGCCATCTTTGTTAGCTCTGACATGGATTGTTATGGCAAAACAACACATATTTTTTGTATTGCCAACATTATAATGAAAATGTGCACACCTCATTAGCTCATTGTATTATATATAAGATGTTAATAAAAAATAAAGTCCAGGTCAAATTTGAAAATTCCTCCTTATTTTACCGATGATCAGATAAGGATGAAAACTGGGTTTGATAAGTTTAACACAATAGTATTAAAAAACACCTAGCCATCAGGAAATCAAATTTAACCCTTTTAGAGATGAATTATATCTTGCACTACCTATTACATTTTAAGTTTTAACGAATATTTAAGCTTGCAAGTGTTGAATGGTTATAAAAATATCTTAGGGACGTACATAAAATGTACATAATCATGTACAAAGCGTTAGAAATATCGTTTAGTACGACTTTTTCACAGAGTAATGGAAATAATACCATGTACACGATTGTGTACACCAGATCTTAAAGGGTTAACTAGCAGTCCGCAGAAAAACTAACAGTTACCTTTCAACTTAAACGCTGAAAGAAAATTACCAAAATACTTTCCCCGTAAAAGAACAAATACGAGAAAAACAGGACAAATCGGACGTCTAAATTATATTACGCGATCCTTTTCTTGGTATAACCTTATCGAATAATTCTCGAAAACGAGTGTTCCCTGTACTCGAATTTCCCGAAAACTTCCGAATCGTTTTTACATGCCTGTGGCGAATCGAAGTCGCTTAGGGGGTCCAAAAAGAAAAACATTTTAAACCAATTCGATCCAGGTGTTCGTCTTCTTCTTCGCCCGCGCAAACCGTTTCCAGAGAATAAGGAAAAAATTAATACAAATAAATGTAAAAAAACCGGATCGGTGCCTCGGAGGAAAGACGGGAGGAAATTTCCTTCGGAGCCGTAATTACGCCGCGGTTCCGTTCTTTTTTATTTTTTAGTATTTTCGTCCTGATCCTTTCGAAAACCCGTAATCAGCTTGTAATAGCAGCGGGAAGGACAATCACCGACGATATGCCGTGGGAGAAACAGCGGAGAAGTTTACGCGGAAGATTACAGAGGATGTAATTTTCGGTGATTTGAACGCGCGGGGGGAGTTTTTTTTTGTGGGAGCGAGGGGACAAATACGTGAATTTCCTCTGATACCAAACGCTCTGTTTTTTTTTCCTTGCGCAGTCGAGATGTGTAATCGATTAACTTTTTTTGGCGGAGGTGTTTTTAATGAACCTGCGGTTCCGAAAATTATTTTTTTTTCAGGTGCGGCAACTTGCCAAAGATTAACGGAACATCGCGGAATTCTCACTTCGAAACAAGTTTGCGTATCTTATGCATGCAAATATCAGCGACGTCTGGACGAATTTATATGTTGAGATCACGTCATTGCCATCTTATTGGGGAGGAAATATTATTACCATAATGACCTATCAACATTTCAGAATCGTTGATTTATATTTTTGAAAAAATGTTCTTCGCGGAACTCCTAATAAACGGCTGTAGCACCTCGTTTGGAAAACGCTGTAATAAATTATATATATTTTTAAAAATATTCTATAATTATATATATTTTTAAAAATATTCTATAATTATATATATTTTTAAAAATATTCTATAATTTATTATAGTACAGAGGTGCAATTATAATTGAAGAGAGAAATCACTGAAAAATGATATTTCTATGATTGTGACATATATTATCTCACAGAACGTCTATTTGTGACATTTAATTTGACTTATGCAACAATTATTAATAATCAATTACAACGTTCCACGGGCAAAAATATTTTCTCTGAATATATTAATTTTTAATAGCTAACCTTGCGTTTTAACTTCTATGGGATAGTTGAAGACAAAATTATACGCCATTACCTCAAAACATATTTAGCATTCTTCCTTTTGCATGACGTGTCTATCAAAACGATTATAAATAGTAATAAAATATCCTTGCGATTCTCCAAGCTCCTAAAAAAAATTTTTTAGTTCATATAAATGTTTCTTTACGCTCGAATCCACTGAGAACGCTCAAAAATTTTATTACACAAAAAATATAGTTGTTTTTTTTATTACCTATTACTATGAAAATAGCACGCACATCACGTAGCTAACAATTAATTAATTTAATGGCGCTTCCTGGTTTTAGTAGCTATTTTTTAATAATAAACCATTATGCCGTAATAAAAATATGACAATCTTCTTTTGTCCTTCCGCAATCGTTCGAAAAACAGCTTTTGTCCGACGGATTATTTACGAGCGTTTGCAAGAACTTCCCGTTTCTGATGAAGTGGTATCACTTCCAACCTTCATCTTGATTAAAGAAGTCTCACTTAAAGATTTAAGTTATATGTGTCTAAGAAATGACATATTTATGCCAAATCGATTGTGTTGCGTGGGTGAGGATGGACGAGAAAAATGCAAAAGCATTAGACTCGAACCATTTATTCTTCCGATACGACAGTTAAGAAAAAATGTACTAAAGTGGAACTTCAGTAAGCCGAACCTCGAGGGAAGCAAAAAAATTTTCGACTCATAGAAAATTCGAGTTACAGAAGAAAAAAAAAAGAAAAAGATTATGTCCTGTAAAATGAATTCACTTCGAGTTATGAAAAATTAGAGATATAGACGTTTGACTGTAATGTTTAAAAACCTTTTCGCAATTCGCGAAACAATAATTTTCCTCCGTATTCGAAAAAAAAATGAAGCAAACGCACTGGATGAGACAACGCAACCTGCCCCTTACTTCCTACCTCGAGAACGTAAAAGAACAAGTAATGGCATAAAAAAGAACTTGGAAGAAAAAAATACTCTTTCCTTAACATGAACACGCTAAGAACACTTTTTCCCATTTTCTCTTGTCTTCTAAAAAAAAAAAAACCATCCGTATCGAACGCCGCTCTTCTCTTCCATATTCTCCACATATTCTACTCCTTTATAGATATATTTTTTCCCCAACCTCTCTCAGCTTCTTTTTTTTTCTTCTCGAAATGTTAACTCCTTTCTGCACTTGAAACAACCGGAAGTTGTTTCAAGAGTTCCCCGTCTCGGGTCGTCGGAGTCGTGTCGCTAATGGGTTTGAGAACTCCTTTCATTTTTTTCTCTCTTGCACTCTTTTTTGCTTTCTTAACCTCTCTCTCTCTCCCTCCACTCTTCCACCACGCCCTCTAACTCATCCCCCTCTTCTATTTACATTTGTGCTCCTTTCAACTCTTTTTGACTTTCCCACTCCTATTTCTTTCTTTCTCTCTCTCTTTCCCTCTCCTTTCGACCACACTTCCTTTCTCTTCTCTCATCGTCTCTTTCTCTCCTACGTCTTTCTACGTTACTTTGCTTTAGAGATCTGCACGGATACAGATTTCTGCACCCGCACCCGACCCGTACCCGCAGGCTACATATTCGTATCCGAACCGTACGTACCCGCAAAAATTTACTAAATTACCCGACCCGATCCGACCCGCGCGAATAAATTGCTCGACCCAACCAGACCCGCGAGCGTAAGTCATATCCGCAGACAAAAATTATTTGGAGAAACATCTACGAACAAAATCCAAAAATTCAAAAGAAAATGACTCTCAGCAAAACATATCAATGACCCTCTCTTATAGTCGTTTCACCAGCTAAAGTCTCTTGGCCAGTTAGCAGTAGCCAATAGGAGACGGTTTGTTTGGGAAGGTAGTAGGGAGGAACCCAGTCTCACTCCTGCTCTCGAAGAGATCACATCGGGATGCGTTGCCATTAGAAATTGCGTAGTATATCGGCTGAAGGCGAAAATCCGAAAGAGCTGGCAACGCGCACCGGTATCTGCTGTCCCGCACGAAAGTTGAGAGGGGCGATGGAAGGGGAAACGTTCGTGATTGGCTACTTGCTCTAAGTAGGCCTAGAGACTTTAGCTGGTGAACCGACTATAATGCATAGAATGTTTCGTAAAATCCCACCAATAGCTCCCAAAGAAAGTCACGTCCCTCAAAAGATAAGGGGGAGGGTCAAAAGAGACCCAAAGCCTTTAGGGCTACCGGCTTGGACGGGGTAGAAGAAGGGTGCAACCAACGTTATTATCGTTTCTCATACTCAAGACACCGAATTTTGAGTTTAGCACGGTTACTGATTTTCGTATCCGCGCCCGATCCGCATCCGTAAGCTATATATCCTAATCCGACCCGCATCCGCAAAAAGTTAGGCATAATCCGACCCGAACCGCAACTTTTCGTGCGGATATCCGCGGGGCGGGTCGGATAAATTGCGGATATGCAGATCTCTACTTTGCTTCTCTTGTTCCTTCTCATCCTTCATCCTCCTTTTTCATTTCTGACCGACCAACCCCGTATCTCCTGTGTTTCGATCTGATTAACATTCTCTCTTTCTCTCTCTCTCCTATCTTTGCAGATTCTTGCTCTTTTTGTAGATACCTCTTGGTCCGCAAGTGCCACGTTTTCAATCCTTTTTCAGCTTAAAACGTCCGTACGTGATTCGGGAGGGCAATTTAAGATGAGCATGAAGAGTTCATTTGAGGATCAAGATTTTGAATTTCCATGACTGTTACGTGAATGTATCTATGTTATACACACGCACACGCACATGGCGCGGCAAGTTTTTAATATGTTGTCGAGGAATGATTTCGCCGTCCCCAAAATGTTAAAAACTCGGAGGAAAATTCATTTCTGATTAAATTAAACGTCGTAGGTTATCCTCTTTACCTGGATGGTCGCTAAACTAGATCGCGCCTAAAACCGCTCCTTGCATACGTAATATACCAAATCTAATGAATATGAAGCAATGAAAATAATAACCTATGTACGGATTACTATTCACTTTAATTGACTATACAAACAGCATACAACGAATTGGTTAGTTTAAGCACAGAAACTACTGCTAAAAATTAGAGCTTCATTTGCTGACGCAATATGAAAAAGCGCGTTTTGTTTAAAATTCTCTATAAGTTTAGTAATATAATTATGTATGTGACAAAGTCATTTTATAATAATTAATTTTAAAATTTTAATTTCATATTTATAAGCATATGCTCAGAATTTAAATTGAAAAATATGAAGGAACCCCCTGCCGACCACCGATTTCTCCAATAACATTCTGTGGCAGCGTAATAAATGGATTAACAGATCAAATGCATCCTGAGGATTTCAGTCATCTATCTCTTACCGTTCACTTGCTATTTTGATTTAAATGACCGCACAGACGGAGTAAAAATGTGAACGAGTTTATAAAATACAACGCGATGAAAATGACATCAAATTGTGAACGAATTAAGTAATTATTATAAGAAAATGGCAATTTCTTTGGCGAGTTTCATTAATTGTTTATTTTAGAATACAACGAGAAGAGACATGCAAGTAGATATTATCCGTTGCTTAGAAATTGATATGCACCTACTCAACATAACAAATAAAGAGCTTCTTCATATAGATATGTTATGTTAGAGAGTTCCAGCAATATATTATTAAGTAGTATATAAGACCGTAAATATGAAGGGAAGGAATATATTATTTAACTTAAAATCTAGTACTTATTATTATAATAATTTATTCATATCTCCCAAATAGACGGGTTGATTTATTCGGCTGATCAAACCTCTCAGCAGGATGATAATTTCTCATGGTAACCAAAATTATAATTATCTAAAATGGGCTTTTTCTAACTATTCAACGATAATTATAGGTCTCGGTTATAAACGTCTTGCAACCTGGTAGAAAATAACTCCGTGTGTCGCCACAAACGGTGTTGGTATCATAAATCTTGGGTGTTTAGAAATGCACTTTTCAAATGTTCAGCGTTTATTCCCGTTGGCTACATATTATACCAGGATTAAGAGAGAGATCATTTAAACAAAATCGATATTTTAGCGCAAACTAATCAGGAGTGCGCCTCACGGCCGCACGTTTGCAAGTCTCTCATTCGCCGTCCTTTTTAGGCGTTCTTTACAAAAATTAAAACAAAACGCCTTATGGTTTGATACATTTCCGTAGCCATTAAATATCAAAGAATATACGGTATATTATAATACATTACTGTTAAAAAATCGGTACAACATACATTGTACAAACTTTCTCGTATACTAATGCGTCGTTTAGTTAACTTTATAAAATGAAAATCGTATGAGCCTGTTTTTAGAAAATCCAATTTTTGTTAAAGTTGTCCAAGAATAAACTAACCTTATATTCATTCTTTGAGAAAAATGAAATACATATGTAGTATTATTGCAGACGTATACGCAAGTAACTGTACGAAATTTGAGAAAATCAAATTATTGTTAAAGTTGCCTAGAATAAACTAGTTTTACATTAATTTTTTCAGAAACATAAACTATGTAGTAATATTGATGACGTAAACTGAGGTGGCTGTACGAAATTTGATTAAAATCGTTAGAGACGTTTTCGAGAAAATGAAAACTGTTGTTAAAAATGCGTAGAATAAGCATCCCTTAATTATTGAGAAATATCAACCATTTCTTCAGAGATTCTACTCTGTGTAATGAAATGCCTAAGTACGAGATTGAATTCATTTTCGCTATATCGTTTAGGCACTAGAGTCAGTAATAGACATTGCGAAAACCACTTTTTCGGATTCGGGTACACCTAAAACGTATATTTCCGTAAAAATCTCGAGATCGAATTTTTTCGCGATTACCATACTTTCTCAATATACTTCGCATATGAGAAAGATAAAATACTGTACGTGCCTGAGGATAAATCGGCCGCCCCCCGTTGTTTGGCCGCCCGTGTGCGTCGCACACATCGCGCGTATGGAGCGAATGTGTTTTACGATAGTTCAGAACTTCCAATCGTAAACAGTAAACACTGCATGGTGTTACAGAAGTAACGCGTCGGTTTTTATTTAAATTTTAATGCAGTTTTTTGGTTATCTTTATGTTTACGTTGATCATCAGTCTTTAATAAATTAAAAATTCTCCAAGAAAGCGCAGCGGCATGCCGGAACTCCTTGTAACAAATGCACTACGTCCTGATAGCGTTTGGTCATAAATAGATCTTATTTATGCAGAAAATAATCTGAATCTTATGCATTTTGAAATTTCATGCAGTTTTTCTTACTATTTCGCAAGCGTTTTCTTTTTATGATAATTTTTAAAGTGATAATGCGCTCTTCCCTTACCTTGTAAGTCGCAAGGGTCTTTGGAGCTAAAAATTAAGGCAATAAATAATAAAAATTGGTCTACAAAGCACAGTTTACCTGAAGACAAGTTATATTATTATTATAAAATAAAAATTAACAGAACTGTGGGCATTAATATGAAATAAAAATAATGTCTACAAAATGAAACTGTTGAATTACTTATGGAACACCCTGTATAATGCCTTCGTTTTCACGAACACGCATACTGTCCTATATCCATCTCTTCCTTGCATTTGATCTCTTATTTTTATATCCACGGTTTATTTATCTTATTCTTTTATCTCAGTTTTATTTCCCTTATTTCCACCTTTATAGTTTTCTTCTCAAAATAAACGCCATCCACACGTCTTCCTCTCTCAGTCCTTTCCTACTGCTTTATCCCTCGGTCTCTTTTTCTCCCACTCTTTCTCTCTTCTGCTCACATCTCCTTCACACGGTACATTTAAGCGCATTTTTTCTAAATCCTCGCATTATGAGGAATTTAATGCGTTAAGCGCAAATGCTTTTCAGTCACGAAACGATTGCGACCAAACGAATCCAACCTTATTTTTCAAAAGAATGCCAAAAGTTTAAAAAGTCGAAGACCTCACTATGAAGAGGATAACAACCGAATACTATGTAAGATGAACGAATCGACGTAAACTTCCGATAAGCGAGCCATATTTTTCCTATTTCCGGAATTAAGTATGCGGCAAATTAGAAGATCCTAAAAAACCTTTATTATTTCTCACCCGAGAAAACCACGATTAATCACAACTGAATTGCCCGTTTAATGAATTGTCTATAAGTGTTCTATTTGAAAATGTTTACAAATTATATTAAAGTGTTAACGTTCACTAAGATTGAGGGGAACGAACTTTCAGATATTAATGATACGTAATTAAACCACTAATCATTCTTTCATTTATATTTCACCGATGTTTATGTATACTATTTAGAATCTTTTTATTCATAACATATATTGGAAAACTCATGGAACTGATATTATCCAATTTGGCTTAATCAGGGGCGGCCTGAGGTATTTAGGCGCCCCGGGCGAGAAACCGCTCAGCGCCCCCTTCTGTGAATTTTCGACAAGATATTTTAGAAAGAGCCCATTAATTTATTCATTGCTTCGTAAAATGATTGATAATGAAAAGTAAAAGGAATTTTATATAAATTCCCGCCTATCCCTAGATATAAATTGGCAGGATTAGTGCCCCCAATACTTGGGCGCCCCGGGCAGCCGCCCGTTTCGCCGGTAACTCGGGCCGGCCCTGACTCTTATCACGATCTTCTTTATATTAACGTCTCTCCATCGTTCTGAGCGTATTGGGTTCTTTCCATCCACTATATGCTAATACCTATATAATGATGAAATTACATACAAGATATCATGCAATTTATATAACATACTTATTACATATAATCATACAATATGTATATCATTATATAACTAGTATAAAAGCCCTTCAATATGACGGGCTATCTTTAGTTAAACTTAAAAGAGTTGCCTCCCTCCCTCTCCTTCCCTTCCTCCCCCTCCCCTTCACTCCCTCTCCATCCCTTCCCCTCCCTCTCCCTCCCTCCCACCCTTTCCCCCCCCCCCTCTCTCTCGTATTAAAAGCATTCAAAGCAGGCTTTCACACATAAGGACTAAAATAACAATAGGATTTATAGTTCTAACAATGTAATTGGTAGGCAAGGCAACATCCTGTTAAAATGGTAAGATTTCCCAAACTATGTGAATTAAACGTTTAACGTGAGCGATTTCGAACAGTAGGCGGAAAAAGACTAACAGAATAAGAAACTATAATTTTTCATTACAATGGTCCGGATCCGAAGATTAATACTTCCTGATTTTAAAGTAAAAAATCGGTACAACATACATTGTACAAACTTTCTCGTATACTAATGCGTCGTTTAGTTATCTTTAGAAAATGAAAATCGTATGAGCCTGTTTTTAGAAAATCCAATTTTTGTTAAAGTTGCCCAAGAATAAACGCCTTATATTCATTCATTGAGAAAAATGAAATACGTAGTATTATTGTAACTGTACTAAATTTGACCCAAAACGTTGTAGCCGTTTTTGAGAAAATCATATTGCCGTTAAAGTTGCTAGAAAAAACTGGCCTTATATTCATTCATCGAGAAAAATGAAATATGTAGTATTATTACACATGTAAACTCAAGTAACTGTACGGAATTTGATCAAAATCGTTAGAGCCGTTTTTGAAAAAATCAGATTGTTGTTAAAAATGCGCAGAATAAACTATTCTTAATTATTGAGCAATGTCAACCATTTCTACGTATACTCTGCTCAGTATGATAAAATGTCTAAGTACGAGATTTCATTCATTTTCGCTCTACCGTCTAAGCTCCAGAGCCAGTAACAGACAGACAGACGGATGGACAGACAGACGGCATTGCGAAAACCACTTTTTCGGATTCAGCGACACCTAAAATATATATTTCCGTAAAAATCTCGAGGTCGAATGTTTTCGCGTAAACACTTTCTCGATACTTCGTATGAGAAAGTAAAAATAATGAAAGCCTGAACGTCGAAAAGTCGATTTTTTCTGGCTATTGTTTGTTGGTTTCCGTGTTTATTATTTGCGGACACACACAAACACACATGAACAACGAAATTAATATAATGGATATAGATGCAACAATTCTCCCTGTTTTTTTTCCTGCTCAAATATATCCGAATAATACAGCTGTCATGCATATAATATTTGCAAAAGATCCGAGGATCTCTCTCCGAGATTTTCCCTCGACTTCCTCTCATTAAGAAGGTAGCGAGCAGGAGGAAAGGGAGGAAGATGGCAAAGGAAATTCCTTATTTATTTTTACGCAGCCTTTCCATCAATTAGGTGATTAGCATAATAAGGGAGGTGGGTCGGAATGGGAATCCAGTATCCACCGCGGAAAGAGAGAGAAAGAGAGAGAGTGCAAAATTTCGAATTTAATTCGCGATTTATTCTTTTCCTTCACGTCATCTATGGAAAAAAATTTTAACGTAACCAGATTTCTTCCTTGTACATCCTTTCCCCGCTTATCCCTCTGCCGTATAATTCATAAATAAATTATTATTCCCCTTGATATTATAAATGATGCCGCTGATTTTCCGAGTGTTAAATTGTATTGCAAAATATTTCGAATTAACTACTTTACAAGAATTATTTTAAACTGGCACACACGCATGCGCACCCCTTTTCTAGGTATATTTATTACGTACTGCTAAAATGTAATCACCCTTTATAATCCTAATTTATACTGTTTTTATTCATTTTAAATGCTAAATTCTGAACAAATTTTTCATATGTTGCGAGCCCTAAGTGTTTAAAACTTACCGCAGTTCTGCAATATATATCTAACTGCAAGCGTTATAATTTCAATTGATGCTGTGAATTTTTAACAAAATTTTGTATACGACGTATGGTATATACACGAAATGTTATGCCCCTTTTCATTATTTTGGGAATCAATATTTTTATGAAAACTGAATTATGTAATCATCTTTTATATTTATCAAATTGTATACAATCAACATGATCTAAATATCTAGCATTTTTACTATTGTGGCGTTGTAATTTTTTAATAATATGTTGGCATTTTTATAAAAATAAATAATAATCTTTCATATCATTATTTAACCCTTTATAGCGCAAGAAGTCAAAGAATGAAAATCACTTCATTTTCATTTATAACTGCCAAATATCATATTATATTACTAACCAAAGAAATTTAAAATTTTAAAAAGTGATACACTATTGTACCAGTAACCTATAAAGGGTTAAAACGTCAACAAATTTTCGTAACCGTTATTATCATTGTGAATGTAAGGCCTTAAAACATTAAAGTAAACGTAAACCCGTTGTAAAAATAGGTGGAAGAGGAGGAATATTCATCCCCAAACCCGCCAATAAAATCGTTTTTCTTTCTCTCGTTCTCGCGTTTCTCCTTCTCTCCCCCCCCCCCCACCTCCCCCTTCCCTCCCTCCCTCCCTCCCTCTTGTTGAGCGCGACAGTCCGTATATAACTCTAGGCGTAGCTAACAAGCTCAAAAGTCAAAGGGGAGGAGGAGGTGGTGGTGGTAGGGGATAAAAGGCGTCTTATTTAAATTCCAAGCTGCATTTAAGAGTCTCGGCCAAGAGTTATGACTTCGGAAGGAAGAGAAAAAGCTTTCCTTTCTCTCTCAAACACACTCGCGCTTTTTTTTAAATCCTTATCTGATGTCCGCGGTCTAGTAAAAATAATAACAACAATAATAAGAACGCGGCAGATCTTTTTTTGAAATAACAAGGTTCGTAATTGTAGCGTCTATATTTTGTGTTCTTTTTTTCTCATTTTAAACCCTTGTCAGAGGATATTTCTTTTTGTTTTTTTTTTAAAGAGAGTTGGTTCGACGGAGGAAAACCTTATCGGCCGAGGAATAAAATAAATTCGGTGCCAAAAATTATTCTGGAAGGATAATTCTAATTACGAAATAAGGAAAAAATAATGACATACCTACTTTAATGACAGAAATATTATAATTTCCGATTTTCGAGTCGTCGAGCTATGACGATCTGATTTTTTTTTCATTTCGAAGTGGAGCAAATGAGCATTTATTTCGTGCGTTTACAAGTCACATCCTGTCCTTTCAGAAATTGGAAAAATAAGTGGTCCTTTTTTATTTCTCATATACGAAGTATATTGAGAAACTATTGTAATCGCGATAAAATTCGACCTCGAGATTTTGATGGAAATATACGTTTTAGGCGTACCTGAGTCCGAAAAAGTGGTTTTCGCAATGCCGTATGTCTGACTGTTATTGGCTCTAGAGCCTAAACGGTAGAGTGAAAATGAATTCAATCTCGTACTTAGGCATTTCATTATACAGAGTAGAATCTCTGAAGAAATGGTTGACATTGCTCATTAATTAAGGGAAGTTTATTCTACGAATTTTTAACAACAATTTGATTTTCTCAAAAACGGCTGAAACGATTTTAATCAAATTTCGTACAGCTACTTGAGTTTACGTCATCAATATTACTACATAGTTTATGTTTCTGAAAAAATGAATATAAGGCTAGTTTATTCTAGGCATCTTTAACAACAATGTGATGTTCTTAAAAACGGCTACAAAGATTTTGATAAAATTTCGTATAGTTACTTGATTATACGTCTGCAATAACACTACATATCTCATTTTTCTCAAAGAATGAATATAAGGATAGTTTATTCTTGGCAACTTTAACAACAATTGGATTTTCGAAAAAACGGCTCAAACGATTTTCATCAAATTTCGTATAGTTATTTATGCTGAAGTTTATAACGATTATACGGTACGTAGTTCATATTTTTCAAAAGATAACTAAACGACACATTAGTATATGAGAATGTTTCTACAATGTATGTTGTACCGATTTTTTTTGGGGGTAGGGCGATAAAAAGTTATTTATCAAGACTCACCGGAGATTTTTCGCGGCGTAATACGTATTATACGTATATCTGGAGAATTAGAGACATTTTTCCCTTTGCGTAGACGATTGCAACAGTGCGGGACTGACATCGATGACGTAATGTAAATAAAATTAACAATACGAATTGTAAAAAATTTTGTGCATCCTTCATTAAAACTTTTTATATTTGGCTGATTTTCTAATTAAAGGCTGAAATACTAAGAGCTACTGCTTCAGGCGCCAATGTTTCATAAATATAATTAACCTAAAAATCGCATTGTGGGAGTCACTGATATCATAATGAATTGAAAAACTGACCAGATTTTAAAATCATATTTCATCTTTAAAAGCACATGTATATAAGAAACATAAAGAAGATCAAGAGACAGATGTGAAGTTTTTAGGACCTACTTGGAGGAGGGAGGCAGGTGATATGGAAAATTAGAGAAATTTGGAAGGCGGAGGCCTTCATCCATTAAAATAATAAAAAAAGGACTAATGACGATGGTACACACACACACACACACGCGCGCGCGCGCGCGCACACACACACACACACACATATACATATATATTTTGGGCAACTAGGTGTTGAAGGAAACCCAGGAACACTTACCGGAAGTAGAGCCGCTGGGGTGTTGGAGAGACACATTTGTAGAGGTTAGAGCTTTCGGGATGATCCCTTCGTCAGCACAAGAGAGACACAACTATCTGCCCAAAATATCCTTACTTACCTTTCCTCTTCCTTAGTATTTATACCATTTTATATATATATATATATATATATATATAAATACACATACATACATACATATATATATACATATATATATATATATATATACATACATATATATATATATTCTAAGCCGAATCTCATTATTAACGACTCCGTGAGAATCCAGTAAAAAGCGTACAAAATTGATAATCTCTCGGATAAACATTATGTCTTCATCAATGTCAATACAATATGCAAGTGGAATGCTTTTAACGTCCTATTCTCCCTCGAAAACGGTTTATAATATTATCGCGAGGAGAACAATAGAAAACGAACGAGATACGTAGGGGGTAATTTGTCCGCGGAATTCTTTCGTAATTTGCTTATTTTGTCGCTCGGGTAATAAAGTCAGCCTCCATAGCTGATCCATTAAAATATTTACCAGTGTCATTAACGCATAACAGCGCATTAAAGGCAACACGAAATGGGATGTGTCTCGAAAAATTCCTGGAATAATAAACTGGTTTGCCTTCGATGTACAGCCATTGTTTCCACGGATGGCTTCCCAAGTAGTGGTTTTATGGGGGTCGATAAATCCACGCGATATGATGATATAGAAGGAAAAAATGTTCAAAATTGACATGTTGGTACCTATGCGACAGTAATGGTCTCCATCTTCTTTATGACTCGCCGAGAGTCCTCTATGGATGGTGATATCGCAAATTCTCCCCTTAACTATAATAAAAACGCGCTGTTTTCGCACCTGCTGTTTTAAAGTTTTAACCAATTTTACATTATCTTCGTTTTTGTTTGTCTGGTCATTTTACCTGTGGAATATAATTTGGTTTTCTTCAGGCGTTTTTCATGGAGGGCATCCGTTTTTGGGGCCAACTACCTCAGGTAGCCTGACCCCAATGCTTGATTCGGTGGCAGAATACTCGCTCGGCAAGTGGAAGACCCTGGTTCGATTTCCGATCAAGGAAGAATTTTCTTCTTTTCCATAATGTCTAAGCGATTAAGAGCGAGAGAGAGACAGACAGACAAACGACTTTATTTCGGGCGAAATTGAGACTATGTAGTCCCTTCTTACATTTATGAGAGAGAGAGAAACACACAGAGGGTAAGTCACATTTTATGATCTCGGAGAGAGGTACAGGACTGAAGCACAATCGGCGCCCTGACTGGAACAATAACTCCCTCCCCGTCCCGGAGATACGGTGCCGGAAGCAGTGCAAACGTTATAAGGGTTGTTAGTAGGGCAACAGTCGGGGGGGATATAGATATCTAATAGTGCTGGGTGCCCTCGGAGCGGGTTAATCTTTAATTATTTGATTGTTAACTTATTGTCTCGTAGGCAACGATAAACAAAATTAGTAATTAATTTCGTGGGGGCGTTTAACGGAAAAGGACCTCCAATTCTACTAATCACTCCACTTTTATACGTATTAAATTTTTCAGCCAACAATTTTTGTTTTCGGTCTGCCGCTTTCGTTGTTTTTTTTGGGGGGAGGGGGGGGAGGGATCATTCACACTTTCAATCCACATATATGTTTGAGTTCATTTCCCTTAGCATTCCAGTGTAGTAATTACGGCAGCAGGAGACACTGCCTCACCCCCTAGCAGCGGAGTTCACCTCCACCCACCCCTTTCCTATTGTTTGCTCTGGTTAGTCCGCAATTTACAGGTTCCCTTTTCCCGCCAACTTTCCTCAAGGGGATTAAGGGATCGTTTTGGTCCGCAATTTACCAACGCCCGAAAAGAGTGGTGAAAAGGAGATGGGGAAAAGGGGAGAGAGGGGAGGGGGAAGCAGGAGAGAGGGAGGGGAGAGAGAGGGAGGAGGGAAATGGGGGAGAAGAAGGGTTACGCAGGAATTATACATATAATATCCCACATCTCTCTGTCATCGTAACCCTCTTTGAAGCTTAATATCTCGCAAAGTAACGAACCGAATTTGATGTGATTTTCAGGATAGCATTATGATATAACAACAAAACGTTTAGCTATTAAACATAAGGAAAATAGCGTTTTAAATGTCTCTTCTTCCACATAAATAATCCATTTTCTTCCCATTTAAAAATACTGCATGCACACTAAGGATGTAAAACGTATTTTTGTGAGATTGTTTATGTTAGCAACAATTATGAAGTACCCAAATTTTCCAAGCTCTACTCGAATTAAGACTTTCTAGTTTGATTATCTTGTTAACGGCCACTCCTACGATAAAAATTTATAGGAGAAGAAATATACTCTACTTTACTAGTTCTACAAGGTTTATTTGAAAACAATTTTGATATGACCAATACTTGACGAGATATAACGGAAAGTTCATTTTTCTGTCACCAGTAAAGTGGTACCCCTGACTGGCGCACGTGATTCATTTTGTCGATTTTCTTATTATCTTTAATTATAAGTCCTTAATATCAAATTTCATGAAAATCCGTTCGGTAAAAGTCGAGAACGAACACGCGGACGGACGGACAGACCGACGATAATAGGCACTCACGCTGGTAGCGAAACGCGCCTAAAAACGAGAAGTAACAAAGACTAAAAACAAAATATAAATATAAAATGAAATGCTATATATAAAGTGCAATAAAATGCTACATAAATACAATTCCGAGTCAGCTTTATTTGAAATGAAAAGAGCATTGCTTGCTGGGAATAGCTAAGGATAATTAAGGCACTATACCCTAGGAAAAACCTCACTGCAGGAAAACGCCCACACAAGAAGGGGCGTGTGTGTGTGTGTGAAAAACCTGCGAAACCTACTGATAGCATTATATTTAAATAAGCCCTGTCGGGTTAAAATTCCGAGAAATTGTATTTTATGTGCACATAAGTATTCCATGATTTCATTAAGTTTGAAAACCCCCTATTATAGAAAAAAGGCAAGGTTTTCGTGTTCCCGAACAATGAATCTCTCTCGTTATTTTCCATTCTCACCACCTAGGATGCATAAATTATCCATTAATTCCATTGCGGTAATGGGCACTCATTAAAAATTATTTCTGCCGCTGATGCATCTATCAAGGACGATAAGCGTTAAACTCTTGAAAAATCTTTCCGGGGCGATTGAGATGAGTTATTGAGTGCAAGGCGTTCGCCTCTTCTTTTTTATATATACCAGTTTATCCGCCGAATCCGGTTTCGACAATTTTAACCCGTGGGGGTTATTGTCGAGATAAAGATCAAGCTGCATTCCGCGTGAAAGCAATCGTAAAGAATTTCTTTCGAGAGAAGACGAAAATAAAAAATTTTCGAGACCGGTTTATTGTTGTCGAAAAAAAATATAATTTTTACGAGGCTGGTGCCTTACGGAAAGGTCAAGAGGTTCGGATTCTCCAAGACGACAAGGGTTCGAGATAACATTTAGACGCATAATGGAATGCGGGAGGAATTGCGTGGAAAAAAGCATACGGGCATAAAATTTACAACAATTTACGCATTAAGTTGGCCTCTAGAAAGGCAATTTCGTAAATTTATGACTATTTCGGGACAATTTAAGACATCTCACAAACAATCGTTTAATTTCCTTACGTGTGCAGGCAATATTTTTAAATGGGAAGAAAATGGATTATTTATGAGGAAGGAAAAACTTTAAAAAGGTTATTTATTTCCCTTACGTAGAGGTACATCATTTCTTTCTAATACTCAATTGCATGAATTGTGATACGTTGTACACATTCCTAACTTGTTCATGTTTAGGGGTGGGGCTTATGTCGGTGGGGCTTTTGTGAGTGGGTTTTTGCCTGGTGGAGCTTTTGTCGCGGATCCAAGTAGCACCCCCAGTCCTTCACCTATTATGGTGTCTAGCCTGTTTAATTTGCAACGACAATTCTAATTCATCTTCGCGAAATAAAATGTGGCCTCTAGTAACACATGAATCATGCCGAGTTTCATAACAAATAGTCCACGGACACAACAGTTGCAATGGGAGACCGGACACACGCAAATAGACACGACCATTTCATATCAATCGGATGAAAAAATAATGCCTCTGATTAAAGATGCACGACGTGTTTCCTTTGAACCGCAAAACTTTCACGAGATATGCCAGAGGGTCAGACATCACGACCTTCGACATTGTGCTGATATCTTTGTGGGATTTTATTTTATTCACGAGAGGCGCCAAAGGGTGAAAAATCAAGATCTTTGACATTGGGATATATTTTATTCGAATGCAGATATAAAAACCAAAGTCGAGACACTGACATACGTACGACAGCGTCACTATTTGGAAATCTTAAGGAACAACACAACGCGCCTTCTTCAAGATGCAGATTTTTCTCGCTTGCTTCGTCATTCTCTTCATCTCTCACTCCACTTGCGTGGCCGAGGAACCTCAAGAGAAATGCGAAAAGGGCAATTTTCAATTTTCCCTATACGGAAGAAGAATAGACGACGCGAAGTGGAATACTTCATATTACTTAGATGGCACCTCCTGCAACGCAACAGACAGTTGGAAGATGACAGTACAGCAGAACGTGACGGAAAGAGGAGGACTGAGGCACATTCGACTTCGAGGATTTTTC
Organism: Uropetala carovei; assembly: GCA_036926305.1. NCBI lineage: Eukaryota > Metazoa > Arthropoda > Insecta > Odonata > Petaluridae > Uropetala > Uropetala carovei. The sequence goes on along the minus strand of JAXCHB010000015.1, from coordinate 3,634,739 downwards.
ACAGGTAAAAAGCAATCTGAAAAGATCACGCGTAAATTAACTTTCTCAATTCCTTGTTTGTCATGCGTCTCCAAACGCGATTAATAATTACTCTGAGGAGATACCTTTACCACAATCAATGCTTTTTCAGTCATGTTTTACTGTTTACACGCTGTCCTATGATGTTAGTTATCTTCGGCATCAATTTTGTGAAGCAAGTCACTTCTTCATTGTTCCATTACCCGACATTCAAAATAGAAAAAAAGCAGGATAGCATTTACCAGAGAAATATCACCTTTGACTTATGACTGAATATTCAGGAATAAGCACTTAAAAATCAAGAATGAATTCGTAGATATATAACAAGATATATGATTATTTTTTGGAATATCGTTATATACTGTCCGTGTTTTATGGCGGGGTGATACCGTCACAGCATTTAAGCCATTTTACACGAAAAGTATTCTAATTCAATTTGCTTGATATTTCAGAAAATGTGAATATGACCTGCGGTTATATTCCGAGTCAGCATGTGGTTACCGATATTTTCCAGGGGTGTGACTCTAAACCTCATACTGACGAAAATTTCGGAGCGAATTGCAAAGGTGAGATATAATCGACGAATTATTCCACGAATTGCTCTTTGATGATCATCTAATATGTTATCTAATAAATGTAGTGTTGAGTTCGCTATAAAAATAGCTATGATTGTGAACAAATTTCAAACCTTTCAATTAATAATCATTAAAACACGTTGAATATGACATTTTTCCTTTTATAGTTAACAGTCTCAGGCATAACTTGATGGAATTTCGACAATTTTTCCTTTTTTTGGTGTGCAATATAATATTCTTCGCCAAGATAAAACCAATTTCGGTCATTTAACTTATCTTCGTACAGCGTATTGAATCATATAGAAAGTGCATATCTATGAAAAATATTAATTTTGAGTCCTATGGTTAATCAATGAAGATAAATGAAAGAACCTCCTAATGACCATACAAATAGGGTTATTAGGAGGTTCTTCCATTTATATTCGTGCATATATATGTGAAAGAACTTTGTAAATATTAATTTTTATACTGCCGTTTGTATAAAGTTTGAACAAACAAATGTTTTTCTCTGAATACTTAATATTTGCTTGGCAGTGTCTTCATTTTAAAATAGAAAGAGAAATTTTACGAGTCTTTATTATATTTCAACAGGTGAAAATGGCGCAAAAGAACTGGAGCTGAAGGTTGTTTCCCGAGATGAATGGAAAGCACGCAAACCAACAAGAGAAATCGCCGCCTGGGTCAAACCGACGGGAAAGGTATATGTCAATTTCGTAGAGACACCATGCTTAGATAATAGAATATGTAAGCTAGCGATGCTGAAGGAGCAGTTCGATGGCATCGAATCTCTTGGTGATATTCGTTACAATTTCTATGCCGGCGGCGACGGACTTATCTACGAAGGACGGGGCTGGGACAAGATGCATGACAGTGATTTCAATTTAATGTACTTCCTCGATGGAAGCAATCCTCCTTCCCGTCACCAACTGGAATCGTTCGGATTACTCATCGTCCAAGGAATTAAAATGGGGAAGATTTCTCCAAATTTTTCTGTTGCTGGTAATGAGAGGGTGTTGAAAATCAGTAAAAATTGGTTCGACGTGATGAAACATGCTTGATTAATTTCGCAATTAAACTGTTTTTGGAACTAATTTTCTGTACACTTATTTGCACTCAGTTGCATTATTTTAATTCGGTGTCTTCGGCAGTTTCACTTTTCTCTTACAGACAACAACGTTTTCAATTTTCGTTGTTGGTGTTATTACTTTTATATTTGTTTCTGTTTATTGAATTATATTATTATGAAATTTTAGGGAATATTGGTTTGATACATAGAAAATATAAAATTCTGTGTCATTTTAATGTAGTTGGCGGCTCGGAGTTTCCATCAATATCATTTTATAAGACGTTTTAAAATAAGTTATTTATTTACTCAGAAAATAAAAATACTAACAATTGATTCCTATCATGAAGACCAAAATCAGCTTCTTTCTTCTCTTTTATTTAGAGCTGTTGTTGTCTCTATCTCATGTTTGAAAATGTATACTATCTCTACTGTAAATATTTTAAAGAATGTGTTTGTGTTTGTGCATTTATAGCGCAACAATTACAAAACGTAGAAGCAAGAAGAATGTGCCATTTTAATCGCAATAAAAAGTTAAGCAAAATGGGAGGGTTAATAAAGTGATTTGAACTACATTTTTTGTATATAAAAATGGTTTTCTCTTTTAATTTTTCCCATTTAAATAACACGGGAATGATCGCACTGTTGGATTAACAATTTACGTGACAACCGTTATAAGCAATACGTAATATTAACTAAAAGAAATAATATATATCTAACATAAACTAAAAGAAATAATATATATCTAACATAAACTAAAAGAAATAATATATACCTAATATAAACTAAAGTAGCGAAGAAAGAAACACAAAGTGTGGCATAGAGTTCTCCAAAGCAAACTGTTTTTAAAACTACGTAAGTAACTTAAATAATTAGAAGTAGATTTTCCAGACATTGTGATTTTCAAACCTTTGAGGATATCGTCACAAAACTTTGCATAGATAAATAATGTTATCCTGCGGATAACATAGGCTATCATCATCATCACAGGTAGTCTGTCCGTTGACAGGTCCGTGATTATTCTAGGTTAAACTTGGTTCTCCATATACTCCTATTTTCCGCAGTTTTCTTCATGTCTTGATAGCTCTCTTTCCCTTTCAAGTCGTCTACTAGCTGAAACCTTTTCCTACCTCTTTCTCTTTTTCCATCCAGTTTTCCTTTTAGCACTTCTTTAATCATGCACTCTCTCCTCATGTAATGCCCAATCCAGTTCGCCTTCCTCTTTCTGATAGTCTGTATAATCGTTCGCTTCTCTCCTATTCTTCGTAGTACTTCCTCATTTTCACCCTATCTGTCCATTTTATCTTCAGCATTATTCTCCATGTCCACATTTCGAACATAGGCTATATGGCGATAAAAAAAATTTGGGGGCGGGGGAGAGAGTGCTTAATTTAATAATTAATTTTCCATAAGTTTACACGTAATGTTCGATTTTTCAGAGTGCAAGATTTTCTTCTTTAATTCATCTAAATAGGTAATTGCGAACAGGTTTTCTTCATTTTTGCTTTATTCGACAGGTAAAACTGTGTACTATGTTATTTTTACGATGCTTACATGTTACACGATCGAAGTTTTAGATTCACTAAATCTGTTGAAATTCAACGGGCAGTTCTGCATGTGGAAAAATAAAGAGAGCGGAAAAAACGGAATTTTGGGGTAAAGATACTTAGTCCTTTCAAGTACAAATGCCCACAAATTACTATTCTTACGTACCATCTCTACTCCTAAATGGCCATGCTGCCTGCCTTCTTGAAGACAGAAACCCTCGAGACCACATGAATTCCCGCGTCGCGAAGCGGCGTAGCCAAGTCTCTGGAGCTCGGTTTTCTTAAAAACGACCGTAGGACCAATAAAAAACTATTTTGGTATAGTTTTTCACGGGGAATACGAATAATTCGTCAAAAGATACATATCTTGATCGATTATTCTGAAATAAAATTGAGGGAGTCTTATTTGACCTGTAATCATATCTCCTGCTGAGAGGTTTGCCTTCGATCAGAGCGAAGGTTCGAAACCTTCGCCGCGAGTATCTAATGTGCTGCAAAAACTGACCTCAGTCCCCTCTTGCCAGGTCTCTTTCTATGCCTGCCCCCACACAGAAGGGATAAAGCCGAAAAATGACTTGCGAAATGAAAATTGCTTTTCCTGTGAATTCTTATTTAACACGGAAATATTCTTAGGAATCGAACTTGAGTTACTTTTTCGAGATTTTTCCTCAACCTGGTGGAAATTTGGGACAAAGCAACAGTTGGAGAGTCTGTCCGTTATATCCGAAGTCCGTTTCTTCGAAGTCCGATATACCGAGGGGGTCCACTGTAATTTAAAAAAGAACTAGGTACTTTGTTTATAGTCTATTTTTCCAGCACGGTCGGAAATATCGTCTCCAAAGGGTTTTAATTAGGTACTGTTGAAGATCCAGTTTTTAAGCGGTTTGGAAAATATAGAAGACTAGCTTTTCGTACCCGGCTTCGCCCGGGTGCATTTCGGACTGCATATAGTTATACTTTTTCCCGCTTAGAAGACAGCTTGAGAAAATGATACATACTAAAACTTCTCCTCTCCTTTCTGTAAGCTACATTAGGAGTCTTGAAATAAAGTGGAAAGAACACGAAACGAACCAATACGAAAACTACAAAAACCACCATGAAAAAAGAAATGAATTAAACGCTTACCAATACCCGGTAGAAAAGGATGTAAACCGACAAATAAATAATCGTGGAACATAAATTAAGAGTACAACCAAAGAATATAAGTTCAATGTAAAAACAACCAAGAAAAAAGAAATGAATTAAACTCTAACCAATAGCCGGCATAAAAGGTGTAAACCAACAAATAGGTAATCAAGGAACAAAAATCAAGAGCACAACCAAAGAATAAAAACATAGACTACAAAATGAACAACTAAGAACGAAAACAAAGAAAACAAACAAAGAACAAAAAATGGACACGAAACGAAAGCAAATGAAAACAACAAACTAACCGAAACCAACCAACGAATAATCTCCTATAGCTCAATGTATCTGATGATGGCGACTGACGCTTTCTATTCAGTTGCTAAATAAACAACCAACAATCACAAAATAGCGTGTCGTAGTGATGAGTAAATATTGATTACGCGGAATATGAGTTTGTATTTCAACATAATAACAGGAGACTCTAAATAAGAATACCTATTATTACTCTAAATAGATATAAAATTATTGATCTTAATTGTGTTTTCCATCGTAATTAATTGAATAATAGATTAAGATATTCGAACGAATCGATTTTAAATAATGTAGTAAAATGTTTTACTTTTCTAACGTAATTAATTACGTGAGTGTATCGGTAGTGTTTACATTTTACCCATGGAACCGCAGACACGAATTCTTAATTTTAGTTCAGAAGACATAATAAAGTTCAACAAAAGTATTATTCAAATAAAATCTTTCGAAATTCACTGCGTTACGTGTTCAAAATGTTAATCTAATTTAGTTCTCGTATTAAAATAACAATTACTCAAGAGTGAACCTTATTTCCAATTGATAAAACTCTCTTTTAATTCAAAACGATATTATATATTACAAAAAAGTATCTAATTATTATTGAAACGCAAAATGGATGAGCATAGGAAAAAACTTGCATGTTAGCATGAAATGCTCAATTCAGTTTTTATTGATAAACTGATAAAACAAAACACAAAAACTTTAAAGTAATAATTTAATCATATATCTTCAGTAATTTTCACTTAAACAAAATATGAAATAAAATAAGACAAAAGGCATATAAAAACAATTTAACTTATATCCAAACATACCTATTATGCGAATGACACGATTACAGAAAAAGAAACAGTTCACTAATGTTTATTCGCAGAATTAACCTGTGTATAGAAGACCATAGATAATGAAAGAAAAACATACAATCAAATCAGAAGATATTAAATGAGTATTTCATCAACTATTTCTACGTTTACGATATGTTTATAGTTCAAACGTAATTTGTTTACATCGGTTGCTAAGTATATCCAAATGCTGAGCAATAATGAAAAATAAGATTTTCCCTTCAATTCGTCTTATTTGAACTATAAGCCCCTCTTTTAAAAAATTATTCCAAAAGAGGAGATAATTTAACACAAAAAAGTCTGCGAGAGCATATGTCTGCGATATATATGTAAGGAGTTAAAAATTCGAGAAATTTACGAAAAAATTTTAAATGGAAATCCCATATAAACGAAAATATTTTATTGTAATTAAATAGTACACCGAATCGGTTGAAAAACCTTACTACACCACCGTACACATGATAACGGTTAATATGACACCCTCTTTTTTCTGCGTGTTGTAGTTTCTGAGCCTTAGCAGAACATACATACATACGACACCTTACTTTATAGATATGTATAGATAATGCATTTCATTAAATATATATGCAAAGACAAAAATTGTACCCACAACGTTTAGAGAAGCTTCGCCTCGCGAATGCAAATCGAGTAAGTAGACCTTTATTGAGTGGCGGAACACTTTGGAATGGAAAAAAATAGGCGGAACACCTATATACATAAGATTTATATATATTTACATATAATCTTTATTTTATGCACTTAATAGAAATACTTTCTGCTTCTGCGGAAGATGGAGTTATGATGCGAGAGCAAAATAGGAATGCTTTTTATTTTTAAATTCATTAAAAAATCTAAATTTATAAAAAAATTATTTTCGGCGGAATATTTCGCGGAACACTTAGGCAACGCTATCGGAACACGAGTGTTCCGCGGTACATCGGTTGCTAAACGCTGAAGTAGACTAATAAATTCTAGTGTCCCTTAGATACACCTCATACTTGGTCGAATATCTCTAACGCAACGCCCTCAATAACCTATAGTGACAGAATACCCTTAATAAAAATATTTATATGCGACGCTCATATTTCAAATTATTCGCAAACGTAAAATATGTTGACTGTAACAGCATAGATGTAAAATAAAAATATTTACCAAACGATAAATTTATAAATCTAAATCACCGCAAAATATGACGTTGTTTCCTGTACAATAAACAAGAATGTACTTACATTCACTTAGGCTTCATCCAATCTAGCGCCGAAGGCTTGCTCATAACGCGTCGCACCTCTGTAATCGACCGCCGTTGTTAAGGCTAGAACCGGATTCATGCGGAGGGACACGGTGGCAGATATATTGCCAACCTCTTGACCATGAGATCGCGTGTTCGAATCCAGCCGATAAAGCCCATTCCATCCTCGGCTCTTCTCATATATCTGCAGTCTTCAATCGACTACAAGAGAAGCCACGTGGGCCGATTAGGATAAATTTATTTCATGTGTATGTATGTATGTATATGTGTGTATACCTCTATATATATATATATATATATATATATATATATATATATATATATATATATATATATATATATACAGTAAAACTCGTTTATAACGATCACACCTAAAACGAAATCTCGGCTATAACGAAGAAATGTCTCGGTCCCTTGAACTTCTCCATAAGGGCATTGGTTAAATTTCTCGGATGTAACGAACACGCATTTTACGAATTCTCGGCTGTAACGAACAAATGTTTGGTCCCGTGGCAAAAAATGCCCCATATATAACGAATTTTGGCGAGCAGAGTGATAAGTAATGAATAGTTTCTGCCCGTTTACCGCGCACTTGTTCGTAGAGGTCCCCTTCCTTCCATACGAATTTCCACGCTCCCTTTGTTTTGAAATTGATATTAAAAATGTGAAATGTTCATATAAATTAATGACATAATAATAATATTAATTGACGATTTAAAAAATCGTATGTAATAGCAGTCGAACATTTTACATGCCGCGAAGTTGATAAGCATCTCTTTGCATATGTAAGTACGGTATTGAAGTCGACTCACTGCAAATACAGTAAAAGCTGTGTTATTCGGCTATCTTTGGGATTGTGGAAAGCCGATTAGGATAAATATCCGGTTAGGTGAGCGTTTTTCGATTTTTACATCGCAAATTTAGCAATAACCAAACAAAATTGGGCTTAGGTTCACTATCGTACTCCCCAAACATAACTATGCATGGGGTTTGCGTTTTCCATTTTAATTCTTCCACACGTAGTTAGATATAGACACTATTTATCCATTCTTATTTAATACGTTGCTACGCTTACATGCAAAACAAAAAGACTATTGAAAAGTTTAGGTCGTCCGGAAAGTTTGGGGAGTACGGCAGTGAACCTGTTCCCAAAATTGAATTTATTGGATTATATCTTTCTTATTTATCTTTATTTACTCTATTAGAAAAGGATGAAATTATTTAATTCTTCTGAACATTTCTGTGAAAACCAGTCATATAATATTTTATTCAGTTCCTCCATTTTTGGCTTATAAAGCGTATGATATTTATTAATTGATTTACTCGTCTCAGAAGATGACACAAATTTCATTAATTGAGCCTTATGAGCCTTGATATCGTAGAGCGTGGAAGATCCGATGTTGAATTCTTTTGCTATGGCTGCTCTATTTTTTTCCTTTTTCAATTCGTTTGATCAGCTCCAGCTTTTGTGTTTGCGGTAAAACAACCTTTTCTCTGCTGTTCCTTGCTTTTAGGTATTTATTTTGATGCCATATTCAATGGATGGGTAATTTTTTAAATAATAAAAGGCGATAAAACTGGAAATTGTAGAAGTACATCAAAACATCTAGACAATGCAAATGGCTTACGTAACCAAAAACGCCATGTTTACCCGGCAGCCACAGAAGTATACGGAGTAAATACGTAATATATACATCTTATATTTTAAGAAATTTTAAAGTGGAAGTTGTGGTATTACACATATACTATTCACACAAAAATTCTTAAAAAAAGAAAACGAAATACAAAATGAATTGTTCACAGATGCATTTAATCCAATGAGACCGCTTGTCGACGTTAACGTGAAAATTGAAGGAACTTAGTTTAATTTTCATTGAGTAGTTCTTTTGCAGAATATAGTACCGTTTAATCACCACTGATGACGGCTGCTTTATGACAAAAATGCGCATCTGATTTCCCCAATCTTTTTGTGGCCATTCGGAGGCGTTGTTTGCCGATTAATTCTGCCCTGCTGCAGAAAACTATCGGGCTCTTACGCGCAAAAGATAGGCGTAAAAATCGCAGGAAAACCAGATGGGCATTTCAGCCAAGTAGCAGCCGTCATTGGCGACGATTCACACATGGCGAACTCTAATAAAAATAACTCGTTTTTTTATGTTTCTATCTTTTACGCAGGACCCATCCAATTTTAATTTTAAGGTGTTTATTTTTCATAATTAAAACCCTTCAATAAAAATGGCGTGATAGGAACTCGAAAAAAAAACTCGATCTATTCCTGTGTATTAAAATGCGTGTGTCGTCAGTCGCGTTGAACGAAGAAAACCTTAAGACCACCTTTGAGCTCCTTTTTTTGTGATGAAATAGAGATAGCTCGGCCATTGTGAATAAAGGGTGGAGTCACGTGAGCGAAGGACTTTGTTTCTTTCTTTCCCTTCCACAAAGTGTGAATTATAAGCGGGAGGGCTTGAGAGGGAAAGCAAATGGTATCCAACTAATTGAGTGCCGCACGTGAGACCAGCCCCAAGCCTTTTGGTCCCACATGGCAACATATCAAAGTCAAGGAAACTGTTGATAATAAATTACGAAAATCAATAAGGCCGGTTTAGGTGATAGTTTCGGATTAATTAACTCGGCATTCCTTACAGCAAGAAAAAATTGATTCCTGTTTAATATTGGGGGGCAAAAACTGATGGGGCACTGATTGAGTTTCGGGGTATTCATTAATAGTATTTGGACAAGTGGATAATCTGGGGTAACATCTGCTGCCACCATGAAAACTGTTTCGTTTCTGCGGGGGTAACCTGGGTTACCTACCGGATTCGAATCATGAGATGTGACCTCGAGTGTTCACTGGTTGATAAAGATCAAGTCGTGATTCTTTTCGATATAAACCAGCTAGATCAGGAGTTTTCAAACTTTTATTTTACTTTCGTACCCATAAAGAGCTTTTTTTTTAATAGTCGCGTACCCCAAGTAAATTTTAAGTGATAGTGAAATGAGTGACTCTTGTATTGAGATAGATAATTCACGTTTACAGGGTTAACATTCTTAGTTTTGGCGTATTTTTCTCTTTTATGACGTTATTCTTAGTCGTCACATTGCAACTTGCAAAGAGGAGAAGAAAAATTATAATCTTTAACACTTTCGTGTACTCCATCAAAACTCTTGACGTATCCCTAGGGCAGGGGTCGGCAACCTTTTTCTTAAGAAGAGCCACTTTTTCAAATTATGTAAAAAAACGCAACATAAGAAAAGCCGCAGTCATTGACCGGGGGGGGGGGGGGGGGCGATTCTCACCTCCTTAACCTTGATGTTGTTTTACTTTTCGGAATTATCTCTGCAAACCAAACGTTTATTCTAAGGAATGCGTCCATACGTTTTTAGTTTTCTGCAATTTCTATTAAAATAATTTACGAAGCCAATTTCTTTCTTGGAGGTTTTATCAGGGAGAGTTGCAGTTGGGAGCCGCACGCAAATTCTTAAAGAGCCACTTGCGGCTCAGGAGCCGCAGCTTGCCGACCCCTGCCCTAGGGTTATACTCCTAACACCGGATAAAAACCCCTGAGTTAGACGATCTTGCATCACCATGAATTTCACGTATTTTAGGTACTTCACCTGCTGCCTTTATAAAATTATGTATTTGAGTTACTGTTTGTAAGTAATCGCAAATATTTAGGAGCTAATTTTTGTAGCATCATAGCCTAGGGATGTGGTGCCCAAACCTTTCTGCATGGCGGGCTGCATCGGTGGCAGTGAATCCTTCCGCGTTGGAAGTTGCCAATTATTCGGCCGGCCGGATTAGAGATTTAATCGGAAGTTATTGATATATTCTGAGGTGCCATTTTAATGAAAATAAAATCCAAGTGAGGCTTATATGGTAAACATTCCAATCTTAAAAGTTTTATTATAAAAATTTTCATAAAAATGTATGAATTTGTTTGTTAAATTTTTCGGATTGCATTTTCAACATGGCTTCGCGGGCCGCATAAAAACCCTTCGCGGGCCGTAGGTTATGCACCACTGGCCTACGGGTCACTCAAAAGCAACCAGGAAGAGTTGACTTTTTTACTGAGTACAGAGGACCCTTTTCTAGTGAAAAATTAAATTAAAATAATTGTAGAATGAAACCAACATAAAGTCTTCGAAAAATGTTCCATAGCTTGATCATGATTCTGTTAACAAATTATCTCATAATTTTATAAATTCTAGGAATATGTGCCCGAAATCAATGTAGAATTGGGCATAAAATCGGCGAGAACAAATATTTTAGAGTCACATTTAATAAAAATTAGCGATATTAACATTTTCAAGCATTGATTTCGATTGAAAAAGTAGGGATGACTATTATAAAATATACTGCATGCCGAAATACGGAACAAATCCCGGGACGTCTGGTGACCCTAGTAAAAAGGAAAACTGGACGGAAAAAGAGAAAGAGGTAGGAAAATGTTTCAGCTGATAGACGAATTGAAAGGAAAAGAGAGCTACCAAGACATGAAGAAGATATGCAAATCAGGAGCAAGTGGAGAACCAGGTTTGACGAAGAATAACCATGAAACTGTCAATGGACAGCCTATCTATGTTGACGATCATTATGAATAACAAATGGATGAATTTAACTCGCCCAGTTTGAAAATAAGACATCTTTAAAAAAAGTAAAACTCATTAACTCTGAAGCGTCTTTCATCGTCAGTGCTTCACTCTTAAACTCAAACGCATTCCTCTTGAATTACGTCAAATTAGCGACATATACGAATGAATATTCCCCATACATCCATCCCATAAACTTGGCCAATGGATAACATTATATGGAAAGTCATGTATATTAATAATAATGCGCCTAAAGGGAGAATTTTACTCTCGTACACGCCCATGAAATTCCACAATAGACCGAGAAATAAGTAACAATAAGAAAACGATGCGTTATTCTTCGAATTATTAAGTGGCACTTATGCGACTTGAGGACTCCCTAGCGAGTCAACTAACACGAAGATTACAGCCAACGGACGTAAATTGAGGAAGTGGCGTTTTGCATAAACGAGGATTTTATTTTTTTGACGGAACGGGATTAAATGAGGGGGAGGGGGTGGAGGGGGACAGACAGAAAGTACGGCTGTTAAGTTTCACAAAAGATCTTTGTCTCGCGTTAGAATGGAGGCGTCAAGTAGAAGCGACGACGGAGAGAGGAAGGAGAATGACTTTGCTCGGAGTGCCTAAAAGAGACCTTCGTCGCCGACTCTAATTAAAATCACTAAAAGGAAGGCGAAGGTGTGGCGGAGAATTCGAATGAAGCAATTAGTCGAATAGACTCGATTATGAGCCGCCTTAGACTAAAAGGCTTTTATTTTCAAAACGATGGCGCAGACAACAATGAACTAAGAAAAGCTCCGCCGAAAAAGTTAAAAAAAAAAAGAACAAGCGTGAATCATGAGGCGTTTTCTTGGGCTACGTGAATGTGCAAATGTATTTTATTAATACATTAAATATACTACACAAATTATAAAAAGTGACGATATAAAAATTGATTTTTAGGATAAAAACTTATATATGGATTATATATATATATATATATATATATATATATATATATTTATTTATTTAGGACAAATCAGTTGTGTCTCTCTTGTGCTGACGAAGGGATCATCCCAAAAGCTCTAACCTCTACAAATGTGTCTCTCCAACACCCCAGCGGCTCTACTTCCGGTAAGTGTTCACTGGGTTTCCTTCAACACCTAGTTGCCCTAAATATATATATATATATATATATATATATTTCGTGTGTTAGTGGATTTTAAAAATAAATATGGCAATCGTCGCTTATTAATTATTAATGCAAATATAATCGAGTTTTTAAACATGTAACCTATTCGTTCATTCCGTGGATTTATACGACAGCGAATGAAAACGTCTCCTTTATTTTGATTTTCTGCTTTAAAAATGACCGCTGTCTTTCGTGCAAAATGCTAAAATTATGTTATTTTTTTATAGCATATACGGATACGGTTCAAGGATTGTATTTTATTGGGCACGAGGAGATTTTTAAAATAAATTAAGCCGGCGATGTTTATGAAACTCAACGAAATTAGAATAACTGGAAATTCTTATTAATGTAACGAAAAGAAGAAGCGAGGATGAAATTAACACTAATAATTATTAAAATGAGAGATCCGCGAGAGAAAAATAGCAAGCATTATTTTTTTCACCTTTCCATTGCGTCATCTGAGAGGATATTCTTAAATCACGTTCACTCGCTCGGTAAACATAAATATGGATAAGTCAGGCAAAGCGCTTTAAAAAAAATACCTGGCTTCCGCTATTAATTTGAGCAAAAACACACCAAAATTAGTCTAATGACGTAAATAAAACGGCGTTAATCTTCACAACTATGCTTAGGAAAGAATGCGCGAATAAAAATGCGTAATTTTGACAAGGTTGAACTCTTTTAGTTCCGTCGATGCTTTAGAGCAACATCATTTAGATCTTTTTTAAAATAATAAGTCATAAATTTTAACATTTGAATTTTTGCCTCGTAAAATTATGGTTGTATTTTTAAGTAAAGGTAGTGGGATGAAAATATTCTTCGCACGTCTTTCCCTGTGATATTTTTCCTTTTTATTTGCTACAGTTTGGAAATTTGCTTTTAGGATTATTTAAAGTTTTGTTCCACGGTCTAATCTGAATCTTTTTCATAGTTTATAAGATTTATGTAGGGCCGAAAAAATTTCACTACACGTAACAATCTTAACGGACAATTTTAAGTTACCTCTGTCATAACAACTTAAAACAATCTACTTGAGGGGTCTTATTCGCAACAGTGAATACTTCTGGTTCTACTGAAAATTAACGGGCCCTTCGATTGGCCGAATATTATTTACATCGGAAGAGATAGCGACAGATTTTATTATCATATTAGTGACAATGATAGTATCTAAATATTTATTTGGGCTTAGAACTTCGCCATAAAGTTTATTATGATAACATTTTTAAGGAACAAACATGAAATTGGTTGCGTTAAATTAAGCATCGTATTATAATTATACAAACGCAGGACGTATATAATTTCTTGGGTCTACATAGAATGCAGCCTACGAGTAGTATGTTGCCGAACTCTACCTTAAAGCGACATGATGACTCGGTGGTATATATTTCTATTAAAAAATTGATCAAAATAAGGTATTATTATAGTAATCTACACAGTAGTATCCACAATTATCTATTATCAAAATAATTTAACCATTTATTATTTAAAAAGACGTAGACTGCCAACTGGTTAACTTACTGGTTAAAAATAACGCTTATGACTCCGAAGAAGTTTAGTAGCGCAGACGAAGAGAATATGTACTTCATTAGGATTTAAGGAAAAGTCTGAATGTTGCATCTGAATTCATAGCAAGTATACGCAGAAGATATAATGCAAGCAAAAATCGTGGATTCAAAAACTATCACATCTCAAATACCAGGGTATTTCAAACTTTTTTCTCCGTGGCCCAATAATAATTGAAAGTACCTATGTTACTCGGTCAATCAGAGTTATATCTTACTAGCAAAAGTTCCCGTTGAATATCAACGGATTTAGTTAATCTAAAACTCCGACCGTGCAACATGTAAACATCGTAAGGATAACATAGTACACAGTTTTACCAGTCGAATAAAGCAAAAATGAAGAAAACCTGTCCGAATTTACCTATTTAGATGAATGAAGGAAGAATATCTTACACTGTGAAAAATCGAAAATTACGTGTAAACTTATGGGAAAATAACGATTGAATTAAGCTCTCCCTCCCCCAAATGTTTTATCGCCATATAGCCTATGTTACGCGCAGGGTAAATTATATACCTATCCGAAGTTTCGTGACGATATCTTCAAAACGAAAACTGTACGTAAAACCAGCAAGAAAACAATAATCAACAGAAAATGGATGAATAAAGGAACAAACGAAATTAATTGATTTAACGAAAAACAAAAAAGTAAATAGAGAACGTTTAAGGATCACATATCATTATCGTCCGAATCTCATCCATGAGTTCTGTTATGAGAAAATTGTTTATATCAACAATAAATTGGAAAAGAAAGGATTTATCCAATCACAATCTGTGGAAAATCTACGTCTTATTATTTAAATTACTTACGTAGTTTTAAAAACAGCTTGCTTTGGAGAACTCTACGCCATACAAAAATATCATTAAAATGTTTATTAGTAATATATCAATTAAAATCAAGAAATATTTGGTTGCCATGTAAAGAAAGCAAAATCGCACATAGAAATTGAAAACGATTTTACGTTATAAATTTCCCCATATAAATGCATTGGACTCTCAACTTCGGCGACAATAGGAGTTGTCATGGTAGCTTATAATTGGTATTGTCATAAAATTGATAAAATCACGTATCTTTCTGATTATTACGCTAATTCGATCAGGATTCAGATTCTGTCATCAATAATAATAAATTTTGTTCTTTTCTGCATAGAACCATCCATGTCTCAAGTTCGTACCATGTTTCTAAGTAATTTTAAAATTCAAATGAAAAATTATTAAGCTGCACTTATCTCATGTTATTCAAATGGCGAAAATGAAAAAGTAAATATTTTTAAAAATTAGAAAGGTCACTGAAATCGGTATGAAAACCTGACTACACCACTTAACTCTTTATTCCGGTTAAAATGATATCATCCTCTTGTTTCTATGTGCTGTAGTTGCAGAGCTATAAAAACATACGTACATACATATGAGCACTTTTCTTGATAGATATCTATAGATAGATAAGTTATTGTTAAGTAAGAATTTCTAAGGGAGTATTTAAAATCAAATGGTACAATTTAACAACCTTTAAATCCCATTATTTGTTTTTGATAATCATGGCAACTATTTAGCCTAAATTTTGCGTCAAAATATCTTGGATCGACCCTTCTATGAGACCCTTATTGAACGTTTTGAGACCCGCAGTTGGGCCGTGGCCCAAAGCTTTGAAAAACCCCAGTCATACACCTATTTACGAACAGCCCTCCTTATTCGCGAAAAGAGCAGAAAAGAAAAAAACGACGCTCCCTAGCGTCTAGTTTCCGTTTAATCATTTTAGTCATGTCTGCGCACTTGATATGACACATCGGAATCGGTGAAAAATACCGCCCTTAAAAGGGCCAGACAGATACAAAGCTCATTCAACTTCCCAACCTAGACTGGTGGAACTAATTAAAAATGCTAATACATTCCTTTGAAAAAAAAACTTTCGTCTCACTTCCGTACTTTCGCTTTCTTTTCTCTTATATATATATATATATACACACACACATATATATATATACACACATATATATATATATACATATACATATATATATATATATATATATATATTGTTTCTTTTATTCGCGAGCCGGTGAAAGTAAAAATATACCCGTATAAGTGTATTTTCGTGTTTCCGGAGCCGATAATCGTGTTCCTTTAGGATACGGATGGAGCGTAATTAAAGCGATCCCACCTCTGTTTTTTTATAATGGAAATCGCGCCTTCTATTTTAGATGAGCGAGGGCGATATTCGATAGTATCCTACGCGAAAAGGTCACGGTCAAATCTTTCATTCGTTAAAAAAAAAATTACCTCCGAATGTTTAATGCTCTGACAGTGGATGAATTTTTAAATGGTTGCGTAATTCGGTGGAAACATTGTCCGGCGTTAACGAAAAAGTGATGACGCTGGGTGATGACCCAGGCCTATACCTGATTGAAATAGAAGGCTGCTATGGGAGTAACTTATCCCTCTCCAGCCGCAATGACGGTGATATTACAACGGCTTTAATTAAACATGAACTTTCTTATATCTAGTGTGGTTACTGTATGTTAGTTCTTAATTGTAATATATTTGATTATACTTAATTATAAATTCGAAGCACTTTTTAATTTTTTGGTTGTATTTCCGTATATTTTATAACCTATTATTATGATGAGTTCTATACACACACTAGCTGAAAGTACCCGGCATTGCCCGGGTTATGCCATACGTCTTTGGCGAATAAAATTATGTATTATATGGCAATACAATCATTTCTCCCTTTGCGCACCTCAAGACGTGTATTTCCATTGAAACTCGATTTCGAATTTTTTCATGAAAACAATACTTTCTCTACATTACGTATATTGGAGAATGTAAAAGCTAATTCTGAGATATCTCTGATACCTATGAATTGGGCCGGGAGGGTCCATGGAGGTCCGGAGAGAACGTGAGAGTAATAGGATTTCGAGTTTAACAATGTAACCGGTTGGCAAGGCAACTTCACGTTAAAAACGCTAAATTTTGTCAAAATATGATATTAAAATGTTAAATTCGAAGGATTTAGATTCGAAATCGATAAAAGACGATAAGAATAAGAAACTGCATTTATTTTTCTTTAATACAGTCGAAGATCGAAAATCGTAGGCCAAATATGCAAATTTTAATAAGCAAAATAAAATAAGGTTGCAGGTCGAAATATCGATTTTTCTATGCTGTCTTATGAGGAATGGAATTCATTCTCGGGAATCAAATCCGAGACGATTTTGGAATGTTTTTTTCGTAAGAACCGAACATTCCTACCAAATGTCAATCTTCTAGCTACTCGGAAAGTTTGTTAAAAATAGCATTACAGAGTTCCGATTTTCCACTGACGACGACGACGAAGTCAACTTTATGTATTAGAATATATATATATATATATATATACACACAGAGCCGTAGTGAGGTTGCCCCAACCGGGGCACGTGCCCAGGGCGCACCTTCGTAAGGAGGCGCCAAATGGAAGTCTTATTACACACTTAACAAAATGTGGTTACAGTTTCGATCTCTTCGCAACGACCAAACTGAGGGAGTCAAAAATCGTCATTTTTGAGATTACAGGAAAAACTTGCTCGAAAAATGGTATATTTTTATCGAAAAGAGTGACACAAGCGTAACTCTACCATTAGACGCAGGAGAGCAGAAGTGTCGCCATCTCATTCCCCACTCCTACACTAAAGCGAAATTTT
This sequence comes from Uropetala carovei, assembly GCA_036926305.1. Taxonomy (NCBI): domain Eukaryota; kingdom Metazoa; phylum Arthropoda; class Insecta; order Odonata; family Petaluridae; genus Uropetala; species Uropetala carovei. The sequence goes on along the minus strand of JAXCHB010000015.1, from coordinate 3,617,011 downwards.
CAAACTCTTCTCCTGAAAAAAGACGATTTTTGACTTGTGTCACTCTTCTCGCAAATGGGCGATATATATATATATGTATGTATGTATGTATACTATATAATAGCAGAAGTGCCCGTTGAATTTCAACGGATTTAGTGAATCCAAAACCAACCATGTAACATGTAAACATCGCTAGAATAACATAGTACACAGTAAAGAAAAAATGAAGAAAACTGCTCCACATTTACCTATTTAGATGAATGTGGGAAAAAATATTGCACTGTGAAAAATCGAAAATTACGTGTAAACGTATGGGAAAATAATTATTGAATTAAGCTCTCCCTCCGCCCAAATTTTTTATCGCCATATAGCGTATGTTACGCGCAGGGTAAATTATATACCTATCCGAAGTTTCGTGACGATATCTTCAAAACGAAAACTGTAAGTAAAACCAGCAAGAACGCGATAATCAACAGAAAATGGATGAATAAAGAGGAACTTACGAAATGATTTAATTTAACGAAAGACAAAAAAGTAAATAGAGAACGTTTAAGAATCACATATTATTATCCTCCGAATCTCTCATCCATGAGTTCTGTTACTAGAAAATTGTTTATATTAACAATACTTGGGAAACAATGAAACGATTTATCCAACCAAAATTTGTGGAAAATCTACGTCTAATTATTTAAGTTATTTACGTAGTTTTAAAAACAGTTTGCTTTGGAGTATTCTACGCCACAGGAAAATATCATTAAAAACCATTTATTAGTATTAATTCAATTAAAATCAAGATATATTTTGTTGCCATGTAAACAAGCCAAATCGCACACAGAAATTGAAAAACGATTTTACGTTAAAAAATTTCCCATATAAATGCATTGGACTCTCAGCTTTGGTCATATCAAAGTTGTTTTCAAATAAACCTTGTAGAACTAGTATAGTAGAATGTATTTCTTCCCATAAAAATTTTTGTCGAAGGAGTAGCCGTTAACAAGCTAACCAAGCAAGAAAGTCTTAATTCGAGTCGAACTTGGAAAATTTGGGTACTTCATAATTGTTGATAACATGAACTATCTCACAAAATACTTTTAATTTCCTTACGTATGCATGCAATATTGTTAAATAGGAAGAAAGTGGATTCTTTATGACGAAGAAACCGCTACTTTCCTTACGTACATTCACAGAGTTTTGCAAGTGAAAAGAAATGAGTAATTTTTAACGAAGGGACACGTTCAAAAACGTTTATATAATAATTTCTTTCAAATACTCCATTGCACGAAACGCGCTCATTTGTGATACGCTGTACACTTTCCTAACTTGTTCTATAGGTTTCCGACCCGTAATACCAATACTAAAGAAGGATGAGCGCGTGATTAGCACACCACTATTATAGGAAAATCCCCACCACGGCAACTTTGAAAGGCAGGCGTATTAATTTGTCTTGTCGTAATGTCGAGTTTCACTGCCTTCAACAGCTGAGAGAATGAAGTGCTTGCGTACTTGGAGATAGGCTCAGATCTGACATCGAAAGCACGTTTGTACGTCGCAGGGACATGGAAAGGTATACGGGCGGTGTACTGCCATTTTTAATTCATATCGTATAATTGTTCCGTAATATAAGGCTGGGACACAGTGATCTAGGGCAGGGGTTTCCGAATTTTTTGAAACCACGAAACCCTTATATACAAATATTTTTCTCCCGGAACCCTAACTAAGATGCGATAAGCCACACTGCAGTATAATTAACTTTATAATCATTTTACTTGTTATTTACCTCGTTTATATGTCTTACAGTATGTTGTTTAAAGTGAAACTCACGTTTCTTGCTGTAAATAAGAGAAATAAGAACGTATCGGGTCCCTTCCTCTGTCCACCTTTATTCTTAAATCCTCTACTCCTGTCAGAATCTTTCTTATCGTTGCACCATGGATATAATCAGCAGCGCAGAATCAAGGAATTTTGCCCGGAATGGTCTTACGTATATATCTCCATTGAGGAGGGGGGGGGGGGGGAAGCGATTGCTCCATATCCATCCCCCTCCCTTGGATCCGAGTAAATCTGAGGCCTACTTCTGCTGCAAAGTTACCGTTCTCAGTGGTAATTCACCGATGGTTGATTACGAGTACTGTTGGTGGCGGATATTTTTGGACTTGTATCGCATATCTGATTTGATCAACCAACTTATGACTGTTATGACTCTGAACAGCGCAATACTTGCTTTCTTTGTGTGTATTAAAATACAAGTTAAATATAATATCAGTGGCGGATCTAAAAAAGGCGGTCGCTTCTCTCTCCTCTTGAATCCGATACTACCGAAGATCCTATATTCTGAAAATCTCTAACCCAGTTAGAATCCTTCTCTTCCTATGGTCCTAATATGCAGCGCAGAATCAAGGATTTGAATTGGTTAAAGCAGTGGTTCCCAAACTCTGGGACGCGCCTCCCTGGGGGATCGTGAGAGAGAGAGAGAGTTCCAGGAGGGGCGCGAAGCCATGAGAAAAATATACCTAATTTTTTTAAAATGGCAAATTCAGCTTAAATATTTAAACGTATTTTTCAATCTTCTCAACGTGTACCAGATACACGGGTAAAATTATTACGAGTCAGTTGATCGTGAATAATGACGTAGATACGAGCGCAAGCGGTTACATTTATTTCAATCAAAAACACGGCGGGACATGACGGCTTACAATTAGTGAAAACCAAAAGGGAGGAGGCGTCGTGCCAAAAAGTTTGGGAACCATTGTGTTACATCTAGTTTCATCCAGTGTATGGAAATGGGGATATCCAATGAGGATAGGGGCGATCGCCCTTTCTTTGTTTCCGCCGCTGGCTATGATTCGTTCTTATTTTATTTATTTGAATTGCAACGAGAATATAATCAAAATTTAAAAAACATACGAAAACAAAATACGACAATCATTACCTAAAAAAACAGTGAAATGTAATTTCTATATTTATTTATTCATAAAATGCCATTCTAGCCCTCGATCATGCAGACGTACCAATTATTCGTCAAAATAACCTTTTTGTGCAATTTCACAGTTGAGCTTGAGGCTAAATTGCCCTCCTGCTTCTCTACCCTCTTAAGAGGTCCTGCATGAACATTTTATATCATGAACGCCTAACAAAATCCTAATCGTGGTAGGTCGGCGGGGGAAAAAAACGAAGAATAAAGCTTTAATTCTGTCATGAAAACTTCATTTCCTCTCTCAAATCGCGTTTTTTGGGCCACCATCTCCATCTCTTTGTTTATTGTTTCTACCGGTATCTCCACTAGATGCGTATCTTTGCTGACCCTAAAGTGACTGACAGGGTCATTCCTATTGCGATGTAGTGTTTCGCGAGTAGAAGACGGCGGCTAGTTCGGATGAGGAAAAAAAATAAAACACAAGAAGTTCTAAGTGACGCGACGAGCCCCGTCTGGAACGCGTTCCTTTTAATTCCTTCCGACCCATACCACTAGGAGAAAAAAGAACATCGTCCGAAAATTACTATTTGCCTTTATAGTACTACATTTTCGGTTTCCTTCCGCTTTATTTTTACGCTACGCTACAGCTGCGTCTTTTTTTTTTTTTTTTGGGGAGAGAGAGAGAGGGCTCCCCGATCGTCGCGATAAAGGAAATTTTATGCGTCGGCCTTCGCTTTTAATCTTTCTCTTCTTTTTACTCGTCTTCCTCGGAGAGCAGTCACGGGAACTAAAGACCGATCGTAATTCGAACGAAAACTCGGGCGTAAACGGAAGCGTTTCGTCTTTTCATATACGTCATTTGGGAAAGATCGGCTCATTAAGATAGCTGAGTTACGCAGGCAAATGATAATGAGTTTAATATATGTATAGGTGTATATATATATATATGTGTGTGTGTGTGTGTGTGTGCATATAGATCGGTGTAGGCATTCACGTTTTTTATAAAATCTTTTATATGCGTTCGTCCGATATTTATTTATTTATATACTAGGGGGCAATCCCCTGCTCGCCGATGCTCGTCCACCCCCCCCCCCCCCTCCTTTGCTCGCTGTTTCTTCGTTCCGACCATGTACCTATTGGATTTAGATTAGTGTTTTGAATATGAGTTTAATGAATGTATTTTATAAGGGATGTATGTTTGGTTTTTAATAACAAATTAAGAAAATTAGTTGAATAACTCGATACAAAATAAACTTAGAGGGCTGAAATTCCCGGAGATTAAAAATGGTTGAGGTATAGAGTACTGAAGAGAGAGACAGAGAGAGAGACAACCAGAAATAGGATTTTAGTAATATAGATAAAAAATATAAATAACATGAATACGGCTTCCGATTTATTTGCATTTAACTCATATCTTCGGTCATTTCGAGCAAGTTTTAATCTTATTTTCGATCTTTAAGCCTTTATTTAGGTGCATATGCACGGAAATTACCGAGGACAATAATACCGGTAACCATGGAATCTTATTATTGAAATGTAAAAAAAATTACCAAAGCTCGAGTATAAATTCAAAATATCAGCGAATCCGAATGAGACTGAGTATTCTACGATAAGAATAAGAATCATCATTCATTTTGGCATGCTTTAGCGCAAATTTCGTGCCGATAACTTAATTTTAAGATATTTTAAAGAGCAAAAGAATGAAAGCCTTCAAACCAAAACGGTGATTTTTACGTGTAATCTTATGGAAATGACATTCATCCTCTGGAGTCGAACCCATGATCTTTTTAGAAATTTTTTAGTCATAACGTAGAGATTTATTAACGCTGAAATCCTGATAAATTTCAGGCTTCTAAATTTATTTATAATCGAGGTATTCACAAAATTAGAGCGTTACGCATCATGATGACCATTATGATTTTATAATATAAGAGGAAGGGACATAAATCCGTTGATATTCCTTGCTGCTTTTCGAAAAGAGTAGGTTAATGCCGGTAGCGTGCTTCTCTTCTTATTAGCTTTGTGATTTAACCCTTTAAAAGTCGCGTTCAAAATATTACGTAACCAGTCGAGTTTTGTACGATCAAGTAGAATAAACGGCAGGAATATAACATCAAACAAATAAAAAGTAATTTATTTGTCGTTTTACATAATAATTTTACATTACAATAAGTTTAGCGATAAAAATAATTGAAAAAACGTTAAGCAAAATAAAATTTTCGATTTATTTGTGAAAATTTGTTGTCGCTTGTACTCGGGCAAAGATGGAACCTTCTTCGAGAATTTTTGCCCAACGGTGCTATCTGCTGTCGCTGGCTACCTTTTTCTTGTCTAGCCATTTTTTCTGCTGGTTCCTCGGTGATGTCTTCCTCCAAATACACTCGTATCCTTTTCCTTAGGTTTTTATTTATTAATTTGTTTTCAGCTCTTCATTGGCGATGACAGTGGGCAAACTCGTTTGATTGATGTTTTAGAAATATATATCAATATTGATATACTGATACTATAAATTCAACAAAATAGGCACTTGCGAATAGAGTTGAAAATTTCCCTGAATTACCTAGAACAGAGTTCTCAAAATGTGTAACGCAACTAGTCGCGTAGGGTCACTGGCTGAGTTTTAATGAACAAGCAAGCGAATGAGCTGTTCAAGGTCGCCGACAGTAGTGTCACAACTTAAACGAAGACGTCATAGGAAGGTAGAGGGGTGACACAGAGTGTTATTTTCATTTCACTTCATTTAACAAACTTCCAAAGAAATACTCGGGTCATATTGACCCGACGTGACTAGTTAAGGGGTAAACTGACGAGTCAACTAGCGCTAGAGTCGTATGAAATCTCAGAGGTTCACAAATCACCAACTTTGACATCAATCCTTGTAAGATAGCAATTGAGGTAAATTATTTATGTTCATTTTTTCATTGAATGTTATTCACTTTCGCACTTAAAAGATAAAAACAAGTACCTAAGAATTTTCAAAAAAAATCAAAAAAAACTCTTTTGCTTTATAAAATAGACGGCATTAAAAGTATAAAACGAAAATTTTCAGATTATTTGTTCGATATAAAACATTTTGGTGTCATGCACTTTTCATTACTATAACTTTACATATCAATTACGTAATATTGTCATTCAATAAGCTGGAGTACATTGATTTTTAATATAAAGTTAATAGCTAAACAGTTTTTTAATGAAGGTCAACCTATAAACGGTCTATCAAAGCGAAATTATTACGTAATTGATATGTAAAGCAACAGTAATTAAAAGAATATTTTATAAAGCAAAAAGATTTTATTTTTGAATTTTTTTAAAATTCTTACTTGCTTGTGATATAATAATATCGATGACAGAAAAAAAATATTTCAGCTGAAGAACCCGCATTAAAAAAATTAATGCAAGAACATTGTGAAATATTCTTTAGAGATACCACGCCGATTTTTGCTTTCTCATACGAAGTATCGAGAAAGTATTGTTTTCGCGAAAAAATTCGACCTCGATATTTTTACGGAAATATACGTTTTAGGTGTCGCTGAATCCGGAAAAGTGGTTTTTGCAATGCCGTCTGTCTGTCTGTCTGTTACTGGCTCTGAAGTCTAGATGGTAGAACGAAAATGAATGAAATCTCGTAAATCATACTGAGCAGAGTATACATAGAAATGGTTGACATTGATCAATAATTAAGAGTAGTTTATTCCCATTTTTCTCGAAAACGGCTCTAACGATTTTGATCAAATTTCGTAAATTTACTTGAGTATACATCTACAATAATACTACGTATTTTATTTTTCTCAATGAATGAATGTAAGGCTAGTTTATTCTTTAGCAACTTTAACAAAAATTGGATTTTCTAAAAACAGGTTCATACGATTTTCATTTTCTAAAGATAACTAAACGACGCATTAATATATGAGAAAGTTTGTACAATGTATGTTGTTAAATCATAGGCCATGGAAATTGTTAATTTCCACATGCACTGTGTCATCTCGCATTCTTATACTTTTTAAGCTATAAAAAAATGCTAGTGTCATAAATTACGGGTATGTACGAACACAGAAATACATTAAATACAAAAGAACCTCTCCAAAAACTCGGTACTACATACATTGCACAAACTTTCTCATATACTAATGCGTCGATTAGTTATAATGAAAATCGTATGAGCCGGTTTTCAGAAAATCCAATTATTGTTAAAGTTGCCCAAAAGTAAACTAGCCTTATGTTCATTTTTTGAGAACTATGAAGTATGTAGTATTATTGCAGACGTATACTCAAGTAACGGTACGAAATTTTATCAAAATCGTTAGAGCCGTTTTTGAGAAAATCAAATTTTTGTTAAAAATGCGCAGAATAAACTTCCCTTAATTATTAAGAAATGTCAACAATTTCTTCATAGCCTCTGCTCTGTATGATAGAATGCTGAAGTACGAGATTTCATTCATTTTCGCTCTACCGTTTAGGCTCCAGAGCAGAGGCGTGTGGTGGGCCGCATTCATGCACCTGAGTGCTTTGGCGGGCCGGATTAGAAGTCACAAGTAGCTTAGCGGGCCGGATGAGAGTTTACATAGGAACTTACTCAAGAGATTTTAAATAATAAAATAGTTTTAACCATTTTTACCGTAAAAACTTCTCCAGGATATGTGTTATGACAACGGAAGTTCCTAAAATGTACAAAATTGTCTGTAATAAATATCGCAGAACATGTATTCACCAAAGCTTCGCGGACCGCATAAATTGCTCTACCGGACCGGAAGCGGCCCGCGGGTCGTAGGTTGCACGCCCATGCTCTAGGCCTAATAACAGACAGACAGACAGACGGCATTGCGAAAACCACTTTTTCGGCCTCAGGTACAACTAAAACGTATATTTCCATCAAAATCTCGAGGTCGAATTTTTTTGCGATAACAATACTTTCTCAATATACTTCGTATACTATGAGAAAGTAAAAAACACTGTTTTAGAAAATTCGTGTTATAACAGACCGTGCTATCGGAGGCGTAAATAAAATAATGATTAAACATAACAAAAGCGATGCGTATACATAGCAACACACAGAATAATCCGTTCAAAAAATAAAAAAATGACCAAAAAAGACGAAGCCGTGAGATAGGATAAAAGCATATAATATAACGTGATTTACGCATGCGCGTTGAAGTGTAATATCCCTCGTAACGATCGAGTTGACAATTAACGGAAATTCGCGGACGAGACGGTTATCTTGAATTTTCCGTAGGAAAGAAAAAGTGAGTGAGAGAGAGAGAGGCGGTGACCAAGGAATTTTTCGTGGATTGTTATCTCCGTTATGTATGGCCTTAAGGTAAGGCGCCGCGCCCAAGGTACCAGATCCCTACCAACTGAAATGGGGGGCGGGGGAGAGGAAACGCCCATTCGGAGGGGGGAATGGGAGTTTTACATTCCGTCGCATGCCTCACGAATCGGACGCGGACGCCAGAAAAAAAAATACACGCCGCCAGGTGGAGAAAAATTAATTTTTTTTATCCTAATTGGCGCGATAAATTCGACTCAAGATGGTAAATCCTAACCTCAACCTAGGCGTGCCTACGAATAAAAATGTTGTATTCCTATAATTTATAGCCCCGCAGTGACGTATTACGCTAAAAACAAAGTCGTGTTTGCTAGTAGGCAAATGAAGGGAGGACTCAAAAACTGAATGGAAGCAACGAAAGTAAAATCATTTCACAGATATTTTAATACTTTTTTCAACCTCAAGCAGCTAAGTTTATGCCTAGCATATTTATTTTGGTCTTACTATATTTTAGAATGTCTTCGAGTTATGACGCCAATCCCTCTGACTGCTTAGAATAGAGTTATGCAAACTACGGAACGGCCCGGGAACCGTAATGAAAGCTCAACTTAAAATACAATACGGAAGATTTAACATTTTGCGCTTAAAAATATATATGGAAAATATTTTACAGGAAAGTTATCACGTTAAAAAAATATCCTTACTTGATTTATCACAAATAGGATCCCTTCAAATCTCGCAAGTAATTTTATATTAAAATTCCAATGAGCCTGCCGAAGCACTCGCAACTGCAAATGCGGCCTACCGTGTAAAACGTTTTACCACCCATGGCTTACAACTTAAATTAGTTTTAAAAAAATCTCATCTATTTGAAAAACTTGAAATGAGAAATATAGTAATATTATGTGTAATATATTAAAAAATATTAAGCGAACTCCTATGTTATCAAATCAAAATTTCTAGTTAAAATTCATATTACCAATTCCATTTCCCTTAAGCAAATACAATAAATAAAAAACAGCAAAATAACGGGGGATGGAATTATTCTTAAAAAACAAATGCATTTCTGAGAGTTCTACTTAATCCGACGCTTTGGAAGGAAATGCCTCCGTTGACGCTACCATTCGCATTACCATCCGATTCAATTCTACGTCCACCGGCAGCTTTGTGGCATATGCTCCGACACAAACGTATATGGCTTACACCCAATTGCTTTTACCGACAACCTCCGCTCCCTCACAAAGTAAACGATTAAACCAAGGAGCTAATTGGATTACGTTGAAAAGCCCCTCATCCCCTTATTCGGATGCCGACGTCCACCTCCTTCTTGCTTCCTTAGACCGCCGCTTACGCCTCTTCGTGGCGCTGTCATCGCCGGTTTGATGTTCCAGTCGGCCGTCGATCTAATAAAAAAAACGCTCGGTCACCCTTTCGCAAATCTCACCGCCGACTCTTTTCGGCTGACGTCTTTCTGACACGACCATTTTCGCTTAAGACTAACGAAAATCCGACAGCGGTCCTTTGGTCTTCTTTTATTTTGTCCTACTCGGAGACAGGATGTTGACGTGCTCCCTACTGAAGAGGCGGTATATGGCTCGCGTAAACGTACAATAATAAAATCGCATAAAGCGCGGTAAAATAAAATCGAAATTGGGAAAGAAACTTATTCGTCATGAAGGGGATTAGGAGTCTTCCAATCCGTCCTCGATCAGGAGACCGGTCCTTTTTTGGTGGGAAAATGCACAAAATTCAGGATGTTTTTTTTGGCGATTTTTATTATTTTTTTAAATCGCTGACGTGTTTGGTTTGTAAGTACGTCCATAATTTTGGAACGTGTAGAAGCTAAATTTTATCATAGTGCGGTCTACACGAGGGCTAAACATTGTATAAAAGTGGCGGATCTACGATCAGCTGCTGAGGAGCAATCGATTTATTTAACCATTCTATCTGTTTGATTTCTACCCCTTTAATAAGAAAAACATGAAATCGGTGCAGGGCATTACAAATTTACATTTTAGAAATAGTTAAAATTAAGAAAAGAGCTCAGGACATGAACAGATCTATAGCTGAAAGGGTGAGGTTTTTATCTGTCGTAAACAAAATTCAAATCCATGTTGAACGAGAACGAACAATTACTTTTATACCATAAAAATGTGAAATTTTTCGATTTTTAACAATGGGAAATGAAACTACCATAGCAAATACTCTAAGGTTTTATCTTGAGTATGTATCAAATTACGGTCAAAAATCGTGTATTTACGTTAAGAATAGGGCATTAACATCATTTTTCTGCCAGAAATAGTTTTCCCAATTTTGAGACTTAAGACATTACGCGCGTTAATACGATAAATACTAAGAAAACTATTCGTCACACTTCCTGAATCAAAGCGCCTGGTAAACACATAAAGACGGACTAACCAAATTCTATATACGCTCTTGATTAAAAAAATAACACGTCATACGCCACCTGACGACGAACTGCAGAAGCACCGCAGTCACCCATTAAAATCTCTCGCACAACGTTGAGCCGCGTAACATTGGAACGAGAGCAATGAAGTCACCGAAGTGAGGAAAAAAGGGTATGAGGAGGTTTTAGGAGCGGTCCTTAGGGGAGGAGATTGGGGAGGGTGTGGGGGGGGGGAGGCTTGTGGGTGGGTGGTGTCAAAGCCTTACGAGGTGACCTCATGGCAACAGGTTCTCTTGGCTCTTCGTCCGATGACGAATGAGACGGTCTGGAGAGAGAGAGAGGAAAAGAAAATCGTATGACTCCCCTTCGGGGGTTGAAAGGTCAAGTTCATACGCCGGACGGAAGGTAGGCGTGGGGGCCAGCGGTACAATGAGCCATTCTTCCTTAGAGCCCTATTTCTCAAGCCTCGAATACACTCCCCACTGGTTGGTCCGTTTTTAATCCCATCCCTGACGCAACGATCCACTTATATAAGGGATAACTGGAATTACATAGCTTAACACAGAGATTCCTGGGTGGTCTATCCTTTGATAATCCCTCAAAGCGATTAATTTAAAAAAACAAGTTAGGAAAGTGTACAACGTATCACAAATGGGCGCGTTTCGTGCAATGGAGTATTATAAAGCAATTATATACCTGTACGTAAGAGAAATAGCGTTTTAAAGTTCTTTTCTTCATCATAAATAATGCATCTTCTTCCTATTTAATAATATTACATGCACACGTAAGGAAATTAAACGTTCGTTTGGGAGATTGTTTATGTTAGCAACAATGAAGTATGTACCATGCAAGAAATTTTCTAGTTCCACTCGAATTAAGACATTCTCATTTGATTTTCTCGATAACGGCTACTCCTACGATAAAAATGTATAGGAAAGGAAATACTCTACTTTACCAGTTCTACAACTTTTATTTGAAAAATATTTTGATGTGAGCAATACTTTACGAGATATGACGAAAATTTAATTTTTTGTCCCCAGTAAAGTGGTACCCCTGATTGGCGTACGTGATTCATTTTTGCGATTTTCTTATTATATTTGATTGAAAGTCCTTAATATCAAATTTCATGAAAATCCGTTGTGTAAAAAAGAAATCTACATGAAACCCTGCAAATCACCAGAGTGGTGGGTGGCAGGGGGTGCAGCACACCAAAACCTACCTAATAACCTCCCTCGTGGGAGGAAGCCAGTGTAGAAGCCGAGAACGAAAATGCGGACGGACGGACCGACCGACGATAATAGGCGCTCACGCTGTAAGCGAAACGAGCCTAAAAAATAAAAATGAGAGGCTGTTTTGATTGAAAATATACGGTGCGTTCCGAAAATGTTCAGTATGATCATTCAAGAGGTCAAACAGAAGCCAGTGACGTACTACGCGATAGTTAAAGGCCCACCGCCGGTATGGAGGGAGCTTATGAACAAGAAATACCAAAATTAATAATATAGCAATTTCCATTTAAAGTAAAATGTACCCATACAAAATAATATTTTCTATTTTCTTATAATACCACCATGATAATAAACAATACTGCGCTTTTTCTTTTAAGAATTTTGCACGAACTCTTTTTTTATTGTTCAAAAGGAGATGAACCTCAATTCTTGCACCCTGGCCTACAAACGCATAAATGATATAAAAATGGATTGACAAAATGTGGTGCCGATATTAGTCACAATTAATACAAATATAAATCGAATAAGTCCTTAATTCAAGTCTATATATTATGACAGGCGTTTTACGATACTTATGCACCTGTACACTTGATCTTGCACGAAGTGTCAAAGATTGAATCAGACGCTGGGAATTGACTAGATAAACAAGGCAGACAAGATTCTTGCAGCAGCATCGACAATACGAAGTGGCAATAGCTATGCTAGGAAGTGTTTGACGTTTCTGAATCTGAATAATTACCCTGAAAGCCACAGCAATTGGCGCGTGGCAGGGGGAGATTATCTCCGACCTATCATATTATTCTCCTATTGTGCTCTCTTATCGCCTTAGGGAAGAAGGATCCCTTGTATCTATCGGTCTTACAATCAATTTCTCGAATCTTGCCAGTGTGGTCGTGGCGTCCTTACGAAACACACTTCCGAAAGACCCTTTATAAACACTATTTACTAATATAAAATAACTGTAAACTACGTTTATCGACTCTAAATGACAATTCAAGAGATGTAAATCACCGAATTTTACGGAATTAATTAAATTTTTTATGCACTAACCAAACGAGGTTCAATTTATTTAAAAACTTTAAGACGAATCCTACGCAGCTTACAGATAGATTTGTTACACGTGAACAATGACTTTGAAGTATTGTTGTGTCCCTTGGGTTCCGCACATATTGAATGATTCTGATCTATCTTAATCGTTCAATGAATCGCGCGGAAAAGAGAAAAATAAACAGTAGAAGCGTATGTAATATTCAGGGTACGTCACCTTAAAAGCATGAATCCCTTGATAGTGCATGGAGCGTAGGCGATCTATTAAGAGCCCTATTGCAATAAAGTTTTCAAAAAAAAAAGGCGATAAAAACTTTTTCGCGAGTCAAGTACGCCGATTCCTTTAATGAACAGCACAAAACAACTTTGATTGCTTGCATAAAAGTCAGAGCGGAGGTTTCTGGTTATGCACTGTCAACAGTTGATCCTTATTACTTTGAAATCTTCAGCATCGAGTAAACAACACTTCCATCCAACGTCAGTTACTTATGAATTCATCGCGATATTTAAGCCTTCCGAGAGAGATAACGAGAAAAATTATCATCAAAAGTAAAAAGATTCGACTTTACGCATTCAAACTGTTTAAGAGATTAGGATAACGTTGAAGATAATGTTAAATATAAACCCATAAAGAAATGGTGACGCTGTATCCTTCAACGAGCGTTCTCGCAAGATAATTTTTTTACCGGATTCTTTCTTATTCCGAATTTTAAATGAAAAAATTAAAATGTCGACTGATAAAATTGATTACGTGGTCTTATGACAGACTATTTATCTGATATACACACAAAAAAATCTCAGGGAGAGAGAGAAAAACGCGAGATTTGGACGCGGAATGAATGATGGCGGGACTTATTTCAGCAGAAAATAAAGAGAAATTGAGATAACTACCGACAAATAGAGACGCAGGAGGCCGAAAGATCAAAAGATACGTTTTCCGCGTCATCGGGATATTTAGAGCCTGAGATTAAATCTGGAGTTTTTGATGTATGTAACACAAAGTAAGAGAGCTACATTCAAAGAGCAAGGATGGAAGAAAGAGAGGAGATATTTAATATACGGAAATAAGAGAAGAAAAGAAATATTGAGGAAGAACGAGGGAGATTGAGAGAGAGTGAATGAGAATGGGAGAGAATATGGATAATGAGAGAGAATCAAGTAGAATGAAAGGGAATGAGGGAGAATGAGAGAGAATGAGGAAAAATGAAAGAGAATGTGAGAATGCGGGAGATTGAGGGAGAATGTGAGAGAACGAAGGAGAATGAGGAAAAACGAAAGAGAATGAGGGAGAATGTGAGAGATTGAGGTAGAATGAGGGAGAACTAGATAGAATAAGCGAGAATAAGAGAGAATGAGAACGAATTACGGAGAATGAGGAAGAACTAAAGAAAATGACAAAGAAGAAAATAATAATGAAGGATAATGGTGGGGAATGAGAGAGAAAAAACTAGGATAACAAAGAATGAGTGAAATTGAGGGATAAAGTGAGAGAACGAGGGGGAATGAGAGAGAGAGCACGAGAGAGAATTATAGGGATAATGACTCACACAGCTCGACAGCGAGAGAGCGGTAGAACGACGCGACATAGCAACAAGGCAGAGAGGAAGAAAGGAAGACGAAAAAAAACTCAAAAAATAAGATCACCCGGGCAACATGAAGCATCTGCTCCTTGAGGGAGCTGCGAGGCAGAAGCGTACGAAAGAGGCCGGAAAGAAATTTATGCGACCGCTCTTCGGGAAAGGAAACGCACCGATCGCTCTCTCTCTCTCTCTCTCAGGAACAAGACGGGAAAACGCTTATTAAAAGCTATTGCGTCATTGCGCCATGGAGAATATAATCAGGGATGAACTTATCAGGAGAGGGAAAGAAGATGGCCTCATCTTTCATTCCAATCTCAAAAGCGAGGGCGTTTTCTCTCTCTCTCTCCCTCCCCCCTCTCTCTCTCTCTACTTAAACGCCCGAGCAAAGCAAATTTAACTGCACGATGCAGGTGAGTTCGCTTCTCTCTATGTTGACAAGTTTTTTTTTTTTTTTTTGGCAGACGGAGCTTATATTTCTAGAAAGGGCTTGCGGTGATACATATAAGGAATTAAGCGTAGGAGATATAAATGTATTCATTTATGAAAAAATATATATATGGCCGTGATGTCATGGCAAGGCCAAAGGAATTTTTTTTTTAGCTAAGGATATTATTTCGGCGAAAGCTTGTTTAACCTATTTTAGAATAATCTAATTGTAAGTCGTGTATCTTATTTTTTTCGCACCTTCATATATTGCTATTCTCCATATTTATGATTGATATTAGTAATGAATTCACTATACTATAATATAACACCTATACTATTCTCTTTTTAAAGTATAAATTGTCGTTTTCCTTATAAAGCATTTTTAATCGTTCTTAAGAAAGATGTCTACGAAATTATGAATGCACTTATGAGAACAGCAACGTATTCTGTAATTTTCGAAGCTATAACCCTGCATCACTAGTAGTTGTTTGGTTTCATAATTGAGTTATTAGAAACCATTAAAGGGCGAATTTACTACCTTCTCCGTTTTTTTTTTCGACTGAATAATAATAAAAATGAAAACTATCCCTTTTTATACAAGGTAATACGAATTTATCACATCAAAATGATAAAAAAACTGTTTTAATGTGCCTATGACAAGACCTCTTGAAAATTCTTATTTTTACAAATTGAGACTTCACGGACAGACTAAAAGATTTCTTTGTCGCGAGTCATCAGCACAGGTGTCGTGCACGAAAAAGGAGCGGCTGAGATAATATTCTCATGAATATATATCTACATATTGGAAACCGGTAAAGCCCTTGGAATTTTTAAAGAAATTTCTGAGTTCTGAGTCGTGAAAGAATCAGCTCAAAGGCTCTAGGCCGACATATATTTCGAAAATATTAATTACTATATTTTAAAAATTGCATAAAACATGCAGATTATAATATTGGAGTAAACTCCCGGAGCACATTTTGATAAATCGTATATTCCGGTAGATCGATATCCCGATTTACACGTACATTAATGTACACAGGTGAAAAAATTAAGCAAATATTAAGACGGCATAGAAAGCACGTAAATAAAAGCTGTTATGTAACTCAAGTGATACTGTACTATGTATTAGCATTGTGCATAAGATAAGTATAAACCGTCCATGCCTAAGTATGTAATGCATCATAAAAAAACTTTCAACGTACTACTCTAAAAAATTCCAATAGGTCGAAATTATATAATTCACGATACCCTGTCGATTAGATAGGTTACTAAACTGCTGTTCAACGTAAAACGTTAAAACATCCTTCAATCACTTGCAGAACGTTGAAAATGCTCCTTTTTTTTCTACACGACGATTCTTGAAAATAGCTCCCGTCCTGCTCTTGTATTGAAGACCGCGCCTTTAATACGGAGGAAACCTTTCCCAGTGTTAAAGGTCGAGACCGGAATGAATAGTATATTGGCGAATACATATGCGGAGTTCATAGTGGAAAATAGATTCCTGGCTAGCGATAGAGGGCGAGAGAACGGTATAACCACAAATCACAAGCGTCCTTGGATAATCCTTACAGCGAGGGCTTAACCTTCGAGCGTTGAAGAAGGTAAAAGAAGCAGAATGAAGACGGAGGAGGAGAATCCGTTCAACAGGCGAAGACCCGCATTCAAATCTTCCTCCGTGAAACCCACGCGGGAAAACAAACGCGGCGTTTTTCTTTTAGAACTTGCGGCGTTAAAGAGTGCGACGCCCATCTTATTAAAACGTTTAAAAAAAAAGACATCCGATAAGGCACGCCTAATATTCCCCCGCCGTATTATACAGAGAAGGGGAATTTCGCTTTCATTCACTTTCCTCCGCTAATCCCACGAGTAGACGCGGGAACTTTTTCGATTCAAAGAGGAGGAATTCCATTCTTCCGTCTTTTAAAATTCTTATGTCCGTGTCTGATTCTTTTTTTTGTGTGCCTTTTGACAATACGATTCGGCGATTATCGAGTCCCGCGAGCCCTCGATCCAACGCGGTTTTTAAGTAACGGGGTCACCGGTACTAGTTCCAAAGTGGAGATTGTTGTTTTTCTAGAGCATCCATATCAACCTCCGCGACGTATCTCCCGTTTTATGACGGGTTATTAACGATTTTAGAATTTCTGAAAATGAAAATTTCTTTATGTTGATCTATTAAAACTGCTTCACTCGAAAATATATGGAAAAAATTATCTTTTTTCCAGGCAAACTGTTAATGCTAGAAACTTTCCATGTGAATGATTTCTTTCGAGCAGCATAAATTATCGATCGAACAATCCATTTCTTGTAGAATTCCGGTTACAATTCGAAATGCAGTCGAACTTCTATAAGGCGAACGTCTATAACTAAAAATTTCATTACACGAATTGGGACAAAACATATTTCGTGTTATTTTTCCTTCTATAGCTCGAATTTTCTATAAGTCGAATATTTCCTTTTTCCCTTGAGGTTCGTCTTAGAGAAGTTCCACCCGTACTTTATTGTGAAGATAAACAACCTCCCTCCAATAGCCATAAGTAAGATGGGATAAACCGAAAGGGCATTTCGGCTTCAAAGCAGCCGTCATCAGTGGTGATTCAACGATTGTAGATCCAAAAAAATAACGTTCTATTTAAGAATCAAGCAATGGTAAATCATTACTGGGTTCAGCCATAAAATGGGCTCGACAATCATTTATCGAACACTTCTAACGCAATCAAGGTGATTTGACGCGAAAGAATGAAAAACAAAAAAGCAACATGACTCCAATTTCCCACGGAACGAATTACCGAATCGAAATCCATTGTTCAAATCCAGGTGATTTCCGAATGGGAGAATTTCTTTATAAGGCTCGTTGCCACAGTGCGTATACCTATACCGAGGATTTCGGAAGTTTTGGAAGGAATGCAGACATGTCTTTTTTGGAAAGTAGATATTTTTGGTATTACCTCTTAGGGATAAACCCGTTTTGTTTTAGGTAATACGTCATTTCAGCCTGGTTTTTGAAGAGAAGGAACAATGGTTCTTCCGCAAGGAATCTCTTCTCAAATGACCGAGTACTCTTTATTTTAATGGATTTGAGACACGAGAGCCCAAGAAGAAAAAAGATGGAAATATTTGTTTTATGACTGCACCAATTCCAGCGAAGCAGCATTGACAAACCTCGTTGAGTCATGAGAACATTCCAATGTATCGTCCGTCACCCGGTTATGGTTAGGATTGCATTCGATTCGTATTTAATCTGAGGATAAATTGGGACGCTATTTTTTTTTAGTTTGGATACTTTGAATGCACAATTTTTCCACAAGTTTAGTAGAAAAAATGTTCAGCTGTGAAATCTCGTAAATTTTAATAGGCATGATCACACACGTACGAATGCCCTTCCCTTCCAATGGATCAAATCCAGCTTTGCTAACATATTATGAGGCTGGTTTATATATTATTTTATACGCATTTCTTTTATCAATTTCATTCCACCTAGATAGACATCTTCGTCAAACATTTTTGCACTTTTTCATTTGAAGTTTTTGATCAAACGAAATTTTCCTTAGCCTAAGGAAGGAAACTTAATTTTCTCGTTTATACGTTTAAGGAAATTGACTCGGAAGATAAATAAATTCAAGGCAGCAAGAGGCAAAAATTTCCTTTTAGTTTCGCGATATCTGAAAACAGTAGTAAAACATTATCCGTCTCCGAAGGTCGATAAATATATGTACTTTACATGACTAGTCAATTTTTTAAGAAAACAATTTTGATTTTCTCTGTTCGTTCGAGATTGAAGGATTTAATACGTCACCTTCTGAATTGGATGTTGGAATATCGTAAGTTACACTTCACAGTTTTTACGAAAACTTTTATTTCAGTTATAAATAAAAGGCACACTTTCTAATCACTCGAAAAGGTAGTGATTGCTGCTCTTTGTTTATCAAATCTCAAGGCAAATGAATTCACATTACACATAAATTCTACGGGTAACTCTTTCGCCAATAAACGGCAAGATAAAACACATACATACCGTTATAAAAAGGTATCCTGACCAATGACAATTACAAACAACGACTGGCATACTACCATTGAGGAGACGTATCATATTGTAAGAACGCACGTATGTTTTACACACGTCCCTTTCACGTCTACACGAACTACAGATATCACTCACTGCACCCAACAAGAGTTCGATATTAATTTTTCGGTCGATATTTTTTCACGCCGTCTACATCGTATAAAATTAATTCCTCGCTTGTTAGCGTTTAACTTCACACCTCACACGTTGAGAACGACGCTTTTGCATCACAGTGGAAAGGGGGAAGAGGGGAAAGTTTTTATTGCGGCAATCGCGTCAATTTTTCCTCATACTCCTACATCGAATTCTAATTAAAACGGCATGTTTGCCTTGGAAAAACCGTGTTTTATAACTCAAGCTATCGCCTGCTAGCTTTCCAACTGGTTCAGAAAAAAGAAATCGTAACTGCAGAGAAATAGAAGAGGGAATAATGCGTCAATTGCGCAATCACCCTCAAGAGGCACATTAGATATGAAGTTTTTACGGCCATTGATAGGAATTACAGCTCGGTATAACAGAAGCGATTGGTCGCGCAGGTAGGGCGAAAATTTCATCGCACCCGCTTGCGCATAAAAGATTTCGCGTTTTTTTTGTTTTGTATATTATCTCTCTCCGTCGTATTACCGTCGCTGTGCATTCAAGTCCCTTCTAATCAACTCTTTCTCTCTATCTTCCTCTTTACTTTCCTTTTTTTTAAAAAAAACCTCTTTCAGAGATGATTACTACCGTTGTCCAGGGGTACCCGCAAATTGCGAGTGAAAATGTCGGCTATGATTGCCATTCCTACTCTTTCGATTCTTATTCACAAGTGTTGAGTGGATCTTTTTATTTCGATCCAAAATGATCTCATTAATATCGCTTGAGATTTTTTTTTAAATACAGGAATTTCCATCATCTCGCATGGTGAGATTAAGATTTTTTTGTCGATTAAGCTTTTTACGATGGGCGCTAAAACACGATATCAAATCACAATAATAGAGCCAATATAAGACATTAAAGTAGCTCCTGCAGCGATATTATTACAATAGTTGGACATAACCAGGCACTCAACGCGGCGAGATAGATTGAATCCATCCAGGATATGGTCTATTGAGGATATGTATTCCGCTGGACTCAAGCCATACGGCTAGCTGGATAATGCATTTTCAGTTTTTTAAAAAATAATTATCTAACATTTTATGTGCATCAAAGAATAAATATTAGCCATAATAATTCCAATTAAAAGCTATTCCTTGGCATGATAGGTTATATAGGCTTCCACGTTTTATTATGGCTATAGTAGATATTTAAATTATTAATTGGTTTCTAATTATAAGGCGAGCTCAATAATTCTTTGAATCATTCTTTGAACGATATTCAATATCAAATAATTTTATAATTTCCGTTAATAATACGTAGATATAGATATAACGACATAAACACAACAGATTGCTTCATAGAAACCGAATATATTAGTAGATGAAATGTAACTTGCAGCCACATTAATATTTTTCTGGGATCTATTTAAAGGGCTAACTTACATAATGGGAGAAAATTAAAGTTGAAAAAAAAACTTGAAACTTGCAAAACTACAATTCCCAACCATCTGGAATACAATATTTTGTGCATTAACGAAAGAAATTGAGAAATTCGGATGTAACGGATGTGCGTGATGCCCGTAGGAGAAACGTATGTACCATATACCTTGACGTATTCCTAAGTTCCAGATTTGTGTGCTGCTTTCGTAAATTTACGAAACTCAACTCTACAAGCTCCCGTATAGGTTCCCTGTACAATTTATCGGAGGGAGAATTTTATGTAGGTAACTGTGCACCTACGGACGCGGCGACATCATCAGCAGGTTTTTACACACGTGCGTTCACTGCAATTTAATATGTAAATAAAAGTTCATATTTTCAGACGATTGGATGTTTGCCGCAAGGTTTTAACACATTTGTAGATTTTTTATATACATTTTTGCAAATATACTATTACAAATAATAAACAGAACCCGTAGATCTCCTTGAATGCTTTTCAGATTTTAAAAATCGTCTCAATATTCAGGAGAGTTAACGGCTTACAAAATTGATGGCAATCGCCACCATTTTACAAATCCTGAAACTGATACAGAAACATGTAAGAACATTTCCATTGCTGTTTAAGAATAGACAGCAAGTCTTGAACATTTTTCGCTGGAAAGATAATAGAATTTTAAATATCTGCAACGAATTATACAGATAAATATCTTTATACTCAACTCAAACTCCGCTCACTCGTCTAACGGATCTCTTCCACTGCTAATCTTGGCTTCTCTGTCTTCGAAGCTACTTAAAATTGTCGGCGGCGACGACGACATACACAGATTCTCTTGCGTGTGCGCGTATGTGATAGGTAATGGAAACGCGAATATCTGAAAATCAACCGGACGTTAACGAACCAGCATGCCCCAGGATTTAATGCTTTTGTCGTGGGTGATTATCGGACACAATGGGATAGGGAGGTTCGCCCGTCGCCTCTAAATTGTCCGTTTAGCTCTAAGGGGTCCGCCCGCTTTGGCGACGAACTTCGGACGAAGGCGATTCGCGAGAAGGTCACGTGACACGAGGAGACGAATTGTAAAAATGACGAGCGTGATCGATTTTGATATCGTTTTCCTCCGTTACTCCTCCTCCACGTGGGCGGGTCGAGAATATTACTGCATCTGTAGCAATGATTTTAAGATTCTCAGTCCCATCTGGGCAGAGTAATCAGCAAAGTAGGTTAAAACGTGAGCTGAATTGGCACTGTTTGCATAATTAAATTATCTTTTAATCTTGCAAATTAATTAACGCTCTTGACGCAAGTATTATTGAGAATTTTTTAATCATAAAAGATAGGATATCAATGCATTCAAAATTGTATTTCTTCAGCGGATATATTTTTTCTGTTTCAAACTAATATTTTTCAACGATTAGAGGAAAATATAAGATAATTAAGTTTTTATTAGACATTTTAACAAAATATATAATGTTTTATGACATATTAAATTTTGAATCAACTCAAATGTAAAGGACTAGGCGTTGTTTTTTTTATGAAATAAAACAGCACCTAAATAAAAAAGAAGCTATCATGGCGTCCAGGTCCGTAGGCTAGCACAGCAACCGATGCAACATGATACTTTTCGAAGACAAAAATTAAAATCTTCCGAATATACTGTAACGTGTTTGTTCACATTGACTGCTACGAAATAGTTTTCGGTGAACAATAATAAAAAACTTTTCTCTCCCTAACTCTCAGGTGATCCACGAGGCATATATTAGAAAATATATTCGAATATATGAAAACATTCTCCGCAAAAATATTAACTTACCTTTTAATTTCTTTTTTTCTCTTTCACACTATTTTGACAATCTATTTATATTATGGCTTGGGAGTTTATTCTCTTTAGTAGATTATTTTCGCCGTAGTCTCAAGATATTATTAATTTAAATTTCTAAAATTATGGTGATGAAAATAAAATATTACGTTATGAAAATCAGATAAATAGATCAACAAACATCCATGGAAGTCGTCGATAAAAAGCTCACATTTGTGCTGAAAAAAAAATGATAATATACCGGCCGCGCTTATTACAAACTGTATACGGAGCATTAGGAGTATATTTACGTATCAAACAAAAGAGATTGAGGTACCTGTTCGCAATCACTCGAAAAATCGATTTATAATGCGCATCGAAAACTTATCTCTCCCTAGATGCAAAGAAAAATATTGGTCCTTGAGCGGAGATTAAAATTTTAGGGCCAGCCTTCCCTTGAGACCTTCCGCAGAACGACCCTTCTGACAGGCTTTGTAACGGTCGTCGGTTATGGGATTAGCGATTTTTAAAAAACGAATACGGAGGACTTATTATCTCTAACTGTATTAGAGTGACTCATCAAGTCACCTTGACTATCAAATATTGCTTTGGATTCTCGTAAGTTGTCTTGGGATTTATTTCGGTTTGACGCCATATAAGAAAATCGGCAAAGCTATGACGTTGTGCTTTATTCGAAGAAAATGCCGCTTACCTGCCGCTTAAATAGACTCGTTAGTAACCAAGCCGTTCCAAAAGAAAGGTAAGATTAAATTTAACAAAAAATACTTTACGATCTGAAAGAAAATATTGATAAAAGGCAAAAATAGGTTTGATGTTACACGACGTCGTCAGTAAACTCGATACCTGTTAAATTATAATAACTCTTTGTAAAAATATCCAAATGTTTACAAACGCTCAAAATACTTGAAATTTCTCCACTCTTAAACACAAATGGTTTGCTCGAGTATGCCTCTGAAATGGAGACATATTTCACATTCTTAATGTGCCATTCTACTGTGATTTGTACTACTGGTGTTTTTAATTATGACGATTAAATAACAACAGCTGAACGGCGAAAACATAATATGATTCAGATCGCCAAAAAAAAAACTGGAGAATGAAAATCTTCCCACCATCTGAGATTAATACGATGCATGGTAAACAGAGCAAATATTGTGCTTGTTAATCATAGAAAACATTTACCTCGCAAGCATACTTCAATTTAAAATATAATTTTAACACGACTACACAGATATTGATGAAACTTATTAATATTAATCTTGTGGGAGCGAGCAAATGCGGCAAGTATGAATTTAATAAAAACAGGGAATAAAGTGATTTGATTATTAATCGTTCACCATGAAATTATTTTTGGAAATTCACAGAAATGCTTTATAATTTTTTCCTTCTCGTTCTTTCCGTGTCCACAAAAGAAACGTCACCAAAATAAGAGGATGAGAAAACGTACATCTACTAACTCACACAAATGATTTAAGGAAATCAGCTAAAGCCAAACGCAGAAAAAAATTAGATGATCCCATCCCTATCGTATACCGCCATTCTAGTGAATTGCATTACGAAACTATAGTAGACGAGACCTAAGTTGGCCTCCGAGGAAGTGGAAGGGTACTTTTCAGGCTTGGGCCTATCAGAGCCTTGCGACGTTGCCATACTGTGCCTTAGTAGTTCATAAATATATAACGGGCGTGGACTGTTAGCGTAAATCCGACAACGTAGCTCCCCCTCTACTTTGTGGGCGTAAACATCTAGGAGGCCAACTTATTTCTCATGAAGTATAATAATTCCCTGGACTAAAAAGATTAGCACATAACTGCACCGAAAAAAAACACCCCCCCAAAATCGACATCCTTTTCCGTCCTCGAAACGGACGTCTCTTTCTGGGGAGAAAAAAACAATAGAGAAAAGCCCGAGAAAAATCTCTCTCGTCCGACCATACCGTTGTCGTCCACCTGGCGGCCACCTTGGCAATCCCTTTTATAAGTAACGCTGACTCAAGACGAAATATTCGCGGTCCACCTGTTGTTGCTCGTGGACCACACCCTATTCCCACCAACTTCCCAATCCGACCCCCTCCCTTCTCCAATAAAAATCTACCACTCCTTCTCCCTCCCACTCTCTCCCTTCTCCCCTCCCACTCTCTCTCCACCCACTTTCGCCGCTCCGCTATATTATCTCAGCGGCGATGACCAGAGAAAGAGAGAGAGAGAGAAGCTACGAGATCCGTTATCGGAGAAAAAGAAGCCCAGACGGACGAGAAAACCCATCCCCCCGAAGATCCGCGAGAATCGCGATCAGTGGGTTATGCGTCTACCATTCTATTTGGGTCTGGACGGCTCGAAAAAAGGGAAGAAACGAATAAATAAAAACATTAAAAAGTTGGTAAAAAAAGCGATCGAATGACAGATAAAGACGGAATTCCTCCGAGAGGAGGAATGCCTGTGAAAAAAAAAGTCGTGACTACTTTTATTTTCTTTGCCATCCGAGTTACGGTTCCACTGAAAATCGTTACGTATATATATATATATATATATATATATATAAACACTACTCGGTGTTATTGGATGTTTGCCGTCGCCTGAAGGCGAGGGGCAAGCAATTAACACCAACTCGCTTTCCAAGATTTATGAGAGGCGGTTCTCGAGATAGACCGACTCGAGTCCGAATGGGATTATTTTTTATATTATTATTCCAGCTGAGGATAGTATGTTTTGAAAACAAGTACTGCGGCAGAAAATAATATTATTCTTTCTCCATAAGGTCCTGCTATACATAAATACACAGAAAAATGCAAGCGAGTAAGCGAACGTAATTCAAGGAATGGAACGCTAAACGTAAAGTAGATGCGTATCAAAGGAGGGGTGGTTTTTTTTTTAAATCTCGAGGTATGCCAATAAATAACGCCGTGTCACTTTTCAACTGCGTCGACACTTTTCGCCGTTGTTTCCGTCTATATTTTTCTCAAAATGTCCTCCAAACACACGGCCGTGATAAAAACGACGTGGCTTGTAGAAACACTTGCTCTTACCTTATAACAAAAGTTCGAAATAAAATTATCGAGGTCGCCCTATGGATGAAATAATTTCGAAACCACTACCCTTCTCCAAGAGCCATGGAAGGATAGGAAAACCACATGTGTATTTAGGGTACAAAGCAACCGTTATCAGTTTAAAAATATATTTTATTTTACTTCTACGATGTTATTTAACTATTGCTTAGAAAGGTAAACTTTGGACTGTATACTTCCATTAATAGGAGCGTGTATTTTTCAAACATTGCCTGGGGCGCAAAAGTATTTTATCCCGGCCATGGTTGTGTTTATTAACTACTAGCAGAACTGTCCGTTGAATTTCAACGAATTTAGTTAATCTAAAACTTCGACCGTGTAACGTATAAACATCGAAAGAATAACATAGTACACAGTTTTAACCGTCCAATAAAGCAAAAATGAAGAAAACCGGTCCGCATTTACCTATTTAGATGAATGAAGAAAATCTTGCTCTGTGAAAAATCTGAAATTACGTGTAAATTTATGGGAAAATAATTATTGTATTAAACTCTCCCTCCCCAAATTTTTATCGCCATATAGCCTATGTTACCCGCAGGGTAAAATTATATACCTCTCCGAAGTTTCGTGTCGATATATTCAAAACGAAAACTGTAAGTATAACCAGCAAGAACACAATAATCAGCAGAAAATGGATGAAAAAAGGAACATACGCAATTAATTAATTTAACGAAAGACAAAAAAGTAAATAGAGTACGTTTAAGAATCACGGAGTGAATATTATCCTCCGACTACTAGCTCGATTCTCTAGTCCATGAGCTCTGTTCGCTCTGTTACGAGAAAATTGTTTATATCAACAATACTTTGGAAACAATGAAACGATTTATCCAATCACAATTTGTGGAAAATCTACTTCTAATTATTTAAGTTACTTTCGTAGTTTTAAAAACGGCTTGCTCTGGAGAACTCTACGCCACACGAAAATATCATTAAAAACTATTTATTAGTAATATTTTAATTAAAATCTATAAATATTAGGTTGTCATGTAAACAAAGTAAAACCGCACACAGAAATTGAAAAACGATTTTACGTTAAAATTTTTCCCATATAAATGCATTGGACTCAACTTCGGCGACAATAGGAGTTGTTATGGTAGCTTATAATTGGTATTGTCATAAAACTGATAAAATCACGTATTTTTCTGATTCTAAACGCATTTTTACTCTAAATCGATCAGGATTCGGATTCTGTCTTCAATAAAAATAAACTTTTTTCTTTCCTGCATAGAACCATCCAAGTCTCGAGTTCGTACCATGTTTCCAAGTAATTTTAAAATTCAAATGAAAAATAAGCTGCACTCATCCCTATGTTATTCAAATGGAGAAAATGAAAAAGAAAATATTTAAAAAAAAAATAGTAAGGCCAATCAAATCGATATGAAACCTTACTACACCACTTAACTCTTTATTGAGATTAAAATGACACCTTCCTCTTGTTTCTACGTGCTGTAGTTGCTGAGCTATAAAAAACATACATACATACAAACACTTTTCTTTATATATATATCTATAGACTGCCTCTGATAGCGATTGCTTTGTGGTGATCCACCAATAACTAACACAAAAATTATTCCCGCTGAATCAAGGCTGACAGTGACTGCTTTGTGATTATTCACTATCAACAGACAAACTATTTTCGGTGAATCATTACATGGGACGGATGCGTTGTAGGTGAAGCGCCCATCTGATTTTTCCAACATTTTAACGATTATTGGAGAAACGTGGTTCGTCACTTAAAGAACAGACGTTAATAAAAGTTTCGAAAATAATCGATTTAAAATCTTCCCTTTGCTGATGGGTAACGCGTCAATTTTCAAAAGTATTAAAAAAAACTTTCAATACTTTTTCAAATATTTATTCTGCAGCCATCTAGCTTTAATGGCGATGAAGAAACAAAGTACGGTCGAGTAGCTACGAAATTTTACATTATATTTTTTTCCACGTCAATTACGTTTTTTTTTTTAATTCGGCGAACAAATCGTTCGAAAAGCCGGGTTACCCTCGTCGTAATTGTACCGCAACACTTTCATGTACCAGAAATAAAAAGAAAGACGAGAAAAATAACGGGTATGATTACACTCGCGATTCGTCTTACACTTCAAACAATTTTCCCGGTGGTTTTTTCCCTAAGGGTCTAAACCCGCCGCGTATATCTTGTTTTAACACTCAGGGCGGTGTTTACCAATTCTTATTTGCGCGGAGAAGACAGGTGCTTCGCAAGGATCCCACACACGAAAAAAAATAAAACCGCGCGTTTACGTGCATCGAATACAAATCACGCGTCCGTAATTTTCAATTAAGTCTCTAAATATGGGTCTCTATCTCTCTCTCGTGTGCCATTATCCTCGTTGCGGACCAACCGAGGAAAAGGATATATATCTCTTTATAAACCGTATTGAGAACCAATTTAGTCGAGAGCCGAAGGATGGCGGTCGAAACAGTCGTATCGATTGATTGATCGAGAGAGAGAGAGAGTGAGAGCTTTCCTGTATCATTTTTCATATTTTCAAGGACTCCGGACCGCTTCTCCTGATAGGGACCGACCATTATTATCTCTACCGGGACACATTTTTTGTTTTATTTTATTTTTTTTATTCCCTCCTCCTAGAAGCTGCGGTCGTATTTTTTCCGGCACCTGTGACAGCGGATTTTTTTTTTTATCTTTTCCGATCGTTTCTCCCGGTAGCTGTGTTGTGAAAAATCCCATTAATGTTTTTACGATAATGCTATCGTTCGCTCATGGCCAACACGTCCGAGTAAAAATCTTTCGTCAAAAGTATCCGCAAAAATATTGCCGTGTCGTCTCATGACGTCGCGCCCTAATATTCAAATGGAACGAAAACATATCCATGGACGTTATTCATTTTCATGTGCGATTATATTATTATCTCCAGCAGATTTTATTTTTAAAAAAAAGCAAGGATCCCCTTCTTTTATGTGAGTTATTGTTGTTTTCGTCTGAAAGTGATAAACGGCGTGGTCGGGTGCTGTAATAAAGAAAATGTAGATTTGAGAGGGTTGAAGCGTGAGTTACACGAGACATCTTTATTTCGGTTAACGTAGTCACGCGACGAGCAGAATATTAATCATAAAGTTTCTCGAAATATATTATCACGTCTAAAAAAATGACGAAAATACAAATTTCCATTGATATGTAACACGGCCATCCATTGGGATAAGGCCAGAGTCGAGATAAAATATCTCTAAGCCGTAAGCAAGTTTTGAAAACCACGCCAACTATAATGAAAGTACACAAATTTAACTCTAAAAACAGTAGCTCAACAACAATTTAGAAGTAAAATAAAATGCATTTATAATATCAAACGTCACACCAAAAGTCCAAATTGCGTCACGTTCTGCACCCTAGCTCTTGCCAGGCTAAGCGAGTCGGAGTGGTTGCCTCGGGCCCCACGATTTGGGTGGCCACACGCTGCGATGTCCCCGAAAGGAAATTCTAAATTTGATTTTATAGGTAATATTAACTATGGCCAAAAAAGTTCGCTTTAAACTGGCCCACACACTTCTAAAGGACCGGCTCTCGATATGGGCATTCCATTCGATTCTCTTAACACGTGGAAAGCGGCATGTCTTTAATCAGAATATTTATTTAATGAATCCTAACGCTAAATTTATTGAAATTTACCCTCCCTAGCAACGGAATCAATGGAGCTGCGAGAAATAAATAAAAAAGTAACATTATTTACATAAACGACCTTCCTAGAATTAGCACAAATTCTAAAATTAAAAATATTACCTTTGCTGATGATGCAAATTTTCTGATTTCGGCACCAAATTTCAATGCATTATTGAGTGAGAGTCAGATGATTCTGAATAAAGTTTTAAATTGGTCTACCATAAATAAACTCTCCCTAAATTGCAGTAAAACCCAAGTGATAACTTTTTCAAAAATTCCTCTTCAAGACAAGTTTGAACTGACCTTAAACAACGAAAATTTTAATCCTACAAACCATACTAAGTTCCATGGGCTACATGTTGAGCAATCTGGCAAGTGGTCTCAACATATCTCATGTCTCATACCGAAATTAATTTCTTCCCTTTACTGTATACGTTTCACAAAGACTTCAGTTTCCCTCAGTGTCTTACTATCAGTGTATTATGGATATTTCTAAGCACGTGCCTGTTATGGCATAATGCGTTGGGGTGCCTCACCATCACTACTAAACAAAGTACTATTAATTCAAAAGCGTATTGTAGGATGCATGTTGAATTGTTCTCAGAGAACATCATGTCGACCTCTTTTTCAAAAATTAAATATGCTATCTATACCATGTGTTTATATTTTCAGAGTTGTTGTATTTGCGAATGAAAATCGAAACTTGATTAACACAAATGCTGATGTTTATTCATATAGTACAAGAGGGCATTAAAATGTCCATTTAGAGCATCACAACAAACTAACTGCTCAAAGATCACCACTTGCTATGGGTTCTAAACTTTATAATGAGCCACTGACAGCAATAACAGATTCAAGTCAGATCTTAAAAAGTTCCTTATAAGAAAGGGCTTTTATGGTATTAACGAGATTTTGGACTCATCTTTGTGAATCATAATCTTCTAATTATCAACGTTTGTTCTATATTTTTAATAACAAATATCTGAGATAATGAAATTCCTTCATGTTTTAATATGTATTTAAATGTATATTGTATTTTGCTATTTTCTTTTTTATATATATATATTTTTTAATGTATCTCTTTAAGACGAGTCCTATACCTACAAACTGTATGGTCTTTGGATAATAAATATAGTAATAATAATGATCATTTATTGAATCGGAAGTAGTACATTTTGGGTTATTATGCTGTTGTCATGCGTAAGTTCTCAGTGTGAATTAACTCGGCCTGCAGATCGAAAACTGTCGTTTCCTCCCTCTCAAAGTTATCCGTATCAGTTGCGATGCGACGCGCGTGCAGAAATTGAGAAAATCTAAACGGAAAAGAACTTCTAAAAATATACTGACTGGAAAACAAGCGAAGCTCGCAGATTGTCGCTTCGATGTACGATGTCTTTTAAAAGCTATCCACCGAATGTTCGGTCCTCCTTAAGGAAAAAAATAAACTAAGATATATGAAGAAAAAAATAATTTAATTTTAAATTTTTTGAAGGTTAGATCCGTTAATCAAAGTTCAAAAGGACTTGTAGGATACCGATAAAGTTTATTTCCAAATATCACATGAGTTTATAAATCAACAGCGAACGAAGATGAACAAATTAATATCGCTCTACCTGTCCCTATTTCATAGAGATTCGAAACAGGTCAAAAAGGAGAGATTTATGTTAATTGAAGAATGCGACTGAGACTACCCTATGCCTACGAACCCCGAAAAAGATGTTTTCAATAGCAAATTGGCTGACGGGCTCGCTTCCGGAATATGCGAGAGCTGCTTAGTATATTCTGTTTTTAGATAGTTGTCTTTTAATACGCTTATAATTTTAGTTTTACCCCTGAATAATCGAACCATGACTTTCTTCACTTAAAAAAAAAGCCCGTTTTAACACAGGTCAGCGGCGGACAAATTACGGTTCACGGGTCGAATGCAGCCCCCGACAGCATTTCTTGTGGCCTGCGAAGCTTTGATAAAAACGCTATCCGTAAAATTTAATACAATTTCATCTTACGTTTGGTAAAATTATGATAATAAAACCTTTAGTTTCGCAAATTCAGCCCTAAAATTCTTGTTTGTGTTGGTTTTTCACTTATGTACAAAGCCGAAGAATCTAAGCAATTTCCGATTAAAACTCTAACCTAGGCATTGGCACCTTTCAATGCGGCCCGCTGAAGAATTAGCAAACACTGATGCGACCCGCCCGCTTTAGGCACTACTTAAGCACAATTAAAAGTACTAGGAAAACTATCACGACATACTTCGCGACATTCATAGTAATTTCCAACGATTCATGAGTAATATACCATTTTTTGGCTGTTAAAATTACAAAAAAAGAGATGAAATAAAAATGATAAAATTTAGCGCTGAGAGGCAAAGGAAATCAAAACGTCGTTATGTTTTTCAGCGCCCAGCACTCTTAACAGCTATTCCGCCTCAAACGCAAATAAAAGGTTGGAAGCGAGCCAATTTTAATATGCTGATTCGAGAAACTTATGAATACACACACATATCTCGCCGCATTGTTGAGAATGTCACTGCAAGAAACGTCGCCCAACTTGCTCGCAAGATTTTCGCACGCTTCTAGCTTGAAAAAAATACACTTTGAACGGAGTTCTGATCGGAGTATTTACTTCGTTTCAGTTAACGAACGATCAGTCAACGTCTTGACGTCGTATTAGGTGATTATTCCCGCCGATACCGATGAGGTATTAAAGAAAAAATAAAGATGGCTTTCAACAGGTTACAAGGTGCAATGCGAATTGAATTTGACAGAGAATTTCTGTACAATAATTTCCAACTCGAATTAAAGATAATAAACCGATTAAAATTATCCTGGAGTTAATCATAATTGATCGATTTATTATCATTTGCGAAAATACTGTTTTGATTAACCGAATACTATATAACTTAAAAAATAGTAATTATCAATTTTCTAGTTACTACTTTCACTAAGATATGCGAATGAGTGGGCTAACCTTGGTCGTTTATCGATCATGCTTAATCTCGCTTATAGTATCAAGATTACTCTCAGATAAGGTATCGTCTTGTGGCGAAGGTAACTTAGTTTAAAGGAATAATTCCACAGACACGTCTCAGTCACGTTTAAAAATTAATATCCCAAAAGAAAATTGATATACCTATATATTGAAATAAGCAATGCAAGATAGACCAGCATATATTCCATTTCTTCAAAACGGCATACGGGTAAATAAAACATACAGGTTGGTCACTCCATAAAACTCATCAATCTCTTTGATTTTATGGCTAATCTATCAATACGGCCGTGTTCCGATTCCCAATGACTTTCCAATTAAAACGAAAGCGTATAAATCTTGAAATTAATTCTTCCCTAAACTGAGCCTGACCCAATGACCCGGTTAGATATTGCGAAGCTATTTCGACCGAATATGAAACATAACCTGGAGAACCAAAACTACAGAATTTCAAATGCTACTTATATTTCATTAAGGAGACTAGAAATTATTGAATCGATTTCACCTTCAACAAATAAATAAACATTCCTTAAACAAGGTTTACTGCCTACAAATACTAACATGTCAGTTCAAGAACAAGCACTTTAAAAAGGGTATCTCCAATAGCCACAACAAGGTTATGAAAAACCAGATGTCCGTTTTAGCTACAAAGCGGCCGTCTTCAGTGGTAATTCGCCGAAAGTAGATTCTTGCTGACATGTCAGTTTTAGATCCTTCATCGAAAAATAATAGTTCGGCTCACAATGACTACCGCTAATGAACTACTAGCTCCTCCCAAACTATTATTTTATTTTAAGAAACAAAGATGAGTTTATCATCGCTGACGACTTCTGCTCTGTAGACGTAATGCTTAAAGGTTTTCACGGCATATTGATGGCAAATTTGATCTATTTAAATTATAAGTAACGTCAGTGAGGGTCTAAAAATCAAATGTTTCAAAAGGCAACCGAAATCTGAACTGATTATGCTGTTAAAGTAAATAAAAAAAATTGACAAAACCACCACGTTCAATATTTGAAAAATAACCGTCTTTCTTCTTATATCATTTCTGCAAAGATTCCTTTTATTTCCCAATATAAAACAGAACATTATGGGGCATAAATTCCTTCGATTTTTCCGCAATAATAAAGACCGAGAATCAACACCGTAATTCTCCGCTTTATTTATTTATTTTTATTTAAGACAAAGTTGAAAATCACTGCGTCGTTTCTTCGGCCTTAAAGCAGGAAGTAAAGGGCAAGGAATTTGAGAACGTAGTACCACAAAAATGCACGCTCATCTGTATCTCAGGGGAAGGGAAGATATTTTTCCTCTCGATGTAAGAACGAGTTAAACAGCGTTGCCCACATGACAATGGACGTTTAGGGCGATATCTCAACGCTGGTTGAGGGTGTTCTCTATTGCGACGATCTTCCTACGCCGCAGCACCTGCTCATAAGAGTGCGACGTAATTTCGGCGGAGACGTAGTTTTATTTTTAAACGGTAAATCGACGCAGTTCATAAGGACGTCACGATTAAGCGAAAGATACGCATTATTTTTCCAGGATGTTTATGCATACAAGTGTCTTCAGAAGTCGTTCCGACGCAATTTTACACGATACGATTTGAACGCGACTTCGACGAAATTACTACGTAGTCAATTTTATCTGTGGCTCGCCGCCTGGATATAAATGAATGTGTTGGTAAAAATTCTATGCAAGTAAGCGTGTGCTGTATACGGAAAATTCTGGAAAAGCAGGAGAAATATTCTTCCTCGACAAAGAATAGAACCAGGATCTTCCACTGCATAGATAAAATTTTCTCCAGCATTTTCGCTTATGTTTATCGGGATATCTCACCTTTAGGATGACAATCGGTTTCCTTTGATCGTTCATCATAGAGGACATCCGTTTTTGGGAAGTTTATAGTCAATCTTCAACACGTGGGAAATATCCAATTCGTGAAATACGAGATTTATCCTGGCTTAGTAGTTCAGCAGTATAATATCCTCCCGGGATAGTGGAAGAGCCGGGTTCGATTCCCTGTCAAGGCCGAGTTTTTCTACTGACTTTTCAGAATTCCTCTCCGAATACAGGTTCGCAGATGTTTGATTTTTTTGGGCCACCTTCTCAAAATTAGTAATTTTTACCCCAAATTTATTTTATTTATAATTTTAATCGATAAGAGATTTCAAAGGAAGCCTAAAGCGATCCTTTTCTTCCAATCTCAAATAAGTTCTATTCGCATACTTTCCTTACACAACAAATTTATGAGATAAAGAAAATGGGAGTATGTGTACATACTTGTTCTGTTAAAATTGAGAGAACCAAGAAGAAAAAATCAGAAAAATACATGCATCAGTTTTTATGCGATTCGAGTCCAGTCGATATATGTAAAGTATAATCTACTAAATTAAATCGGTTCGAAACTAGAGTTAAAAGTAAGGACATGCGTCAAGATACCCAAGAACTGATAAGCGCTCCGAGTGGCAAATTAAGAAACTGTCGCGTCCGTGAATCAGTACTATAAGTTAATAGATATAAATTTGTCGAAATACATCGGTACATATGGCCACTTTAAGCACCACTTGTATATTCTTCTCTATATTTTATTCGTTTTGTACTTTCAATGAGTCACATATAATTTATTAATCGATAAGCCGTAACTGGCCTCGTCCTTTACACCCATTGCTTATGTATAAACCAATAAATAATTCTAGTAAGCTAAATATAGCGATGTTTCAACAGCAAATAATATTATGAACTTTTATTAAACAAACAATGCATAGGATAAAACCATAGGTTTTTGTTCCTTCTACTACCTCATCCACTATCCTAAAAAGAAATGAAATTACAAACGTTTTTTTAAACAAACACTGCAGGGGATAAAACCACAGGCTTATGTTTCCTACACTACCTCACCCGTATTATAAATCCAGAGAACACAAGGAGCAACTACCGAATTTTTTTATGTTGGCAAGAACTTCCGAAACACTCCTCCACCCGATAAATTTAAAAAAATCAAAGAACACCGCTTCAATAAAGCGAAACCACCAGACGCGAAGAAAAACCGATCTGCGGGTTTGAATATGAATATAACAGTTCCATTACTGTCTCATTTCCTCCGTGGACATAAATCCCTTTGAAGAAAAAAATATATATATATACTCGTATATACACAAACGTAGAAATACGTAACAACCTCCACGACCATATAACACAATAGTTACACCCACGGTAATTTCATTAACGTACGGCATCCGAAACGATTGAAAATATACAAATAACAATTTAAACCGAAACGAAATGGAGATTTAGTGCTCGCCGCAAGTTGGTTTCCGACGTCTCTTATCTATTAAAATAAAAAAAATAAAAAGAAGCCTGCGAAAGAATTGGTAAGAATGAATGAGAGAAGTGATGTGATATGAAGAACGGTCTAAGTGTGTGTGAGAGAGAGGCGGAGATGTGTGGGAGAGTGGGAGGAGAGAGAATGGGTGTGGGAGGAGAGAGGTAGGGATTAACCCAAGAGAGAGAGAGAGGAAAAGATCCTTAGCAACAGGCTTACATCACCTTGGCTCCGCGATTTCATGGTCAGATGAGCGAGAGACTTTGAAAAGGAAGAGAAGATATGGACGTAGATGGCGTGTGAGAAAGAGAGAGAGAGAGGTGGAGAGGGGTTTAAAGAATGGAAACGAGAGAGAGAGATAGAGAGAGAGAGAGAGAACGGAAAGCGTGGCAGTATGCGAAATAGTTCGAGGGAGGAGTAGGAGGAGAAGAAGGCATCAAAAAGTTGAAAGGAAAAAGAAACAGAATTTAGGGAAAGTTAACGGGTAATGAAACTATAGGGCGGCGCACGAAATGATCCCCTATTAAAACTTTACACATAATCTATAAGCTGGCACATGCTGGGGGAGCCGTGGAGTAGTGGTGCGGGCGCTGGCTTGCTACGGTTAGCAAACTCGGTGCGAACCGGGTTGCACGCCCCCCCCCCCCCCATTTGCGTGGTTATGAGGAGAACACGCAAATCAGCGCCCCGTCCTTCGGAAGGGTGGTAAAGTCGTTGGTCCTCTTGGTGTTTCTCGTTAAGAGTAGGCTAATGTCGGCACCGGCTTTCTCTCCTCCCTTGCTTTGTGATTTAGACTGAGAAGCCTTCTAGCGCTGGAGTCGTTTGAAGTCGCAAGGTCCCCCCAATTGGCAAGCTGGCATAATGGCGGGAAAACTCGCGCCATCCGCCCTCGCGTTAGCTACGCGGGACTCATAGACTTCCTAACGGTACCTTCACAAACTAGTGTATTCACCCAATGCGATTCAGTCTCCGCCCGTATCATATTTGCAGTTTCATTGTAAAAACAAAGAGGTATCATTTCTTGCGCCACCTTGTAGGAAGAATGTGAACCAATCGGATTTCTGAAAAAGAATGATTTATGCGATTAAGACTAGACGGATTGCGAATAAAGAGAGAAAGGAAAATAATCGGATGACGAAGAAGAAAAATAGGCGAAACGGGAGGTATACGATGACGAAAGGCTTAACAAGGGCGATTCGACGATAAATCTCCGATAAAGAGAAGGACAAGGTAAAGCTTTTTACAGACGAACAAAAGAGATAAAAGAATGACGAAAAACATTCGGAAGAATGACGCGATATAAGGGCCGGCGCCGAAATGAAAACGTCCCTTCGATAAATAAATGTCTGAGTGACAGACGGTCAGACAATGGAATCAAATACATTTACATCATAGCTACGAAAGTAAGTATGAATAACTCGACGTGAACACGTATTCGCACATGGTTGAGACAAACATTCCATCGCCAGTGAATTAAAGATTTTGAATTCAAAGCACGATCAAGAGATTAAAAAGACATTTTTTGGAAAAGAGTACAGGAAGCAATGATAAATATAACTGCAGTGAGAAAAAACCTCTTGAAACCGTTATTTCAATTCAAGATTTAAGAGACGTTTATATCTCAAACACAGGTCCAATACGAGAATGCTATGATAATAATGCATGGTGACCATGGAGAAAATAATCTACAAAAGAGAATACCAGTTTTAAGCAATAACTTCCTGATTTATTTTTCCTCCTTCATTACTTACCTTCACACATTTTGCATTTTAATATCTCGGAATAGTAATACGATTGAAATATTCAAATATGAACATCTGATTGACGAAATCAATACAACATTCAAATAAAGTACTTCGTTTGAAAAATGAAGGCTCTAATTCACAAACACCAAATGCTCTGCTCTCAAACGAGGATCCTGAGCGCTATTAGAAAAAATCTGAGGTTTGATACCTAATTGAATTCCTTGTACGGATGAAAGAGAACGAGTAACGGACGCAAAAAAACATTACGTAAACGAGGTGCGTTTTTCTCAGGATACACAGAAATCTAGAATTTTGTTTCTGGTAAGTTGGTATTGCTGAGGAAGCAATTGTGACTAGTATTTTATTTCATTGTAAACACCCAAATTTTTTTAATACCTTAAATAATTATGTTGTATTAAGAGTAACTGAGTCAAATCTTCAATTTACTTTGTATATATATAGTTGACTTAATTGAATGAAATGGCCAGAGTGCGCATTGATAAAGACGCTAAAATTGGCAGGTTTAGGGTGATATACAATTTTTCACTTACTTCAATGAGCCTCAAATATTAAATAAAATTTTGAAAACGATACTGATAGGAGGATATATTTCATCGCTATTTCTCTAAAGCTATGCACGGTGCTAAAGATTTATGTGATAAGAAACGTTTATTTGATGACCTCTACAGATCACGAATTGATAGAATTTTCTCGGAGAAATATTTTTCGAGTTTAACCAAACGACCACATTTTCTTTCCAATAAAGTGTTATCCCCCGATTGGATGATTTTCTTGTTATTAAAATGAAAGAAAAGAGGTATCAATTTGCATTGAACACCACTTTATTGAGCAGAAATACGACCTGAGTTTCAACGATTAAACGCAATCTTAACCATCTGAAGATTACGTTTAAACGTTGAAACCCGGAGTGTATTTCTGCTCAATAAAATGGTGTATTTTCTATCATATTAAGAAATGAAACTCCAAAAAGTTACGACTAACCAAATAAAGGTGATTCTTTCATTACCTTAAATAAATCATTTGAGCAGCAAAGCACCCTATATACAAGTACGGAATGGTCGAAAGACACACAAACAAAATGAAACGGAAACTTTGACTTTTCACTTATGATTTTCTCTTTTGAAAAAGCAACCGAACTCATGAGACACGAAGAATGATATCTAGAGAGACTATCTGAGGGGAAAATCCCCGCTTAATCCGGGACCCAGACGGAGAACATTAAGTGGGCGGAGAAATCGCGTAAATTAATCCTTTCGAGCGCTCCATTCCGGCGTTTAATGGAAAATGAGAACGGAAGAAAATATTCCACGACGTATTCCCCCTCCACATCAATTGAATTATCGAAATGACACCATTAAAATCAAAAAGAACACCTAAACACCGTAGCACTTCTTCCTCTCTTCCTCCTATTGAAAATTTCCGAGAATCATAATAGATCGCATACTCTGGCTATACTATTTTTTATTACTTTTTCATCCAACCGGC
Source organism: Uropetala carovei (assembly GCA_036926305.1). NCBI lineage: Eukaryota > Metazoa > Arthropoda > Insecta > Odonata > Petaluridae > Uropetala > Uropetala carovei. Next base: position 3,578,507 of record JAXCHB010000015.1, on the reverse strand, counting down.
AATTCCGGTTCGTCTCGCCTCGGATAGTGAGATCTCTTTTCTGGGAAGGCGAAGAGTGGATGTCAGCAATTAAACTCCGCCGCGGAAAAGAAAATATAGAGAAACACCACCGCAGACGACCAAATTGGCAGAAACGAAAAGGAGATTTCGATCGGCAGTTGAAAAAATAATAACGATAATAATAAACGAATGACGGAGGCGCTGTAATGACCGCGGTTCGGTCGAGGGCGACGTCTAAAAGGTGGGATATACCATATGGTTTTCCACACGGAACGAGAAGTGAAGGGAGAGAGGCGCGACCGTCGAATGGGGAGATGGGACAGAAAAGATTGCTGAATGAGAGGTGGTGATTTGGGAGGGAAGAAGTGAATGGAGGGTTTAATCGATGTGAGGAAGGAGAGATAGCGGAGGAAGAAAAGAAAAAGGTTGGGTGACGATAGAGAACGGGCAGAGTGGAGAACGAGAGGAGTAGGGAAGGGAGAGAGATTGTTGGTTGAAAATGGAAGAAGAAAAATGAAAAAGAGAAAGGAATGATAGGAAAGGAGAGAGAGAACGAAAGAATGAGGGGTAGAGAAAGAATGAGAGGAGGAAATGTCATTACTGAGAGTTTGAGACGGATTAGCCCCTCTTAACTGAGAGAAATGAAGGGAATAGAGAAGTTAATGAAGGAGTTCAGGAAGAACAAAAAGCGAAAAAGGAAAGGGCGGAGAGAGGGAGATTGAGGAATGGAGTAGGACAGAGAGAGAGAGAGAGAAGGGGAAGAAAGGGAGGAAGGGAGGGAGAGGGGGAGGGATAGGGTGAGGGGGAGAGAGATGGGGAGAGAAAGGGAGAGAGAGACGGGGAGAAAAAGGGGGAGAGAGTGAGAGGGGAGAGGGGGGGAAGAGAGAGAGGGGGAGAGAGAGGGGAGAGAGAGGGGGAGAGAGGAGGGGAGAGAGAGGAGAAAGAGAGGGGAGAGAGAGAGGAGGGGAGAGAGAGGGGGAGAAAAAGGGGGAGAAAAAGGGGGATGGGGGAGAGAAAGAGGGGGAGAGGGAGAGGAAGGAAGAGGGGGAGAGGGAGAGGAAGGAAGAGGGGGAGAGAGGAAAAAGGAGTGGGAGGGAAAAGGGAGAGACCGTCAGGAGGAAGAGAAATAGAAAGGAAGAGATAGAAAGAGAAGTAGGAAGAAGAAATGAGAGGAGGGATATGGAGAGGGAGGCTGACAAAGGACGAGTATGGTGGAGTGAGAGGGTGGGAGAGAGGGAGAGAAAGAGATAGATAGATAGATAAACGTATTTATTAGGACGAAATTGAGATTACTCTTGTTCCATCTGACCCGTAAAGATAGGGAAGCAGAGAGGGATAGATATGTGGAGGTAGAGAGAGGAAGAGGGAATAAGGAAGCGGGCGAGAGAGTGTGAAAGAGGTAGAGAAAGAGGAAAAGTGCGAGAATAAAATGATATAGGGAAAAACGGAATATGATGAAATACATGAATCAATGTAAGAGAGAAAGCGGTGGATTGGAAGAATGGAACGATTCAGGTGATAGTTATGCAGGGACAGACAGACAGACAAACGAATTTATTTAGGGCGAAATTGAGACTACATAACCCCTTCTTACATTTAACCCTCCCAGGGCGGGAGGGAAGGAAAGAAATTGCTGAGTTAGGGTTGAAGGAAGGGGGAGAGAGCACATGACCGAGGAGAAGAGAGAGGAAGGCCACGAATGGAATGCAGATGTGGTCGATAAAGGAAAGGAGGATTAGCAGAAGAGAAAAATGAGATAAAGTGAAGAGACAAAGAGGATTGGCGGCAAGAGTTTTTTTGCATAGAGCGAAAAATAAATAAATAAAACGGAAAGAGCGGGACTCGGAAGGAAAAAATCCAGAAGAAGAAGGTCACGAGAGAAAGGTGGAAGTAACAAGGCCAAAGGTCACCGAGGAATATTTTTTTTAAAGAGAGGTCAGCGGGGAGAAGTAGTAAAAAAGAGGAGGTGAATTTCCGAAGGAGCTTATAAAGAGTAATTTGAAAGGGTAAGTGGACGGCGATTGAAGGTTAAATCGAAGTCCTTTTCTTTATTATTCGTTCATGTAACTTGATCGTTTTATTGCATCGCGAGTTTTTTTATGTCGGAGAAACGCGATTTCATTTGTTTATTTATTTATATTTGAAACCGTTATCTCGCAATTTTTAAGGGCTTAGCGTTCCTTTTAAAAAAATCCTCCGTCGTATATCAGGGGTTTGCAACGTTTTTTATGTCGCATTTTTTATAGTAGTCGCGTATTCTTAGCATATTTGAAAAGATAAGAATACGGCCGAAAGTTTTGTATTTAAATACATCACTGATGCATATAAAGGTCAGTAAAAAAAATGGGTGCGATAAATTCATATTATAATTAACGACCGTCCGCGACTTCTTTCACGAATAAAGGATATCTCAATAATTTACCTCTCGAGATACAAGAAATAATTTTATATCCCAATTCCTCTTGCCAGTTACAGCATTTCTATAAAGTTTTATAACGTCATTCATAATCGTTAAATCACAGTCCATGACTCAGATGTGCAAAAAAAGCTGAGGTAAGTAGAAAATTCGTAATCTCTGATGTTTACGCCCAGGGGCTGCCTGCTCAGCGCCCTCTTCTGTAAATTTTCGATAAGATACTTTAAAAAGAGCTCATTAATTTATTCATTGCCTCGTAAAATGAATGATAATGAAAAGTAAAAGAAATTTTATATAGATTGCCGCCTATCCCGCGATAGTAATTTGTATCCACTATTTATTCACTTGCAAGTAATGCAGAGATAGACGACAGGATTAGCGCCCCCAATACTTGGGCGCCCCGGGCAGCCGCCCGTTTCGCCGGTAACTCGGGCCGGGGCCCTGTTTACGCCTGCCACTTTTAAACGCCTCACGTGCCCTCAGGGATACGGGTGTCCACGATTGAAAACCCTTCTCATTAATACAAGCTTCAGTTCGGCTTACTTGGCACCAACGCATTAATACAGTAAATTGCTATCATCACGTGATACAGTAAGAAATATCTCGTCATGAAGATCTCTTTATTATCTGCGATCGCTCGATACATCTTCCTTTGGCAAAATTTAAGATAAGATCAGAGCTCTACGGTTAATTACAACTAATAAGGAATAAATAAACTTCATTATAATCATAAAAATTATAATTTACATTTTATTAGAAATATGTAATTTTGTAATTTACTACTTGTAATTTTACAATTGTTTATGATTAAAAGAAGACTTCTCCATTCCGTGTTAGTTATTTTTCTTAATATATCTGTAAATGATGCGTTCGAAACTTCATCAAGGAATCATTTGTCCCTCAAGCAAGTGCATCGTTTTCCATATAAGAAAACATATGGTACATGACTCGAAATAACAAAATTATATCAGATACAAAAAATCTGATAGACATTTATCACTCGTTCCGAACATCAAAATTAATTCGAAGCAATAATAACGGAGAATGCGAATTAATCCCGACAATACGATGGAATGCACGAGGAAGAATGTAGAATTGTAGATTAATAAAAAGACAATTTCTGTCACGCGATATCTGCTTCTAGATTATGGGTCCGCAACCTGGTGCTCGCGAGCACCGCGGTGCTCTTTAGCTGTCTTACCATGCACTTTTACGATGCTAAAAATCGTTTCCTAGTTCCATCATTTTGATTTGTTCTCGTGTTTTCTTTAGAAATGTGCGAAAGGACATTTTTAATCACTTTGAAGTAATTTTATTTGATTTTTGACTCTTCCTACTTTTACAAAAGTATAGTGGTGCTCGCTGGTTTCTCCAGAATGTAAATTAGTGCTCACCACGTTGAAAAAGTTGCGGACCCCTGTTCTAGATCATACGATTGTAGGGAGCGGTGAGATTTATAGGTAGGAAATAGAAAAGACGAGTGGATTGCCTTAATACAGGGGTAGGCAACCTAAGACCCACGAGCCGCATTGGGCCCCCGAGCACGTTTCATGCGGCCTGAAAAATCTATGATAAAAAATAAATCCGTAGAATTTATCATTAAAGTTAATCTTTTTCAACATTCACATTATCGTAAAAACATTTAATATTGAAAGTTTTGAACCCTAAAAATCTAACTTACACATGTTTTTATGTATATGAAACCACAGAATCTGTAGGTAAATTCCGATTTAATTCTAATCGGGCCCACCGAACCACTATCAATTTCCAATATAGCCCGCCATGTAGAAACCAATCCTTGCTTTAAACCAGTGGTCTTCAACCTTTTTTGAGTCACCGCCCACTTTTACCATATGTTGTCCTTTGAAATAAGTTCACCGCCCACCCAATGGCGTAGTGAGGGTTTCTGGCACCCGGGACAAAGAATAATTTTGTGCCCCCACTAGCAAAGCGATTTACGGAGGTACGGCGACCCTAATACTAGTGGGATTGTCGTTAGATGAGATTACCAATTACGGTCTCAGTGGTAATAACAGTGTTTAAAAATTTATGATTTTATATATTTGATAAAATTAAACTTAAACGCTTCACTGCTTCTGTGAGAGACTCCGACCACCCTCATGGGCCTTTCGATTTTACCGCAGCATGGATACATTGTCGCTAATATAGTGTGATATGATACTATAGTTAACGACAAACAAACTGTAATAGTTGTACATAAAATAGTTGTACAGAATATGTGCGCTTTTTTATAGAATTTTATTTTTCAGTGTAAAAATTAGAATAGCATTTGGTGAGTTCTTTAACGCCCACCAAAAATCCAAAAACGCCCACTGGTGGGCGCTATCGCCCACCTTGAAGACCACTGCTTTAAACCAAGGATGTTCAAGATGTCGATTGCCGACTTCTTTGAACCATCCGATATTAATTTAATCAAGCAAAGCGTTTGAGCTCTGGGGTTTTGCACATGAGTCTGCTAGTTTCGTTATGGTCCCCGAATATGTTGACAAGCTCTTGTCCCTTCTGGTTCCTCGACCAATAATGTATGGAATTCATCCTATGCATCAATCCAAAGCGACAAACAAAAGCATCCTCCTCTATTTAACACTATGTAATTAATTTAATTAAATAATTTATATTAGACATAAGGCCAAATCCTATTAAATTAAGAAATGTCTTTGTATATAATTAACCTTTGATAATTTATTGTTGGTAGATCGCCCAAAATAAAAAGTTTAGAAAGTTAGATCCTAAGTATGTAGCTATGATCCGAGCACCCATTAAGACTTTAACTGCCCTTTTATATCGGGGATTGCCAATCATTTCAATGTGATGAGCACAAAAGTTTTATCCAGGAATATCGAGCAAGCACAAATATGCCTTTTTCAAAATTAGGAACGACCATAAATAAAACCAAACAAAACGTAACCTCTTGATGTTCTTAAATAGGTTTAGAAATAAAGCGACCGAACAAATTAAATTTCTGGTGATAAGGAGCGAAGGAATTTTTAAGAGTTGAAGTCTGCACCAAGACGGGAACCGCTTCTTTATTCTTAACGAGTTTTAAGAAACTCGTTCGCGAGTAAAACCCTCAAATTCGCCAACCGTCTGTTTGACAAGGCGGCAACCGAGCTAAAAAGGAAATAAGCTATAGTTTTTTTAAAGAGAGAAAAGTCAAGATAAACTCCTGCAACGATATGTCATAATTATATTTTCCTTATCTCGTCCTCTCTATCTGTTCTTCTTAAAAGTGATAAGAAGCTTCCTTTATTCCTTGTTAAGCTCGACCTTGGGGCAGGTCGTTGAATATTTCGCACGCAACGCGATCGGGCGGCTTTCTGAAACCGCCATGGATACATAAATAAGGGTTGTTGAGTGAAAAAATTAAAAAGATTCCAGAATAATAATTTAAGTGCTCACGAGTGAGATGACAAGAATAAACGAATGTAGAATGCTATAAATTATTTCAGAAAAACGTACAGTGAAAGCCAGATTATCCTGCGACAGGTATATGACAGTCATGAATATGAAGATGATTTAAAAATCGCTATAAATGTGATCGGGAATCGAACGCGGGTAAAGTCATTGTTATCACAGTTAATCAATATTATGATAAAAATTGATAGAAGGAAAACATGAACAAATCAAAGTATGAAGTTTTAAAGGTAAAATTCATCAAAATATCTGTGAGTGACTTTCGATAGAGTTGCATGTTTCTGGTTGTGTTTCCTTTTGACTTAGGTCCTAGGACAGTGATACCAGCGACCTTCAGCTTAAATGTATTTTCTTTATTTTTATGGCGGAGTTTATTTTTTGCTCATTTATTATTAATTCATTTATTTATCCTTTTGTTGGCAACATGATTGCAACATAAAAGCCGTCAGATACAAACCCACTTACTAACTAGATTAAATTATTAGAAAATACTAAAATATGAGAATATCGAGCAAAAAATAAAGAAAAATATGTACCCTATTAATCACAAAATGTAATGAAATTGTGTGTTTAAATTTACTCAATCTGTAAAAGGCATTACTGAGTAGAGAAAATTTTTAGTTTCTTTTTGAGCGCTGGCAATGGATTGTATTGTTTCACAGTGTCTCGCACACCCCTTCTTATATAGCTACTATGTACATCCAAAATATCTGTTAAATACCAATTTAGTTAGGTGCACACCGTATTCGGCCGGATGAAGACGATGTCAATACAGAAAAAGTTAGCAATTTATGAAACGTTGAGATTCATGCAACATATTAGAATCTTGCAACCATAAAATAATTAATCTCATTGTACTTTTATGAACCAAGGACAAACACACACGCCTCAAGATGTCTACTTAACTAGGGGATATCTAAACAGATCTAATCACGGACAACCCTAACTTGCTCCGTGGGCGATCGGTCCCCCGGTTAATTCTCACATGGATAAACGTGGCTTCACTGCATACGTAAAACAGCGGAAGATCGACCGTTTGAGAGAAACACCATCGCTTCTCGAGAGAATTGAAAAAAAAAACAAACGCTTTAACGGTGAGGACGCGTCTTGAAATCCTGCTGCATTCCCAAAAGGTGAAAGAGGTGAAAACTCCCCCTTTCGCTCCATCGAACGGTTTTGTTTTTCTTAAAACAGATGTCTTTGCGAGGGAGTAAGATAGCGGCCGTAAATAACTCAATTTCTGCATCCGACGCGGTGAGAGATATCCGCCTCCTCGTCATGGTCGGCAAGGTCGTAATGAGAGGGGATGAAAAGGAAGAGACGGGAAGAAGAGAGAATGAAAAAGGAAGAGAGGTGAGAGAGTGAATGAGAGAGGGTGAGAGAGAGAGAGAGGGGGGGGAGGGTGTGAGAGATGGGAATGTCGATCGAGAAGCGAAGAGACGTGTCGACATCGATCCTTTTTATTTATTTATTCGCTTTTCATTCAAACGAGTGAAGTTTATCGACAGTGTATAAATAAGTAAAGGTAAAAAATTTTAAAAGTGATATGTTTATCGTTTAATGCACAAGGTTTACCTTCATTTTTTTAAGCAAAGAAGATATTTTTTAATCTGAAGGGTGAACTTCTACATTTCTCGAACAGCAGGAAAAAATCATATTCGCATTTCTGCTACGAAGCAGCTGTCATAAGCGGTGATTCAGAAATATTAAAATTACGCATAAATTCGATTCTGAGATGCTTTCTAAGATTCCTTCATTGTGATCTAATACCGAAGAATAACCACTGATGATGGTTGCTTTGTACATGAGACACGCGTCTGATTTTCCCAACCTTTTTCGTAGATACCTGAAAAACATAAGTATTTCGATTCGATTTCGGCCATAGCGCGATCTAGAAAATTCTTTCTTGAATTCGACTTAAATCTTCTGTGGAATTTAAGAGCGCCACATTCACAAAAAATGAAAAATTTGCGTCTACGTCATTGGTGGACAATTCTTTCTAAGTGGCCGCATTGGTGGTTGCGAATTCCTAGCCGTCAATGCTTCGGCGGACCGCATTAGTTTTTTAAATCGGCTGTTAACTAGAGATTCTGAGGTATTATATCAGTGAAAACGAGGTCTATATTAGGTTTTTAGGCTTAAAATTTCAATATCAAGTGTTTTATTATCGTAATTTGAATGTACGTATATGACATGAATTTGTGTTAAATCTCCTTTTAAACATAGCTTCTCAGGCATCATGAAAAGCTCTCGAGGGCCGCAGAAGCCCGCGGGCCATCGTATGCTCACCAATGGTCTACATAATCCCCGGAACCTTTTTGCTTATATTTCCCCCCGCTCTCGTAATCGTATGGAATTATCGATAGCTTTAGGTAGGTACGTACAACGTCACTCACGCAAACTCGATCAGCTCGCATCCACAATCGTTACCCCAGGTCGTAAAAAACGAGAGATGCTTAAATACGAGGCGGTTTTTGGCTAGTTAGTAATGACGTAGGTGGAGGAGGGGGGAGGGGGGAGGGGGGGTAGAGGAAGCGAATCTCAGCCCCCACCGGAGATTTATTTATCGGATAACAGCGAGGGAAGAATGAAGAGACGATAATGATGATGAGGACTGCAGGGAATTCCTTTCATAATATCCTTCAACTTTATTTTTTTCGAAGTTAAAGATTTTCCTTTTTCTTTGTCGGTGAGGGAACGGAGAAAAAACACTTAATGGCGTTAATTTTCACTACGCTGATTAAATAATTGAGGATGTATCGTCGTAAAAAATCATCCGCCCCCTATACATTTGCGGCGCTTCCTATTATGCATTCCACTAAAACAATTCCACTAAAAACAGATAGGAGAGAAAGGGATTATAGGATTCGGATAACGAGGTTCTAATGCCTAAATCTCCACCTTGAACATTTTATCTCGTCAGAGGAGGTTACGGTTAGAGATTTGAGGAAAAAAATGTTTTAACGGCGTCTATTTTGTTGCGGCCAATTAATATATTAGACATATCCTGTGTAATTAGATCGGGCACCGATGTCGTAAAATTTCTTTGCGATCGAAATTCCGAGATTGCCAATTTGGTTGCTGTCCGATCTCGGAGGTCTTTCACCGAGTTTATGATCATTTTTCTCGGTCCATCATTACAGTAGTCCCGCGCAAAACGCAGTTTTCAGTACTGAAACATTTCACCTGGTGTCGTTAACCGCGTTTGTCCGTTCGGCAGCGTTTAGGGAACCAATTTTTCTAACAATAAAATTTGTGTTGTACTAACTAGAGTCTTTACTAGAATTGGAGACATAAGAAAGGAGGATTATTAGCACCCGATAAGGCCAAAGATTAGACAGAAAATGGAGGTTCGAGAAATTTTATGGAAGCGTTCTTTGAAGCGTAACCCCAGGCGAGAGACTTCAACAGGTACTCCACTGCCATTACACATGGTGGGCCAAAAAAATGCACACGATTTAAAAATAAATAAATGAACTGTGATATGAGTGATAAACTAAAACCGGGGTACTGTGCATTCGCGTGGGTCGATTTTCTGTTTAGATTATAATGTAAAATATATCATATAAAACATTATACATTCAAAGTATAATCAACGCACAGTTTTATTATGCAAAGTTGAAAAACTTATGAACACATTCGCCACTTCAGTGCCACAGTCTGAGATGACAGATGTTTTGACTAAGGGACTAAGCTCTCCGAGTTCCCTCGCCAATCAGCGAGACATTTTTCCACCGATTATGGAGAGTTTGAGTGAATTTTTTTCTCACATAACCATTTAGACTTTAATCAATATGAAAATTTTCGCTGTTCAATCCTTTACAAGATAGTTGTAATACCATTACCATCTGAGATGGGAACATTTTATAAGGTGAAGGCGTACTTATTTTCACCCAAAAACGACGAAAGTAAACTTCCGCACTCCCAATAACGGAGCAGTAACATCACGATAATTGAAATTTTATGTTCAGTTACATTTTATTAGCCTTTAAAAATATCCAACCCGAACTTTTTACTGCGGCAATGAATATGTCACTGCCTTATAAAGGTTTAAGAAAATTGGACCGATGGAAGAATGCGAGAACATAAGTGGCCAATCGGCTCTTAATGCATATTAAATTATAAAACTCTTTTATTTATTTATTTTTATGAGCGTTTCGTTTCCAGCGTGAGCGCCTATTATTGTCGGTCTGTCCGTCTGTCCGTCCGCATGTTCGTTCTCGGCTTCTAAGGAACGGATTTTCATGAAATTTGATATTAAGGACTTATAATCAAAGATAATAAGAAAATCGCAATAATGAATCACGTACTCCAATAAGGGGTACCACTTTACTGGTGACAAAAAATGAAATTTTCGTCATATCTCGTAAAGTATTAGTCATATCAAAATATCTTTAAAATAAAAGTTGTAGAACTTGTAAAGTAGAGTATTTCCTTTCCTATACATTTTTATCGAAGGAGTAGCCGTTATCGAGAAAATCAAATGAGAATATCTTAATTCCAGTTGAACAGAAAATTTCTTGCATGGTTACTTCTTCATTGTTGCTATCATAAACAATCTCACAAACAAACGTTTAATTTCCTTACGCGTGCATGCAATATTATTAAATAGGAAGAAAATGGATTATTTTTGAAGAATATAAGAACTTTAAAACGATCTTTCCCTCACGTACAGGCATATAATTTCTTTCTAATACTCCACTGCACGAAACGCGCCCTTTTGTGATACGTTGTACACTTTCCTAACTTGTTCCATTTAATCTCCTTCAACACTCTATAATCTTACCTAGGATATTTTTTATTTGTATTTTATGTAATGTGAACTTATTTAATGTAATGTAATGTATCACTAGCGAAGGTTTAATTGTAAGAGTGGACCTTATGGCCTAAATTTCGGCCGAATAAAGACCCTTATCAATATACGTATCTAATTATGGATCTAATGGGAAGTCTTTGCCTGCGACGATCTTGAGGCCATTCGACCAAAGCAGGACAAAAGTGAGAATGAATACTTAATAAACGGACTTCTTCCTACCTTTGCTGCGGCGTAAACGTTTCAGCGGTGGTAGAAATCCCTTATCCTCCCACGATGACAGAAACTCCTCTTGATGCAACCAGACACGCACAGCACATCATCACGAAATTACTTCACGCAGTCGAGGAAAAGCACTTGGTGGTGGTCGCAAAAAAAATACTAAAGGGTAAAGGCTTGATACTGAATAAGTGGAAAGAGTCACAGTCGCACTGCACCTGGAATAGGAAAAGAAACGCAACTCACAGTTTATGCTTTAACGCGGTTAAAAGGGGTCACCTTAAACAAATTTAATTCGAGCAAAAGTTTTAAAAAATCTTAAAAAATTACTATTCTTCTTCGTTCCCACCCAATCTTTCTTACGAGGATTTCAAAGTTTAAAATTACACGAACGAATTGTATCCATTGAAAAAATTTCGGCGAAAAATGAGCAAAATGAATGTTATTTATTTAGGCGTCGTAAGAATAAAGAGAGATGGAAGGAAGAAGAATGTTAATATGAGCGATGCATTAAAATATTTTAAGTGACGAAACAAAGATTTAAATTAAATATGATTGGTTAATTCGGTTTCTAATTTTATCACAAAAATATTAAATGCTGTGGCACGGCTAATGTCGATTGTTTACTTAACAAAACTTTTTCCATAGCGTGGACTGACTTATCTCGCTTTCCCGCGGCCAAACTGATGGCTTCTTGAGACTAATTTAGGCTTTTTGCAAACATTTGTAAGTCAGAGTCTTGCCGTTACTTTAGATATAATCGGTTGGGTTTTTTCGTACAAAGGGGGTAATGTCCTATTCGTGTTGATGACAACGCAAAAATTAAATTGCTACATTCTGATATGAATATGCGACTTCACTATATTCGCGGGGAGTATTTAAAAGAAATTACTTCAACGAGGGATATTCAAAGAAAAAAGGGAAGTATCCGATTTTCGAACGTTAGATTTGAGAACAAGAATTTTTGTACCACAAATTCGATTTGCAAACTCAAAACGGGATCTTTTGCTCAACTTCAGCAACTATAAAGTGTGAATTAATTAATTAATTAATTGGCCGCGATTCCAAAATTCTCAAAACACCCATAAGAAGCCTGGAAAACCAAGAACAAATTCGAGAGCTAGATATATGCATGAATTTTTTGCACCTAGAAAACCAATGACAATCGTTAAATGAAATTTCAGTTTCGTTTACGAAAGAAAAATAAGTTATCGAATAAGTTTAGTGGTTTAAAGTGGTTAAGACTACATCCTTGGGTGAATATAACCGTTGAGAATGAACAATAAAACTCACTTGTTCCAAGAGCATCAATCGAAGTCCCGTGCTAATACTTCTGAATGGGAAAGTACGTCCTTGAAATTTTTGAATTTGTTGTTACTCCGCATCTAAAATTCAAAAAAACATTATATGTAATAATGGAATATGCCTGTATAAACATCAATAGGCCACTAGAAAAATGCATAAATAGTAATTAAGGCAGAAAAAACTCCATTAGTAAGTTTTTCGTGTCTAATTTCCCTCGATCCTAATTCTTCCAAACTAGCGGAAGAATTTCAATAAAAATACAAACTCATTTTATCTTAAATTTGAATCGACAATTGGCGGTGTCTTTTTGCGATCATTTCGTAAATTTGTAACATGATTACTCTTTTTTACGCTGCTTATGCTATCTACTTCCTTGCTCTGAAAAAGCAAAATGCTTATCATCACCGCCCACACTACAAACGGTCACGCATCGATTGCGTTTAAGAAAGGAAAACTTTGACTTTTATGTGCTAATTCAGAGAAAAGATCAAAAGGTCCGCATTTAACATTTGGAATCATTTTTCCTTTCTCACTCGGAGACCCTTACGAAATGTTCATCCTGTATCGTAATTCTCGTTTCTTTTGTTTTAGAATATCAAAAAAATGTTTTAAATTGAACCAGCGATCTCATTCACGTCGTTTATTGCTAATTCATCTCGCGTTCTAAGATTGGCGCGCGTGAAATAAGAGTCGTCTTACCTGGCATGGAATCGTGCCTCGCAGAATGCCTGGTTAACTTCATAGCGTTGCGAATTCGACCATTATAAATAGCATCCTACTTCGCCCGTGATTTTAATAACAAATAACGATTTTTTGCAGCAGGAAATTCGCTTTCTCTGGCGTAGAACCGCACCGATACCTTTTTAAAAATATCCACGTATAATTTTAAGTCATAATCTTGGTGTATTTGCAATTTTTCACGCCACGAAACACTCGACGGCTATCACGCCTCGGATACGTAATCCAATAAACCGTAAACTGTAAGCCATTGGTTTCTTTTTCATGCTCCGACATCCCTCGCACGACGTTCCGCTTTTTTCATCGAGTTATATTGACAACCTTTTGTGTTCTTTCGCGATAAAAAATAATGCCTCACAAATTGAATTTAGAATTAAAGTTTAAAAAAAAAATGGAAAGGACATCACGCCCGAGAATATCCCGGTTTCAGGAGTAAGACATTATAAAATAACGTATTTACAGATTGGTCACGCCGAAAGAATGCGGCAAAGTGGATCGGCGGAAAGGAGAGAAAAAATTACGCCGTAATGAGGGATGGAATAAAAAAATGCACGCAAAAGGAACCGATTGTGCAAGCAGAGAGAGAGAGGATGGGACGAGAACGTAAGATTGGAAAGGGGGAGGGGGGGGAGGGGGGGGGAGAAGAGGAGGAGCGGTAGCAAGAAGGAATCGCCGCAAGAGAATGGAAAGAAACCGGAATAAAAAGAAACGCGTAAAACTTCCTCGCGTCATTTTTCCCGAGAATCTATTTCATTATGTGAGGCAGACACGTCACGCCGCGCTTACGGAGGGAAAATAAATGAAGAAAAAATAAAAATGAAAGTAGAAACGCGATCAAAACGAGACGAACCAAAGGGATAGCGCGCGAACACACACACAAAATAAAATAAAAAATTGCCTGTAGGCCTCCTTTTTATCTCGCCGCATTCATCTGCGGTGTCGTAATACGACGGAAGAACGAGGATTATCTCACCCGCAACAATCGTTGGTAGTAAGGGGATAAATAAAAGTCTATGGCGAAGCATTCGGTTCGTCGTTTGTTTTTTTTTCTTCTTTTCTTATTACGTTCCGAATCGTCTTCTGGATGGGAAATTTCCTACGTGCGCCCTCCTGCGTATCTTTATCGGTGTATTTCGCGAGATTCTTCTTTAAGGCTATGGGGTAGTGCCAGAGATTTCGTTTTTTATTTCGATCGTTAAGATCTTTATTGAGTTTTTGTTTTTATCTTCCTAAAAATTTAAAAAAATACTCTCGTTGTTATGGAACAGGTAATGAATGATCCTCTTTTTTTTATAAGTTTTCGGTGTGGAGAAGAGCACTGAGCCGATGGGTTGTCAGAGATTCTGAGTCCGGTTGTTAAAAAGCCTCCGAATTGACGCTGCCGCAAGCTTCTATTTTCGTTGTTGTTTCTCTTTTATAGTCCCGTTTTTTTCGCAACTCAACTTGACATTGCTACGCACATTAACGATCAATGTTTCGGTGGCTCCAGCTTGGCGACCAATCGTCGCACAAATGCTATTTGGTGAGTTAAACTTGAAACGAGAGAACCGTTAGTATTAGTGAATTAATGCTTGGTTGGATACGGGATTTAAGTTGGAAAATATAATTCGGTATTCCATCTGTGCTACGATTTAAGCTTGAAAAATCTGTAATTACTGAAGGATTTGCGCAGACCTCGGATCCATCATGATTTACAGAGTGAAAGATTCGGTCTATCAAGTTCACTACGTTTTTCTAAAATAACAACGTAAAATGTCTTTACTGATTTTAAACATTAACCACCTCTTTTGTCTAATTCGTTACATATGAGACTCGAAAATTTTAATTTTTGTCGGTAAATAACAACCTGAAAATGGTTTTAAAATTATTTTCGTTAACAAATAAATAAATACTCGTCCAAGATGGCAAATCCTGCATGAATCGCGAGAAGAAGAAATTATGCACGTAATTATCGTTAACCCGATGTAACGTATTTACTAGTTAAATATTTAGGATAATGTTTTCTCTAGTGCAAAAAGTTTTCAGTATTTTAGCGCCATTTTCATGAAAAATAGTAATTATTTTTAATGAGCAATTGAAAGAAAATGTCAAACCGCCAATACTTTTCAGCTAGAGAGCCAAGTAATCAATTTCTGTAGTCATCGCGATCCACATAGCCCACACCCACCCTATTCGCGGGCCACGCCCAGTCGAAAATACAGCTGAATAATAATTTAAGGAAGCTAAAGAGTTTATTTTGTAGGTGAAGAGTGCCTTACTTGTTTTAAATGCATTTATCTATTATACGAGGGAGAGTCAGAAAGTATCCGCAATGTATTTTTAAAATTTTTATTTCGTTGATTGCGATACTAACTGCTTGCGCAATTCTAAGTGTGGACTCTCTTAGTCATTTTGGCGTGGTTTCGACCTTGAATGGTCAGTTATCGTGTCGTTGTAGCGGTGTTAACATGGCCGCTCCACTTGCCGTATGCACCAAAGAAGAGCAGCGTCAAGGATTCGATTTTTGTGGACTGAAGGTGTACCAGGGGCAGAAATCCATCGAAGACTTTCAGCACAGTATGGTAACAGTGCTATGCCGCAGCGGAGTGTGTACGATTGGATTAACATGCTCAAAAACGGTCGCACAAGTGTCACTGATGAAGAAGGATCGGGGCGCCTCCACGTCCGCTACTGATGAGAACATTGAACGACCCACGCCATGATTCTGAATAACAGACGGATGACTATTGATGAAGTGGCATATCACCTGCAAATCAGTCATGGTTTTGCCTATGAAACCATCCACAACAGAATTGACTTTCATAAAGTCTGTGCGAGATGGGTTCCCAAACAACTCACAGAAGAGCACAAGCGCAACCGTTTGGACATCTTCTACACCTTTTGAACCGCTATCATAAAGAAGGTGACGCCTTTTTGAGACACATCATCACTGGGGACGAAACAATGGTCCACAACTATGAGCCAGAGAGTAAACTCCAGAGTTTGGAATGGAAACATCCGAAATCGACGGTCAAAAAAAAGTTCAGAACTCAACCAACAGCGTGAAAAGTGTCACTCAGCCGAAAACATTTTTTCTGAGGGCATACAGAAGCCTGTGCAACGTTGGACTAAGTGTGTTGAAAAGCAGGGGAACTGTATTGAAAAATGATACCCTTGTAAGTCCTCTATTGTTTTTGTATTAATTTAAAAAAATAATATGCGGATACTTTCTGACCCACCCTCTTAGGAATAGAGGGGTACAGAAAAAATATATTGTTTTCGTAATTTCCTATTTTCAATTTATATTACATCCTGACCTTTAATTGTTAAAAATCATGAGCTTGAGTTATGTATATGTAAAATATATACTATGAAATTGATCGCGGGCTGCACTTGGTCCGTGAGACTCCTGCTTTAAATGCACTAGGATGTATGCTTTATTTTAATGCTCATAAAGGAGGTCCAAGACGGAATAAATTCCTAACTCGTTCACCTGCCATTACTCTTCACTAACCTGGGGAAATTTTTCTTTAAAATAAACTGGATATATATTTAAAATAAATAACATTTTCAAAGCACTTCTTACATCTATTTCTACGATTAATAAAAGTACGTTAAATAATCGACTAACTCTACGATATACAACATATATAATATATGTCCTCAAACTGTACCGGTTCCTTCGAAGAATAAAATGACCGACACGATGAAAAATAAGCTTCCAACTCGCTGCAAAGAAACATTCGCCTTGCTTGGCCCAAGAAAGTCCTCTATTTATTTTTTTAATCTGTCAGACCTCGTAATTATTCCGCTTCTTTTGTTTCTCTTTATTCCACCTCTTCGCAGCCTTCTTGTCAAAGAGGTTAGATAAAGATGACCCAAGGGGCTTTTTTTAACAGAAAAAAAAACAAATGAATCCCATTCTTCGGAGCAAAAAAACAACACGAGCAAAGAAAAAGGATAGCTTCAGTCGCAAACTCCGTCCCGGAGGCTTTTTCTTTGAAGGATTCTTATCGCACTTTCGCACTTGCTACCGTTCGATGATTTAGACCCGCAGCATGGAACCGCGATCCGAAAAATTTGCCTCTCGGCTAGGAAACGAAATAAAACAAAAGATGACACAAAAGAGAGAGCTCGCTAAGCGTTTCGCGAGTCCTGCGTGTAATTTATTTCACCAGTGAGACAGTTACCAAAACGACTTGTGCTGGCGGGGGGTTAAGCCACGAAACAAAGGGGTTCTCACAGATCTTGCTGCGACGGAAAAAATTACATTTTGAGAGCGGAGTAATTTGAATTTGCAAAGACCGATCGCATATTTCGGCGGTCTTCCGGAGTCGACGGATAATCGATTCGAGACGGAGAAAGTCGTAGTAATTGTTATTATGAACAAGGTAAGGTGTGGATTTTATTTTTACTGTTTTTTTATACATTAAGAAGTGAATGCTAATAATTTGTGGTCCTGGGCGGTGATCATATTCCGTGCCCCTTTATTAAGCCCTAGTTCAGGATTGGCTAATCTATGGCGCGTGTGCCACTTTTGACACGCGAGACGATTTTCGCTGGCATGCAGAAAAAATTGTTTATCGACTGTAGCCTTTATATTTTTCCGTTTATAATGTAATATAAAATAACATTTTGTCCGAGATCGAGATGCTTTTTTGCTCCCTAATGGTCGTCCGGCAACAAATTATTCGGCTCTGTTATCCAATTTTTAAGTTGTTATATTGAACTTTATATAACCAATCAATCGCTTTCTGATCTATAAGTCTAAGAATAAATGACCAAGTTAAATCATAAAATTATTTCCTCTTCGATTTGTTTTAAATTCATACGTAAATTAGAAAAACCAATTTTTGTAATTACTCCTTGTTAAAATGCAAGAAAAAAAAATAATAATAAAATAATGAACGTTTATGTCAAGGCACTTAACTTAAACTGGTAGGTAGGCCTAGAATCTACAGTTATCCCTGTTATAAAGTACAACCATTGTTTATCGTGTGAAAATGCTTGTAGGGAATGTAGCAACGAATATTTGAGTTTTTAATTTACCTCTAGCTAATATGAAAAATAGACGATACATACTTTTAAGAGATAAGCAGAAAAAAAATAAATTTGCTTAATTTGATAATCTGGGACCTAGTATGTGTTATCTCTATCACCAAGGCCTGTTAAAATCAATTAAAAAGAAATTAAGTCATGGATAGCCCGTCAAAATGCAATACCTTGCGCCTGTGTTACAATCGATTACCAAAATCGACCTCCCTTCTAAAATACTTCCCATCCATCTAAACAGACACACGAACGTAAAAAAATAAACTAAAAAAACAATTAATCTCCCGAAAATTCTCATCTTCGGACTTGTTCCACCCTTTTTTTTATATTCCGTATACCTTACAAATACTTTTAACGCTAACACACGCACAAATACACACACATCCGGAACGCCACATCCTGTTCCGACAGATTCCCCACGCAAAGAAACAAAAACAGCACGGGAGGAGCCCCTTGAAAGGGAATTAAAGAAGAAGAAAAAAAAGCCGAATTTTAAAGAGGCTTGAAATTTACGATACGCCTCCCTTGACATGTTTCCATATTACGCCTCGAGGCGATCCCTTCTCTTTCTTTCTTTCTCTCTCTCTCTCTCCCCCTGTTTCAGCTTATAGTCTCTCTTCGTACTAGATGTGGGATCGAGTTGGTCAGCTTCCTCGGTCCATTAAAAGACGCCCCACGGTCATGCACTGGGCGGAGTGAGAGAGAGAGAGAAAGAGGGATGGGAAAGGCTGGCCCACGACGTCAGAAAAAATAAATCCGGCATTTGCGAAGGTAATTGCTTCTGAGTTTGCATTGGAAACCCTTCAGTAATGCAGGCGGTGATCCTTTCAAAAGGAAGCAGCTGGGAGGAGGATGATGGTGAAAGAGTTAGAGAGAGAGAAATTGAGAGAAAGACAGGAAGGGAGAGAGAGAGGGATGGAAAAAAGAGATGTAGGGAAGGGCAGATAGAGGAAAAGAGGAGAGAGAGAGATAAGGGGGGAAAGGGTTAGACAGAAGGAGAGAAAGAGAGAGGGAGAAACGGGGAGGGCGGGAGAGGGAGGGGAACAGAGGGATAGAGGGGTAGAGAAAGAGACGGAGAGGAAGGGAGGGAAAGACAGAAGGAAGCAAGGAGAGATGGATGAAGGGAGAGAGAGAGAAAGGGAGACTGGAAGAAATGAAGACAGAGGAGTGAGAGAAAGGGAAAGAGATTGGAACGGAAAGGGAAAGACACAGTAAGACCAGGAGAAAGGGCGGCAAGGAGAGAGGGGTGCAAGGAGAGATGTATGGAACTAGATAATGGGTGCAAGGGGAGAAAGGGAGGAAGAGGGAGGATGGAAGAGATGGAGGAGAGAGAGTGAAGTGAGACAGAGAGAAAGGGAGAGAGAGAGACGTTGAGGGAGACGGGAAGAAATGGGGAGGTTGAGATAAGACGAGAGACAATGATAGAGGAAGAGAGGGCAGGAAAAAGGTAGACAGATATTGGGGAGGCAAAGAGAGGGAGGGGTGGTAAGGAGACATAAAGAAGAGATAGAGGATTAAAGAGGGAGGAATAGAGAGAGAGAGGGAGCGAAAGGTAGAGAGGGAGAAGGGAAGTAGGCATAGATGGAGAAGAAAGAGGGAAGGAGATGTGTTGAGAGGGAGCGAGATATAGACAGGGAGAGAGATGTGTGAGTTCCTTTCCCTTGTAGGGGTGCTGCGTCGTTAGCGGCGGCGAGGGAATAATGAGAGGAAACAGTTGAAGGTGCCGGGAGCGTGATACGAAGAAGTTTCAACGGAGTTCGATTTCCCAGGTGCTTAACGGGAATGGTGGAAGTCAAGGTCGAGAAAGGAAGGCTAAAACTTCGGCCCAGGAAAGTAAACGTGAAAAGGAGATCTCTCTAAATGGCAAAAAAATTTTTATATCGTAGAACAGTATTTCGACAGAGGCTTTTACATAATAGTACCTATAGCCGTCTCGATATGTAGCAGATAGAAAGAAAACGTTCCTGTTTGAAAACTATAAAGAAGACATACACGACTGAAGAAATTCGCAGGACAAAATTTAAACAATGTTTTTTAGGCGCGCTTCGCTTCCAGCGTGAGCACCTATTATCGTCGGTCCGTCCGTCCGTCCGCATGTTCGTTCTCGGCTTCTACTGAACGGATTTTCATGAAATTTGATATTAACGACTTTCAATCAAAGATAATAAGAAAATCGCAATAATGAATCACGTACTCCATTAAGGGGTACCACTTTACCGGTGACAAAAAATGAAATTTTCGTCATATCTCGTAAAGTATTAGTCATATCAAAATATCTTTAAAATAAAAGTTGTAGAACTAGTAAAGTAGAATATTTCCTTTCCTATACATTTTTATCGTAGGAGTAGCCGTTATCGTGAAATTCAAACAAGAATGTCTTAATTCGAGTTGAACTTTCTCGCATGGCTACTTCTTCTTGTTGCTAACATAAACAATCTCACAAACAAACGTTTAATTTCCTTACGTGTGCATGCACTATTTTTAAATAGGAAGAAAATGGATTATTTATGAAGAAAAGAACTTTAAAACGCTATTTCCCTTACGTACAGGTTTATAATTTCTTTAAAATACTCCACTGCACGAAACGCGCCCAACTGTGATACGTTGTTCACTTTGCTAACTTGTTTTAAAATCTGTTTTGTCCAGGACATGACTTTCTCCATACAAAGCAATGAATATGATTGCTCCCGACATAAGCATCATCAAGAATAATTATCGGCAATTACACTAGTGAATAAATATGCACTTTCTCCACACATAGTAAAGGATCAAGTATTTTATTCTTAAAAAAAAAACGGAATTCGATGTTTCAACGGCAATAAACGTTTTGAGGTTCCCTAAGTACATACATTTCGCTATTTTCTCGATTGTGCCTGCATGTGATACAATATTTTAGGCGCTCTAACTCAAGAACTAATAAATCAGCACTAAACTTTATACTTAAGTATTTTATTAGTAAATGAAGATCTGTAAAGGTTTTGGCTGAAACTAGTCAACCGGAAGTGGAGGTTTATTCTTGTCGCTTTTTTCTCCAAATATCTCCTTCAGAACTCAATGTATATAAATATTTGTCATTATAAAAGTATTAAGTTTTGTTTGAAACATTTTTTTCGTAAAACCTATACTTTACGATATATTTCGATTTTTTGTATTGTTAAGTACGTCGCTGATACCATTGTTTCCGTTGCTATGATAAAAACTTTCTAATTGTTGACAGCGATGCAATCTCTTCCAAGGGTAATTTCAATCGCGCATCGATATTTTGTTATCCATAGCAACAACAAACAATTTTATCTACTTACTGTATTATTCGATGTGAAAGTTATCGTTTAATAATTATTTTAAAAAATATTACCGCTAATTATTATTATTGAGGACGCTTATTTTGAGAGCAATCGTATTCATTACTCTAAATGGAGAAATGCATGTGCATGCATTTTTCTGTTAAGAAAACGTTAACAAAGGAAGGAAAGGCATATACGGTAAGTACAAATACGTATGATGTGATGCCTAAGAAAATGTTTGTTTATTTTAAGGTTGCACATAAACAGCACCATACGGCCTCTTACGATGAGCACAAAACGATAAAACATGCATTCACTTTGCTGTTAATTGAAGGATCAACTACCATTAACACTACATTTTAAATCTAAAAGCGAATCAGTAAAATCTTTCATCGTTTCCGTCCACGAGATGGCAGTAAGGCAAGTGACACAATATTAGTAAATTTAATTATGCTTTAACTTTTCGAGATGCATACATTTTTTATGAAAGTAAATTCAAAGTTTGCAATTTGATCTGCGATTTAGGAACACCAATTAAAATCGTTTGTTGAAAAATGCTCTTGCTTGGAGCACTGAAAGGATATTTAAGTCCGACGCAGTCGGGTATTGTGCTGGCTAACAATAAGTACAGGAAGCTAGATCTATAAGTGGTTTATAGCCATACATAGGTTAATATATGCATGTATGCATGTGCATGTCAGGGAAAAAAAAAATTTTTGGCGCCCGGAGTTTATAACTCGGGGAAAATTGAATTCGTAAATTCCTTTCAGATTCTGTCAATTTATTTTGTTTCGATGCTTTTGTTTTATTTTTAGGTTAAAATAAAGCAAAATAAGTTATAATTGTTTTTATTTATTTAAGGAACGTTACTGCATGAGATGTAAAACACGTTCGCTGTCCCATTATATTCTTTTCAATGCTCAAAACTAGTTTAATATGGGAAACGACGTAAGAATCATGTTGATTGGTAGGTTTAAATGCAACTGGTCCTAAATTTGTACACATTATTTAGTACTGTAATGCATTTTGAAAATGCAAGAATTGCAATTAAAAGTGGAAGTACGTTTTCTTTAAAATTTTAGGGAACTGGTTTGTCTTTCACTTTGTGGAGCGGACACCCTGTGCCATTAGAACATAGATCCTAATACTAGCTATCTAATACTAAAGGAATTTTCCGAGTTTCTCTTTAAAAAATTTGATTGCCCACAGACGGATAGAAGAAATACATAAAGCCGTTTTTTCTTGTAAGAAAACATGCTAAAAAACGAAGAACGTAAAATATGTATAAAAGATAAGTGTATTTACGAATGATGTAATGTATTAAAATATATTTATTTAAAATTGCATCATTAACAGGACCTTCCGGCATTTTACAATGAGCACAACAACCATTAGACATTAGACAGTCAAACCAATTGTTGTTGATGGAAGGATCAACTATCATTGACATTAAATTTCAAATGTAAATGCAAATCAGTACAATCGTTTCCATTCACCATATCGCAGTTCGGTAGAAATTCAATACTAGTAAATCGAATTGTTTTATAACTTTTCAAGATACATCATTTTTTATGAGCATAATTTCAAAAATTGTAATATGTTCTGCGCTTTAGCAACCGCAATTAAAATCGATTACTGTAAAAATCACTTGGTTGGAGCAATGAAGGAATAGTAAATTCTGTTGCAGCCTGGTGATGTGCTGGTTAAGTACAGGAAGATAGTCATAGAGAAATGTAAGTGTATAATTTTTGTGGCCCGGAGTTAGGAACTCTGGGATAATTTACTTCGTGCTTACCTACCGTCACAAATTCAATGATAAAATTTACACGGTATTAATGTTTCTTCTTCTTAATACAATAAGTAAAACTATTGAGAATGCGTTTTTTTCTCTTATAACATAACAGTCATGAGATTCGCTGCTAAATTTGTGAGAAAGAGCGGAGTTTTTGATAACATATGTTCTAGGAACATTCAATCTAATACATAAGAACGAAATGGTATGTTTCTTTCTGCTAACTCATCCCATATTATTCGACCAATCTCTACCAAAATTGGCATGGTGGCTCCTAAGTTAATCTAAACCAGTGGTTCTCAACCTTTTTTTGCCTGCGTCACCCCGTGTTCAGTTAATTCAGCTTTGCGTCACCCCATTTATAGTTCCATTAACTTCAAGTCACCTTTAAAGATAAATTGGGCTTTCTCTAACCACACACAGATAAAATTCTTGCATCTAAACAACTGATCTAAACTAATATGTATAAAAGACAGTGTCACTTTGTGTGTAATGTTTTTTGAAGCTTAATATCTCGCCAATCGAATTGGATGAAATTTTCAGGATAGCATTTTGATATAATAACAAAACGTTTTAATGTATCTAACTCGAGATCAAAGACCCGGGTTTGGCTCCAGGGGATAATTTCCATTTTCTTTAAGGTAACACGTAAAAATGGACATTTCGACGTTCAGGCTTTCATTCTTTTTTAGGTTAAAATTAGAAATAATTGACCTACGAACTCCGGATGTGAACCATTTTGAAGAAAACATCACAAAGGTTCTTATTCTGTTCGTCTTTTTCCGCCTAAAGTTTAAAATCGCTCAATGATCTTCTTTTGATGAGTTTAACGTCCCCTATTTACCATGTAATCTTTGTTAATCATGGCGGAAACCGAATGCGCCAAAATTTGGTACTGTCATTGGTACTGTCATTCCTTTCGAGTTGAATGGCAAACGACGCGTTTCTTTTTCCCCGAAGTATCAAGGTTCGACTCCAGCTGCAAATTTTCCCACTTTTTATAGGAGTTTCCTGATAGGCAGTCCTGGGAAACTCTAGAATTTATATCTAAGAATAAATTCTTTAATTGCTAACACACATTCTTAAAAACACGTCCGTCAAACGTGCCTGCTACATATTATTTTGGTTTTTCTCTAATCAGCTGAGTGGGAATTATGTAAGATTAAAACATTCATCAAGTGAAATTATTCCTTCGTCTATTATGTGGGCTTCAGATTCTCTGTCGTTTTCAACTTCATCTTCATTCTTTGCCAGATCCTAAATTTTCTCAACGGTAAATCGACGAACAGTAGGAGCATCAACACTGATCAATTCTTCAATATTTTCAGCATGTAATTCTTTTGAATCAGAGAGTTTGTAATATTTTTCGCATATTCAACCAACCAGCAAATAAAAATGTTGTTTTCTTAACGGTATCCATTCAGATGGAAAATGGTTGAATCAGAGAGAAAAAGGAAAAATATTAAACTTTCGGTGCCATTATAAGATGTTGTTCAAATGAAAATAGCAAAAGTAAAATAAAAAATTATTTTTTGAAATATAGAACCTCTTTACTTTTCAACATAGCTTCTTTCACTTTCGATACATTTCTTCCTTCGCCAAACTAGTTCCTGAATTTATTTATTATTTATTAATTCTTATTGAATTATTCACTTTTGCATGTCCTCTTAAGCACGCAAATAGAGGGCCGCTCAATCTCTAAAAAATGATATCCTACTTTTGCTGGATTCGTGCCCGGTTCCCAAGTTCAATAGAGAACACTGAAAAAATCTTACATTCGCAGGATTCGTAACTGGTTTGGAATTAGGTCCTAAATATTAACACGTGTATTTGGTATTTGGATCTGTAATTCATTAAAAATTATAAGAAAGTTACAATCTAAAGCTACGAAAAAAATAACGAATTTTTGGTTTATCGTATCCGTCCACCAGATGGCAGCTCGACATACACCTACATACGATATTAATACATTGAATTACTTCATAACTTTTCGAGATGCATCAGTTTTTTAAAAACATAATTTTAAAAACTGCAAAATCCTCTGAGCTTTAGAAACACCGATTAAAATAGATTATTGTAAAATGCGCTTGGAGGGAGAAATGAAAGAATAATTATGTCTGACGCAGCCGGTTAATGTGCTGGCTAACAAGTACAGGACGCTAGTTTTAGCAATGGAATAATGATACGGGGGGAGTCGTGGCGTAGTGGTGCGGGAGCTGGCCTGCTACGCTTAGCAAACTCGGTGCGAACCGGGTTGCCCGGCTCCCCATTTGCGTGGTTATGTGGAGAACACGCAAATCAGCGCCCCGTCCTTCGGAAGGGACGTAAAGCCGTTGGTCCCCTTGGTGTTTCTCGTTAAGAGTAGGCTAATGCCGGCACCGGGTTTCACTCCTCCCTTGCTTTGTGATTTAGACTGAGAAGCCTTCTAGCGCTGGAGTCGTTTGAAGTCACAAGGTCCCCCCAATTGGTGGTTGGAATAGTGATGTTACATGGATACATGTGCATGGCGTCAAATATAATTTTTGTGGCCCGGAGATAGTAGTATCTCTGGGATAATTAATTCAAGATCGTTTACCGACACAAATTCAACGATGAAATTGACACAGTATTCATACTTCTTCTTTCTTAATGCAGTAATAGAACCAATTCAGAATATGCTTTTCCTTTAAAACATGTAGTACATTTACATTTACATCAATACCCTGCAAGCCGCTAGAAGCGTTTGGCAGGGGGTGTCACAAAACCAAGTGAAGTCTAGCTAATTCCTCTGTTGGATTGTCTTATCGCGTCTGGGAAAAAGGATCGGTAGTATTTCTCTGTTCTAGCGGTAATTTCGACATATTTTCTCCTGCACTGTGATCTAACATTACGTTCACTAACACCGATGGGGACGACTATGCCGCGTACGTCTTCAACGAATTCGGAACTTTCAAATTTTTCAAATAGTTTCCTTTTGTATTCAATTCTTCTACTCTTCAACGTCTGCCATTTCAGATCTCTCAATAACTCTGATACACTCGCATCATACCGATATTCTCCTTTTACAAATCTAGCCGCTCTACGCTGAACCATTTCGAGCTCTCTAGTTAGGCCCTCCTCGAAAGGGTCCCAGACGGCGCAACAGTATTCCACGATGGGTCGTATTAGGGAAAAGTATGCGATTTCCTTCACATTCGAGGGGCATCCCCGCAGGACTCTAGAGGAAAGCCCTTGAATTCTGGCAATGAGAGTAATGAGATTCGCTACTAAAATTTGAGAAGCATCGAAGTTTTTGATAAATAAAAATTCTAGGAACATTCAATGCATATGAACGAAACGGTATGTTTCTTTCCGCTAACTCCTCGAACATTATTCGACCAATCTCTAGCAAGCTTGGCATCCTCAGTAATAACATGGACGGGCCGAAATTTACAAGTTGGCCAAAAAATTGTATTCGAGGTTTTCGTCTCCAATAATTTATTAAATTGTTAATTGACTACCTCAGAACGGATCCTAAATCAGTGTTTCCAAAATGGAAGGTCCCATCACTATGAGGTTTCTCATGTTATTGCGAATTTTTCTCTCTCTTTTTATAGGATTTTCGTGCGAAGCACTCTTGGGCTACTATAGAATTTACATCTAACAATGAGAATAAATTCCTTATTTGCTAATATACATTCCTACAAATACATAGGTCAAACGTGCCTGCTACATATTATTTTGGGTTTTCTTTAATCGCTGACTAGGAATTGTTTAAATACCCATAATCTGCTTTTAAATGGCAAAGTTGAGTTGCTCAGGGTCAGTTATTAGGTGTTTTTGCCAAAAAATAAATCGTTGATTTTAAAAAATTTGGTATGACTCAGGGCAATGATTTCTACTCAACTAAACAGCCGGAATTGCGATATTAACTGATGAAATGAGTCCACGGTTTAACTGTACTACCCGTATTCAAAAGTGCATCACCTACATCCTTAGTGGGAATCCTCATACTCCTGTACTTCTATCGAAGTACGGCTATTTTCAGAATAAAAATCCCATGCTTAGGCATAAGGAATAAACATTTTAGCTGTGTAAATAGGAATCTTTGAACAGAGTTTATCTGAGTCTACAAGAATTAATCGCCCATATAAAAGTGATGGTTATCCATGACTAAATTATTACTTTAAACATTTATTTATTTATAGGCAAGAATTCAGAGGTAGCACAGTATATATACTGAATATCATAACAACAATAACAAGGGCGAACACACACGACCATCCCATCGGCAGGATTCAAACCTGCGACCCTAGCATTTGGAGCTAGACACGTATTCTCTCTCTTTTCCTCCCTGCATTTCTTTTTTCCCTCTCTCTCTTTCTTCCTCGATCTCAACTTCTAACCCTCACCTTAAAAATCGCCTTACTCACTCAGTTTCATATATTTATAAAATATCATATACAGGATGGAGTTCTATAACAAAAAAGTAAGGTATCCATACTACAGTAAAATGTGGAAGCACGTTTTCTTAAAAAATTATCAGGGATCTGGTTTGCCTCCCACTTTGTGAGGAGAGCACCACACAAACATTTAATACAGATACTCTCTAGGCGTCCTCATCCGTGAAAACTTCACTCTTTTAGCTTCAGTAGATTACTTACAATCATGGTTCCCTCTAAGCTACGCGGCCGCGCAGCAGTTTTTGAGGTGCCGCGCACTAAATTTTTCAAGCGCGCATGGCTGTGTTTATCTTAGGATATATCCAAACAGAGGGCCGCGCCAAACATCCGCGCGTTAGCGTCATGTAGGCGCGCATCGCGATATTCATTCCGCCCACGGATGAAAAAAATTAGAGAAAACTATGCTTACAATACCATTTCAAATTTTTTAAATTTTTCTATTATGAATCCTAGCGGAAAGCCTACGAACATCTACGACCAATCGGAAAAATTCAGATGGAATAAAATAAAAACACTAATAAGAACTATGTAATTGGAGAATAATTTTTCAAAGATCTCTTAAACCAAAAAATATAGATAATCACATTAGGCCGTTTTTTTCTTTTAAGAAAACGTGCCAACAAACGGCGAACGGGAAATGCACAAGAAAAGTATAGATACGTATAAGTTAATAAGAAACTATTTATTTATTTTTAATTGGCTCATAAACAGCCCCTTATGGCCATTTAAAATGAGCACTACAACGGTAAGACACACACACTTCGCTGGAATGGAAGGAGCAATAAACATTAAAGCTAATTTTCAAATCTAATGCGAATCAGCAAAATCGTTCATTGTGTCCGTTCACCAGATGGCGCTCGGCAGAGATACGATATTAGTAAAATAAATTGTTTTATGACTTCTCGAGTTGCATCAATTTTTTAACGAAAATAATTTCAAAAATTGCAATATCATCTGCGCTTTGGGAGCACCAATTAAAATCGATTGCTGAAAAAAGTATTTGGTTGAAGCAATGAAGGAATATTTAAGTCTGACGCAGCAGGGTAATGTGCTGGCTAAGTACAGATAGCTAGTTATACAATAGAATTTTATACTGTCCATCCGTATCTGCGTGTTTAGAGGAGAGAACGCCAATCAGCGCTCCGTCCTTCGGAAGGGACGTAAATCCGTTGGCCCCATTGGTGTCTCCCGTTATGAGTAGGCTAATGCCGGCACTGGATTTCTCTCCTCCCTTGCTTTGTGATTTAGAATGAGAAACCTAGCGCTGGTCGTTGTTTGAAGTCACAATCGTCACAATTCAATTCGAATGGAACATTACCATAATTTTATACCGCCCGGAGTTAGGAATTCTGGGATAGTTTTTATTCATCAACATCTACTGTTACAATTTCAATGCTAAAATTGACACGTTATTAATGTTGCTTCTTCTTCTTCAACATACAATAAAAGGATAATTGAATGTTTTTTCCCCAAAAACAGAGGTTCCCAACCTGTGGGCCGCAACGCGACCCTGCAGTAACGCGTGGTTGGAACGATGTTATGAAATGTAGTGATGATAGAAATCCAATTTTATCGAGGGATATGCTTCATAGCAATAATACGCCATTGCATCATTCTTTTATATACACTTTAACTTCCGGCAGGTTTCACTTCCTTTGTGTGAGGCAATGTGAAAGAGACAAAATCTCCTCTCACTTTTTTTTGTGTTGGACGCACTGGCGTTTGATAAAATAAACGGGCTGTGCTATATAGAGAAAAAACTAACGCCCGAATCAGTTTCAATGATCCCACTATTTAAAAAAAACTATCACGTGCCTCTCCGTTAGCCAATCGTTACGTTTCGAAACACAACGAAAGCGAAACTTCGGTTTAAAAAAAACTTCATATCTCATCCCTAAAATTTCTTTAATCATCTGTTTCCTTTATTCGGCCAGCGAAAGGATATGAAGAGAAAAAAATTAAAAATTTAGAACGATCCGAGCTCATGAACAATTTGTTCTTTTTTAAACCATCTCTATCGCTTTCCGCTTGCATGATAGCAAACAAAAAAAAACGCCCTTTTTGGACCATAATCGGGAAATTCTCAGATTAGATATATCGACGAAACGCTCTCTCCGGATGATTGCGTTCGACGCTATTGACCTTGGAGAACCACAGCTCTTTCTTTTTGGCCGCGAGGAAGATCGCTTTCTTCGCGTCGCTTTTGTTTTTCTCCTCCTATCCTCCAAACTCTTCGTATGGGGGAAGAAACAAAAGAATAAATCGAGAGAGAAACTCCCTCGAAGCAACAAACTTAAAAATTAAAAACCAGCGAGGGAAGAATTGCAGCGCAAATAAAATAAGGTGATTTTTTTTCGATTTTCACAAAAACTAAAGAAAATAAATATTATCGCGTCCTGCTAAAAAGCACCAAAAAATCTAAGAATAAAAAGTTCAACATTTAAAAGTAAAATACAACGGAATGGAAACCTTTCACTTTATTCTTGAAAACCGATGTGCTATCTATTACCTCATGGAGCCCAAACTACGACCCGCGGGCAATTGAAGCAATTGAAGAATACGATGTAACGTAAAAGGAAAACTACAAAGAAGAACATATTTCGTGTTTAACCTCTCTACTCTTTTAATAAATAAATGCATTTAAAACAAAACAAGTAAATTTTTATTCGCAACTAAATCCTTATCTTTCCTTTAAGTTGTACTTAAGCTCTATTTTCCACTGGTTGTGGCCCGCTAATAAGGAGTGGAATTGAGATACGGGGTCCCCGATGAGTGCAGCAATTTGGGTTATGTGGCCCTCGGGCCGAAAAGTTTATGTACCAATGGATTACACCAACGTTTCATCCATTCAAAAGTTATATTTTCTTTCTAATCCAAATTTATCTCGATATATTAGCAAAGTTCTGATATAGATACCGAATATCCCCCAAAAACATAGGCCTAGACCCAGCAAACGTTTACCATTTATAGTTCACAGATAATCTCATTTATACTGAAACTTTGGCTTCTAGAAGCTGCAGGATTCCAGAGACATTACCCACAAAAAAAACGGAGAGATAAACCGAACACGTAAGCGATTATTTTAAAAAAGGAAAACAGTAACAAAAACAAAAAGACGAAGAACGGTTGCCCTAAAAAAAACCTTAACCAACACCTGGATTGTGGTTCTCCATATACCTTCGAATATATAAGTGGAAGACTCCCTCGCAATCTCTGCTCCTTCCACTTCGCGAGCAGACAGGCAATTATCCTTAGCCAATCACATTCCTTCCTTGGATACACGAGGCATCTCCTCCTACATACCATATCTCCTCTCCCCCCCCCCCTCTCTCTCTAACCAAACCACTTTCCCTTATATCCTTCCACCACCCACCTATCCCCCGCCCCCTCCTTCCCAAACCCACCTTCCCAACGCCCTCAGCAAAGCCGGTGTCTTCGAACTCTTCCACGATCATCTCTCCCCCTTCTCCGTTATCCTCTTTTTGTAAAAGTTTTTCCCTATGACCTCATCACCTACTCGGGATGGACCAAACCGACCGTGACCATCACTACGGTATGGCGTACCACTCCCACACCCTATCTTCTCCCTCTCTCCCTCCATCCATTTCCCTCTCTCTGTCTCTCTCCCCTCCTCCTCCTCCCACGTCCCTCTCCGTACCATTTCTTCCCCTCAAATACTCCTCCGCATCTCTCGCCCGTTACGATCCGCTACGTTACTTTTCCTCTCCTAACCTCTTTCCCTTATTACGCTTACCCGCCTCCACTGCCACTTCAAAAACCTCTCCCGTTCCATTCTGTTTAAGAGCTTATTCGAACCCTTCATTAGGTGGGAATTATCCGTCGTTTTTTTTAATGACGAAAAAATAACGAGTAGCAAACGAAGGCGTTCTACGTTCGCCTACGTTCAAAATACACCAATGCTTCGAACTGCGCAGTTTGATTCACACCTTTTCGGTTTGGCGCGGTTTTTTCTCTTCGAGAAATATTTCGAATTACACGGTTTCGGAGCGGTCTCGAATTGCACGGCTTGTCTCACACGTCTTTGGTTTAGCGCGAGTTTCTTTTTAGTGAACTATTTCGAATTGCACGATTACCCACTTCACTTTATCAAGTTTTTAAAACGGTTTCTAAGCATTAAAACAAAAATTTTCAGTTCAATTGTTGGAGGTTATAAAAAAGCTCGAAGGAAGCAATTCTTTACGTCGTCTAACTAGACTGCCGAATATTGAGCTCAAACTGGCCCACAAATGTAACTCTATGTGCTCCTATGCCTTATTTAGACTTTATTTTCAGTTATGATGTCTCATAATTTCTAGATAACCTCCGATTTAAACTATAACCCGGCCTGAAGAAGAATTGGCGGACCGCCGAAGGATTCGGAATCATCGACGCAGACCGCCATGTAAAAAAAAAGGTTGCCCACCCCTCCCTTACGGTCCACGTCAAGGGTCATCAAACTTTCCTGGATGACATTGAAATTTGCGAACACTTTGGCGGGCTACATTGGAAGAGATTCTGTGGTAGCATCAAAGAGAAAATCAAGTAAAAAGATTTTCAGCCTTATCATTTCATCACTCAAGGTTTTCTACTATAATATCAATCAACGAAAGCAACAATTTCCACTTCAAATTCCTACGGGTCGGTTTTTACCATAGCTTCGCGGGCCTCATAAAACGCTGTTGAGGGCCGCAGTTCGACGATCCATTTTCTACACTTTTTTCAACCGCACTGCAGAGAGAAGAAGATTGATGTAAAAGAACTGCACTCTTCGCGTGGCGAAATGAAAACACATACCTATATTGTTTTACTCGGATCGAGATGAAGAATTTCGGAGTTTTACGGATGACCTTGGGCGAAAAAGCGAGAGAGAGAGAGAGAGAGAGAGAGAGTTGTTGTGTGGGCGGGATGATGCGAATTCGTGCTCCATTAATTTCGCGAGATACGGCGCTGAGAGAATAAAATACGCCCGTTTTCTTTTTCTCGCATTCGTGCGCGTACTTGTTGATAGGGAGAGAAACATTACCGCGGAACCGAAGGATAAAAATTTGGAAGGGTTGAATTAGGCCCGAAGGTGCGAATTTCGGTTAAAAAAAATTACTTTATGGCATCTGCGAAATATCGCCTCTGCGCGAATTAAAAAGTTAATTTTCTCATTTTTTTTTATATAACACTTACAGAATCGGTCTTTTAGAGCATAAAACTATATGGCCAGAGAATTAAAAAATGTTACTTTTGACGACCAAGATAGTTCTCTGAAATTATATTTCGGTAAATCGAATTTCTATTCAATTGCGATCATTTTTTACCTTTTACCAAAAACCACGCTACCTACATTCCTTAAATAGGTTCAATTTTGACCCAGATAAATTTTTCTTTTTCAAAATTATCTTATCGAATGATGTATATTAGGAATTACAATTATAAAATTTTGTTGACTGCGTCGGAAAGCAGATAAAATATTTTAATTAGTTAAATAGTTAATATAAAAATATCGGATTTCTCCAAAAAATATAACCACATTTGTAGCAATTTGAAGAAATTACTCGGGATTAAAGCATCTTCTCGTCAATATTTTGTCGGAATAGAGTTACAATTAACCTAAGACTAATGAAAAGAAAACATCTGATTATGAATCGAATATTGCAAAAAAATGAAGCCACCAAACGTATTTATTCAAATGGTTGTATAATTACATACGCACCAACTGCTACCGTCGCTAAGCTTTTACTTTAAGCAGGAGGAGCAGGACCTAAAAGTGGGAATAAATCAGCGACAGCCTAGTGCTAAAGCATTAAACACTCTTCTAATATATCGAGATACCTGAAATGGCAGGCTGTGAAGAGCATAAGAATAGAATACAAGCGGAAACTGTTTGAAAAGTTTAACAGCTCCGAATTCCTTGAAGACGTATGCGGCATAGTTGTACCCATTGGTGTCAATGAGCTTAGATCGGAGCGTACCAGAATATACGTCGAAATAGTCGCTTGAACCAATAAATACCAAAGATAATTTTTTATTACCGTGATAAGACAGGCCAATAGAGGCATTAGTTAGAGTTTATGTTGGTGCAGTGAAACCCCTTGCCAAACGCTTCTGGTGGCTTGCAGAATGTATATGTATTAAGGCGAGGAAATAATACTAGATGCACTGGATCGCGTTTGAGAACTACTAGAGATAATTTTTCCAACCGTGATAAGACAGACAAATAGAGGCGTTAGTAAGAGTTTATGTCGGTGCAACGACACCTTTTGCCAAACGCTTCTGGCGGCTTGCGGTGTATTAATGTAAATATACTATGGCGAGGAAGAAGAAATATCAGATGCACTGGATCGCGTTTTAAGTCACGATAAAAGACAGCAAACTCCTCGAGGTCAGCGGAAGGGATAATGTCGAGAGTTGATTTATTTCGTCACATCTGGATGAAAGTGCGCACTGACGCATTTCCCACACCGCCAGTTGCATAGACAGACGATTATCCTTTTGTGTCTCGAGTAATGTATATAAAACGTTTTTAATCTCCCCCGGACGATCGCGGTTGGCAGGACTGTGAGAAACCGAATGAACACACACCGAAAGAGAATTTTGTAACAAAAGAATTCCGCAGTAATTGGTAATAGGAAACCTCGTGCGTATCAACGCGCGTACCCCAACTCGGGTGATAAAAAATAAATTAAACAGTCGAAGACTTTCATTAATCTAGCTTTTCTCACAGTTCTGATTATAATTTGAAAGTACGCGTTGCGTCGGAGTTTTCCTAGAATTTTGAATCTCGTAGGCAGTGTTCAGTCGAGTATCGTTGCTACTCATTAAACTCTCGTTAAGGTAGATGCGTGTCATCGTCGTCATCACGTCGACGCACGCACGACATCATTAACTCTTTAATTCTCCACGAGATTTCATTCTTGTTACAAACGTTTGATGACAAGGGATACGCCTTAGTATCCTTTGCCTACAAGTTCCCCTAATGCGTAAATATCATCAAGATTGAATAGAGACATGAACTGTGGAACATTAAAATTTCCCTTTCTAATTCTTGAAACCTATAATTTTTCGTCGGAAATATATCTCACAGATTTTCATCTAGGCCACAATTAAAATTTGTTTTATCCCTTATGACCTCATACGGCAGAATACGAGTCTCGTAAAAATTTCTCTCGTGTAATTTTATGGAGTGAATTGATACGAAGATCTCCATGCTGACAGGTAGGTATAAGTTGTAAAGGTCGGGAATAATTTCCGAACGAGGATTTTTCTTAGTTGGGCCTGGTATAATAAAGCAATTATCAACCAGCTCCAACGGATGCCTGCCAAGAGATGCATCGAAGAAATGTCCCTCCCTCTCAAACAGTGAGATTGCTGTAAGTAAAATATGTATAAATTGATAGAAAGAATTGATCCGAAGATCACTATGCTGGCAGGTGTAAGCTAGAAGTTTGAGAGGATATCTGCTGGGGCTGGTTGATACTAACTTGCCGAGTCCAGACTTAACTAAGAAGATCCCCTTTCAGGAAACAATATTATGAAAGCTCAGTGGTAGATTAATTTCCGGTCATGGCAACATGTTTCTTCTGGTTTCAAATTATTCTCAAACTTACAGCTCATGCCTGTCAGCATAGTGATCTTTGTATCAACTATTTCTACGAATTTATAATTATCTACGCGTTTTCCATTAATTATTGTTATTCCTCCATCTTCCAAATTCGTGTAATTTAAACATTTTCATTTATTTAACGAATGAACGTCTCTCTGCTCAAAAAGGCGACGCCGCATTCCAATTAGATTTTTAGAAAAAGAATGCGTGCTCCCAAAACTTTCTTAAGTAAATTTATATGAAGGTGTATGCGTATGCATATTCATACACTTACGCACACATATACGCATACGTTAAATATTTAACGCTACACAATGAGAGTAAAGTATCTTATACTGCGCACACACGTGTGTCTCGCGCAGAAACGCCCACCGCTGTATTAAAAAAAACGACTCTGCAACAGCAAAGTTCGGAGGAGATGTGAACGACACTCTCACCTTGAAATAAAAATCCTTCGCCGTTAAAAAAAAAAATTTTTCCGTGCGCGAAAAATTCCTCTCTCTCTCGTGCAAGTGCGTCTGAGGCGCACTCTGGCTCCAGAGAGCCCTCTCTCTCTCAGAAGGAATTCAAACGGCATCTCGAGCGTTTTTCCATTATCTGATAACTAGAGTTGATGAATCGGCGAAAAACGTTCCGCCACGACCGATCCAATTTGATGTGTAAATTATAGTAATGCGAAGTGACTCGGTCGGTGTTTTGCGTCCCGTGAGTGAATAATAAGCGATGCCGAAATTGCATATTCATTCTCTCTCTCTCTCTCTTCTTCAACCTCTCCTCGTTGCGACGATTTTGTGGGCGGCGGAGGAAAAATGGGAAGAGAGGTAGAGAGAGGGGAAAGAGGGAATTTTTATGTGGGCAGGGAATGGACGGAGTTGAAAAGATGGATCGAGAGAGATGGAGGACGGGAGAGAATGGAAGAAAGAGGCGAGAGAGGGGGAGAGACAAAGAGAGGGATTGAGAAAAGGAGAGGTGAGAAAGAGAAGAGGGGGAGTGAGAGTCACGAAGGATGGAAAGGAAGGGGAGAAAGGGAGGGGGGCTGAGTGAGAGAGAGAGAGAGAGGGGGGAGAGATGGAGAAAGGAAAGGAGGGAGTAAAGAAAAAGAGGGAGGGAGGCAGAGGGAGAGAGTGAAAGAGATATAAAGAGAGAGAGAGAGAAGGAAAGATGAAGTGGAAGATAGATAAGCGTCTTTATTAGGCCGAGATTGAGACTAGCAAGTCTGTAATTTCATCCAACTCTGTGTCATGTACAAGTAATAAAATAAATGTAACATACATTATACATAAATGAAGAGGAATAATCTTTGTGAGGAAAATTCAAGTAGGAACGGTCTATACACACCTGAAGAAAAATCTGCTGGAGGAAAACGCCCACACGAGGGGGATGCGAAAAATCTGCAGAGAGAGGGGGGGGGGAGGTAGACAGAAAGAGGGAGAAAAAGAGAGAAGGTGGGAGGGATAAAGAGAGGGCGGGAGGGATAAAGAGAGGAAGGGAGGGATAAAGAGAGGAAGGGAGGGAGAGGGGGGGAGGGAGATAGAGGAAGGGAGAGTGAGAGCGAGTGAGAGAGAAGACGCGTGAAAGAGGGAGAGAGAAGATGAGAGAGAGAATGCGGGAGATAGTCGATATTTGAATTTGGCGAAGGCCTTTTTTTAAATTTTTGCTTATTTTTTTTCATAAAATATATAATATCCTTCAGCCTAATACGATGCGAGGAGACAATGGGTTAAGAAGAGAGAGAGAGGGACGGAAAAAAAGAGCGAACACCTGAACACTCCGATTTTAATCCCCACCTTTTTTCCGCAGCTCGGAATATTATTCCACGTCTCGGGCACAATTCGAATGAGGTAAGGAGGAACGAAAGCTCAATCCGACACACCGAAAAGCTGTTTCAAATGCAAATTTCAAAAAGAAAAAAATGAGCAACATATAAATGTTTATTTTTTTCCAAAGGGAATTCATGAATTACGTAAGCGCTGAATACCAATTTGAATTTGAAAGAAGCACGGAGAGTATTCGTTTGTTTTTTTCTTAATCTTGGCAGTTTTGTTTGCATTTCTCGACGCCCCTTTTGATTGGTGTATTTTATTGCGCCTTTGATCGCGTCATTTATTGGTCCGTATAAACCCGACGACAAACGCAAGTCAGGCTGTCAAATGCGCCGGGGAAAATATTATTTCTCGTGGCATTTCCACTGAGAGTATTCTTCATATTCGCGAGCGTTTTGAGCCATACGAAAATGAAAATCTCTGCGCGGTTTTGATTTACACGTTTAATATCGACGGACTGCTCAGTTTTTCTACCCATTATCTATTATAATAAATTGGTAATGCAATTTATTTATTCTCGTCCTTGGTAGTAGCAACAGAGAGAGAGACAAAGATTAATCTTAAATTTCGAAAAAAACTTTGAGTTCAATCATAAACTAATTTATTCATTGTATTTATATATTATTTCACGAATCCTTTATTTTTCTATCAGAGCATATGTGTATGTGTATGGAAGTCAGGCAATATTTTCGTTAAGCACCATTAAAATCTGAGATAAATTTCGAACATTTCAAGGCTCGGCCATCAGATTGCTCGGCCAACGCATGAGATTTTATCCGCCCGTCATTGCATCCTTCTAAATTCGTAATTAATGAAAGCGAGACGAACGCGAATGCGATAGCGGTAAGTAATTGAAAGGAATTTTAAGGGGACCTGACTCTCAGAGGATGATAAATTACGAATCCGTCCATTGATTCGATTACGCTTCGCCAATGCGCGAGCATTAATCAAGTGTGTGGATTGTTGTTGGTGGCCCTATTTAAATTAATTGCACGTTTAGAAAACAGGGAGTTGATTGCAGGTCGCCAAAAAAATATTTTTAAAACGCTAGAGTTTTCGATATGCTTCCAATTTGAATCTCTCGGTCGTCCACCAGCCTAAGGGCGAATTGTGATTGGTTGAGGGGAACAATCAGTAATCATTCCCCAACGGACGAAATTCAAAACCTTCAGTAAAATCCTATAAATCTATTGATGTGTGAGTCAGTCCCAAGAGCGGAGTAGCCAAATTCGTATAACAAATGTGTGATCATATGCAAAACGCAAAATCACTATATCAAATATGACGGGTATTCGTGAATTAAGTAATACGTTAAACTAAAATAAAAATTAATTACACCAACTTTTATGTGCACTAAAACGTAAAAAATTAATATAAATTCTACATACCCGAATGTTCTAGAAAGTAATAAGCCTTAGAACTTTTATGGGTCAACATCAATATTCCTAAGGAAATATTTTCAAATGTTTCAATATAAGCAGATAACCCGGTTAACATGGAACCTATTGGAACAGGTTCACTATTGTGCTCCCATAACTTGCCAACAGCTATAACTTTTCTTTATTCATTTGTTTTGTTTATTATTTTGCTTGTTAATTGTGGATATTGGCGAGCCTTCGGCTCGCTTTATTTTTATATCGGTTGTCGTCTCCGGGCACGATCGCGCCCTTCGCATCGCTGGAACGAAACTAACCCTCCCCGTAGTCCGGTGATCGGGTTGATAAATGTCTCGAAAGGCCTGATCAGTTTTGCGTGAAAGTAAGTGATTGTGTAGGTAAATGTCGCCACAGGCCGTAGTTCTCATTCTACCCGATAGGTCAGCGCCACATGTACGTCAACAACCCATCGAGAATTAACCGATATCAACCAAATTTAATATTAAGAAGTATAAATATGTTCTGTACGTCATTTGCAATTTTGTTTCCAATCTAATAATTATAACGACAACTTGTCGTTTATCGTCACGTGTTTCTGAGAGCATGGTTATTTTTTAAAATAATATGTTATTTTCTTCATAGGCAGGTATGATATTTACACTAACAAATAAATGTACCACTCGAATATTAACATCTACCAAAAATATATTGTGACATAATGCGTTCAGTATTAGCTAACTGACAAAACATATTTTCAAGTGGTCTAACCAAATTTCGCTGACGGCCATCTTGCTTTCCTTACAGAACAACGTTTTTATATTATAAGATTTGAAATGCGTATTCCTGGAGGATGGCAGACTGAACGTTCCACTAAGGTTTTTTTTTTGAGAAATATAGGTCGGAAAGGTTTATTAGAAGTTTTAGGAATACTTCCTATTTATCGTCCTTTTCGAAGCGAACCACTACTTCGATCACTTTTGTCCACGCCAACCGACAAACTGGGAATTTCAGAAACAAACATATCCCGGCGTAACTCACGGGGCAAAAAGAGAGCGGGCTCTAAGGAGGAGGAAAAGCACGAGAAGAATTTCGCAGTTTGTTTTCCTCGCTAAACGACGTTAAAAAAAAACGAGGATCGTGCTAGAGACTCGCAGAAGAAAAGAAAGAGACGAAAAATAAAAGGCGCGCCTCGACCCGCCCACTCGCAGTTTCTTTTTTTTCACTGAGCGAGATGCGTGCCATTCTTTTCTTGGAGTCTCCTTCTCTACCTCGTGCGTACGCCCACCGACGCCGAGTCCTTTTGATACCTTGACCCGCCCATTGGACTAGACACTATCGGGACCGCACCTGCCTAGTCGCGAGGAGACGAGGTTGATGAGGACGAAATGTGGGAAAAAAACAAAAAAAATTAAAAAGACGAAAAAAAACAAGTGAAGAGCGGAGCCCGCTCGCGACTTTTTTCCCTTCCGTCCCTGGTTAAGCTGAGAGCAGAACCGCCCTTTGGAAAGGATTATGCATTCTCTCTCTTTCTCTAAGGCGAATAATCTCGCCGAAGGCAAGAGTTAAGTGGTTAATTGCCCACTGGAACGGGGATTTTAAAAAAAATAAAACCACGGTCGATTCTTTATGCAAGGTTTCCAAGGCGAGGATAATCCTCTTCCTCTTACTCCTCCTTCGGGAGTCGTCTCCCGTGGAAACGCAACGAGGGAAACATATATAATCGATTTCCTACGGAGGACGTCGGGGGAAAAAAAACGCGCAATTTATGGAACTCTCGTGTTCTTCGCGTGTCTCTACCCTTTTCTCTGCGGGTATTCCGTCTCGAAATCACCCCTGAAAAACGCGAAATTCTGTAGTTTTCAATTTAAAACTGTGACAAATTGAAATTGTTTCGAACGTGCGAAGGTTCCGCCCAATGTTAAAATATTTTATGACTTCTCGAGAGTATTCAAAATAAGTTAAGCATCCTTAAAGCGATCAATGTTCATTGATGATATTTTAGCGTTGAAAACGTAGGAGATGGCATGATGGCGATATCGACGGTATGGCCGATGGAATGATGTTGAATAGTTTTAAAATATTTCAGATATTGAAAACAAATGAGGTAAACATTGTCTGTATCACATCGGGCAACACGCTGAGTGCGTCAAGCACCGCCATCATGGTAATTGTAATTATTCCTCACAAATTTCAATGTTCATTCGGGAACGATTTTTCATACCCCTTGGAGGGATATATTGACGTGAGTTTATTTAGCCCGTTTTGTTAACCAGTTTTTAACCGGTCGCTTCGATCAACCTTTCCTTTAATTTTAAATAAACGCAAACGTCATTGCCAAGCAACAGTAAAGCGACATTTTTAACCACCCTGTTTTAACTATGACACCTGCCGCATTAATACTGACTGAATCATATTAATTATGACGTAAGATCAACGTTGAAAGACCAAAATACACGTATATCAAAAATAAATTTTGTCATCGAAATAGAACTTTCTGTCTTCCTTTTTGAGAACATTTTATGGGGGATGGTTAAACAATTAGACATACCGCAACAGGAGTACCTGAACTTGGAGATAGGAGAGTCAAATTTGTTTCGAGATTTCAGTGGCGAGGAAAATGGAAGACCCGGGTTCCACTCACGGACTCGTACTTTTAGTACACTTTACGCAAAAACAATTCCACCACTGAATATACATATATTAAATTTCAAAGATATCTCATTTGCTTACGCTCCGTACGTGGCTGTAGGGTATAAATTGTAAATTGTACCACTGGGAGAAGTAACGTGCGTGACCTTCGGTCATATATTCTTTACAATTTTGCGCTTGTTTGCGAGTCCGCACACCGTTTAACCTGTTAAGTAAGCGCGTGACCCCACCACATATTTGATGAACCGTTTTAGATCATAAACAACTTTATATGATTTGTTTTTGTCTAAAATATGTAATATTTTCTTCTCATACGTAGCTTTAGTATATTTTCCATCAACACAATTTGTCAAATAAATAGGATAAACAACATCACGATGATTAACAGAAAAATATTACGAGTCATGTAGACCCCAGGCGCCTAATTAAGGGTTAAGGAAAGTTATTCTTAAAATGACCAAAACGCACTGCATTTTCCTGAGAAAATGCTCTCAAGAAAAGTAACATGGACAAAAAATGAAAAGGATTAAATTTAGTGCCGGAAAAATGTATCCCGGAATTAAAACGTGCTTCGTCTCGGTCGTGCATCCACTCACTGCAAGTGTTTCAACATACAAGATTAAATGAGAAAAAGCGATACTACAAACCGACTTTTTTGTGAGAGAGAGAGAGAGATTAGAATAAGTCAAAAAGGAGAATACGACCGGACAATGGTGCATTCAGCAAAAAAATTGAAATAATGCACCGAATGATAGGGAAGACCTGCAGGAGTGAACAAAAAAATGGGAAACGGCCAGATGCACTGTCCGCACACACGTCCAGGCGACCAGCAATGAAACCTCGTCATGGACTTTTATGACGAATTATCTTCTCTAATGAGCCCATTAAAATTTTTTTCAAACTGCTTTCAACGATATAATGAGTCCGCAGAGCGAACTGCGTAACTTTTTGTTCGCATCGCGTCGTTTTTTATTTTTTATTTCGCCGAGAAGTGCAATCTCACGTAGAGGTGAACGGAGCAGGAAATTATAAGTATTTTGCACTCATAATGGTGCAAAAACAAGTCCGAATTCAAATCTTTTGACCTAAACACCGATATTTACGAGGAAAT
Source organism: Uropetala carovei (assembly GCA_036926305.1). Classification (NCBI taxonomy): domain Eukaryota; kingdom Metazoa; phylum Arthropoda; class Insecta; order Odonata; family Petaluridae; genus Uropetala; species Uropetala carovei. The sequence goes on along the minus strand of JAXCHB010000015.1, from coordinate 3,536,503 downwards.
CTTCCGTCCGGGTGCATCTTCCTGCTTCATTCCTGCGCGAGAAAGCGGATGTTATCTGCGGTGCGCTTGCACTTCCTTCTCTGCTGAAGGAAACACATATCAAACTGTCCCGTTTAAAAGATATTAATGGTAACGAACTCTATGTTAATCTGAGCCTTTGATCTCGCAGAACTAGACAAAAAAAAACGTTTACCGCGCCCCAGATGCAATCACGCAGTTACACCGATCGTAACATGCACTATGAACTCGAGACGGCAATAAATGTATTTTTTTTAAATATTAACGAGTGCCGACGCGGAGCATAAGTGCGGAAGATTAAATATGCAGTTATTAATGAAGTTATTAAATTTCATGAGAACTGATAAAAAATATCAACTACGGAGTTCGGGAAATTTGACCGTGAATTGCAATTTTGTATTAATTACCTTGAAATACAAAAAGCGTGCAACTACGACTTTAATTAAAAATGTTTTAATTTTAAATAAGCGAAAGATATAATCGTGCAGGAAAGAAGAGTAAAATTTTCTTATTAATAACTTGGTTTAATCCTGTTATTAAAACTTTACACGATATACAGTGTGATCTAGGTGTCGAAGCTTAAGCACCACGAACACCACAGATGATGGTGCTATACGCCGAAATATGCTGTATTGCAATTGCATAATATTTTGTAAGTTTGCGGTCAAAAGTACATACATATCCACTCTTCCCGAAACCCTGTACTAGCTCTAGTAAATGTGTAAACGTTGGGAAAACCCTCTGCAAAGCAGAGGTCATCAGTATCTAAATAAGTATATGATTTCAGCAATAAGTTGAGCTAGGTTATTCTACCATATACTACAATATAATACCACTATACTATTCTTTTTTGAATCCATTTCCTTACCTTGAAAAAAATAACGTATCAATAGAATATAACGAAAACCGATCGACATTGAAGCTTCGGTAGATAGTATAACCTTTGCTATGGCTATTGTAGCTATCTAAGACGTGCTTATTTTTTTATATAAATTCTTAAAGATGAAACGAAGATACTGTAAAAGTTGTGGTAATTTGAATATATGTACTTTCTTTTAAGTCACCACAAAAGACAATGGCAGTAAATAAAAAAACTATAACAATTCAGTATATTACAATTTCGAATTTTCAGTAGCTCGACATCATAAACATCAATAAATTATTAAAAGCAAAGGACACTTCGTTAAGTTTTCGGATATCTTGCTCGTTCTGCGAACATAAATTTCTTCTGTTTTCACCAAGCTTGGGAGCTAAAAGTGACTTTCTTCAAAGGAACTAACTAACAGCCTGTTGGTTTTTTGATATAAAGGACATACTTTCTCTTCTAATATATTAATCTCATTAGCGCGATATTTATTAGACAAACACGTCTTCTATAGGTTAAAGATCTGTAGGAAAGAATGACATCTGTTCGTGGAGATAAAAAGGATAGAAAATACGACTAATATTTTATGTATAATAATACACGCACAAACCCAGCATGGAGCTTCAGCAGGTTTCCCATTAATTACGACCCAAAAATGTTTGTGGTTTGATGCTGGAAAATAATATAATACCGTCGAAATATTCAAATTCGCGCATAAATATATCATTTTTTCCAAACAATTCTGAAAAGTGCCCGTAAGTCATGTTAATAAAAAAAAGTGTTTTGATCTGTTGTTCAATCTCACAGACTAATTTCCGGCGACATCTACAGATTTTTGAACCAACGAACGTCACAAAATGCCCGTCCGTAAATTAGCGACTAGGTTGGGTAACACCCAAGAAGAAAAGGGATCCCCAAAAACACAACACGACAGACCAAGAACACCCCATCCCACGGAGGAGAATCCTAATAAAAAAGAACACGTTGGTCTCCACGATTCCCTCCCCAAACCTAATGAAAAACGTGCTTCTTTTGTCTTTTTTTTCTCCTCTTCTCCAGGACGGACGGACGGAGAGGAGGGGTGGGGGGAAAGGGGGGGGGGGAGTCAGGGAGGGGATGGAGGAGGTCACTCCCAAATCGGGCGGCCAAGGGTCAGACGCGCGATCCACGATCTGACCTCCGACAAAACTTGTACCTCAAAACGTCCTTCTCCTTCACCCTTTCCTCCGCCTACTATTTTTCTTCTTTCTCTATGGGATTCATTTTATTTTATAGACCCGTTGCCCTACCTCCCCTCCTATCCGTCTCTCCCCCCTCCCCTCCCCCCCAATCTCCATTTCGCCCTTGCCGAATTCTAGAGGTAATTCTTCGGCTTGCTCCTCCCCATCTCTCTCTCTCCTCTCTCATCTTCCTCTCATCTGCCACTTCGAATCCATCTCTTTCACTCTGATCCTTTTCCTTTCTCTCTCCTCTTCTTCTCCTTGTCGCTGAAATGTTACATCCTCCTACGTCTCGTCTCCAATTTTGTTCTCAAAGGAGAAAGAGGAGAAGTATACAAGTTTACTGCTCCGTACAGGTTAAGTCGTATAATTCAACTTAAATTTTTATGTAATATATTAACGCGTTTAATGTTGGCCGTACAAACCGTTTCTTTGTTGCAATCCATAATAAAAGCACAAAAATAAAGCAATATTTTTATTCGATTACGGAATAAGCACTAAAGTATACAAAATTGAAAATTTTAATACTTGGTGAGATAAGTACTTAATTTTTAAATTTTTTATGCTGGTATTTATGTGCATTCATAAGATGAGCTGGATAATTCTCTAGTGAACTGTTCATCAAGTTTAGTTTAATTGAAGATGCTCTAGATCAGGGATGCCCAACCTGCGGCCCGCGGGTCGGATGCGACCCACTAAGGAATTTTATGCGGCCTGCCTCCAGTGTTTCATACTTTTCAAAACTTTATTCATTTATTTTAATTAACTGCCAAATATTACTTTCCATAAAGAAAAATCTGTTAAAATATCTAGCGTTAAATTGCGACTTCTTAGTCAATATTTCTCAATTCAAGTAAGTTCTTTTTAATGATGTTTTTGATTTTTTCTCAAAGACATTTCTAGGAATGAATTTCATCATGATTTTTAATATTGAAATGTTAACCCTAAAAGGCCAATTCTAACTTAATATTCACGCATATGGTGCCTAATAATCTCTAGGTAACAACTATAATCCATTGGCAATTCCCAACGAGGCCCACCGAAGGATTCACTGCCACCTTGCAGAAAAGTTTGCCCACTACTGCTCTAGATGGAAGTTCGAGTTAATTTCTAAGTAACCAATAAAAAATGATTTATAGCTTTATTGTCCCGGGGATTAGAATGCTCTCGACAAAATAGAGAAAATACAGTATCGTGTTCAAGAAGGGGCGTAAAAGGGAGAGTTATTTCGATATTAATCTTCCGAAAGAAATATAGCATAGCTTCACAGATGGCTATGAATGATAACGAAGCATTTGAAAAGCTTTGAGAAGAGAAATATATCGCTCGGTTAGATAAAAATAAATGACTAAATGGAATGTGCTAATGCCGCGCAATAATATATTACTTATATACACAAATATATTGTGAACCATCCTCAACATTATATTGTATTTTTTATTCTTTAATGCCCGTTTTATATCGGGAACAGTATCTTCGCAAAAGGATAACGTTACACAAGTATTTTGCACAGGATAATATTGTATGCAGTCCTTAATTTTTATTTTTTTTCAGCTCTTTCGTATTCCGCTTTACGTTCTCCCTGTGTTCCCACCCTCACTTCTCTCACTCCTGGTTAGTCATCAAATTCTACTTCCATCCGTTACCTTTATTATTTTTATTTAAGTTTTTCTAATTACGTCGATCGATCCAAGCCGAAAATTACAATCAAGTAGGGATTCTTCCCAAATTTACCAATACGTCATAATCTACCGGCGTAACTTCGGAAATGGCTGTCCTGTTTTTTTTTCGTCCTTGTTAGTCTCGATCCTATCCGAGGAGAATTATCGACCTAACGTTATAATTAAAATCAATTGGGCAAATTATATCCATCCTATAATTAAAAAATGTGATATATAATTTTAAATACACACGGGAATTTCGATTACAAAGCAGAGGATATAAGTACCTAATGTAATTCACCGATATTGTGCCTTATATATGTAATTTTTTCAATCTTCTATCTCTCCCCTTCTCCGTTTTCTCCCGCCTTTTCCTCTCCACTGTAACTACCGTTTCCTCTAATTGCTACTATTACATCCTCTGTCTTCCTTTACCTTTACTATATATCCTCACCAAATTCTCCCCTCCCTCAAAATCTCTCCTCTTCATCTCTTCCTCCTCTGTTATCCCTTATTCTCTCTCTCTCCACTTTTCTTCTCGGCATCTTACCACCTCCTTTCTCATTTTCCTAACCTTTATTTTCCCTTTAGATATCCGCAACTTTATCTCTTTTTTTTATGACCTATAGCCCTTCACATTCCCTTTCCTCTCTTTTTCTCTTTCCTCGGCCCGTCAATATTACATCCCTTAACGCCTTATCCCACTCACCTCTTGACACCTCTCTCTCTCTCTCCATCCCTCTCTCTCTCTCTCCATCCCTCCCTCTCTCTCTCTCTCTCAATCTCTCTCCTCCTGGACGCACTTAAAAGAGAACACTCCCTCAACAATAAGTGAAGAGTGCCCGCCAAAAAACCTACGCATGACCTTCTGTGGTTCCTCCTCCCTTTTTCATTTCTCTATCCCTTCTCCCCTCTCTTTTTCTCCTCCTCCCTCACTCCCCACACAAGACTTTTCACCCTCCCTCTCTCTCTCTCTTTCTCGAAGTATCATTGAAGAGGTTGTCGACACGGCGAGAGCGAATGAAGGGGTGTGATTCTCAAGGTTGAGTCGGTGGGCAAGTCGGATAACGTTGATCCGTTCGAATTCTAAACCCTCTTTGAACGAGTTTTCTTTTTTTTTGTAACTGTATTTTGTATGCGTGGATTATGCCAATACCAATTCGCTTCCTCCGGCCGTTTAACTCGCATTACTGGATCGGAAGGAATTTCTCTAATTACCCGACTGTGAGAAAATGTAGCAGGACCGGCGGTATTGGGATGTCGACGCTTACTCAGGGTCGTCTGATGCCGATAATAAAAGTTTGTGGTGGTGTGTCTAGCTGACTTGATTTGCAAAAGTAAGCATAGACGTAAAAATACCTTCGAGCGTAGATCACATGTGTAGGTAGATGAAGTATTCTAAACGACGTCTCATTTTCAGAAAATGAAATATGATAATCATATGGCCTAAGTATACTTCAACACTGAATCTCATTTGTTTTCGTATTCGACTTTTAAATGAGCCATTCAAAAATACTTAACGGTGGTTTCAAATAATTTCAAAGGTATTCATTTACATGATGTATACTAACAGGCAAAACGGCACATTTAAATCATGGTTAATAATGGCGATGATAGTGGTTCATAATGTGCTTAACAGTGAGTTTCACAATGTTAGACAATCTCTTTATTTAAATACTCCCTTGAATATTGTTGAATGCAAAATACGTCGCATATCACAACAACATTTTTCGTCATCGTTTAAAAATAACTACGCATATCCTAGATAAAAATACATAATAAACATCTGTTCTCAGAACTGAATTAATTATCATCATTAAATCGAATTACATTTTCAGTTGTTTTCATGACCGCAGTGCTTAGGTGCATTATAAGTTTCTAATGGTAATATATTGTTATATTTTAATGGGCATCCATACATAGGAGGCAGTAGAATACAATTCCTCTCGCGGTTTCATTGTCGCGTGGATTGAAATGCCATCTCTTAATTCATTTTTACGACCTCGGGCAATAACTCGCAATTTTTTTTCAAATATTTCCTACGCCTTTTGTCTTCCACCCAGATGACTACACTCTTATTGAATCGCAGGGGCATAAAGTTTTTCGCTAATGGCCGTCTTTTTCTTTCTTCTTTGTTCGCGTCTGTTTCCGGTCGTTGCGTCCACTTTGCCATCGTTCGGTGCCATAAACAGTTTTACTGTCACTTAGTCACTTGCTGGAGTGCGTCAATGTGTTCACTCCAGCCGCACGAAAGGATGCTCAACCTCCTGCACCCATAGGGGCGTGTCGTAAAAAAAACGGAGCCATTTCAAAAGGAAAGATATAATTTAGCTGGCGAACGGAGGGTAACTACGACGCCTTCTTTGGATATCCAAATGCGGATTCTCGTATACTCGTATCGTATATTTTCACAGATGGCGCACGCTCAACCTTTTCATTCATACGATAAACTTTGATGGACTCTAAATCTAAACTTATTCTTATTATTACTTGCTTTGAATCCCCAAAAACTAATTTTTTTCATCCCTGTTCACCCCTCAAAGCGGCAATTTTAATGTAGCTTGTCATCCTTGAAATTTATGTTTATTTTTATGCCGTAAAAAACGTTAATAGATGTATCACGTTATAGTTAAGTGTTTCAGGCGTAACTTGATGGAATTTCTTCATATTATCGAAATATAAAGACTTACATGGTAATTCGATATAAATATTTTATTTTTATACGACCTAGGTTTCGTTGCTGTGCAACATCATCAGGTGAAAACCTAGATCGAATAAAAATAAATGTTTATGTGGAATTACCAAGTAGGACTTTTTTATTTCGGCAAGATGGATCACGCATTGAGGTTTGAGCAAAGAAGAAGTCATGGTCTGTGTAGGTGTACGGATAACCGCTGCCGAGATAAAATGATAGCTGACTTGAAGGATTAATACATACGTATTGTAAATATTCCTTATATTGCTTTCAGTCATCTTCCTCTTGCTTGAATCAAATTACAACGATGGTTATCCTATGGGATTAAACATATCAGAATTGAGAAAATTAAATGCAAATACTGTAGATCTTTCTTTAGATAATATTTCGTAGGTTTTTGTGTTTCATATGCTCACCACATCTATCCTATGTGCTAAAAGTGAGTTGTCGATGCTCTAACAAACACGCAAATGCCACGCTATATAAGCATATAACCTTTAGGAGCGGACCTCATTTCAAAATATTTGTTCACACAAATCTGGAGTGAAATATTAACATGATTCAAGGTTGCGGTAATTTCCTTAATCGGAGAAGAGAAACAAGAAAATAATCTACGCACACATTTATACATAATATAGGCCAATAGGAATTAAGGAAGTTCAGCCATAGAGCCGATTTAATACTAATGCCTACACAACGAAAACGTTTACATTAGCGTGATGAAGCCAACTACATTTATGAAGCAGGAATATGAACGCAGAGTAAATGACCGATGATTCCACTAAATTTGAATGCATAAGATTCTATGCAAAAATTTTTGTACGCATGAAATTTCCTAGGGATGATGAAATGCTAATAAACAGCTTAGTCTGGCTTTTAACATCACATAAATTATTATTCATTAGAGTTAATTCAGCAATTTAACGTTTGTTTACCAGCATATGCAGTAAATAATAAGACGTACATACTTTCAATGCCAATAATTCAATTTAAATTTAAGTTAGCCGTAAAAAAATACTATTACAATTTCATCAAAGCCTTGCAGTAAAAGGGCGAAGCTCAGTGGTGTCCTTGGACACCGGTAGGTTCAACCATGCTGTGAAGCCTTTCTGCAATATCTCCGGCCAAGGTGAAAGAGGTACTCACCAACTCGCTCTGGACCAGCGTGGTGTTTTAAAGGCCCACAATCCCCACATGACATGTACACCCATAAAAAACGGCACTCATTCTCCGGAGGCTGGATTGCCTCTGACCGTGGCAGTGGTCAGGGACAAGGCATGAAGGCAGAGGGAGCTAAGAATCCCCGGGGGTTAAACACCCACTGCCACTCTTTCTCATCCTTACCCAATTCCTTTAACCTCAACCTAACTACCTTTAACTGCCGGACTTTGTCCAGCGAAGATAGACTTCAAGAGATCCAAGAACAACTGGAGAAGACCAAGTGGGACACTTTAGGGCTTACAATTAGTGAAGTGAGAAGAAAAGGTGAAGGCATATTGGAGTTGAAGAGTGGACATCTTTTTTATTACAGGAGAACTGACACAGGAAGAACAGGAGTTGGATCCATCATCAACAAAAAATTGAAGAATAATATCGTGGAAATGGAAAGTTCACCCGAGCGGGCAACTAGACTAGTGCTTCAAATAAATAAAAGATATCAACTTCAAATTGTCCAAGTTTATGCGCCAACGTCATCATACTCGGATGAGGAAGTGGAAGATTTCTACCAAGAAGTTGGAGAACTGCAAGACAAAGGAAGCTGCCATCTAAAAGTGGCCATGGATAATTTCAATGCCAAGGTAGGAGAATAAAAGGAAGACGACAGCACAGTTGGAAAATGAGGCTATGGAGACAGAAACAAACCGACTTGTAGACTTTGCTGAATGTACGAGGGCGAGTCAATAAGTATCCGCAAAGTGCTCATATTTTTTTTGTTGAGATTCGCGCCACTGCTGAATGCGTGTGCAATATAAAGCACGAAGCCCCTCTGTTGTTTTAGTGGCATGCAGTTGACTTTCAACAATAGCAGTGTCAACATGGCCGCTCCGCTTATCACATGCACCAAAGAGGAGTAGCATGCAGTCATTCGATTTTTTGGGCTGAGGGTGTAACAGGTGCAGAAATTCATCAAAGACTGTCAGCGAAGTATGGCAGCAGCGCTTTTCCACAGTGAAGCGTGTACGAGTGGATAGACATGTTCAAAAATGGCCGAGCAAGTGTCACAGGCGAACAAGGATCAGAGCACCCGTTCACATCGACGACTGATGACAACATTGAAGAAGTCCGCGCACTGATTCTTGCCAACAGAGGGGTAACTATTGATGAAGTGGCAAACCACATGCAGATTAGTCACCGTTCGGCCTATGAATTTATCCACAACAGACTTCTCTTCCATAAATTTTGTGCAAGAAGGGTTCCAAACAACTCACTGAACAGCACAGTTTGGACATTTGTAACGGACTTTTGTACCGGTATCAAGAGGATGGTGATGCCTTCCAGTATCGCATTCTCACTGGTGACGAAACGTAGGTCCACCACTATGAGCCGGAGAACAACAATCGGAGTATGGAGTGGAACACCCTACGTCCCCCGTCAGAAAAAAGTTCAAATCTCAGCCGACTGCAAAAAGTGATGATCACTCTTTTCTGAGATTAAAAAAGGACCAATCTTTAAACATTATCAGGAAAGGGTTATGATGGTAAACAGTGTACGCTACAGTGAGATGCTGCAAGATGAGCTGAAACCAGCGATTTGGAGTAATTGTCGAGGAAAACTGCCCCAAGGTGTTGTGTTGTTGCATAACAATGTCCGTCCTCATAATGCTGTCCACAAAGTTGAAACAATCCAGGAGCTATGCGTTGAGGTCCTAGAACATCCACCATACAGCCCTGACCTTTCCCCGTCAGACTATCATCTGTTTGGACTCCTCAAAGTTGCTTTAAGAGGACGTCGTTTTGCCAACGAAAATGAGCTGAAGGAGACGGTGCATAGGTGGTTTGCCGCTCGGCCGAAAACATTTTTTTCTGAAGGCTTATAAAGAAGAAGCCTAAGTCTATTACAACACGCAAGTGCTAAAAGAACGAAAAGAAGAATTTCAGCTCCAACTGAAAAATCGATTCAGTGTGCTGGAAGACCAAGAAGTTGAATCACAGTTAATAGAGATACTCAAGGAAACCGCTCAAGAAATAGGCGGAACAGTTAAAACAAAGCCAGAAAAAAAGTTGACCGAAAAAAAAGACTGTTGATGGAATAAAGAAGGAAAATGAAAGTTACTAATGATCCTAAAGAAATGATCCATTTTGCAGAACTAAACAAAACTATTACGAAGTGCTTCAAGGAAGATGTGAAGAAATATAAGTAGGAGCTAATCGAGAAAACGATAGAAAACAATATAAACTACAATAAAATGAAGCAACATCTCTCGATCGGAAAGAGACAGCTGGTGGCCTTGATGCTAGAAGACGGCTCCATAACCCATAGCAGGAAATTAATCCTAAAACGGGTAAAAGAATTTTACACCAAGTTGTATGGGAATCCTCTAGCAAATGATGATGGAAATATGCCCACCGAAGAGGCCCCAGATATTCTTCCGGAAGAGGTGAGGGACGCAATCAGAAGTACGAAGAATGGAAAAGCATCTGGAGTGGATGGTATCACAGCGGAAGTATTCGAAGCATCGGGTAATCATATGGAAGAAAAAGATACCAGAAACTTGGAACCACGCAGGTATTATCCTTCTGCACAAGAAAAGTTTCATAGAAGACTTGAATAACTACAGACCGATCAGCCTACTCCCAACAGTCTACGAAATATTAACCAAAATACTCACTATGTGCCTTCAAAATCATCCTGATTCTGCCCAACCCAGAGAGCAAGCTGGATTTCGCAGTGGGTATTACACGATGGACCACATTCAAGTCGTGAGAGAGGTAATCAGTCGGACTAACGAGTATGAATTACCACTATGTATGTGCTTCATCGACTACGAGAAAGCATTCGACTGTGTCCGAACTTCGTCGGTGTTACGTGCACTAAAGAAACAAGGAGTAGAAGAAACGTATCAAGAATATCTACGAAAATTCGAAAGTATCTGTCCAGCTGCATGAAGAAACGAGTGCCTTTAAGACCGAAAATGGAGTGAGACTAAGAGATACTATGCCCCCTAAGTTATTTACAGCAGCTCTAGAGGAAGTATTCAAAACACTAGACTGGGAAGATAAAGGCATAAAGGTAAATGCAGAACATCTAAGTCACCTGCGCTTTGCGGATGATATCATACTGTTTGCAGGGAGCACAGAAGAGCTCCGTAGAATAACTGAAGAGCTTGAGCAAGCAAGCCGAGAAGCTGGACTTAAGATGAATCTTAATAAAACAGAGGTTATGTACAACTCCTTCACAAATTCTGAGAAGATACATATCAACGGAGTAGAACTCGAAGAAGTAATCAGCTATGTTTACTTGGGTCAACTCATCACTACTGATGGTTCGCTTCTTGGAGAAATCAACCGGAGAGTGAAGATGGCATGAAGTGCTTTTGGCAAGAATGCAAACATCTTTAAATCAAATATTCCAGTCTTCCTAAAAAGGAGACTGTATGACCAATGTGTTCTGCCTGTTCTGACATATGTATGTGAAACACGGACCATGAACGCCAGAATGATACAGCGTCTGCAAACAACACAGAGGAGCATAGAGATGTATGTTAGGGATCACCCGCAGAGACCGCAAGAGGAACGACTGGGTAAAAAAGAAGACGGAATCTGTTACGTGATTAGAAGAGTGAAGGCGCTAAAATGGCAGTGGGCGGGCCATATTGCTAGAAGAAATAAACGGCGTTGGACGTCCAGTGTCTTCGAATGGATCCCAAGAAACATCAAGAGACCGAAAAGAAGACTGAAAGACAGGTGGGACAGAGAACTTGTTAAGTTCTTGAGGCCTTCAACCGTCAGTGGATTGAAAAAGGCTGATGATGATGATGATATATATATATACAGAGCCTGATAGAGGGGGGCCAGCAGGGCTATTTGGCCTGGGTCCAGAGGAGCCCCCAAAATTTATGCTAAAGGTTGTGTTCAATATATTTATTCTAATTTATTGAAAAAATAACCCTGGCGAAAATAAGCACCGATCAACAGTTAAAGCGGAAGGGGGGGTTGGACTATGTAGAAATAGAGAAGAAGATAGAGAAGAGATAGAGAAATATAGAGATGATCACTTATCGGCTACCGCTCAAAAATTAAATTTTATTGTTAAAGTGGTGGAGTTTTGTTGCGTTTTTAAACAAAGGAAACTGAGAATAGCGACAGGCATTCTCTTATTACTTAACCATCATACTATGTGTAGTGGGTAAGTACTGTAATTTTAACAGATCTACAATGTCTCAAGAAAGGCTAAATGGGCTATCAATACTTCACATAAATTCTGACGTTGCGCGGACAACATATTTTTCAACGATAATAAAGAAATTTGAAAAAATAAAGCTCGAAAAGCATTTAAAAAATAATTTTAATTCGTTTCAATTTTCAATTCGGGTAATGACATACAGGTCGTCAAATTATATCTCAAAGAAATGTAAATTATATTTAAATTGTGAAGCACTGTAATCGGTAATGTAAATAAGTTCTGTTATATTTTGACATATGGTGAAAAATCTGTTTGTTTATGTTTTATTGATTTTATTCATATATTTGTATGGCTTTCGAAGTGGGGTGGGGCCCCACATTTGTGACTGGCCCGGGCCCCATCTCACCTCTCTCAGGCCCTGTATCTATATATATGTATGTGTGTACACACACACACACACACATACACACACTTTCATTCTCGTTTTATTTACGATTTACTTCGAATGTGAGATCCACCCCTTCAATAACCGTCGCGCTATTTTAAAAAACTGCTTTTCTCATCCATCTCTTTCTCTCCCTTCCTTCGCATCCGTTACCTGTCTCTCTCTAACCTCCAATGGCGTTGCGTGGCCTCCCACGATTTTGGACCTCGTGTATTTTTTTAACCTCACCTGCCTTTTGGTTGGCACTCCCTTTCACTCCTCCATCCCTTGCTCCTCCTCCCCCTCACTTTCCACACTCCCTTCTCTCTCTCTCTCTCCCCTGACCTTACTCTTCTCTCGAAATCCCTGAAGACTCTATACTTTCTGTATAACGCAAAAAGATATCCTTCTTTCCTTTCCATCCGCCCGGAGGCTTTATACGAGCGTTTCGTTTCCTTTCGACATTTCCTCCTACCTCTGAAATTTCCACTCTTTTTCCTGTATTAGCTCCAATTTTTTTTTTTTTTAGGACTCGGAGCTGGTGAGATTTTTCTCGACATTAATTGTTTGCTTCATCCGCATTTTCCTCCAAATTCTTTCGGAAAAAGAACGATTTTTTTCTAGCTCTTACGGACACGAGGATGGAAGCGGAAAGAGGAAAATTACAGGACTTTTTTGGAGGCGTGAGAGATATAGAGAAGGCTAATTTCGGATATGATCATTGATTTCCAAAATTTGGGACTTGTAACCGATCGTTTCAGTTGGAAATTTATGGCATTAAAGCTTTTTTTTATTTTAGTGAGTCCGCGAATTCGGCCGTTGAAATCTCTCGTACGTGAACTAACGTCTCTTTCGTTAATTGAATGGAAAAGTTCGAAATGTTTACATTGTCGTACTAAATGAATAGCTTTTAAAATATTCCGACCTATCCTTTCATTTGCGGAACATAGGATGTGCCTTTAATAACGTAATAAAAACAATATAATTCTCAATGTAAGTGTATTGATCCAAAATTATTTCCAAGGATTTGTGAACTGTCTTGAAAAATTATTTCAGAATATAGTGTTCTGACATATTTTTGATAACTCTCAAAATGTTTAGCCACATGTTGTGATATATAGTTTATTCTACCAGAAAAAATGAGTAATAAATTCTTATTTATTTGGTTAATTATTATTCACTGCGGTGAAAGTTAAAACGCATGAATAAATTGCTTTTTTTCCTTGCACAGAGAAAATAATCTAACTAAAAATTAAGCAATTGAGGTGTACATTATGCCGATATAAAATGGAGGAAGAAATCACGCATTCCACCAGCAACTAATTTAATACAGCTGCTAGTGCAATGCTTTTTCTCTCATCGATCTTAATATCAGACATCGTCAATTGCTCCAGCATTTACCAATTTTCCTTTACGAATATTTCTCGGTACTCTTTCATAATACATACATATTACACGAAAAATGCTCACACGTTTATTCATTTTCTATGTTTTTTATTCAATCAATATATGGCGACATAAATAACAAATGTCCGCTAAACATTTCTAACTTAAAAAATAAATTTCCTCATGAATAATAAGAGAAAATATTTTCAACCGAAGTTCGAATTACAGAATCCGACAAATGCCATGTATTGGATCACTCAGAAGAATTTATGATTTTTGCCGCAAAGGTATTTACAGGATCAATTTCACTTAGTTGACTGAGTCCTCATGTTTCCATATTTGAATTTCATGAGAATACTTCAGTGACTGAGACCATATAAATGACTACAAATGGTGTCATGGAATTATGAGTTACTATACAGTGGACAGCTTAGGTCTTAAAGTTATGTGTCGTAAAATTTACGCGACTGAAACTTGTTTGGCGGTAAAAAAAATATATAAATAGGGCATTTTTTCCTTCACGTTACGTTATAAAAATACGCAAATTCGGTTCTTTTTCTTCTACGAGAAAGCAGTTTCTTCTACGAAATACGTGCTTTACAGCTAAAAAAGAAAATGTTAACTATTGATTTATAGTTCAAAATGGAATATTTAACTCACCACATAGATGGTGCACAATCGATGATGAACGCCTCTCGGATATCCAGAAGATTGTTGGGAAAAAACTAGATGCGCATTTCTTCAGATAGGAAAAAGTCGTCTTCAATGGTGTTCCGCCGATCGCTAATTCTGAAAAGAACGGATTTTTGATACATTACCATTATTAGCATTTCATTTATATTTTTATAAGTTATTCGTAGTTTGAAATTAAAACTGCCTTTAATTCTGAGTTAAATTAGAACAACTACTTAAAATTTGTGTCCCATTATTTATATTCACATGTCGATCTCGACTACTAGCCGACCAAGTTTTTACCTTTAAAATGTATATCCCAGAAAAAAACACTTTAGTGTCTAAAAAATTAAAAGTATTTGCCGTATGTTAGATATCTCCAATGGCAAAATAAATCTTACGAAAAAAAGATGGCTACAAATCACAGGTCTTCGGCGGTGATTCGCCGAAATTATCGAAGATACGCGTATTCTGGAATTTAATTCAGCCATAACACATGCTCGATAATTCTCTAGTGAATTGAAAATGTATGTATGTATTATACCTATATACTCGCATTGTCTATCATTGAGATAAAAATCCGATGGCATGTTCTCTCAGATAAAAGTCGAGATCCCTTGCCGTCAAATTATCTAACAAAACAAGGATAAGAACCTCTATAATTTTCAGCTGATTTGATGATCCGCGAAAAATAATAAACGTTCACGTAGCACATATGACATACCCTAGATACAGTGGTTCTCAAGTGCGGCCACCAGACAATTTCGGTATGGCCACAAGAAAATTTCAATAATTGGAATTATTTAAATAAAAACAATTATTAGTGATAAATACGTAATAGGTGTCATTAAATAATAAGGTATGTGGAAGTTTTTACATGCTTATTGTTAGATTTTCTTTAACCTTTCTTTGATACAGCCACGAGGGGTTGCTCCTGAGAACCACTGCCCTAGCATTATACTTACATATATGTTACGCATGATTGGCCACCTTCGGTAACTCCGATTTCACTCACGTGTTTTAAGGCTCGCATTTTACATTCGGCTTATATGTTGGTACATAACGAATTATCCTTGATTTTCCCCAAAAAAACCAAGTGTTTTTTCATTCCCACCTATGCTAACTTCGCCCTAGTATTCCTGTAGCGTCTTCTTTGATTTTTTAAATCGGCCATGGGTTAGATCAGGGGTGGGCAAACTTTTCTGCATGGCGGGCCGCATCGGTGTTTTCGAATTCTTCAGCGGGCCACATTGAAAGATGCCAATGCCTAGGCGGGCCAGATTAGAGTTTAAATCGGAAATTGCTTAGATTCTTAGTCATCATACATAAGTGAAAAACAAGCACAAACAAGGATTGTAGGGCTAAATTTTCAAAACTAAAGGTTTTATTGTCATAATTTTACCGAAAGTAATATAAAATTGTATTAAATTTTACAGATTGCTTTTTCACCAAAGTTTCGCGGGCCACGGTTTGCCCACCCCTGGGTTAGATGGAAGAAGAGACCGTCTAATCTCAATCTCGCCCAAATAAAGACGCATATCCACCTATCTATTGAAATGTTTTTAGTCTTTAATACTATGAGATACAACGGACTCAATTAGGATAATATCAACACGTAATTGTGCCATGCACCATAAAATTCCTAATATTTTATCCAGAAAGGAATTTCGACAGGAATATTTTTGGCCCTTGATATACATTTTAGCATACTCAAGAAACATATTCCCGTCGGACTGCCTGTCAACGTCGTAAAGCCCATTTAAGGTGATATGTAGGTGCCGCTACTGTTCATTCGTCATTGCGCACCATTAATAAACGTTAATAAAAACCTCACACGGTTGAAAATTCTGGTTCGGTGTCAAAAGGAATCATGTTTCCACTGGACCATGACCTCGATCTCCGCCTGATACTCCGAATTCCTTCTTCCTTTTTCTCCCCTTCGAATATTTCGCCTCCCTTTCCGGTTCATTTCTCTTTCTGTATCTGACTGCAAGAATTCGCGCTCTTCTCTTCTCTCGCTTCCCTTCGAGAACTAGTTTTCACATGCGATCTCCTATTTTCTTTCGGAGAGGAATCCTCGAGGAGGGGAAAATCAGAAAAAATGGCGACGTTGGGTCTGGTCAATGGTGGAGAAGAAGGATGTTCTGCGCCAAAATTTGGGACACCTTATGTGGCGGATGATAGATAATTTCTGCGAAACTTTCGCAACAATAACGGAAGTTTTTTCTGTTATTCGTTCACAACTACATTTCTTAAAATGTCCCGAAAAAAATTGGCGCTATTGTAAAGGGAAACCAAGGAAAGTGCCTTGGAAGGTAAGCGTTTCAGTCTGTGATCTTGATTCAAAGTGGCACTTAATTGAAGTTTTTAAAAATGAACAACTTATATATTTCTGCGTTGATTTAAACCAAATTTGGTGTCTTGGCAGAAGTTACAAAGGTTTTATGAGTTCCTGGAAAAGACCGCGTAAAGCGATACCGTGCAAAGTGGGATATATTTACCCATAGTAGGTAATACATGAAGTTACATTTGAGCGGAGTCATGATTTCAATACGCAACAACGTAGTAATTTTGAATTCATAGTTTCTTCCTTTATTCTTTCTTATAACCTTTAAGTTGAACTGAAACATTTGATAAATATTTTATGCTTGGAGACCGCTCCGAAATCATGCTAAAGTGAAATCAATTGCAGCGTAACTAGAGGAATATCCCTTTTAAAAAAAAACCGAAAACGTGCCAAACCAAAATCGTGCAATTCGATGCAAGAGTGAAGCGAGTCGACGCTTCCGTCCGCCGTAATAAATTAAAATGGCGGCCGAATGAAAATTTCTACTTTTACCGCCCTCAAATATTTTATCTAGCATTTCCGTCGCATACAAAAAAGCGCATCAAGCGTCAATCTGACGAAAAGATTAAACATAAACCAATCTAACCTCAAGGGAAGACGAAAATTATTCGATCTTTAGAATTTCAATTCATCATACACCCACTCGATTAAATAGAACGTTCGTGTAATCCGAAATTCAATCTGCTGACGTACACTGGACTTCTCGCTTAATTTTTTTTTATTCTTCGGCGTAGTATTTTTTTAATTATCCCATGACGCTATGAGCGGTGAGGTGAGCGTACGTTTCGCTTCAGCGCGTATTATGGCTCTTCGTCCGTTTTCCCCGTGAAGCAGCTTGCGTTCAAGTCGCCGGTGTTGATTTTCCAACCGAGCACTCAAAAAGGCGTTGTTTGCTTTGTCCTTCCATTCTAGCACTTTCCATGGCTCGCCTCTTTGCAAAAAAAATCTATTCTCGGCTTGTCTTGGCCGACTACAGTCCATTCTTTCATTTTTTTTAGGTGCCCTGCCCACCTGCCTGAAACGTCCATCCCTGACCGTTGTCCATTTTTCCCTTCTCTTTTTTTTTTTAACCAATCCAAGGGGAGAAGCGATGCTGCCCATTCTCCTTCATTGGGCCACCTAGGATTTGCTCTTGATTTTAATAAAAATATTTTTCTATTTGGTGAAGCAGATAAGAGTTGGCGGCAAAAAAAAAAAACGCAAATACTCCAATAACGATTAATATTGATAATGAAGGGTCGTCAGTCGAGGGAAGCAATGTGGGTGATGGCCCTCTCCCAAAATTTGAATCTCTTCACCACACTTTCGAAGTTTCTGTATCCGCTTAGTTACAGACAAGGACGTATCGTAACTATCCTCCCAACTGTAGGGAACGGGGGGGGGGGGGGGGGAGGGGCGGAATGATTGCCAAAATATTTGGAAGGATCCACCAACGTTTAAAAAAATACAATAAAAATTATAACACGAAAATAAATGTTTTAACCAATTTTGTCTGCACTAGTGATATAGATGAAAGGAAATTCTTTAGCAAGAACAAAAAACACAATAATTTACTAATTCATATTTTTAAATTTGGTATAAATCGGGGCCGAGGTGAGGAGATTCTCCCCTAGTTACGTCTCTGGTAACAAGAGTGAATTTTTCAATCGATTGATCGAGGAAGGCATCACCCGGACTCGTCCATTTTTCTCTATCATCCGACTCTCTCATCCAAAGTGTCCCTAATAACTTCACAATTTCCCTGTCCCCACCTCTGTGTCAGGACAAATGAGAGAAACATGCAAAAGTATCTTTTATTATAATTTGGAGTGTTAACATCGAGATTTAGAAAAATGCTTCATTTCGCAGAACGTTCTATGGTTAAAGTTTATTCGATCGATGCGTATTTTAAAAGAAAAGAATTAGGCAAGAAAAGAGTGCGTGAAATATTTGGGGATAGAAGGAACCCTTTTTTAGGCGCGTTTCGCTTACAGCGTGAGCGCCTATTATCGTCGGTCGGTCGGTCCGTCCACATGTTCGTTCTCGGCTTCTACTGAACGGATTTTCATGAAATTTGATATTAACGACTTTCAATCAAATATAAAAAGAAAATCGCAAAAATTAATCACGTACGCCAATCAGGGGTACCACTTCACTGGTGACAAAAAAATAAAATTTTCGTCATAGCTCGTAAAATATTGCTCATTTAAAAATATTTTTCAAATAAAAGTTGTAGAACTGGTAAAGAAGAGTATTTTCTTTCCTATACATTTTTATCGTAGGAGTAGCCGTTATCGATAAAATCAAACAAGAACGTCTTATATAGAGTTGAACTTTGAAAATTCCTTGCATGGTTACTTCATTGTTGCTAACATAAACAATCTCCCAAACAAACGTTTAATTTCCTTACGTGTGCATGTAATATTTTTAAACAGGAAGAAAATGGATTATTTATGATGAAGAAAAGAACTTTAAAACGCTATTTCCCTTACGTACAGGTATATAATTGCTTTCTAATACTCCATTGCACGAAACGCGCCCATTTGTGATACGTTGTACACTTTCCTAACTTGTTTAAATAATGTAAAACTCTCTTTCATTCCCTGGGTCACCATTGAATCGCTTGATTTCCTACAAATCTTCTCTCTCAAATCCCAATACGTGCAAAGCCGTCATGAACTTTCAGGAAAATAGGCACGTTTGCAAAAATAATAAAAAGATCGCGAGAAATAACTTTAAGAAACTCGACTCCGCGCGTGATTTGATTTGTACGACGCGAGTAAATGGGATATTTTTTTCTCACCCTCTTCCGGGAATATTCCCCTGGAAAAATGATCGAATTCCGATTTCAGCGACGAAAGTGAGAAAATAATCGTTCCTATCGCTAGCCGACAAATTCCCTCGAAGGATCGGGGGGGAAAAAATGCCCTGCGGTCTTTTCTTTTTTTATTCCGATCCTTCT
This sequence comes from Uropetala carovei, assembly GCA_036926305.1. Taxonomy (NCBI): domain Eukaryota; kingdom Metazoa; phylum Arthropoda; class Insecta; order Odonata; family Petaluridae; genus Uropetala; species Uropetala carovei. The sequence goes on along the minus strand of JAXCHB010000015.1, from coordinate 3,516,931 downwards.
TTCATTTCCCATCAACTCTTGAGCGAATGAAAGAGAGAGAGACGTCCCTTTTTTGTTCTCTTTGGGAATGGGTATTGTTGCGGTAGCTATCCGTGCTCTCCCAACCGTTTACGAACACGCCCATGCACCCGCTGTGTCCAAACTATTAATTTACTCTTTCGCCTTCGCGGTCACTGCGTTCCAATTCTATAATGTGTGTATTTATATATATATATATACACACACACACACACAGGGTGTACACAAATGATCTGAGCGATTTCAAAAATTTATGTAACAAAAAGTATATAGTATACTACAGGAATGAAACTTACACCAGTTAAAAGAGTATCTCAAAAAGTTTTTGTAGCACGTGTGTGTGTATGTATATATAGGTAGTATATTCTATGTATATATAGTATATTCTCAGATTCTTTTTTTCCTACCTGCCTTGCCATTTTAAAAATCTCGATCCATTAATAATAACTCTCGGCATGAAACGACCATATTATTTTTTTATCGTCGGAAAAATGTTTTTTTTTATTTCCCCTGCGATACGGTGAATGATGAATGATTTCGAATGACGCAGACAGCGCAAGAGAGAAAACGATATAATACATTCTCTAATGTTCAGAAGAGCGTGAAACTGAGAGATGAAACTTTTAGAGGCTCTTAAATATCTTTGAATATATATATATATATACATATATATATATATATATATATATACATATATTATATATATATATATATATATATAAATAATCGTTTTCTCTTTTCTTCTCACTATCTCTTTCTATATATGTTTATCATAAACATTCTTTCTCACCAGCTCTGGAAGGCAAAGCGTAAAACATGACGTATTCTCACTCGAAATATTTCGAGACCTATGTTTTTGCTCTATGTGGTCACAAATCATTTGCGTCGGATCAAAAATGCGTTTCGACAAAAAAATATATATGCCGAGGTCAAGAACGATATTGGTTTTTCGGATCTTATACGGATCCAATGATTACGTAATGGAAATAAAATACGCGGAAGGAATATCTTTTAACTACCACTTTTGACAGAGAGAAGGAAAACAATTTGGAAAATTCGAATCATATGTGGAGTGCAGTCGACCATTTGTTTGCGGAACGAAATTGAGCTTTTTGCAATGATATAATATCACAAACTGATATTTTGCGAGAGAAATAATACTTTTTTGTCTCCAAAGAAGGTCATTTATGACTGGACGTCAATTTACTCGTACATTATTTAGATCAATATTTACCAACATCTTTTGTAGATCTAAAGCATACTTGTATTTTTCATACGAAATTAGCAGTGCACCGATATTGCATTAAAGGTGAATTATGGATTGCATTTTCGAAGTCATGAGAAATTTTTTTTATCGAGCGAATCTTTATATGTACATATTATGACGTAACGGAAAGTTAAAAAAATTTTCCCTTTGGTTTAAACGAAGAGAATAACGTCATTTAAACTTTGAAAAATTAAGCATGTGTATTATGTATCTAGTCATAACAAAGCTATAAAAATATAACTAAGAGAAGTGATTTACTTAGCAATTTATGATACTTCGATACATGCATGGTCTGGAATATGTTTTCAGAAATAAGAATATTGAAATAACTAAAAGCAATCGACAAGTTTACACATTAATGAGGGCCATTTTAGATATTATCTGCGAATAAGTAAATATAAGCTAACTTCATATTAAACAGAAATAAATATGAGCCCATCTTCTGGCTGTTGGATAAAACTAACGTTTTCATCCAAAATCATGAAGTCGTATCACAGCCAAAATATAAAACACGATTATTTCCCTCGTAAAACTTACGCGTCTGTCATGTCATATTTAGGTAGGAATTACGGTCGAAAAGGAACCTAGGGATTCTCGGGAGAGAGGAATTTCTGTTCCCGTAACTATATAAGGACACAAACGATGATTTAACGTTGGAACTGGATGATATACTTTCGCAAATTTCGCCGTCGAAAGTTAGGAATTTTACTAAATATGTACACAGAGACATACACACACGTCTCAAGGCGAAGGATGAAGATGGAACAAACATTTTGGGAAAAAGAAGACAATTTACCTGGAACGCGAAGTGGAATTTAGTTGACGAAAGGGATCAAAAGACGTTGAACGGAGAAACAACAGACAAAAGAATGAATATAGTTTTTCGGAGGGCATTATACACGAGCAGTATCGCGAATTATAATTGACAAGATTCGGAAAGAGACAAGGGAAAAGGGTTTCCTGTGTTTCATTCAACGATCGGTTCGAAAATTGAATCGATGCCAGAATATTGTATATTATTTAAAAAAAAGAAATATAACGTGCATCATACCGAAAAAATTATAGGAAAATGTCGACAGCATTTTCCGTTTTCTTATTTTTTTTCTTAAAGTGATGGATGAGGATTTGTGGGCTGAAGTTTTTGATACATCTCGCTCGTCGTTCGCTCGAAGGGTGCTTTCTGATGTTCCCGACGCACGTGATGCGTTTGCTAACTATTTTCTTTTGGACGGGTTTGTCGCGCTTAAGAATCTTAGACGAACGCGGGTGTTTTTGAATTTTATTAAGGAAAGCGAAATAGCTTCTTTTCTCCATCTATGTTAAGTTTTACTTGGAAAATGATGCGGGTTGTATAAGTAAACTGGCGACGTTATCCTTCAGCTATTCTAAAACCGACATCATCTTTTTATTCGCATAATATTTATCAATTGCCAATATACTAAATGTCTAGGCTAGAAGGACGACTGACGCTTAAAATTTAGCATGACCCTTGAAAAATAGGAATCACAGACTATAAATCAATACGATGAAATGAATCTTGTTTCTTGTTAAAATGCAGTGAATAATATAATTTTTTTACACTGAAATAAAATCCATATTTACAATCAATTATTTTTTTTTAAATAAAATAAAATAACTTGACGCATATAATACAATGGACAGTGACAACGATTCCGTTTTGTTATTGATTCATTTATAAATTAACCACGTTCAAGCAGATCTGAACCAATTACAGTCGATTAGCAAGATATACTATTCAAAATAAAATAAATAATAAAAAACAATTACATACGTGATAAAGGCATAAATAAAATAATAAGAAAAATAATAATGAAAATATATATGTATTAATGTAATGTATAATAAAAATGTGTACCAAAAATATGTGCACTAAAAATATAAAACAAAAACGAAAATTAAAAATGTGTTTTCATTATGTTCACGATCAGGTATTAGCAAAAATGTATCCCTTCAAATAAACAGTTTCGTACATAATTCATCCAACTCGCGTTTTCATGGTCACAAATTATAATCTAAGTCTCCCATTTTGAAAGACATACAATCAAACTCCTTTTATGTCCCATTAAATAAAATTACGATGCAGGAAACGTTTTTAGAAATCATACGTTTGGCATCCTCTGGAGAAAATGAAGACATGAACACGAACTAAATTTTGAAGCCGGCGAGTTTTATGCGCGACTAATGTTCGCCGGAAAATTGTCTCAATTTAAATGGCGATCCCTTGTTACGATCTCGGTAAAGAAAGGGTGGTATGTTAAAAATCACCGTGATCACTTTTAAAGCGCATTTTCCACCAAAAGTTTTCCTCGCTAATTCATTTTCCCTTCGCACTACAAGTCGAAAAATACATCAACGCGAGAGAAACAATAACCAGGTCGATGAAGCGCGAGTAATTAGAGCTTTTGATGATATATTTTGTTCCCAGGGGTAATAAGAGTTTTTGTTTTTTTTTAAATCCTGCACCTATTACACCCTACTCTAAAATTCCTTCTCCCCCACTCTCTTCTCCGCTCGTTAAAAACAATTCCACCACCTCGAAATTCCTCTACCAACGAGATTATCCAAGATCGGGAGATCTTTCCCATGATGTCCTCGCGAATAGTCCCTTTTTTTTCTGAAAAGAAAAATAACCCTCGCTGGCTGCCTCTCAAAACTCCCACGAGAACGTCAACCCCTATATAAATGTGTATGCACGCATGTACGTATATAACCATTTTACGAATTCCTCTCTCCTACCCATTGGACGATTGAGTCTCATAAGCCGACCCATCCCTTCAGAACTCCTTATCGGGAACCGCAATGGGGTCTTCATTTTCCCTCTAACAAACTGCGGCGCGACCGAGGAAACCAAAAAGAAACAAAGGAGTCCAGAATAAAAGAAATAAATCGACCGCTTTTCAGTGCCGCCGCACGGAGGAACTCGCTTTCCGTACGCGAGACGCATCGCGTTTGACGGATTTCAATAACGCGGACGGAAAAGAGGTGGACTTGTGCAACTCGCCGCAATCTTCTTCTAAGCGCGCGCGATAACGCGCTCGTAATGTTCTGCAAAATCGAACGCGTTCGTTCTCTGGAAAAAGTTCTTACCTATTTTATTGTAGATTTCGGAATCGCTGGAAACGTTTCTTCGATGTTCCATAAAAAAATTACATGTAGAGAAAAATAGGTTAAACTCTGAGCATTAGACTAGTGAGCTGAATTTTAGAAAGAATGTGTGTATTAACATGGTTTTAAACATCTGTCCGTTGATTACAAAAAGTACTTGTCGTGGTTTGAAACGTGTCAAAGTTACGCAAAGTGTCAAAGTTCTTCTTTTTTTTAAACCGATCAGCGATTTAATTCAGAGCAATTATTTTAATTTGAGAAAATCTATTACCCCCGCGTTAAAAATTTTATTTCCTCTTCTAAGACTCATTTAACACGTACGAAGCAGAAAACGTACATAAAATTTCGGTAATTTGGGGAAAAATAGATCAGATACGTATTTTTCGGACGAATGATGTATCCCATTAATTCACAGGAAGTGGCGCTAGCGTAGGTTGACGTCAGAATAGCGTAATGTTGAGTTTCACTCGATATTTGACTTATTAAACGTAATGTTATTTAATCGAGTTGGCCTTCCCTTTTAGAGATTATCGCAATCACACATGCCCTTGTAGAAAGTCGTTCGGCTGATTACTTAAATGGAAGTTTATACCGTAAAGCTAAATAAGGATCAAACTGCGGAAAAAGTACTCTCCGAGCATGGAGCATGTATCATACTCGTTTAATTAAATTGATAACATTTATTCGAAAAAAAACAGGATCTAAAAATATATTAAATTATAGTGGAAAAATTTGGCTAAAAGGTTATTATCCCAGTTAGCGAATGCAGCTAATATATCAAGTAGATTTCAGCAACAGGTATTTTTTGTTGCCTCCTCTCATAGCCTACTTATTTCCCCGATTCAGATAAGAATATAATTAGGTTGTGCCAGAACTTGGGCCGGAAATAATATATCCAATTTAATCGGTAGACGTGGGCATTTTGAGTGCTTAAACTGAATATGAAGGACGATAAATTATGCGCACTATTTTTTTCACCGGAGTCTTATTTTTGAGATGCGATAAACTTACCGTCGAAGAAATGAAAACTGCGATCCGAATGCATTTCGATTTATATTACTAGTATATAAGCCAGTCAATATGATGGAAGGAATATATTATTTAACTTAAAATCTCCTATTAATTATTCTTATAACAATTTATTCATATCTTTCAAATATTAAAAATTTATTCAAAATGCTAGCGTCAAATAACCTCCAATTATACCATTACATATATTCTATTAGTTCACGTGTCTTCCACGCCTTAGAAACAGCGCTGCAGTCGAGCGTCACTGACATAAGTGAAGTCCCTAACCCTGATTGGCTTGCCATTCATCCAATGAAAACGTCAACTGAGATTACACTACCACGCATAACCAACCAAATTATATATAGGGGTGGATGAAAAAAAACATGTCCGCGACACACTGTATGAATCGAAGAACTAATTTCTTTCGTCGCAATTTTATTTTTCAAATCTCTAAATAAGTCGTCTTATTTGCAAGCATGATAAATATGTTTTACCAGACGATTTTTATTAATAAACATTTTCATTCTCATTTAAATCCAACCGTCCATTGGAGAGCACTTTATATGGGGCGAGTCGAGCGCGAGAAGAATGTCAATTGCGTAGTTGTAACGTCCGAAATGAAATCGAAGCGCCGTTAAGGAAATGTTAATGTAACAGAATCCACTAGTTGTTTATTTATTCGTTTACTTCCGAGAAACGGATCGATCTCTTGCCAAAAACGGCTCTCTTCAACCTGCAAGTCTAAAAGGTTGTCTTGCATGACAACAACATTTCATACGCTATGGCATCGCGTGATTGGTCGCGATGAAAGCAGGGATGTAACAAGGGGATGGCTTAGGGGGCAGCTCTGGTCCTCTTTATGAGTCCTCGGCCTACCCTTTAGCTCCCTTCCTGCTGTATATTATATTTAAAATTTATAATTAAAATAGAAATATAAGTATTATGTGTGTTTGTCCTTGATTCAAAATTGCCTTTAATTTGTTTGACCAATGCGGTGAATATTAGCTAAAACATTGTTTTCATACAATTATTTTTATTGAATAAAAAATATTTTGTTGTGTAACTACTTATATTTTTGACATTCATTTTGTCTCCCACGGTTTGGGGGCTAGCGACATCCCTAGACAAAATCAAACTTTAACTCATTTATTATTCCGGTAACTCGTAACGTAATTATTTTTTTGTACATTTCGAACCCTTAAAATTTTGATAACAGTCGATTATTAGTCCAAGCAACCCTTGCATCCGGGCGATTTTTTTTATAAAGAGAGCATCCAAAATCGGCCAATCCTCCGTAATAAATTCAAAAATATTCCATCGTCGCAGAGGAATTTTTAATCCATTATTTTAATCACTCCAATCAGGTATCCGGGTCGGAGATCGTAATCGCAAAAAAAAATCGCGTTTCCCAGATCCGGGTGAGTTTGGGGGTGGGTCCATATTTCTACCTCAATCGAATCGATTGTAAAAATTAAAAACCGTCGGCTGTCGTCTCGAATTACTTTTCCCCATAAATCTGCAAAGGAATCACGAAGAGAAAATATATTTTCGTCTCATAATTGGTGCAATCATCCAATTCTTTTTTTACGAGAGACATTCTCTTTATATTCTCATTGAAACCAACGTAGGACAAAGAGAGAGAGAGGGAATAATCTTAAATGCAAACGAGTTAATTTCGATCAGCATATGGCCGGAATATGATCGATAATGCTGATAGTACACACTAATTTACAATCTACTCACGGAGAGCGTTTATGACGACTGATCATTGGTCAAAAATTTACATATTGTCATTCCAACCATTTATAGATATCGGAGTTATCTAAATTATCATTTGGCAACATTAATGATTAATGAAATACCTCCTATATAAAAAACAAACTGTAAATAAAACGCATTTAAACCAAAAATCGATCGTTGCTTACAAAAAGAACGTCACCCTATTCCTATAAAGGCTTGATCACTTGTGATTTGCACCAACGACGGAAAGGGTTTGGAAAAGAAATTGAAATAATTAAAGGATAATAATACGAAGAGATAGCGAGATATGAGGACAAGAAATGAAACGGAGGAAGAGAGAGAGAGAGAGGGTGGGTAATCATAAAATAGTAATTGCCGAATTCAAACATACCCCTGCGACACTAGAAAAGCCAAAGCGATTAGTCTGTATCTTCAGTAAATCGGATCTCCCAGGTTTCAAAACTTACGTTACAAATCAAAAAACGATCAAATAAGGACATTTATCTATTTTGCGAATAATATCAGCGTAGACGATTCTTGGACGGAAATTTTGCGCATCATTCGCGAAGGGCTAAAAACCTTTGTTCCAACCAAACCCGTACGGCGTACGTGACCGCAAGGATCCGAGGTGGACGAAACCGAAGCTTAGCGCCTTGCTCAAGAAACAAAGATGGCATCACACGCGCATAAAGCACCTCAAACAAGGTGGTAGGGATAACGCGAACGAGTATTTAATACACAGAAACAGTCGTAAGTCTGCAAGAGACGAAGCGCGTAAGGAATTTGTAGCCTACCGATCCACGATACTCTCAGATTACCTACAGACAACGGTGAAAGTCTGCACGACTCTTTTATTAGGGCCAGTATGTTAAATCGGTTCTTCGAAAATTGCTTCACAACCGACAGCGGTCATTAGGCAAGACAGAGAGGGTCTCAGACAGGCGGGCTAGCCAATTCAAAAATAGCAGCACTCTAGTTGTTTTAGGTCAGGGGTTTTCAAACTTTTTTTGCTGACGTACGTAGCATTTTAAAGTTATAACGAATTGAATAACACTTGTGTAAAGATAGACAACTCGTGTTTATAATGTTACTACTTAGAGTACTATTGACGTATCCCTAGAGCAGGCGTTCCCAATCTTTTCGAAGTGGCGAGTACCACGTTGTATACTATAATATCAAGCGAGAACAAAGATGTATCCTAAAATATCAAGCGAGTACCACTATTTTTCTGACGAAATAGGAATTATCATGAATGAAATCAAACCAATATCCAAGTTATTCTTAACGATCTTTAATACGTTTGGAAAGAAATCAACCGAGCAAATTAAATTATTGGTACTAAGAAACGGGATATTAATCACCGTAGAAGAGCACAGTCAGGCTGTCAAAGAGCACAGCGGTGGTCGCGAGCATCATGTTGCTAACACCTGACCTAGAGGTTCGCATACCACCGGTTGAAAACCCCTGCTTTAAGTTATATTAGGAGGAGGTGGAAGACAAACCTTGGACGAGACGGTCATGGAGTGAAAAAAATATACGAAACAAAATCTTTTTGCCATTTAGAAATTGTACGATACTTCGCTTTTAATTAAAATTTAATTGTAACCACTATGAGTCGTTCAAGATTTAACAAAATTCTTAGACTCGCTATAATGAAATGCGGATCTCCATACTCTTCCAAATTATCATATGCCTTCCTCTGTCGTAATTATCTATTTCATCTCCATGCAATTTGAGTTTGAGATGCATGGACTAGAGACTAGACAGAAGAGAACGTAGGGGTAAAGTGAGAGAGAGAGAGAAATTGAGAGAGAGAGTGAGAGAGAGAGAGAAAATGAGAGTGAGAGGGGGGGGGATGGAGAGATACAGGAAGGGAGAGATATCGACTTAGATATATATGCGTCTTCATTTGGGCGATATTGAATCCAGACAATCTATTCTTCCGTCCAACTCATAGTCGCTTGAAAATGGAGAGGGGGAGAGAGGAGAAAAAGAGGGAGGGAAAGAAGGAATGAGAGGGATAAAAAGAGGGAGAAGAGAGAAAGAGGGGGAGAAAAATAGGTAGGGGGTAAGCTAGATAGCTAGGGAAATAGAATGGCATAGGGAGAGAGGTAGAGAGAGAGAGAAATGGACAACAAAAGACAGTCGTTAAAAAGGGCTGCGTACGGACGAATACGCCGTCAAAAAAAAAATCCCTCCCCCATCACGTATTACAAATGTGGCGCCACACGCCTTCTACCTATGGAGCTAAGGGAAAAAATAAAATAATTTTAAAACCCTCTTCTCCCTCTCTCTCTCTCTGCGGGAAATAAGAGGAAGGCGAGATTACGGATGGGAAAAGAAAGGAGATAGCGACGGAGAGAGAGAGAGGGAGGGAGAAAAGGGAGGGAGTGAGGTTAGTACATATTGTGTCGGTCGGGAAAAGTATAGAGATGGGCGAGTTGAGATAGGATTGTCTTCACGCTGCGCGGCTTCGGTGCGGCTTGGCAAAATGGCTCATCTTTCTGTGAGGCTTGTGCGTACCATAAAGACCGGGACGAGGAAAGAAAGGGAGTGAAAGGGAAGAGAAGGGAGGGAAACAGAGAGGGGGCAGAAGAATATGAGAGAAAGGTTCACTCCGAAATGGGTAGGATATGTCTGGATGTTGGTATGCACGCTAGCATTCAATCATTTTATTTAAAGTACAAGCAATTTCAACGGCCGCGTCCATTTTCTGGCATATTACGAAGCTTCACCAACATGCAACGACAAGCGAAACTGCCCGTTAAAATTTATCACGATGAAGTTAAGATAATCTGTTGTTCGTTGTATTTGCACAAATAAAAATCTTAGAGTTACCTAGTAATCGTGATGGCAATTAATTTCTAGTGTTTTGAATGTACAAATACTCGGATCATTTGCATTAAATATACTAACGTAGATCTACCCTGGAATTTTGGCGTTGGTAAGTTACGCCGTTTTTGAGTTATTTAGTATTATTTTAAATGCACTCAAAATAACTAGCGTTTATGAATATAAATTACTATAAAAGTCTATATATCCGAGACTATCACAATGACAGCTTCCTACTTCTCAAGAGGTTTAATTATTTCGCTGCTAAACCCGTTGATTTGGTGACGTTTTCAATAATATTAAATAATATTATATTTCAATTCCAAAGAGAATTACGCAGTTCACCTCACGAATGAAATAAAATTCGACTTCCTACTCTTCACGTACAAACAGGCAAAAAAATTACATTTAAGTGCGAGTGGCATAATTCTTTTAATGTCCTTATTAATCGGAGAACGAGGCGGGGTCGCACGATGGAGACAGGAGGTAATTATTTTCAAGAGATTACATTTATAGAGTGAAAAATCTTTCGCATTCTGGAAACATACCTTTCATCTTCAGAGTATGAGCGTATACGAAGAGAAATTTTTAGAAGAGATAAAAGAGTTTCTTAAATCCAGAGACGAACATGTTAAGGAACTTCATGACTGCAACTGGATATTAGATTTGGCATTTCTGACCGACTTAACTGAAAAACTAATTCTAAAAAATAATATACAAGTTCAAGAATAAATTCATTTTATGAGCAGTAATTGAATAGTTTACGGAAAACACCGAATATTTTGACTAAACGGATGAATTAATGACCGCTTTCAAATTAATACCGGAAATCTTCTGTCCATAAGTAAATCTATTAGTTCGGTGTTATTTTCCGATTCAAGTTTGTAACATCCAACCCACAGACCCCTTTCGATAAGAAGACACTACTACTGGGGGAGGATTTCTCTCCAGTCCCGTCTTAAAAATGGCGGAGAGGGGGGGAAGATGGCGGGTGGATGGGTGGGGCGGATGACAGGCATGGAAATATCGCCAGCCGCATTGTGTGGGCGACCGTAAATTCTCGCTGCCTGTTGGCAGAGGGAGCTGAACGGAATTCCCGCCGCGGCTTTTGTCCCGTGCGTGTGTGTGCGCGCGCGCGGTGTCGGAACTCCTTTAGCCACCGAACGGTCCGTCCCATTGCCTATCGGGGATTATACACAAAGAGGCGTCTCCTGCAGTGGCACTCTTGGAGAGAGAGAGAGATACGCGGAGGTGATGGCATTATATTTTATCGCTTTAACCGTTTATTTTCGAAAAAATTGTACGATTTATGCACTGCTATTCTCTATATACCCTTCTGTTTTTCCTCTCGCTTTCTTTCTGCAAGCTTAAAACGTTGTAAACGTCGGGAGATTACGAGACGAAGAGAAGAAATTTTTTAAAAATTTTATTCGCGAATGACATTCGCGATTCTCTGGAGACTGTCGATAAGTAACGGGAAATATTCACGGTAGTCAAGACTCTTGAGTCTGTGAACGGTTAAAAATAAAATAATTTTTTTAGATCGCTATCGTTCTCGAAACGTATTTTTCTTATTCGTTGCCGGGATTGTTTTCTTCCGAAGGTGGTACATAAACATAGGCGATAAAAAAGAGTGAGACGAAAATAAATATTTCCGTGTTATTTCACCTGCCAGCGTGTTTGACGCGAAGAAAAAAAATTACTGTTTTCCGAAGATAACCTTGTCTGCCTTTGGGAATAAACAAGCACGTTACTAAGTACTCATTTAGCATAAAAACAGCTTAAAAACGATCAGATCGTTAAGTTACATCGAGTTAAATATATATATGCACGCATGATGATTCGCACAAATAAACGGCGAATCGTTAGCGATTATATTTATTGCAGTAAAAATATCCGAAATTGTTTATATATTCGCCTTCCTAATTGTAAGATGTTGAGTCCGACGGGAGCTTGAGTGATTACGGAAGATGGCCATTACTGGCCCATATTCATCCTTAAGATGTTCGCGAGGTGATTTTCATTTTTAAATCCCTTATTCCTAAATTCCTTTGCACATGGATTCATCATAACAACGCCGACGTTGGTTAGTACATTTCAATGCTAAAATCATGGGTTAGATTGGTGTGTGAGACTTTTTTTTGTGTTTGGAAAGATCTTTGGGCATAGCTAAACTGATGAGATTGAGTAAAAAATGAAAAATATCTAATTTTGAAGAACATAAATTAACTAAATGTGGTCCATATGTTTTTTGATAAAACAGCCAAAAATTGCAAAAGAAGGAAAAGAAAAAATTAATTGGGTTAAACAAGCAATTATTTACCCACCATTTTCGCGCCAAACACATTAAACACATTTTCTCCATCAAAGACGGAAACACATCTGTTAAACAATCAAAGTATAGTTCACGCATTTTATATCCGCCAAAAAATAAAGAATTTTCGACGAAACTAAAAACAAAAATAGAACAAAATAAATTCGCGACATTCCGCTTCATTTTTATTCCAGAAACTTAGAAGAGTCAATCTGGAAAACAATAGGTTAAGATCTTCATAGAAACCTATCGGTAAATCTAATACCGGGAATCTCCCCCAACCGAAAGACTCCTCCTATAAAAAGAAACGCGTCGCCCTCTCCGTGTGAATAATCCTAACAATGAACCCCGCGACGACCGTGGTCATATTCTCGCGGTACATTCGTCAATATTTGCGACTCGGAACAATGCCTCGTGAAAAAAACATAGAGGGAAGGGTAAAAAAAAAAGAATCGGTTCCGCTTTGTAGTCCATCATGCAACGCACCGGTTTCGCCTTCGGTTTCCTAAGAAATCTCACAACTGCGCATGCCTGCGGTCTCTAAAGGCTTGCACATGAGACGCGACGAGACAGGTATGCAGCCTTGGCACGATTTTCCCTACCCCATCCTAAGCGAGGTTGCCAAGTTTAAGAGGTTGAAAAAAGTAAAACGAATTTTGCGAGATATATTTATCCTACGCACATTATCCCGGCTTCGATTAAAATCTGGTGCCAATACCTCAAATTAAACGAAAAATAATCTATTTTTCTATGTACAAAAGGATTTTTGTAGATGACTATAAAAGGGTCCACCAAAAATTCATATACCCAAATAACAAAACTACACAATTTTATTATTATTGCATAATAATATTGCTTTAGGTTACAGTCGAAATTCTATAAGTCGAACGTCTACAACTCGAATTTTCCATAACTCGCAGTGAATTGATTGCCCTCTTCGGGCATGGATGTTGTAATTCGTCTTGGGGTTTTTCCCCTACCTGCAGACAAGCCTTTGGCTTTGCGGGGAAGGCATCATTTAAAAAAAATTAATTTTACAGGACAAAATCTTTTTCGTGTTATTTTTCTTCTAACATTTTACGTAAGTCGAATATTTTTTTGTTTCCCTCGAGGTTCGACTTACAAAACTTTTGTTGTATTTTTAATTTGTTCAGTTAATAGGATAGCCATAATATACTTATAAACGACAACGGAAATTGTAAATGTTTTCGTCATTAACAACGTACTTACATCCATCTAACAGATGTTAGGCTTTTATAAAACGGGCAAATGTCCCCACCGGGATTGGAAACCGAGACCGCTTATTTTGTACAGAAATCCACGCTCTTATCCTCTCCCCCACCGCCACCAAGGCCGAAAGACCGACAAGGTTAGAAACACGATCACAAGAGCGCAGGTGACTGGATGCGATCTCGTGACCTCATTATCAGATTCCTGGTCTTCCAAGGAGACGGACGTCTTATATTTACGCGAGAGAGGAATTTTTCTTTTCTGACGCGCGAAGGATCGAATTAAATTAACGACGCGATAATCAATCGAAATTTTAAGAGAAAAATAAGCGATCGAGACCTAATTTAATTAATCGAATAGACGTCAGCTCGAAGACTAACCGTCACGACGCCACATTTCGCGAATAAAAAAAATAACCGCATTTTTTTCCGTATTTACTAGAAAGGTTTGCACTAAAAAGGAAGGTGATTCTCGCCCTACTAATTATTACCTTAACACGAAATTTACTGGGTAAGAATTAACTGAAAGCAACGCTCGCCATATAAATTTTAACTCGAAATTTAAAAAAATTATGCAGATACGTCACAATCATGGGCACTGTGGAATTACACTGATGCGAAAGAATCTGTTATCTATATTTTGATGTAAATAATTAAATTTAATTCTCAAAAGTGCAACGCGGGGGAAGAAAAAACCCTCCGAATACAAGCAAACAAAATCACGTGATCACGCTTTCGACTCTTAGAGTAGGATGTTTTTAATAAGTCATATTACATTTTAGAGAAATCAATTTTATAAAATCGAGTTCCGCAACGTTACGGCTTCCTAAGGTCGTTTCCATCAATGAAATTTTACAAGGTGTGCTTGATAGCAGATGCTTCGAACTGCGGAAAAGCTTTGTACTCGTACATCTTCAGCAGAAAAACCTTTGCACCCTTAAAGAATGCCTGAAATATAAAACCTAATTATGACAGTAATAGTAATAATAATAATATATCATGAATCTGCAGTGATCATAGCATACCCAAAAAATATTAATAAAATCTTGAATTTAGAATTCTTTAACAAATTTAGACGATTCAAGTAGGGCCATACTATTCTCCTATTTGTCTTGGAGATGATACATAATCGAGAAATCTATTATATTAATTTCGTTGTTCGTGTACGCGTGTCCGCAAATAATAACCATGGAAACAAACAAACATCTACAAAGCAAAGTGTTTGTATGTATGTTATTCTACAGCTCAGCAACTACAGCACGCAGAAATAAGAAGATGTCATTTTAGCCGAAACAAAGAGTTAAGTGGTGTTGTCGGTTTTTATACCTATCTGATTGACCTTTCCAATTTTTATAAATAGTTTCGTTTTTCATTTTCTCCATTTGACTAACATAGGGATGAGTGCAGCTTATTTTTCATTTGAATTTTAAAATTACTTAAAACTCGAACTCGAGGACTCCCACTTAAAAGTAAACCCAGCTTTGAAGATGTGACGAGATCTTCGGGAAAAAATGCTATCGTTATTAAATAGTATTAAGCCATTAAAATTTTACGCACAATATTTCCCTAAAATATCAGGGCGAAATCCTTGAGATGTGGCATTCGCGTCAGGCATTTCCGACCGAAAACATGACTTCATCGAGAGAAAGACGCCTAATTTTCGAGCTGGCTTTTTTTTCCCCACTCTAGATCATACGAATTATCCGACCCTTTGGCGTAAAATTTTCGCACTCCGAGATTGCTAATTAGGTAGGGAGGACGTAGATTAGAAGATACGCGAGTGAACGTAACGCGTCTCGTGAAGAGGAAAATATCTAGCAAGGTCTTTTATTACCGGGTAACCTCCCATTAATTTTTGTTTAATTATCTTCAAACATACTCATTATAGAGCTGCGAAAACAGGAAATTCTTACAATGCATATATATATATATATATATATATATATATATATATATATATATATATATATATATATAAACACTTACGGAAGAGGAAAGGTAAATGAGGATATTTAGGGCAACTAGGTGTTGAAGGAAACCCAGTGGGCACTTACCGGAAGGAGAGCCGCTGGGGTGTCGGAGAGACACATTTGTAGAAGTTGCGTATTGGAGCTTTCGGGATGATCCCTTCGTCAGCACAAGAGAGACACAACTTTTACAAATGTGTCTCTCCAACATCCCAGCGGCTCTCCTTCCTGTAAGTGCTCACTGGGTTTCCTTCAACACCTATTTGCCCTAAAAATATAGTGACGGACCCTGTATCCGGCTACCCAGTATCCGGAAAGTCCGAAAACCGGAAACCGACAAAGTGTATTATTTAAAATGCGCGCCAAGTGATTTGTGTTTGTTGGTGGCGCCACTGATGTGTTTTATAACCAGTCGATGGTGAAGGCTTGTATTCTCGTGATTTTTGCTCACATTTTTACTGCAGAGCAGGTGTATAATGCGGACGAGACTTCTTTATATTGGAGGTATATTCCTAGAAAAACTGTTGTTGCACCAGAGGAATCAGCACCCAGTGGGTTTAAAGACTCAAAAGAAAGGATAAAAATGCTAAGTTGTGTATTTGTGCAGTTGTTTCTACATTTTAGGCCTGGCTACCCGAATTCCGGAAAAAACCCCTATCCGGCAACCCTCAGGTCCCAAGAATTCCGGATACAGGGCCCCACACTGTATATATGTGTGTGTACACACACATACATACATATATATATATATATATATATATATATATATATATATATATAAATACTAAGGAAGAGGAAAGGTAAGTAAGGATATTTTGGGCAACTAGGTGTTGAAGGAAACCCAGTGAACACTTACCGGAAGTAGAGCCGCTGGGGTGTTGGAGAGACACATTTGTAGAGGTTAGAGCTTTCGGGATGATCCCTTCGTCAGCACAAGAGAGACACAACTATATATATATATATATATATATATATATATATATATATACAGTGAGAAGAGATATAATATGGCGCCCCCTGGCCACGCTGGTCTTACGAATTTATTTTGATAGATTTTCATTTTTGTCAAATTTTGGCGCCCCCCTTCGAGAGGCGCCTGAGGCGGTGTCCTCGCCGCCTCACCCATCGGCACGGCCCCGTATATATATATACCTAAAAACTCGCGAAATTATTGGAAGGCTTCTTCAATTACCTTATGAAAAAGTGATTATCTAAAAATTAATTTTTATAACAAACTTTCACATATGCATAACAATTATGATATTAAAATTTAGCTATATTGAACCACCCAACTTCTACAAACATATCATCCTTCTTTCAATAATGTCGTAAAAACAACCCCTAAAAATTAGAATGTTAACGATGTTGAATTTTTTCCATTGGTTGTGATCGAAAACCCATAACCGTGCAAAATTTCAAGTCTCTAGCTCATATGAAAGTGCCTCTTAATTTTCATCCTTTTATGTGCCAAAAATGGGGAAAAACAACCGCAAAAAATTGGAATTTTTACAATATCGGATTTTTTCTATCGGTTGCGATCAAAAATTTACAATCCTGCCAAATTTCTAATCTTTAACTCGTCTGGATGTGCCCCATAATTTTTATTTTCGAATTAATAAAAATTGGGCAAAACAGCCTCTTTAAATTAAAATTTCGACAATTTCTGATTTTTTCCTTCGGTTGTGACCCAAAATCTATAATCCTGCTAAATTTATAATCACTATCTCATCTGGATGTGCCGCATAATTTGCATCCTATGTTAGAAGCGTCAATATATCATAGATGATATTATAATTATTTCTCTAAGGGACAAAACTGAAATAATATACAAGATAAACCGCTGCTTAAAATTCGTAATATATAAACGATTTATTTAAAATATAAAGGAATTTGAAGAGCTTACTTCTTCTGGAACGTGGACGAAAAAAATAAATAATTCTCAACGGAAAATATTTTATCTAAAACTGATGTTATCCTGTTTGCCGCAGCAATGACGCACTATTGTTAACTACCAGATACAGTGGTTAGAAGAATGGACTTCATGTTCGTCTCTGGGTTTGTATACTCAGCTTCCACTCCTAGTATAATGAACATTCCGTTTTTTTTTTGCGTGCTTCAATTTTTTTTAACTTCGTGTTACATTGCTAGTAAGCTTAAGTGCAGCGGCGGATAATGCGACGGACCTTACGCCAAGAAATGCGGCTCCTTAAGTAACTTTAGTTGAAAATGATGCTGCCTCGGAAATATCTTTGAGATTTTACTTGTGGCTACGCAACGTAACGCGCAAGAAAAGTACGTGCGCATACCGCATTGCTGAGCTCAAGGGAAAAAGGCGAAAGTGGAAGGATATATTCCACCTTGGTATTGGGTTACCAGACGCATGGAGAAAGCCGTACATGTCCGGATTTTTACCATTACGTTCTCCCGGCAATTTATAATTTAGTTATTTATCCTCCTTAATATTTAAAATGTGCCTATATGTCACCCCGTCTCTCATTTCAACTTCTTATGACAGAATATTAATTATAAATATATAATGACTATATAAGTGGTGTTATATGTGCACTAATAAGCTATATTATAATTTTCCCCTATTTCAATAAACATTTAAATAAATGTATGTTATCAGGTAATTCATTATGTTACATTATTCGTAGTTTTTCCTTGTAACTCCATTTTATTTATATATTTTTGTACAATCGAGAATTTTGTCAGAATTCCGTTAAATTATTGAAGACAATTGACTATTACTGAGCGAGAGCTATGTTAAGGACCAGAAAAATAATTTAAAGAAAATTATAAAAAAGAAGCATTTCAAACCGACAGATATAGATAGCTATTTGAAATATGTCTTCGTGAAACTACAGTCTTATTGCCATTTTTCTCTTCATCAGTTATTTTCATCGAAACTATCATTTAGAAGGAAAAAAAGAATAGTGCATTTTCCTGCATTAAACATTTCTGCCATTCACGTTTAAAACTTATGGCGCAAGAAGTGACCAGTTCGAGGATCTGACTTTTTAGCCTTCGTTGTCCTTTTAAACCTCCGGTTTCTGATAACTCTAACCTTGGAGTAACACGATTCCAGATGCGTTATCTGCGATTTTCATTCTTTCATAAATGCATCATAAACGGTTACCATCAAAATAAAAAAGTCAAGGACGACATCCAGCTCAACAGTTTTACAATATATGTTTATAATATTGAAATTCTCACTTCTGAGATAAGCAAACTGTCGGAAATGCCCTCTTAAACAACCACTTAAAAGACGAACGCTTATCATTAACAAGTTTCAAGTAAAAATCCAGTAAGCCTCTTGTGCAAAGATGTTTTAATCAGTCAACATGGACCAATGTGAAATTAATTAGATATTTTGTGGGAGATCATCCATTTTAAATCTCATAAAAATCAATCAACTGGTTTATGAGAGGCAAGATTCGGGCAATCCGACACGACCTTTACGCTCTAGATTCACTTGGTGCACGCCGTGCGAAGTACGCATAACAACGGGTACTTATTTAGTTGACATAATCTTAAAATTTCCTTAAAAGTTGAATGTGTATTTTTATGGTGAATTTTCCTGAATGTGTTAATGGGCAAAGTCACCAGACTGAATCAATAAAATAGAAACATGTCGTGCTTGTTTTATTAGTTACTTGCAAGTTAATCGTATGGAATCCTCTGTTTACACAGATAAAAGTAGACTTTTAGGTCAGTGCTGCCAAACCACAACAGATCAAGAAACGGTAATATGTTTTCTTTAAAGGTTTGAAATCAAGTTTATTTTAGTCCTTAATTTCAAACAAAATGTGTAAATTTCGATATCGCCAAGATAGAATTAATAGCAACCGTCTTTTAATTAAATGCTAGCAGTTTCAATTCATTGCTCCAAACTAAGATAAACAAAAGGTTTAAAGCGAAACGACCACCAGCAAAGTTCCTCACAAATGAAGACTGTCAAAGAAGCGAGAAGATAATTTATATTAAAAAGTCGATAAATCATTCGCGGCTAGACCCGTCGAGACGTTTTCGTGAAAAAAAAATCGCAGAAAAGGAATGCCTTAGGCATACGCAATTTTATTTTATGTTTTGAAATAAAGAAAAGGAGAAAAAACACACATGTATAGGATATAGATGCCGCCGGGAGCCCAGGCAGCGCCATTTACACAAAACCGATGTAATGATTTATTACCATGGACATGTAATGTGGAAGAGAAAATTGACTCGAACAAAAGGACAATGCGACAGCGCCCTCTTCTAGAGAGAGAGAGAGGCCATAACGGCGGGTTCTACTCATCCTGGGAGAGGGGAAGAGAATAATCAGATGTGCCCCCGCGTGGGACGGAAGGAGGCCCTCCTAAAGGGAGAGAAAGAAAAAGAAAGGAGCCTGCGACCGCTGTCTCAGATCCTCATCATCTTCTTTCTTTCTCTTGAAGGCTTATTTCCATTAGGTAAAGACGCATATTTGGGGGCGTGGAGAAACATAGGCAGCGTGTAACGCACGCCCCTTTTAAAGTGATCGTTTCGACGCGATATGCAAATATATAGTTGCGAGAATCAATTTGTACATCTTGTTCCCTTCTTACTGCACGCGTGCGTGGGACGGAGCGAAAATTGTGACGTAGAGGTGAGATTGGGAGTCGGAGAGGCGATGACGTCAGATTACGAGGGAGTGACATATGGCTCTCGTATCAAATGGGAATTAGCAGTCCTCTATATATTACGCGATCATCATGACCACGCGATGGAGACGATTAAATTATAATATATTTACATGACGGAGGGAGCATCGGTGATTTACATTTCATCTCGCCCCGCCAACACACGTGCGCGCGTCGATGAAACGTTCTTAAACTTTCGGTTTAACCAAACTCTTAGTCGAGCAAATTTGTACTTTCTTAAATATTGTTTTATCGAATAAGAACTGATATTTTTAAAAATTCAAATAGAAGAGGCTATTAGTATGAAGGAACGATTTATTTATAACACGAATTCTAAAAGGATTTTGCATGAAAATCAACACAGGGACACCTGAGTTCTCTGCGGATTAATCTAGCAGATGGGCGTTCTAAAAGTAAGTTAACATTTATTCAGAGTATATTTTATAGCGAGAAAATTCCTGACCTTTTTGATAGTTTATTCACACACATCTAACTAATAAGAGGTACTCTAATGCCAGATAAAATTAGTCTAATTATTTTACGTTTGCAAGTTTTTTGTATGATAAATAAATCTCAATAGTGATTCCTATATATATATATATATATATATATATATATATATACATCATGTTAAGTGGCCCTCACACGATGAATATTACTGTAGATGTAAATACTGTCAGTATTTTCATCAACCAATCAATATCATTTTTCGCACTGTCAATACATCACTATGAACCTCACACGGTCAGTAATACTGTCAATATTCAAAATACTGACAGTAATATTGATCATGTGAGGGCCGCTTTAATGCGTGTGAATTTGTTATTTGACTAGATTTTTACGTAAATTAATTTTTATTTACGATATTTCAAAGCACTATGCCTTTAACGCCAGTCTTGGGATTAAGTAACCCTTTTGCAATCGACACAGATAATCGTGATTTTATATTATTCCTCTTTTAACTATTAATCGGCTTAAGCGTGCATTATTTTAAAAAAATCGATCAATTCAGACACATGATACGGATTTTCCATTTAAGAAAGCTGAAATCTACGAAAAAATACATTTTCTATTTAGCAGGCGGATTCATGTGTCGGATAAGCTCATCCTAAGAAAGGAGGGATAACGGAGGAATACGTGACTCAGTTAACGGCTCATTTTCCTTTCGGATAGAACGGAGAGATGGGCCGTCGGGATCCTATCCATTAAGCAGGCAGTTGCAATTCATCCCGTGGGTGAGTATGCAATTAGGTAGCGGGAAAAATCGATCAGTTAAGCGATGCAAATGTCTTTGCCAACCAAAAACGGAGCCGAACCGGAATGAATGGAAAAATATTCTAGGGAAAGAGTGAAGTGAGTCGTCGTCACCGCTTGTATTTTCAACAGGTGCGTAGGATTTTTAATTGCGGATTGTTTATTATTTTTTACGTCTTGAGAATCGACTGACTAATGATTTTAAATTATTTTTGGTAATTACACGTTATTCCCGTTAGTAAACAGCAGACAGATATGTAATCGTGGGTAAAATCGGGTCCTCCACATAGTCCAATCAGCCGCGTTGCAGATACACATGCAGGAGAATTTTATTTACCAATACAGAAATACAATTTCTTATCTTCGATCCTAAGTTCGAAGTTTCGAATTATTAAGTGAGCATGACTGTTCATCTTCTACTGAGTCATTGCAGGATATTTCATTTTGCTAATCTTAAGTTATTTAATAAAAAATTGTAAATTTAATTCACTTAGCTGGACTTGACTTAGCAATATTCCATTACTATTTATACAGTATATGCGTATTTTTTTAATTTCATTTACGCAAGATATCACCCATCAGTGAATTATATTATGCTTAATTGTTTCGACCTGTCTTAGAACGAGTTATAGTCGATCCAACATCTGAAGACTCCTGACCTCGAAAACGGGGCGTACACCAGTTAGCAGCAGCCAATAGGAGACTGTTTGTTTGGGAAGGTAGTGGGGAGGAAACCAGTCTCACTCCTGCTCTCGAAGAGATCACATCTGGATGCGTTGCCATTAGAAATTGCGTAGTATATCAAATGAAGGCGAAAATCCGCAAGAGCTGGCAACGCGCACCGATATCTGCTCTCCCGCACAAAGTTGAGAGGGGCGATGGAAGGGGAAACGTTCGTGATTGGCTACTTGCTCTAAGTAGGCCAAGAGCCTTCCGATGTTGAATCTACTATAAGGCAAAAGGCACTTGATATTGGTATGAACCTTAATATGACTGCTGTTCCTCTGGTGAGATATCTATAGATATTAATAGTATAGGAAAGAAAAATTTTTTTTGTTCTAGAATTAATTCCTTCAGTTTCACTAAAATTAAAAAAAAACCTAGGTTGCATTGTTGCATTTATTTTTAAGTAGAAACAACCCAAGTAATTCTGAAAAAAGGTTGTTTTCTTTCTTGCAAATTTGTAAATATTCTCCAAATAAACAAACTAACATTGATAAGAAATTTACACCGATATATGAAACTGAAAATATACACGAAACGGATATTTGACATAAGATTAACTGACAGTTCATTTTTATGTAATACATAAGCATATATAATTGCCCACGTCGTCCGTCAATATAAACCCACCCTCAAAACGTTCGTCTCCAAATAAATCATTCACAAACAATAAAAAAAAGCAATAATCGTAGAACGAATGTTATTGAACCCTTCGAACAAAAGCAATAAAAGAAAAATCTGAATATAATCCCCCGACAATTACGATTCATCATCCGTATATACCACAACGGGCGACGAAGAGAAAGAGAGAGAGAGAAATCGATAGTGATAGCGCGCGTGTGTGTGGGTGAGAGAGAGAGACGAAGACTTAACCAATCACTTCGATTTCCACCCGTATCGATATAAAAACACGCGCAAAAAACGATTCCGACAACCGGGGGTGACATCATAAAATGACATTTCGTATGCGTCTCTGATGACTGACGCCGTTCGTCATGGACGTACCTGCTTGCATTGTCTTTTTCGCTGCAATCCATTGAACGCCTGTCTTTCCCTTCCCCCCCACCCCCCTCTCTCTCTATCCCTTAAGGGCGAGAGAGAGAGAGAGGGGGGAAAAGAAAGGAACCCCGCCTCGAAAGAAAAAGAGATTTTCTGTCACGGATCCGAGGAAGTCGACGCCTCGACGTCGCCTCTTCTTTTTGAGTCCCGCCTCCACGCCCCTTCCGCCACCCACCCTCCTCCCTCAGACCCCCTCCGCGCTACCCCGCTAGTTTTTCCGAGACAACGCCAATGCCCCCTCGACAACAATGACGATGCACACGCGAGATATAGCGGGGATTCGGCATTATAGGAGACTGCCAATTGGCCTTCTTCCTCCCTCCCTTATCCTCTCTCTCACCCATTCGACAGCATCATTCAATCGGTCATATATTCCCCATTTTACAGATTGCGCTCACATCCTTCCGTTTTTTCCCGTATTCTTCGCGGTATTCTATATGCGTCTGAGATTCCGACCACTTCCCTCCCACGCCTTTCTCTTCCCCTCTCCTTTCGTATTCTTCTCCTATGAAGGAAATTATTTAATGCCAAACATAATCGGGACGTGAGATTCGTGTTATTGAATATTCCGATAATTCTCGAAAGCGTTTTGCGGAGGGTGGATGCTGATGAATGCTAATTTTTTCTTTCTCATATGCGAAGTATTGTTATCGCGAAAAAATTCGACTTCGAGGTTTGGATGGAAATATACGTTTCAGGTGTAGCTGAGCCCGAAGAAGTGGTTTTTGCAATGCCGTCTTTCTGTCTGTTATTGGCTCTAGAGCCTAAACGGTAGAGCGAAAATAAATGAAATCTCGTTCTTTGGCATTTTATAATATAGAGTAGAAGCTATGAAGAAATGGTTGACATTGCTTAATAATTAAGGGGAATTTATTCTACGCATTTTTAATATCAATTTGATTTTCTCAAAAACGGTTTAACGATTTTGATCAAATTTCGTACAGTTACTTGAGTTTACATCTTCAATAATACCATACAGTTCATATATCTCAAAAAATGAATATAAGGCTAGTTTATTCTTTGCAACTTTAGTAATAATTTGATTTTCTCAAAAACGGCTAGAACGATTTTGATAAAATTTCGTACCGTTACTTGAGTATGCGTCTGCAATAATACTACATACCTTATATTTCTCATAACATGAATATAAGGGTAGTTTATTCTTGGGCACCTGTAACAACACTGATTTTCTAACTATGATAACTAAACGACGCATTAGTATATGAGAAAGTTTGTACAATGTATGTTGTACCGATTTTTAATGTTAAATTTGATCGAGCGTTGCAGTTGATTCGTTTTATTAAGTGCTCAGGTGCGAAGTATACAGAAGCTGTATATCAAGCTTAAAAAACTGAAAGTTTTATTAATATGTATGCTTTAAGTACTCGTGTCAAAAGAAGTGATTTTTCCAATAACGACACACTATCATCTGTGCACGTCTATTGAGGATAAATGATGAAATCTGGCACCCGGAATAAAAGCTTCGCCGAAATGAAACATATCGAGCAATGATGGAGGGTAGTTTATTTCTGCCGATTTTCGTGAAAATGTCGATTTTTCTCAAAATTTTCTATAATTCTTTTAATTTAATTCATCCTGACATCACAATCAGTAATATTGTAATCATATGCCTAAAAAATAACAATACAATCTCCTGTGACAATACAATATGTCGAAATTTACCACCTGACTGCTGTAAAGATCTTCCCGATCATGTGACGTCATGCAACAAGCCGCGTAGTCAACAATAAACATTTTAGTGACACATTCGTCTTTTGGAAATGTGACATATTAAGATCCGGATAAAATTAAAAAATCTATATTTTAGATAATAGCTCAAACAGGAAATTTAAGACAGTAAAATGGTTGTTATTTTTACCTTAAGAAATGCCGAAAACTAGGAGACAACTCCCAAAATACCTAAAAATGCTTTTTAAAATTTGTGAAGAAGCTCGTAAATTTAGAATTATATTTTAATATCTATATCTTGGGTGTCTGACCGTGTTCTTTTGTGAGGCTCTAGATCGCGTTTTGTAGCAACATTAATTCGATTAGTTCGTTTGCTTTCTTTCTAAACGGATGCGTTGTTAATGCTTTTCAAGTTAGCTTGATATTATTTATGAATGATTCCTTTTCTTTGGAAAAATTAAACTGGTGCTCGCTTGATACTGTAGGACACAACTTGGTGCTCACTTAATATTCTAGGATAAAACTTGGTGCTCGTTGCATTGAAAATGTTGGAAACCCCTGCCCTAGGAATACGATATTTTTCTTCTACGTCGAAGAGCATTATGAAGTTGTAAACGTTTTCCTTGTATATTCGGTTAGATAACCTTAAGATGCTTGTCGAAGATATGTAGGTGTGAAAATATTTGTTGGCAACTAACTCACGGTCAGTTTCCTTATTGTTGAACCCGTTCGACTTAACACGAGCGAAAAACAATGAAACATTGTCGAGGGAAATACCACTGTGTGGTTTACGTGAAAGGGATTCGGTCCTCGCGAAACTGAGACGAGAGGAACGCGGAAGCGAGAAAGGTGATTGGAGGTGAGAAAGAAAATGAAAGATAAAAGGAGAAATTACTTCATAATAAACTACAAAAGTTATAGCATTCCTTTTGCATTTCATGCGGAAAAATACTTTCAAACACGGAGCTCAAATGCGAGAAAGTAACCGTATAAAATCGATTTTGCAAGATAAAAAAAATATTTTTTCCCTTTTCACTGGTATATTTTCCATCTCTCCCAAAATTCCACAGGTGACCGATATTGTTCCTCTTTTATGTGTACATTTTCAGTTATTTAATTTAGTTTCCGACAAGGGAGGCCTAAAATGAGGTACATATTTACGAAAAATATAAACTCAAGTCACTCCACTCAAGAATACAAGTTCAATTTGAATAAATTATATCGAATAAAATTTTAATTAAAACGAAGCAAAATATATGATCGGCGAGTAATATAGCCATGAGCGATCACAGAAACTTTTCCAGAGAAGGGGCCAAGATCCAGGATCGGCTTGTAGAGTGGTCCGACTAAAACCGCGCCCCCTACTTTAAATCTGATATGTATAAATGTTATTTATCAATATTTATTGGACCTCAAATTTATTTATCCATATCTAATAATACTGTGATGATATTTTTTTATATTTTCGCCGGACAATCCAGAAAGCTGGGGAGGCGAATCACTGAGGACATCCATATGCCTGCAGCTATTTTATGGGCAGAACCGGAACGAGGACAGACGAGCGAGGCACCCGCCTACTATAACAATAAGAGTATGGCACAGATTGTACTTAAATTTAACTGCAATCGAACGAACCGTTTTGAAAAACATCAAGACTATCATCACTCAACGCAGAATTAAAGAGGCTGCAAACTGATATGACTCCCATTAGAATCCATTAAGCCGTTTTCGAGATATTTAGCCTCAAACTCGAGTCTACGTACTTTTGGAGCCGACAGTAGGGCGCAGAGCGCTTAGGGTCGGAAGTAACGACTACTTGAATTTTTAATTGTAAAGTAATATGTACTAAAATACATTTTATTATACATATACAGGGTAAATAAACTAATTTTTGAGATGTAAAACTGTGTAAAATATATTTTCATTGAGAGGGGACGTAATTTTCATAACTTGTCTCTAGGGAGCTGTCCCTCGTCTCGGTTCTGATTGTAAGTAGTCAGCTTTTCCAGAATATTTTACCTCTCTATCATCTACTCATCAATACAATAGGGTAATACTGCAGCTGGGACTCTGTGTACATTTTTATGCCGAAATTATTGACATTAAATCTACCGTGCGTTCAAAAATTAAACATCCATCTAACCTTATGGCTTGTATCCAGTCTCGATGTTGAAGGTAACTCCGTGAGCCACAAAAAGGCGGTTGGAAAAACTAGGCGCACGTTTCGGCTACAAAACATGAGTCTTCAGGGGCGATCCGCCGGTCGTTGATTCTAGAATGTAATTAAAAAACGAACCTGCATGGGATTATTTTCATGCTAAATCAAAGGATTTTTTAAAAAATTACAGCAATTACCTAGACTTTTATGGAACAATAAATATCGATTAACTGTTTCCGGAAGAATCAACTTAAACACCGCACTGTCAATCGCTATCGATTTCATTGTTATTAAAATATCATGTAAAAAGCGAACCGATGGCCTTTAATTACACTTACGTATTTCCGATCCTGTGTTCATTAAAAGAAAATCTTAAAAACAAAAAATAAGTCAGATCATAATAGAGTTGATTCACGCCGTATAAAAAACTCGTCATCCAATTCATATATTGTAATAACACACTCGGTTTAAAACATCGCATTAAGTAATTAGGCTACAAATAAGAAATAATACATCAAATTCGAGAAGGCAGAGTAAAAAACTCAACAGGAAAATATTCGAAAAATAAGTAGCATTATAAAAAAGTCGCGCACTGGAAATAAAGACCATAAAGTCACGATTTTGAAATGAAGCCATATTCTCCGGAATCCAGAATTAAACTGACTCGAAATAAGAAAAAAGAGAGATTGGAGAGAGATTATATGGTAACAGAAGGTCCGCAAAGGTAATAATTGCTTAGATCATAAGCCATTTGCGCCTCCACCCTTTTAATAAATGATCGTGGGATTAAAATCTTTTTTTAAAAAAAAACGTACGTGGATGGAAGTGCTTGCACATTCTGAATAATTTATCCCCGCACTTGTGGAGATTTTTTCCTCTTTCCGTCCACGTAGTTCTCGCGGCCATCATTATTCTATCGCGAGAAACAGCATGTGAAAAATCCTTTTTTATATTTTATTTTTATTAAAAATGTGACTGGAAAGGCACCGCCTCTGATACGCCGTACGGTTACCTAAGGGTAAGGCGTCGGTCATTGATTTTTAAAAGCCTCTCGAGCCTTTCCAGAGCGCAAACGTTTTATGTGGAGAAGCAAATGTTGAAATATAGTTTCTTATTTGCATCAAGTATGGATGTACAGTGCCGTAACTAGGGTATGGCATTTGCCATAGGCGCCGTTTGTATAATGCGCCAAACTTTCCCGGAAAAAGTGCCAAAAGTTCATTTTCCCATAAATAAGTAATATTTCAATTCTCAAACATTAATTTATTTGTAATAAAAAAGCTATTACTATTTATCAAAACGCGGAAACAATTGTATCCTACATAACCAAGGTCTTTCCTACAATTTTGCCATAGGCGCCATATCGCCAGGGTACGTCTTTGTGGATACATAATGCCAAATCGCAATATTCTGCAGCTCAATATACATAGCGAATACTAAGAGAGGTTTTGAAAAAAAAATTCTGTCGTGGTTATTACTCGAAATACGATTTTATCGTCGCTTTCGGGAAATAAAGCCTTATATGTATATACAAATTGCTCTGCGACCATGATATATCGCTTCGTTATGCTAATTTAATCTTACGGGAAAAATTTTATTTTTGCAGAAAGAGCGATAAATCTTAAATTAAACAAATAATAAAATTGGAATAAATACCATGCTGTCTTTTAGAGCGCGTTAAACGACAGGAACATCCATAGACATTAATAATAACTCGATAATGGATGCGGAGTTTTATTTTTTAAGAATGAAAAGTGCAAAAGTAGCACCAATAAACTTCATATAAAGATTAAATAATTTAATAACACTATGAAATATTCCTCATTATTCCGACCTCATATTGTTAAATAAAATTGTTTTTGAAGCAGAAAAAAGATATTATTTTGGAAAAGATACAGTAATAATAAAATTACATATCAAATTAACGAAAGCTCTCTCGCTAATAATTAAATTACAAATAACTACTAGTTGTATCCGCGCAATGTCTGCGCGGATTTTTTCAATTAATCATAAAACATTTATAAAAGACAGTGTCACTTTGTCCCTTTGTCATGTAATGCTTTTTGAAGCTTAATATCTCGCAAACGACTGAACCAAATTTGATGAAATTTTCAGGATAGCATTATGATATAATAACAAAACGTTTTATGTATCGAAGTCGAGATCAAAGACCCGGGTTCGACTTCAGGGGATAATTTTCATTTCCAATAAGTTAACACGTAAAAAGAGACATTTCGACGTACAGGCTTTCATTCTTTTTTAGATTAAAATTAGAAAGATTTGGCCTACTATCTTCGGATATGAACCATTTTAAAGAAAACATTATAAAGTTTCTTATTCTGTACACTCTTTTTCCGCCTACATTTCGAAATTTCACAATGTAAACGTTGTATTCAGACAGTTTGAGGAAATCTTGCCATTTTAACCGGGATGTTGACTTGTCTACCAATTCCATTGTTAGACCTTTATAAAATATTGTTAATTCAATCCTTATGGGTATAAACGTGCTTTGAATGCTTTTAATACGAGAGGGATGGGGGGAGAGAGGTAGAGGGGGGAGCGAGGGGGCGAGGGGTGTGAGAGGGAGGAAGGGAAAGAGGCAACTCGTATTTTAAGTTTAACTAAAGATAGCCCGTCAAAAACAGAATATTCACTAGAAATATTGTATATGAAAAAATATTTCATATGTAAAAGTGTGATATTAATTATTTTAAATGAAAATAATACTAATCTATATATCTATCTATAATTTTTCCGTTGATATTTCAACGGGAATTACACAAGTTTTTTAATAATGCGAATCAATTAATGGTGCGAATGATATCCCCATAGATAACTATTCTAATGAGGACGTATTTTACTATATTCTTGCATTATTGAAGCATCCCCCTCCTCCCTCTCTCCCCTTTCCCCTCTCTCCCTTCCACCTCTTTTCCCCTCTCTCCTTTCCCTCTCCCTACCTCTCTCCTTTTCCCCTTACGCTCTCTTTATTTAAACGGCTTATAAAACACGTTCATTTTACGCTCGTAAGCTATATACGGTTTTACAACAATTAGACTTCAAGCACGAGAATGTCCGTCGTCAAGGCATTTAGCGTTAAAATGCCAAAGTTAGTGCAAATTATGTGCATTAAACTTTAAATGCGGGCGATTTCGAATCGTAAACGAAAAAAGGCGATAATAATAAGAATTCTTGATCATTTTTCTTTAAAACAATTCAAGTCCGAAGCTGGTATGCCAATATTTCGAATTTATATGAACAAATGAATGAAAGCCTCCACGCCGAAAAGTCGAGCTTTACTTGTTATCTTATGGAAAATATAAATTATCCCTAAGATTCGAACCTGGGACTTTATGAAAATGAAAAAAAAATTCTAGAGCCATCCTAGCAAGCAGAAACAAAACGCCGTTTACCGCATATCTCTATGACGAACGGTTCTTGAAAAACAAATGGAAATAGACAATTG
Source organism: Uropetala carovei (assembly GCA_036926305.1). Classification (NCBI taxonomy): domain Eukaryota; kingdom Metazoa; phylum Arthropoda; class Insecta; order Odonata; family Petaluridae; genus Uropetala; species Uropetala carovei. The sequence goes on along the minus strand of JAXCHB010000015.1, from coordinate 3,486,417 downwards.
TAAAATTAGATAAAGGATAATATAAGTATAACTTGACATATACTCTATTTCCAAAATATTATAAAAATAAATTTATTTAGAAATTATTAACATCTTATGCGAACAGATAAAAATTAAAATCATTTTGAGAGACACATGAAAACCACGATTATCGCAGGATACAGATCTTTTTACAACAAAGCAAAACGGTGAATAATTTTCCGAAAATTTCATAACATTAACAAACGTCAAAATTCCCTGCGAAAAAAACGTTCGCCAACAGCCTCCGGGTTAACTTCTAGTAGATAAGACACTCCACGCGGTGAATTCCAAAGATGGAGAGATGGGGCGTGCTTGAAATAACGATGACAAATTACGAGGGAGTGTCTTCGCCAATACGTCATGCGTTATCGGCATTACGGATCGGGAGAATGGTACAGACATGGACGAGGGGGAGGGGATGGAGAAGAGGGGGTGGAGACTCTAGGGATGGAGGGAAGTTATCCCATGCGAGTCGTTATCCTCCGAACATACGCGAGGACGAAGGTGAAAGATACCAAAGGAGGCGTCTCGCCTGTCAGAATCGGTTCCGCTTTCATTTTTTGATTAAAGATTACTCTCTATGGATGATAATTCAGTCCGAATAAGAACGGCGAGGAGAAAGACAGCCCGTTTCGCGTATTTGGAAACCGAACATAGGTTTTAACTCGCGTGCCTCGTGTACTGCTCCGGGAGTTATTTAAGGCGCCATTGTTTATCCGAGCGTTGAAGTCTCCGAACCTAACCCAAGTCCCCGATTTCGTCGAATTTAATGGCGTTCTCGAGATGAAATTCCAGGCGGATAATAACGGCGACTTGGAAGACACCTCGTGCCAGACAATCGAACATCGCTTTAAACTCGCACGATGCTTGTAAAATCCCGAGACGTTTTTAAAAGCTGCATTGTCCATGCGGTCGTTCAAGTCTCCGCGTTAGTCTGCATTTAATGGCGCGCTTTCTCCGGTCGCGTTCTAACCTTTTTTCTACTCAGCTCGTATTTTTTATCTTCGACTCTTTCGCTATCTTACTTTTTTCTTAAGGCTTTGATATAGCGCATAGTTTCGATGACTTTTTTCGTTCATGTTACTTACTGGCGAAGTGTTTTGCATCGACTAGCAAGTGCGTGTTGACTCCTTTGGATCGTATAAAGAGAGGTCACGAAGAGTATCGACCTCGTGGCCATGAAGTAGCGGGTTTGCACAATGTCAAGGGCAGGAATCTTCGCGATGCGTTTCTGCTAATCATGCATTCGTTCTCGAGAATTCCGTAGCATCGAAAAAACTCATCACTCGAGTATATTTTCACGGTATTCTTCGGTGATGGAAAAAAAACTCAAGGTAATTTATTAGCCGATTAAAAGTCGTTAAATGGCGAGGATGATCGTCGTCTCATACTCGTAATTAAATATTAAAATAATCTATCGGGTGTTTTTTTCGGTAAATTGCTTAAGGACACCGTCAAAACATTTTTCCTTAAATGACTTGGGCAATTTGACATCATTTTTCTTCGTCATATTCTTTGAAATTAGTAATAAAACGAGAAATACAAATTTAAGAAGTTCGGCGCGTTTTTTAATGCCCACTTTAATACTGAAATACGCGTCATCATTTATTGCTTGCGTTTTCCTAACGTTGTAAGATATTATCTGGTCCATGTAATAGAAATGCTTCCAAATTGTATGCTAAAGACTCGAAACTACTCAAATGAAATGGCCATGAGTAAAACATATTTTGTCGGAAATCTAGAGATATTTTTGCATATAAACTAGACGATACTGTATAATATATATCTTTACTGAATACTTATAATCCCATCTCAAAAGTGATAATATACACTGTAAGTTGCATTATTCTAAATTATCTTCGCAAATATGTTTAATATAGGTAATCATTTATTACATTGGAGGGACGTGCTTGGAAAAACGTTTTTAACACTCGGAAATAACTTAGCTTGGAGACGTAATAATATGAAAATAAGACCACTCATAAATACTGCCGCAGGAGAGAAAGAGACGCACCTGCAGAATGATTGCGGGTTTTCAAGTACTTCAAACGGTACTGAAGAGGAAGATCTTCATGGCGTATCTCTTTACACCATAACAAACGATTTAGACTCATGGCCTCGTTCAAAGATGCGAGGGGAATTTTTTTCAAAGGTAAAAATAGTTGACAAGTTTAATATAAATTCCCATTCCATAATCAAGGGATAAATAATAATGTAAATAATTTAATAAAATATATTAAATTACCGCAAAATATTGACATTAAAAAATTCAGAGGAAGTGAAATAATGCCATGTTAATGTACATGAAATTTCTGAATTTTTAAGAGAAATTTTCATTACAAACATTTAAAAGGATAATTTTCCAAAAATGGAGGGTGGTTTTTGCGTAACCTGCTTTTCCTCAGGGTATCAATAAAACTACTCGTTACTGGAAGACCCGAAGCTATGTTTTTCAAGAATTTTATTGATTCTAATAAGGTTAAACAATGATATACAGCCTATGAAAATAACAACATATAATGCTTAAGATTGGACATAGCACTACATACAATGATTCTTCATGGCAATGCTTTTCAATGAATAAAATCATAAAGTGAATTATCCAGCTTGCTTTATACCTGAAATCACTTTAATGCAGTATGTCTCTTCTTTAGCTATGAAAACGATTAGGCGCATTTTGGCTACAAGAAGACGTCATAGTAGATTCTACTTCGGTGAAAATTATTTCTGAAGAAACTAGTTCTACTCAAGTTATCAAACATAATTTAAATAAAATTCCTCTACTTTTAAATCCGCCATAGCATCGAAAGAGAAAAGTTTCTTACAGAAAAACTCCGAGTTGAAATTTTCGGCTTCCAACCCCCGTTTACAAACCTAAAAATATACGCTACTATAGAACGTATATCAATATAAAATACGTCTGTAACGTATTCGATTTTCGGGAATTCAAGGGTGGACTTCCGAAAGGGAAAATGTTTATGGGAATGGCATCATTGTTTCTTTTAGCATCCGCCCACTTTTCTACCAAGTTCCAGATTAGGGTATAAACGCATTCTCCTTTTGGTCCGAAAGCTATACATGGACTGAATTTGGGCATGTGCTGATACATAACCAAACAGAGAACACAAAAATGCCGCCCCCCTCCCCTCACTCTCCTAATTAATATTTTTAGGAACACGCCAGCTAACAAAGGATCGGAACGCCTTATTTGGAGTCAATACTTTCTTTTTTGTCACCAAAAGTTTTGAGCACCTGGTGACAGTTTAAAACGGGCGATATATTAAACTGATTTATGCAATAACATTTCAACTTTAAGGAAACATTTTTGCGATATCCGAAAATATTTATCTTAGGTAGTTTATGTATTTCCGGACTAGCGTCGCATATTTATACGAATTCTCATTCAAATCTGCGCAGCGTCAGTCTTTGGGGTTCTGCAAAGTTTTCTTTTAATTAGCTATAAATTTAATAATTCCCTTGGTTTATAAAGAAACTCCAGTAACAGAATATCCGCTACGTGATAGAATAATTAAGATATGCTTAGTACAATAAGCGACAATCGTATAATAATATAATAAAATAATGTATAGTAAAGCATTTTAAAATTACAAGCGTTCATATTTGTATTAAAACTAAATTTGATAATAAAACACGGCATTTTCAAGGTGTTCTACTACGACAATTCTCTATCATTTACTGTGATTGTATTGTAGCATATTTTATATTCCCATGAAGGAATTTAATATTTAACAACATGAAAGTGGCATTACTTTCAAAGAAACGGAACTTTAAACGACTTTATAACTTTATTTTATTCGTGCTTTTACCAAAAATTTCAAATGGAAACTTTAAATGTTGTATCTGCTAAATAAACTGAAATATTGTTTAAAATTGCCTAAGGGACTTGTGTCGGTTTAACGAAATTCATATCTTATTCATTTCCATTAATTGAAACGAAATATTGTTTACACGCATAATGACACCCTCCAACGTGTCGGAGAATGATAGCCAAGTTTGACATTTAACATGCGCTTGCAAGCTTTCCGTAGGAGGTACAAGTGTGCGTTGTGTCTTATAGATGGTGCTGAAGGTGAGAAGATATAACAGTGCGACTTTAATAGACTCAAAGCTCGTTAAGACACGAAAAGGATTTATATACGAAATCATTATAACCTTTCCGTATGAGAAATGCTTGAAATCAGCTAAATGAGTATTTTTTCCATGGATTAGCCGCCGTCGCGTCGTGAGCTAACCACGCGATAATGAACAAATGACTGACGCTAGGCATTTTTCCATCGAATCGAAGACTTGATTCATGGGAAGCAATTTACAAACACGTCCAAATTTTGCTTCACGTCGGTTATATACCGTTCTTGATGAATTAATAAAAGAGAAAAGTTTGAGGAAAAAAATTTGCGTTTAAAACAAATGAGGAAATCGTGCCTAAAAAACTCCTCACGAATGAGAAAGCATTCCGACAAGGAAAGTGCGACTTTAATTTATCTGTCGAAACAGTGTTCATCTTTTTATTTGCGGTTCGCTTACGTCATTCGTCATCGTGCAAGCATACTTGAAGGAACACCCATACTTTAAGGAGACAGTTTAAAGTTTTTAATTGAATGAGTATAAATTAAAGATAAAATATATGCAATGGATATGATCGATGTTACAAGGCAATGCCTGGCGGAATTCCATAGCAAATGTAAAGGAATAAAAATCTTATATTTTTATGGTATTAAATTTATTGGGTATGCTTAATGTTTTGAACTGTTAGGATTTTTAGGATTCTACCAAGAAATTTTTAAAATACTACGAACACAACAGTCATTTTATCTCCATTTTCCTGTTGACGATCAAGATAAATCCTATGGCCAGATAGCGGTTGAGATAACTAGATGCGCTTATCGGCAAAAAAGCAGTCATTCTCGGCGGCGTTCAATTTGCGAATCCCCAACCTTAGAATCACCACCGAGGACGGCTGTTCTGCGATCTAAATGCACACGTTTTTCGAATCGTTTTCGTGAATTTTGGAAATCTCTTGAAGATCAATTGGATTATAGCTACAATATAGGCTATACATATTTTTTTAAACTAATTGTTGAATATAGCCTATCATTTTTAATGGGAAACATGAAACTACTCAAAAAATAATAAGATTTGCCATTGTGCCTTGATGTTTAACTTGCTGGTAAAATTGAAAAATTACACAAATACTTTTCAGCTCAATTAAATTAAAAACGAACGTAATACTTGTTGTCACGGGAACCTATATTAGGTTACAAACATTTTTAGGTGCAGTCAAAGCGACACCCTGGGAAATATTTCCAATAATTTTATTTCACGGACGGAAAACTTAGTCATTTAAATGGAGAAGTTTTGCGCAACGTAATGAAATCATCTCCTCCTCCATTCGCACGATTTTAAACGGAACCTATATCAAGTGGTAGTACATTAGATGTACACAGCGTAAGCGTGTAATCTTCCGATAAGCAGAAGGGGTTAACCCGTTAAGAGTAACATTCCTTGTACGATAATCCAACAACTTATACAGACGAGGCAGAGTTGTGGGGCTGATTAAGTGAGATCGCGGCGAGGAGGGGAGAGGAGGATCTGAAAGGGAAGTAAGTGGCGGGGAAGGGAGAGACCACGCAGTGAGAATACATCGCCACTAATGGAAATTTCTGGTTCCTCTTCAGATTGGGACGGTTCGACCAATTCGGGCGTTCGGTTTTGGAGTAGGAGGAGGAGGAGGAGAGAGGAGAAAAGGAGTGGACGTAGGGGAATGGGTAGAGCAGAGTGGCGAGCGATCCAATTTCGCTCCAAGGGGTGCCTTCTTAAACTGGCGACGCTATACTATTCTGGGCACGACTTATCTCGACGGAATCGTCGATGTATGATGTACGAAACGTCGTTTTAAATATTTCTTCCGTGTGCTCGAAAGGGGAAAGGTTTGCTAAAAATGATCTTTCCACACGGAGACTTTAACGATCGAATTTTCTCACGAATCTTAGTGCGTTTCCATCGTTAAGGATTGCCAGTTTTGCACTCCTGATAACAGAATCATGGAATCTTTCCCTTCGTTTGGATTTATTTGTAGAGCAACTATGAATTTTTCTATCGTTATATAAGTGCCAATGCTTTCTGCAAGTTGGAAACTTGATACCAAAGTTAAATTATTAAACACGACACTCTCTTATTTTAAAGTCATAGATATTATTATACATATCTATTTCATATAAGTATAAACATTTAAATTATTGCGCGCTCAAAACACATTTTATAGCTACCTTAAAGGAGAACTTCATAAGCATTAAATTACACGCTTGGTTTCCGAATGAAACTGTATATATGAAATATACCGAGTCGGAATTCTAAAATCCTAATAAAATGGCAATAGCAATGGCAATGATTATCCTGAAATCCACAAAAAGAGTTTAACAAGGGGAGTCATTCCACGATACCTGCATCAAGTTAATCTCCGGAATTTAAGTCATTCACAGCCCGTTCCAATTCCAACTCTTTAAATATTCCTTAGACCTAATACATAAGGTAATTTACTTTGCCTTCTGGCTTTTTATCTGAATGTAACAGTTTAGAAAATAAAAACATAATAGTAATTTTCCCACAGCAGGCAAATTTCGTTCTGCATTAAAATATTTCGAGAAAGATAGCTATGACAGATATAAAGGCACTTAATTGAGCTACATCTCTCACTTGCACCTTTCCCGGACGTTCGGAGGATGAGAAAGAGAGAGGAAGTGAGTATTATTATTATTATTACGAGAGTAAAATGTCTTGTTCTCTGATAATGAAGATCTAATAAGGTCCCATGTTACGTGACGCCACGGTTATGACGAGGTATATTTTTAGGAAGTTAGTTATCTCGAAACTTCGACACCGTTGGACGAAGTTAATGCTTCGGCGTGAGATCCTGTATTAAGAAGGCCCACTCCGAACTATTAAAAGGATTTTTGCATCACTCTTTAAACCAAGGACTACTCGGTTATTACTGGCCAATTAGTCACAAGTGAGTGGCGGAATGGAAAGATTACGGAACTGTACCTGGTCAATCTCTCTGCGTGGGAAGACTTCGTGCGTATGGTGAAGAGGTGAGAGATGGGGAACGGTTGGTCCGTCAAATGAACGGCTGTGTGAGAGAGACGGATGAGATTTTTACTTTGAAATTAATATTTTTTTTAGTTTCGGAATATACAGCCTGCTTTATTTGGATGGCGAGTCTACATGATTCACCGATATTTTTGGGCGCGAATATTTCATTCGTTTGTGGCGCGATGAGGCCTTTTCTAATCACGAATAAAATGTTGTTATTGCTCCTAAACAATGAATTAGCCAAATAAAATCAATCTAACGGTTATTTCGATAATCTTCAAAGGTATTGTTCTGAAATTCGCAAATATCTCTCACTTAAAAATTTCTTTAGTATTAAAGGATGATTAACTAAATGAGTTAAAACCTTACAAATGAAAGTTAAAGGAATTATTGTAAAAAATTGAAGTCTTAGGTTTCGAAGATAGAAGTCTTTAGCAAATTAATAATTTAGGAAAATAACATACATATAGTACATCCTTGATGCTGAAAGAATAAAATCAATTCTAAAATTCGTTCTTGATAATGTTATTTCCACGATCATTAACGTTTTAGCAAAGAAAATAACTTAAAACGCGAAATCAAGCGGATTAATTCCTTCTGTACAAATAATTATCACACTTAATACATGTTAATGGATAATTTTGTAGTTTCCTCTAATTGCGGGGGAAAACATCGTTCATAAAATTGAAAAATGCGGCAGACTAAAAAAATTAAGTCATCAAAATTTCTGCAGTGGTAACACACAATGCGTCGTTTTTTTGTGGGTTGAATGAATTCTGCCTTATGTTATGGAAAAACATGCGTAACCAATCCCTGACAGTTTTTTCAAAATTCTTACAGGGGACAAGACAAATTTATTGCCTCATGAATTAAATATCACCGCCAAGAGTAATAAATGTTTCTAAAATCCATCCGAGGTAGAAATGTGATTAATTCATACCAAGATTTTTTAAAAATAATTCATCCATCCTTATATGACTTTTGTCCCGCTGGGAACTGATTTTTTTTTAAAAACCTTATGCCGTCTTCCGATATTTCGGTTTCCTTTTATAACCCGAAATCTAGACTGATGTCTCAATCTCAGCTTTTGTTCGTTACAATTCTTCCTTTTAAAGTGTGATAGGATTCAGTGACAAGGTCGATGCTTCCCTTTCGCCATCCTTATCCATTTAGCCCAACCCTCCGTTCGCCGAATAAAGCTAGATTCACATAACACGGATGCACATTTCGCAGGACTTTCGCAGGAAGCATAGCACGTCTTATGTGTTCATTGCAGGTCTTTTTATATCCTTTTTGTGTATCACTTATGTTTACAGATATTATTCAACGCAATTATTAGGCAGCAGTAAAGAGCATCACCGCCTTAACTGTACTACAAGCAGGCGATGTGGCGTCCCGTATGCCATTCCCTTTGGAAAGTCCTCATTAACCGCGGATATTTAAATATAGTCTCGCCGCGGACACGTTTTCCCACGACGTGCACGTAAAGCTGTCGATCGCTGCCGCGATCACCAATGCGGAATGTTTTTTTTCCCCTCAGACCACACCTTTTCCCTCGCAAGGAGTTTCGAACAAAGGGAAGAGTAGGATGGGGAACAGTCTTTGGCCCAAATTCTCCCGGAGGACGTTGCATAAACATCGCCCCGCGCAATGCGACGACATATAAAACGAATTAAATTATTCTATTTATTTATTTCTTTTTTTTTTAAGGGCTGCTTCGAAATTCCGAAACGCGCAACCTTGAGCCCCTCTCTGCGTCGCCTAGATCGGTCCTCATTATGCAAACGGAAATGCCTCCGGGAGTCGCTTTGCGTATCTCTCTCTCGCGCCTGGAAAGGAGACAATACTCTTAACCTTCTCTCCTCACGAGACTCTCTTACGACCCCGCATTCCATCGAAGGTACTTCTCTCGAAGCGATGACAAGTGAACCGTTAAAGAAGAATAGGTAGGGTGAATGAGAGCGAGAGGGGTGTTGGAAGGAGGGAAGGGGTAGTAGAGGGGTGGAGGGGGTAAAGGGGGTGGGAGGGGGGACTGAAGGGGGAGAAGGGGAGTGAATGGGAGAAAAAGATGACGGGGGAAGGAGGGGAGGATTAGTGGTAAGAGGAGGGGGTGAATGGTAGTGGGTTTATTTTTAATCGGTGCGTTTGCACAGGGTGAGACATGCATATTCTTCGGTTTGTAGACAGGACAACAAGAAATTAGCCTTCAAAGGCTGTATGGAATACAAGTGCGAGAAACGGGTTATTTATCATTAGTTAGACAACAGTTCGAATACGAATAGAGTCGAACTTCTATAAGTAGAACGTCTATAACTCGAAGCGAATCTATTTTACAGGACAAAGTGTTTTTCATGTCATTTTTTATCTATAACTCGAATATTTTTTTGTTTCCCAGGAGGTTCGTTTTACTTAAGTTAAATTGCATACGGGATATGTAAGAGTATGCATAATACTTGATTTAGAAGGAGTCCAACGCAGAGCAGATAGATCCGTTAAACAAATTTATGTTCATAAGCAAAGCATAAATAACTAATAAAAAGATTTGAACTGGTACCCATCTCTAGTGCAGAGGTTCCCAAACTTTTCGATGTGGCGAGCACCAAGTTGTATACTAGAATATCCGAAGAGCAAGACTAAACTTCCGCAAGAATAGTAATGATAATGAATAAAAACAAACCAACGTCAAAGTTATACTTAATGAGCTTGAATACGTTTAGAAAGAAGTCAACCGAGCAAATTAAATTATTGGTCCTAAGAAACGGTATATAAAGCACCGTAGAAGAGAACACAGGCTGTCGAAGAGCACCATCAGGCTACCAAAGAGAACAGCGGTGCTCGCGAGCACCAGGTTGGGGAATCCCTGCTCTAGAGTGTCGCAGAATGAACGCTAGGTTAAGGATTCTGTATAAATAAATGTCGGAAGGTTTAGCATAGGAGGTTTTAGTAATTCTTTAATCTGCCCGGGGCGCCGACCGGATCATCTACCTAATTGTAAGCATTATTAGCTAGTGAATACATTTACATTAATACCCTGCGAGCCGCCAGAAGCGTTTGGCAGGGGGTGTCACAGCACCAATGAACTCTAACTAATTCCTCTGTTGGACTGTCTTATCGTGTCTGGGAAAAAAGATCTGTAGTGTTTCTCGGTTCTAGCGATTGTTTCGACATATTTTCTCGTACACTCTGACCTAACATTACGTTCGCTAACACCGATAGGTACAACTATGCCGGTACGTCTTCGACGAATTCGGAGCTTTTAAACTTTTCGAATAGTTTCCTTTTGTACTCAATTCTTCCACTCTTCAACGTCTGCCATTTAAGGCCTCTCAATATATCTGATACACTGGCATCATACAGATATTCTCCCTTTACAAATCTAGCCACTCTACGCTGAACCATTTCGAGCTCCTTAGTTAGGGCTCCTCGAAAGGGTCCCAGACGGCGCAACAGTATTCCACGAATGCTGAATACCATTTTATATCGCAGAACAGGAGGGAATCTAGATAAAATTCCTTTAACTTTTCATTATCAATTATTTACAGGGAAATGAATAAATTAACGAGTTCTTTTAAAAATATCTCAGCGGTTTCTCACCCTGGGCGCCAAAATAACTTGAGACGCCCCTGGCATCAAAGTACATACATAGGTAGACACGATCACGAAGATAAAATACGTGGGACCCACTGTAGAACAGGGCGTTATCGAAGCTCGTTTTTTTCCGGGGACAACATTAGATCATAACATAGGAGTGTCATACCCGCGAGAGAAAATTGTTAAGGCCGTTTTGGTCCGTTGCAACCCCTGCCAAACACCATGTCAGTGTATTACAAGATAGATTTTTGAAGTAAAATTTAGCTAAGGCTCATCCTAGATTGCTGATGAGGAAACGCTGTCGGTAGTCATTGGCAGTTCCGCGTAATGATGTGCGCACGCGAAATGACTAAACTTTTGGGTCGAGGGAGGAGAAGAGGTGAGTCAGCGGGAACGGATGGCTGGTCTGGACTCGTGTAGTTCCGGGTGCGTGGCGCAACATCTCCCGAGCATGCATCCGGATGCGAGATAGAATAGAGAGAGGGAGAAATAGGATTGCGGTATTCTTAGGACGGGCGATTTACAAGGAAAACATTCCCTATTTTCTCATTTGAAGTTAAAACCTCTACAGAGCAAGTTGTTCCTTTATTGCCGGCCGTGATGACTAGCGTGTCTACCTCTGAATCGTAAGGTCGTGGGTTCGAATTATCCATTTGGGCATGGTTATATATGTGTCACTGCCTTTGTTACTATAAAAAGATATTTGTATAGATATGCTGATATATGGTAATGAAAATAGACAAAATAAATTAATAAAGCAAAGTATAAAATGCAAAAATATGCTTTTAAAGTTACTCTGTTTTGTTTGAATGATTTTCGTTGCAATATTATTTCTTCGAAGCTGTAGCCGTCGACAAAAATAATTCAATGTAAAATAAAATAAGAAAACTTAATAAATGAATGTTTCCTTTAAAAAATGTGGTATGGAGGGTTAAATCTGGAGAATTAGCCGTTGCATGGTTTCCTATAATTTTGGAACTTATATAACGTCTCAGAGGGCCATTTAAGATTGGCGACTTTTTGTGCAGTTTTTAAAACTTATTAAATTTTCTTCCCGCGTCAAGATTGGCAAAATTTATAACATTAGATTTTTTCTCCATGTCAATGAATGGGTCATCTTCAAAAAAAAAACTTTAGAAACAAGCTTTATAATAGCGATCGAACTTTCTTGAAGGTTGAAAATGCAGAAAAATAACTTCAATGAAAGGTGACTCAACTTCTATTAAGCGTTTTGTATATTACAACCCTGCAAGCCTGCAATAGCGTTTATCATGGTTTATCTTTGCACCAAACAAACACGTTTTTTTTAGGCGAGCAAAGCAGCACAACATGAATACTGTTCGTAACATCGCCAATTGCAGCAACGTACTGATTATTCTCGCATTTCACGATGCAATTTCTTCATTATTTTGTTTTGCAATAAAAAATACAAGCACCCGATACCGTTAGTAATTCCAAATAATAATTACAATCCTATTCACTCGACGCGGGAACCGGGAATCTTGGCAGAGACGGTTTCGTGGACAAGTTACCTAATTCTCGCGGTCGTCGAGTCATCAGACACAAACGTGACTTTGCTTCCGTGGAAAAGGACGCGTCGACTAGATCATCTATCAGGTTATTAGCATTACACGCAGAAGATGAAGGGAAAGGTTTTGAAACTCGCAAAACCCAATTCTAGTCAGAGATATAGAGGGGAGGGGAGGGAGAGGATGGGTGCGGAAGGACACGTGTGCCATCTTTCGGAATGCCATTCGTGGAGTTTCGTGGAATGGAATCCGCGTCGCCATTCGAGAATGGGGACGAATGACATCGTCCTCTTGGGTTCATCTTTTGGGTCTTTCCCCTCTCTGTAGAACCGAATGGGAGGAGGAGGAGGAAGAGGAATAAAGGTCGCGGGAAGGACTCGGTAGCTTCGCGAAACGGCCGCTAGATGGGGTTACGAGTTCGAGATTCCAATGCTTCCTGTGCCAGATAGGAGTGAAGCGGATATTACATGAAGAGAGTAGAATGAGAGAGGAAGGGGGGAGAGAGAAGGTGTAGTACAGGGGAGAGGCGGGTGAGATACATGAAATCATGAGGGAGAGATGGGAAAATTGAGGTAGAAGAGAGATTTAAGTTTACATTATTACTTGGAGAATAAATGAATGCCACTCTAGCACTTTTTCCACTGATTTATTTGCACTTAAAAACAGAAGACGACCATGGTTTCACCTACACAGTAGCATCATCAGGTCTCCAAATATGGATATATTCCATAAAGTTACGCCTAAAACTACGGATTTTACATTAATACCCTGCAAGCCGTCAGAAGTGCTTGGCAGGGGGTGAAACTGCTCCGACATGAAACTCTGTTATCGAGTCTGGGAAAATTTATCCGCGATATTTCTCGGTACTAGTGACTATTTCGACGTATTTTCTGGTACGGTCTGATCTAACTTTAGAGGGAGTAAGAGGGAAGATGGGATAAAGAGAGGTAGTAGGAGAGATAGTGAATTTTTAAAACAATTTATAGGCTGCAATCCACCAAGGCGTGTGGCAAGGGGTGGAAAGCACCGATCTATTTCTAAATTATGTTAAAACCATTCCTTTGATGGAGGGAGAGGAAGCGGGATTGATTGGACGAAAGGACGGGAGAGGTGAAGGAAAGCGAATGGAGAGAATGCGGGACTGAGGAGAAAGGAGAGAGAGGAAGAGACAAAGAGAGAGAGAGGATGAGAGGGATAGGGAGACAGAGAGGGTGAGAGATGTTAATTAGAGGCGGAAAAAGGAGTGGCTAATTAGAAATGCAATAAATAATTAACTCGAATGAAAGAGGATTCTTGGCTGTAGACGGTGGAGCGTATATAAAGTATTCATGAATCTCTAAGTTTCTTCCTTCTGGATTTTATACTTAGAGGAATATAAAAAAGGAGTAAGAATATGAAACAGAAGGAAATAGAGAGGGTTAGAGAGAAAGAGTGTGGAGAGGAAGAGAGAGAGAGGGAGAAAGAGAGAGGGAAACGGAGGGAGAGATAGGAGGTAAATAGAGAGGGAAGGTAAGAGGGAGGAGTTGGGGAGAGAGAGAAAGGAGTGAGGAGACGAAGAGAAAGAATGAAAGGGGGAAGTGAAGAGAGAAAGAGACGATGGTAGAGTAAATACAGATGATAAGAGAGAAAAGGAAGGATGGCTGGGGAACAGTTATACCGTATTTACCAGACTACAAGACGAGTTTTTTTAATCAAAGGTTAGGGTTAGTCTTGTAATCGCGACCAAATAAATAGTGAGTGTTTATGACTAGTCAGGCCTAGATTAAATTGCATAACTTTAGACCATACATTGTAACGACAATTTTTTTTAGAGATTTATATACCTATATATAATATATTCTAACAGTATTGTTTAATTTATTTGCTTCAGAACGTCTCATAAAATAATATTTCCTCAAAAATTGTTTCCTTAAAGTGGGTTGGTGTTATAGTCGGGTATATGCGGAATTTCGAGACATTATGCTGGTATCGCATCCGATATTCGCTTTTCTTTACGCGGTCATGCGCCGTCACTTCTCACCATCCCGCTGGTGTCGAATGTCCTTTGAAGGTGTTGACACAAGTCGAACACGCGCTTTTTTTTCGACCGATGATGTTTGCTCACGAGGGTCGCGAAAAAGAAGGCGAATTCCGGACGGAAAAAAACGCGAGGGACCGCATAATTGTTCGAACGAGCTATCTTTGCGGAAGGTATCTGGGTAACGGTTATTTTTGGTCTCCGGGTCACTTAAAGGGAAATCGCCTGGTGATCTCTTAAAACGAATCGGAGGACGTGTTCCTTACGAGGAATACAGACCACGATTGGCGGGTGTTTTGCAATAGGGAAAAAGGATACGTGGAAGAATTTTGTCTTCCTTAAATATGCGCCGTTTCGTAAATAACTGCTAATTAAATCAACCAAGACCGCCGGTCAAATTAAATTTATGTGCGTTTTGAGTGGGAGATTAATGAAACGTACGAGTTACGTAAGTTTTTCGAGGACACATATAAAAAATAAATCGATCTTTGAAGGAGGTCGATGTTAATCGCAGCGATCGATCAATTATAAAACGTCGATTTAAATCAGCCGTTGAAAGCGAATGCAGAAATGGCCATTTGCGGGAGAGGTTTTTTTGAACATTGCTATAGAATACGGGAGAGTGATGGAACAGATTTTTAAACTAATGAGTAATCACAATAAATCAACGCGTCATTAAAATTCAGTTTTCATTAAAAATAACACGACGTGAAATAATTACCCCAGTGTGATTAATGACTTGCCAAACCGTAATGAAATATTAATCTCGTCGCCAGAAATACTACAGATCATTATTATTATTAAACTAGAGTGTGGCTTGGTGCAGTGGCACCCCCTGCCTAACGCTATTGGCAGCTAGCATGATAAAAATGTAAAAGTAAACTGTAAGCCTAGAGGACCTTCAAAAGCAATCGTACATATTTTTCATTGTATGTATAAACGTAATTTTGGCAAATATATTTTATTTCATCATCCAACTATTAACTCAATTTAAAAAATTGTAACATACGATGACCACTAATACAAATGCTCAAGGTAATCGGACGGAAACAAAAATTAATGCCAGGAAAATCCATTTTACTATTAATCTACCCTGCAATTCACAGAATTGGTGGGTGCAATGCACCAAAGCCTACCTAAAAGTTTCTCTCACGGGTTTTACTTTTCTATTATATATCGTACTGTCCTCGGAAAAAACGAGTCTCGATAGCACTCCATCCTACAACCCTAGCATACCGCACTGTTATTGTCACTTCTTTAATGGTCATCATTCTCTCTAGCGGTGCAACATCTGACCAGAGAAGGATGTCCTTTCATTGAAATGATTACATGTTTAGATAAATGGCTGTTGATGCACATAACATGAAGATGAACGTCTTGAGAAACGAAATGTTACCAGGCATATCCGGTATTGTATAGTGGTTAGGAAACCCGGCTCTCACCCGGGAGACCCGAGTTGGGTTTCCGGTACGGGAAATTTTTTTTTAGTAATTTTGTATACGAGTCTGTAAGAAAAGAACTAAAAATGCAGTCAAAAGCGAAAATACGACTTAAGTTTCAATGAAAAAAGGAAAAAGAATCAGAGAAACGGTAAATGTGGAGCAAGTCAGGAGTTCTTACAATGAAACCATGATCTATTGGTTTTATCTTCTGTTGTATGATAAACAAACAAATGTGCATCATTAAAAACATTCTTTTGTGAATTGACATCAATATATCGACTTCGAGCAATTAGATTTTTTTTGCTAAACTTGCTATCAAGGAGATAAAATTTTGAAGCACAAGGTGGGTCCATTTGAGAGCCACCTTGGTATCTTAGGAAGACTTAGACATTGAAAAAAATCCTAAGTCTAAGGCATCAATTTAAAACGCAAATAGTTCACTCAACGGCCAATTGATGTTTGCCTTAAAATGTCGCCACACCCATTGCTAACTAAGTTTCGAGTTAATTTCTCAGGAAATTAATAAATCATGCTCTTTCAAATTTCCTCCGGAATGTACTGGTAAAGGTCACATTGCGTAGGACTTGACTTAATTATTTTTTACCAAGTAAGAAAACTCACAGATGGGTTATTTTAGCATAGAAATTAAGTGTCTTAATTAGAAGCCTATGCCTCAATAGCTCTATGGACGTGATTATGCCACACAATTTCGCAATAAGCTGAAGGTCTTTTCCATTACTTGAAAAAATAGGCAAGCTAAAGGCTACATGCATCAATGCTGAAAGTGTTCACACTAAAAGATGAATGCAACAAATTAAATTTAACCTATCTGACCTAAAACCACTCAAAGATATAAAATAAAAAATGATACTGTTGGTTAAGTTAAATGGACGTCAATACACGAGACGAATCTGAGTAACCATAACAGAAATCACGATACAGTAACAAACTGCTGGCAGCCAAAGGTTCTATGCAAACACAGCCAGAGGAGGGAGTGACCGCCATTGAAAGTGACGTTCCGTTAATCATCGAACGGTAAGTGGAGTAGGATGATGAATCAAGCATAGGTTTAAGGAAAGTTGCATCGCTAAAGCCGCGAAGAAGAATTACCATATTAGTATTAGTCATTCTGTCTGTCACGCTCATCCATTGGCTCAAATTCCACCAATCGTATTTAAGCCTCGTTAGCATACGCCGTGATACGATTATTTACTGTATACTTAGTCAACGAATTGCTATTAAGTGTTCGTTAAAAAAATAAATGTGTGAATCATATTTTGAAACAAAAAAATGAACATTAAATTCCAATTAAAATATCTTCAATTTTATTAACGAATAGAAGATTCCATAATAATGCACCGTAAAAGTATTGCCAAAAGAAACATATGCACGTGTTAAATTTTAAGTTTAAGAAAACATTTATAAGTTTCACATGCAGTTTGAGCACTTTAAAGTTTAGTTCCATCGGAATAAAGGTCTATTCACACCTATCAGTGACGTGTCAGTTCAGTGACAGTTCCGTAAAGTGCTGTCCGGTAAGCATCAGTGATGACTATTCACACCTATCAGTGGCGTTTCAGTACAGTGTCAGTCCCGTAATAGTGGCAACTCATAGCGTCAGTGCAGCAACGGCATACCGTGTAAGTACGTTGTTCAATATGACTATGTTCTCTATCGACGAATTGGCTGTTATCGCTTTAATTTTGGACGAAGAAGAAAATTCAAGTTTTTCGTCATTCATTTTACTAAAAAAATGCAAAAACTGCGAAACTACTGCGACTGCAAACACTACTACTACGAAACTGCGTCAGAAGATTATTTACATACACCGTTCCGTATCAGTACAGTGTCAGTGAAAAGGCAAAAATATCGTAGCAACCGATACTGATATTCACGTAACGGACGCGGCACTGACACTGAAGCGAGAAGTACGGAACGGTGCCTGACATGTCCGAACACGCCCGTTTGAAACAACAGCAACGATATTTCTTAGTACTTACACTGCACGGAAACGTCGGAACCGAGCGGACACGTCACTGGTTAGGAATGAATGGACCTTAAAAGTGCAAAGTTTATTTCATATTTTTACAGTTTAAAAATGAAAGTGTAAGAAAAAAATATTTGTCATAATTAGTTTTTCATTGACACATTTGCGCTTTATAAACTGTTTTCGTCACTTAAATAGGTAAAACAAATAATTTTGCATTCTTTGGAATACGCGAAAATTTTGATTTCGACACTCGTCATAAAAACCGAGCCCAGTTGCGGAACTCCTGACGATAGAAACAAACGCCCTTCAAAAAATGCACAATTTCTCTAGGTAAACAATACCCCATCCAAAATACCGACCGAGCGAAAAACAAAAACCAGGAACGACTCGAGCGAAACACATAAGAAAGCAGTAAAAACAATCCGGGCAGGAGCAGTGGAAACCACACCAAGTACCGTACACCATTATATTTCCTTCTGAGAAAACCGAACGATGATGTTCAAAGACGGGGTGAAGCCCCTCCACGGTGGAAAATCCCGGGGCGCTAGATATTTTTCCCGTGACCCTAGCGGGGGGACGCCTTCAACTGTTTATATTGCCCTTTCTTTCTCTCTCCCTCTCCTTCCGGCATTCCTTCCTTTGAATAATCGAGGCATTAAGGGTAAAGGTTTTGTGTGGGCGAGGGCGGTAGAGAAGGCCGAGGGGCGAGAGGAGGGCGGGGGGTGGTTGTGGTGTTAGAGGCGAAGCGAGTGACCAGCCGGGTGCGTATAAAAGGAAATGTGGGTGAGAGCGACGGTGATTAAAAATCTCCTTTTCCTCCTCCTCCCTCGCTTTGGGGGTCACTGGAATAAGGCTCCAGCTGGGCAGACGCCTCAGAGGAGAGGTGGAGCCTGTAGGATACCGGCGGCGACTGTGGGAGGGAGGGGGTGGAGGAAGAAAACAAAAGAAATAAGAGGTGCGGTTTAAGGGTTCGAGAGAAAGGCAAGATGTGTCGCCACAGGGGGTGAGAAGAGATGTTAAGGGCGTGTGTAAATGGGAGGAGGGGGGGTTTAAAGGAGTGGTTGGTTTTTAAAGAGATTTGAGATAATATGAGTGAAGGGAAGAGGTTAAGGACTTTGGATATGCGTGTTAAAATGTTTGGAAGAAAGGGTTGAAAATAAAAGTCGAAGAAGATACTTTCGACGCCCTTTACAGTTAAAATCAGGATGGACTGCGTCGTGCTGCATGGTTTTCTTCTTCCTTTATCTTAAAATATTTGCACGCCTTCACTCGGTTAGCTGACATTGAAATTTATTTCAGATTCATTAAAAATAAAAGGATTTATGTGTCGAGAAAACCGCTGCAAAAATAAAAAAATGTTCGTGGTGTTAAATACGTAAATTACGTGGATCGAGTTTCTCACATTTTTACTTAGAGGCTCGGTAAATCATATAAAAACACGCTTATTAGCACTTTCAAATATTAAGCATCACTTACACAACTAAGTACGATTTATATATTTTAAATTCTACTAGAACGGAGCTGATTAATTAATCTAATATCCCATTATTTTATTTCGATTAATTCGAAAGAATATTTTTTCTAGTAGGAAAGACAAAGTTTGACGTATAATCTAGTCTCCAATGAGGCATACTCCATATAGCTATGATAATATTGGCCGCTCAAATGTCCAAAATAAATATGAGAAAACCAGTTGCATTAAAAACAAACAAAATTGATTACCGTCCTTATGTCTTAATTTATAATCTTATTTTTGCGATGAGGCAAGCTCGGTTATATTTTATTTCAATTAAATTATACATTTTACTAAAGCATATGACTATATTATCACCAAACCAGTTTCAATTCTGAATCAACGATGGATAAACTACCACCGAGAATGGCTAAATTATAAATGAAACGCTCATCTGGTTTACTCAACCCTTTCACGGATACAGGAATAATTCAGTTCATCTGCGGGAGGCAAGACATATTATGGGCTCAATAAATAAGATTTTTCCCGAACGTTTTTGATTTTTTTCGACAAAGACAGATGGCGTGATCTTCGGCAATTATAGCGGGATAAAGCCATAAAACACATTTTTTTAACGGAGAATCAAACGATAAAGGAAAACAATTACGGAAGTTGAGAGAGAGAGAAAAAAAGAGTGCTCCGAGTCACAGCTGCCAGGAAGAGAAAAATAATAGAGGGAAGTAAGCGAAGGAGAAAGAAAGATGGAAGAGATGCACAGATTTAGAGGCGATTGCGTTGGAGAAGATAAATGAATCATTTTTCTTCCTCGAATTAAAAGGTGTTTGAGCTGGGATGAATAAGAGGCTATACTGGGTTACGAAAATGAAGAGAAAGGTTGAGATGAAACGAAAGGAGAGAAAGAAAGATGAAGATTGGATGGCAGTCATGATAAAGGCTGTGGAGAGAAAAGTAAAAGATAATAATAATAATAATAATTCGACTTTATTTTCAAGGACGATATTTAGACTATATAGTCCACTCTTCTATACAACCCATTACGACGAATACAAACATCCATGCCCTCGGCGGGATTCGAACCCGCGACCTTAGTATTCGGCGGCAGATGGGATGAGATTAAAGATAAAAATGAAAAAGAATAGATAAAAAACAAAAAGAGATGCGGAAGAAGGCAAGAAAGGGTTCCATGACGTTTCCCCCAAGTCACTTCACCCACGAGACATTTCACCAAAAGTCACTTCGCCCATGAGACGTTTCACCCACAGACACTTCACCCACAAGACTTTTCACCCACAGACGTTTCATCCATGCCCTTTCACCCATAGTTTTTTCACCCACAAGTCACTTCACCCACATAAAGTTTCATCCAAAGAAGTTTCACCCATGATTCAGAAAACGCGTGAAACGTATTAAAATTTAAATAAATATAATATGGGAGAAATAAGCACTAAATAATAAGTTTTATTTTTTACTTTATGCATTCCATCCCTCTTTTTCCATTTGCTGAGGGAAATTATAAAAGTGCAAGCAGATAATGAAAAAATGATGGTTGAAGTAGAATTTGGAAAAATTGTAAGAGAATTAAATAGGGTGAAGTATAAAAAAGTTACAGAGAAGTTACAGTCAATTACACTAGAGTATGAAGATTACAAGCAGCGTAATCGCATAATTGATTCTCTTCGTGTTTGTGGACTCAATTTCAATATTTAAATGCATACTGAAATGTTTTAATTTAAATTACATCTCTTAAAACCTTTAAATAAAAACGTATTAAACCAAACGACTTGTAATTTTAATTTAAAAATTAAATAAGGTTAAATATTATTTGCATTAAATTACAGCTGTATTCATGTATAAAATAAAAAATAAAAGTTATTATTTTGTACTTATTTCTCCCATATTATATTTATTTAAATTTTTAATAGGTTTCATGCGTTTTCTGAATCATAGGTGAGACACCTGTGGGTGAAAGTTCTTTGGATGAGACTTAACGTGGGTGAAGTGACTTGTGGGCAAAAAAACTATGGGTGAAAGGGCATGGGTGAAAAATTTGTGGGTGAAAAGTCTCATGGGTGAAACGTCTGTGGGTGAAACGTTCCATGGGCGTAAGTTCTTTGGGTGAAACGTCTCGTGGGTGAAGTGCTTTGAGGGAAACGTCCGGATACCCAAGAAAGAAAAAACGGAAAAGATAACGGAGTATGAAAATGGAAGAAGAATAGAAAAGTAACAGAAAGTGGAAATAAAGAAAGAGAGTGAGAATAAAACAACTGAATTAGGAAGAGAAAAATACGTGGGAACGTAGGAGGATATACGGAAGAAAAGGAGGAGGTTAAACAAACGAGGAGAAAACGGGTGAGAAAGGATAAAAGACGAAGAATAGGACGGGGAAAATAAAAGAGATGCGCGAGAAAAGATAAAACAGAAATGTTGTGGACGAAGTATAACTTGAGCTCTGCCATAAATCTGGAAAGACGATGCCAAATCTCACGAGAAGACAATATTATAAAAGTAAAAGGAACAATAGAAAGAAAAAATCTTGGAAAAGGAAGATGTATAATGCTAGAAAACTCAGTACATCTACTTATTACCCTGTAATTCACGAAGATGGAGGGTTACAGTGGACTAAAACGTCACTAAAAATTGTTCAAAGCCTAAGGAATATGCATAACTGAAAATTACATCCAGAAAATTATTTGATCTACATGTTAAGCTACAGATCACCAAACTGTTGGATGGAAGGGCTGCAATTCACCAATTCTCTTCTTCAGATTTGATTCTCTTAAATTATGATTCTGATCGTCCTACTCAAACACAACGAAGCCCGATATCCCGATCACACGCATTTTACCGTTGTTATAATGTCTTCCAATATAGGCGAGTGTTTCACCTACTTTAACCATTTTTAATTACCTACATCCTCCTCACATTAACTCTATCTACCTAGTATACCACTCCAGAAGCCTCAATTCAACGTTCGTAGGGCGATCTCATAGTGGCGATAACCATCTCAGTTTCAAGGAAAACAGGTGGAAGACATGGTATAAGGTGGTCGAACAAAGAATAATTGAGCTCCTCTATTTAAAGGTTTTAAGAAGGAAGGAGAGGGAGAGCTAATGGAAGGAGAAAAAGAATGACGCGGCGTGGCTTAGAATGGAGGAAACAACGGTGTAGGACGAAATTAAGAGGGTCAAGAATATTTCAAGGGGGAGGGAGGAAGGGATAGAGGCTTTGGAGAAGGAAATAGAGAAGGATGATGATGAATGCGGAAGCAGAGAGAGAGAGGAGAGATGGGGAGAGGAGGCGGTATGAGGAAAAAACACGGGCGGATGAAGAATGGCCCTGTGCGCGTGTGTGAAAGGAAAGGGTGTAACATTTAGAAGACGTGGAAATTTTGGTATAGAGCGAGATGGATGGAGGAAGAAGATATAAAAATAGACATTGAGGTATGGGGAATGGAGGGGGGAGAGAGAGGAATTGGAGATAAACAAGAGAGGCTAGAAAAATATATGAGAATACGGCACGTGATGTAGGAGGAGGAAGAAGGTAGAAATAATTGAGCCGTTAGCCTAGGCGTCACATCTGAAACTTTATAAGCTCCGTGATTGCGGTTGAGAAAATCAGTAAATTTAAGAATAAGGAAAAATACAGAAAAATTCTTCGTATCAGACCTGCTTGAAACTTGAACTTGGACGGATATGAAGTGAATCCCTGTAGAAAAAAATACAAGTAAATGTTATAGTCCTTTGTACGATATTGACGTAAGTTAAGTCGTGGAGGTGCACGCCATATGTTGCTAGGAGAAGCTAGGATGGCTCATTCATTCCTTGGGGTTTATATAAAGATAGGTAATGTACGTACTGCTCTCATAACCCGTTAAATTTGAACTCTTAGGGCGTGCAAATGCGCTGGGAGCAACTCTATCACACACAATAACACAAAAATCATGAAGACAGCAATAGTTGCTCATTTGCCTGAAAAGTCAGTTAACTGGAATTATCGAATAACTAGCATTAAGATAGAAAGATTTCTACTGTACCCAGAAAGAAACAACCTTTAGAACTGATAGATAATACAGGTGCTTTTTCATCAAATGTTACAAGATTGAGATTTTAATTTGTGTATAGGTGTGGTGCAATGAGATCCCCTACTCTGCGCTTTTGGAGACCCTCAGAGTAATGACATGAATTCAATTTTAAAACAACTTAGGAAAGTACTGAGAAAGCAGATATTATAAGGCGATTTTTTTCATGGTTTCTTCAAGCATTTTTTAAAGGTATTTTGAGAGATATATTTTGTCAATAAAACAGTTCAATAAAACAGATGCGCGTGACGGATGCAATGCGGCCGTCCTCATGGGCAATCCACCCGATCGTCGATTCTTTTCAGTATAACCACTGAGGAAGGATCATTTGCAACTCAAACTCGCATCTGGCTCGGTGATTTATTCCAAAGAAACAGGTGGCATCCCGATTCATCATCCTCGTTTGGTTCCGGGATGCGCCGCACTACGCATTCTTCAACGCGGAACAGAAAAAATAGCGAGTATTCAATAATTCAGTGCCAAACGGAGTAAAAGGGTAGAAAAATCGAACGAAAACAAAAAAAAAACTAGTCAAACCAAACGGAACGAGTTATCTCTTCTTAGGAAGAGAGTGAGAGATAGAAGAAAAGATATCGAAAGGGATCGGAGAGAGAGAGAGAGAAAACTTTGAAAAAAAAACGGAACGGAGAAAATATGGAGGGCGAAAGGAAAACGGGTGTAGAGAATGGGAAGGGGGGGAGGGGAGGGAGAAAAATGTTGGGAGGAGGGAAAGAAGGAAAAAGGGTATTCCCAGAGTGGAATGGGAAGAGAGACAGAGAAAGGGAGAGAGAAAGAGAGTGAGAGAAAGGGAGTAGAAAGGGAGGAGATGGTTCTCATGAAAGGAGAGGTAAAGGATAAGAGGGAGAAGGGGCGTAATGGGAGAGGATGTTAAAAGGAGGAAGGAGTGAGGGAGAGGAAAATCGGAGGAGGAGGGGGTGGTGTAAGGGGGGGAGAGGATTCTAAGGAAAGGGGAAAGGAGGTGAGGGAGGCAAAAGAGAGAGGGGAGGAAGAGGGGTAGGCGAGCAAGTCCTGTTATTTTGCCCCCGGGAGGTTTTGCTGGCGGCCCGTAGAGATGAAGAGGGCAATGAACGAAGAGAGGAGACGACTATAATACAAGAGAACGACGCAGTACTCAAGGAGTGGGAGGTAGAAGGGTGAAGGGGAGGGGGAGGGGAAGAGACTGAACCGAGAGGATGAGAAACCTATGGACGGGAATGCAGCGATTCGATCCAAGTTTAAAATAAAGGGCTCGAAGGCGCATTTAGAATAAGTTGAGAGAGGCTCCTGGAACACAACGGAACTTTGGAAAGAGAATAAAGGAGAATGCGTGTTGTTTATGGTGGAGATTACGACAGTAATTTTCACCTTCTTTTAGTCCGGACGAGAGAGCACACACATAAAAAAAGCTACTCATTATCTCTAGGTGCCCTTATGGCTGCGAGGGTATTATCGACGAAAAAAGAGAAAAAGTTTAATGGTGGAGGAGATGGAACGAGAGAGAGAGAGAGAGAGAGAGAGTGTTGACTAGAAGGAATCTGGGAATAGAGTTGCAATCTCGTGCAGTGGCAGAGTTTAATAATACCTAATTTGATCGTACATTACGTTCTGGTGATTTGAGCGTGGAAATAAAACAAACCGTTTTTCGTATCAGTGAATGGTATGAATAAAAGGAGAAAATAACATTTTATGATTACGAGTTTATGGGGTTGATAAGTTTAGAGATGACATATCCAACTCGCGGATCTTTCTGCTCCTCACGGCAGGCGGAACGTATATTTTTGTCTCAACTACATCGTTTTATATTTTATATATACAAGGCGGCAAGCCCCCTGCTCGCTGAAGCTGTTTCTTCGTTCCTACTAGAAGTCTGCACGGGCCGAAATCTTCGGCCCAAGCCCGGCCCATTCATAATTGAGTCCAAGCCCGGCCCGAAATTTTACCCCATTTTTGCACCCAGGCCCGGCCCGAGGCCCGAATTATTTTAAACTGGCTCAAATTCAGCCCGACCGTGGATATTTTGTACATTCTTCAGTAAACATATATCCTTTATAAAGTATCTTTTTTAGTTTTAAAATTTTCCAAGCATTTCAAAGGTAAACGCACTTTTTTCTTAAATTGCTTGATTAAATCCATTCTGTTATTTTTGGGATTTATAAAAAGTTTTAATAACACAAAATATATTTCAAACCACAAATGTACGAAGAATACAAATTATGTCAATTTCTATCAGTACGGAAGACCAATATCATCTGCTACCCAGAGCGAACTGACGACCAATGGCGGATACAAAGGGGAATGAAGCTTCAGATGTAAGACTCCCAAAGATCCTGCTATCTCCTAAGGCAAACAGAACCCTCTTGATGGTGATATAAGTAGCTGTTTAAGAGATGGTCGGTTGGTAGGAATTCGTGGGTGCTCTACTGGCGGCCTGGGAGATGTGTCGCTTGTAAAGGAGATAATGGAGAACTCTCCCTAAAAGAAATAGTCAAGACGAAACAATGCACAGGGACGCAAACATGAAAGGGGTCCACTGGGTTCTCAACTGGCCCGAACGGGAATGGCGTAAGATAAATCGTCTAGGCACAAGCCCAGCCCGAGCCCATTACTTTTCAGTCTTACCCGACCCAGGCCCGCCAACGGGCTTAAGTCCATGGGCCGGGCCCGGCCCGTGCAGACCTCTAGATCCTACCATGTACCTATTGGAGTTAGATTAGTTTAACGGGAATATGTTTTGAATATATTTTATAAGGGATGTATGTTTGGTTTTTAATAACAAATTAAGAAAATTAGTTGAATAACTAGATACAAAATAAACTTAGAGGGCTGAAATTCCCGGAGATTAAAAATGGCTGAGGTATAGAATATTGAAGAGAGAGACAAAGAGAGAGACAACCAGAAATAGAATTTTAGTAATACAGATAAAAAATATAAATAACATGAATACTGCTTTCGATTTACTTGCATTAAATTCATATCTTCGGTCATTTCGAGTAAGTTTTAATGTTATTTTCGATCTTTAAGCCTTTATTTAAGTGCATATGCACGGAAATTACCGAGGACAAGAATATCGGCAACCACTGAACCTTATTATTGAAGTGTTAAAAAATTTACCATGACTCGAGTATAAATTCAAAATATGAGCGAATTCGAATGAGATTGAGTATATTCTACGGTAAGAATAAGAACCATTATTCATTTTGGAGTGTTTTACCGCAAATTTTGTGTCGGTAATTTAATTTTAAGATATTTTAAAGAGTAAAAGAATAAAAGCCTTCAAACCAAAAAGGTGATTTTTACGTGTTATCTCATGGGAAACGACATTCATCCTCTGGGGTCGAACCCGTGACCTTTTTCGAATTTTTTAAAATCATAACGTAAATATTCATCAACACTGAAATCCTGAGAAATTTCAGGCTTCTAAGTTTATTTCTAATCGAGTTATTCACAAAATTAGAGCGTTACGCATCATGATGACCATTATGATTTTTTAATGTAGAGAGAAATACAAAAATAAATATATTTCTGTGAAAAGGAGGCGAATTTTTCATAGTATTTGAAGTATGCGGTTTCTTGATTATTGTTTTAAAGTGCAAAATATGCACCAAACCTTCTTTATAAAACCTATTTTTCCCACTCTGGCTATCGTCAAACAACTGTAACCCTAACGCGAACCTTCTGCAGCATCCATCGATTTAATGCGTACTACTACAGTACACAAAAATACGTATAATAGCTGTTAAAGCTACTATTGGTCCTTTTTTACAAATGCAATAAAAATATCTGCAAACCTGTCTCATGTCTGAAGATACGTTACGCGAAGTAGGCGATTTTGCAATCGCATCCCATACGCTCCTGGCGACTTGTATAATATAATGTAAATAGATAAATGTAAAATGAGGCCCTGATACCTCTTCTATCATATATAGTTCAACACGTCTGGTTTAGAAGGATGGTCACGTATAATTTCGTTCGTATAGATAGCTCCTCCAGAATAGGGGAACCGGGAAGAGAGAGAGAGAGGATATAAGTAGTTCCGAGATGCTTCTCCGTTAGCGCAAATTCAGTGTTTGCGCGGATAAACGAGCGCTAAGTGTTTTCGCCCAAAAGTAACTTAGCTCCCCTCGAGATACCATGACGCAACTATTTGTCGACAAGTGGGCCGAATTCGTGAGGATGAGTTTGTTACGTAAAAATGGATCGCTCTTCCTCGAACCTCTCGTTTGAAAACTGTTACTTTTCTATCACAAAAAACACTCTCTACTGGTTCCGATTCCAACACGACATTCCTCGACAGATTAATATTTATTTACGTTTTATCGTTTTTTTAAAAGCTAGTTGTCAATTAACACTAGAACGTCGGACGGGACAATTTTGTCCCATTCTGATGTTACGTCCCCTATAGTTTCTGTGATTCGGGTTTAATTTAGTCGAGATTTCGTGACTTTTAATCATTTGAGGGTTGCATTCCACTCTACACTTTTGAACATCCCCCCCTCAATATTAAGGATTATAAAACCATTTTACCCTAGAACGGCGGATGGGACAATTTTGTCCCAAAATGAGTTACTACTTTGTTTCACATTCTCTGTGATATTATTCTTATGCAGGCTTTGTAACATTGTTGTAGACTATGGCATGCCCTTCCCCTCCTCCCCTCTCATCTTTCGCCAGTCCAACTTCTAGCCCCACCCTTTCCCCCTCCCACCTTCCACTTGCTCCCGCAGTGTGATGCAAGTTAGAACGTGTTCCTGCAGCACTGTTTGCGGGCTAATTTTTAGAGCGTTTCAGTTGAGTACGGTGCAACGCTACATTCTACAGCACGCTAAAGTATGCAATTAGTAATGTAGAGATTATAACGTTCATAAAAATTGAACCTAGTACTGCGACTGTACGACTTTGTCGTATAGGACATTTTTGTCCCGTCCGCCGTTCTAGGGCGTACGCCATGTTCAGACGTTCTTGTGTTAAAGACTTTTTGTAATTCGTAATTTCATGATCTCTAAAGGACGTAAAAATTATCATATTAATATTTTCAAAACACGCAATTCTTCATTTTACCTCCGTGCTTATCGTGGTCATCAATCATGCGTTAATTATAACCTGACGAAGATGCCACGCTCTTGAATCCTTCGCGAAAAAAATACATATGAGCTTACGACGCAGTTCTTACTGGGTACGTACAGCTGGAATTCCATTTAGTTACGCTTGTCGCGATGAATTGTATTTTTTATTATCAATCATTCTTCAGGAAACGGAATAGAAATTATAGGCTTAATCTCATTAAGCTGGAAAAGCCTGTTATGCAAATTACAACATTCTCCTTTAAACGTCAGGGAATTAGTTGGAGAACAAAGTTATGGTGCGCATCTTTTGAACTTGCCAAAATAAATTATTTTAAATTAAATTCAATTATCCATTTTTTTCGGACACCCACTTTTACCTGCACAAATTACCGCGAAATTTACCGGATCGGTGGGCGACAGGGGGTGCGATGTTTCGAAATACCCATAGCAATTTCCTCTCGTGGACTTGAATGTACTCCTTTGATCCCAGATTGTCCTTGAAACAAAAACGAAACCCACCTTAATCGAAAATTCAACCCCATTTCAGTGACGTCGCAACTGGTGCGAAATGGAGATAATTTTATTGAAATAATTTTAAGATTTCGACCCGAAAAATTAATAATAATGTTTCAAAAACAATAACATTGCAGGAATGACTACTGTATACACAACTCCGGTATGGTCTAGTGGTTAGAATACCCGGCTCTTCACCCGGGAGGCCCGGGTTCGATTCCCGGTACCGGAATTCAATTTTTTCTCTGAATTAAGTCCATCTCATCTTACGGCGAAAACTACACTTATTTAATACACCATGATTTATCATCGAACACGTCGTAAGCACTGATAACCATGTACATTTACCGTAACTATGGTTCTGGATATCGATTGATCAACGTTCAAGATAATGGATACGCAATACCGGTAGAACAAAGGCATTTGTACATCGCAAAGGCTACTTAAAATGAACGCTGTGATTGGGAATAGCGACGTTTATAAATACAGCGTGATAAATGGGAATTATATTCAACCCGGTAGCGGGTAAATATTTTAAAGGGATCATCGAAGGTAATATATAAAATAATTATGTATTCTTATCACTTCAGCGTTTGCGTCTGATGACGGAATCAAAGGTCGGACATGAGAGAGCTATAAGGTAATCCTCTTACGAAAAATTTACAAACGAGGATATCCCTGGCGACGCAGTGAAATCGATTGAACATTACGATAGATAAATAAGGCCCCAGCATAGAATAAAGTTCATGGAGGCTAAGAGCCAAGATCGAGAGATGATTTTCTGCCTTCTTCGCTGGTATAATCAGAAGAGCCAAAAGGAATAATAATTTCAATACCATTTAAAATCTTTTTCGCTAATCTGACCTGTCGTGAAATATCGGTGAGGAGTCTGATTGTGAGACCCTTTCGAGGCGGACCTAATTAGTAAGAGTATCGGTATGGTGCGAGTGTATCAGAGATTTTGTGTGACCTGAAATGGCAGATAATGAAGAGTAGGAAGACGGAATATAAACGGATACTATTTGAAAATTTTAATAGCTCCGATTTCGTTGAAGACGTACGCGGCGTAGTGAGCGTAAAGTTAGGTCAGAGCGTACCAGAAAATACGTCGAAATAATCATTAGAACCCAGAAATACTACAGATTTTTTTTCCCAGACGCGATAAGACAGGCTAATAGAGGCGTTAGTTAGAGTTTATGTTGGTGCAGTGGCACCCACTGCCAAACACTTCTGGCGGCTTGAAGGGTATTAATGTAAATGTAGAAGCAGGTCGTTGCTTTCCACCTCCTGCAGCGCGCCTTGGAGTGTTGCAGTTTGTAGAAAGTAAATTGTACAAAACTGCAAGAGAAAATTGTTAGGTAGGATTTTGGTACATTGCATCACTTATTACTGTGGTCAATGCTGGTTAACATGTATGTAGTATACTTGTATATGTATAGGTGCAGATTTAAACATATGTATATGAAGTACATACATATATGCATGTGTGTGAATAAAAAACTCATCAACTTTAATACGAGTGAGTATTTTTCATTTTTGTAATTTTAAATCAATTCGACTCAAAAAAATATTCCAGTGCGTGTGCGTGATATTCCTCAATAAATTGCGTGGCAAGTGAAAAAAAAAGAATACCGCTGGGCCAACACGACCGAAACAGTCCCGAAAAACACAATGTCCAAGACGATCCGAAACTTTTCTGAAAGAGTCACCCTTTTTTCGCAGTTTTTCTCATGGTCCCGCAAGTTTTTTTCTTTTTATTAAGTTTCCACCGCAAAACCATTTTAGGCCTTAAAGAATTCACCAAAGAAGGAGAAAGAAGAAGGAGCAAGGAAAAACAAAAAAATCACAGCCAGAAATATTTCTTTTCCGCTTCCCACTGTAAAACTTCCATTGCTATTGCGCTTAGCAAAACTTTAGCGTACTTTGGAGACCCATTCCACAGCCTACAAAACCTCTTTCACACCAATCATCGGCCAAAATATCTGTCTTCCGAATCATTAATTCTAATCCCCTTTCCCGCCTATCTTTTTACAAATATACATGTATGTATGTATGAGATGATTGGGTAGGGCTGGAAACTTGCCCGTAAATGGCATATGCGTGCGATCGTGGATCCCTCTCCTTATCTTTCTCTGTCTCTGGAGTAGTATACCAAAGTGGGCGACCCTTTTGCCAACAGATTCCTGCCGCTCAGTCAGATCATATGCAGTCACATCGAAGATTCAACGCCTCGAACGAATGGATAAGCAGACTTTTCCGTTCCGAGAAAGAATAAAAAAAAAAAC
This sequence comes from Uropetala carovei, assembly GCA_036926305.1. NCBI lineage: Eukaryota > Metazoa > Arthropoda > Insecta > Odonata > Petaluridae > Uropetala > Uropetala carovei. The sequence continues at coordinate 3,455,304 of JAXCHB010000015.1, read as the reverse complement.
GAACTCTGTACCCCTTTACTTTATCGAGTGAGAAACCATCTTCTGAATGAGGAAGTGGTGGAAAGGATTGACCAACTTAAAAAAAAAAACGTTCGCGGATGCGGCGCGTGTTTTTGATGCTGCTGTGAGAACGAGGCGGCGATTTTAACGTTGAGGTAATCTGAAGAGGTCGAGTTTTTGTCATTTCAGGCGCGTGGTATCTCGGAGACCGTTTCCTGAATGACAAAACGGTGTGTTTTGTTTAAAAAAAAGGAATATCGCGTGAATGAAATTCGAAATAAAAATTACCAACTCCCTTTGATGAACATTCATCGATTGAATAATTGTTTAACTGATGGACATATCTTGCCTTTTGATGTAAAGCTTAAACTTTCAAATTGCTCTTTTTACATGTATTCTCAACTTCCCAATGTCGCTTAAATTATCATGATTATTTTTCGTTTAACACATCCATACTTACTAAATGTTTATGCCTCACCTTATAATACTCATAATTGGAATTCGTTAACGATGATAATGTATAACTTGGTAAATCATATAGATGATAATTTAAATTTTAAAATCACTGATATAGAGATTTATTTTTCAAAATCAAAGAACTTGAACATTAGAGAGTAACGTGAAAAACCTAGTGAAAATGGAAAGTGTTATTTTCGAGCAATGCCTGGAAAGTATTTAAATTAGTCAGCACACCGCTAGCAATTTCATGTTAACCGTGTTTGGGATCCAAATGGTCCATCATCAGGTAATAAAGGAATTAAATATATTAGATACCAGGAAGAAGAGATCGCTATCGATATAACAGATGCCCAAGTGGTGTTATGTTTTGTCTCATCCTATCTTGAATAGAGTGAGAAACTAACATGCTGCTTATTCTAAAGTAAGGTAGAAAAAATAGAGGTAAGAAATATCTATGTCGCGATGATGTTGTTATTAATAGCAAAAAATAGTCTGCCAAAACTTAAAACCTTAAGAGTAATGCCCTATTCCTGTCTACATTTTTTCGTACTACAAGCGATGAAGATGAGTAACATATTATATATTGTAAATAAATATAAAATCAGCTAAATGAACAAAATAATAATTAAATAAATACATGTTTGTGTATAATAAAAGAAATACATAAACACAATAAAAAACTAAAATAATAAAGAAGAATATTCGTACGAAAAATTCATGCTAATTCATTTTAGCTAGCCATAGTTTGGGCACGCCCTCGGACAGTATAAAAAATTAAGACATTCCATTATTTTTTAATAAAACGTTCACGACGCTAACAAAACGGCGAGTCCAAACAGATCCGAGAAATCTCCGTACGATTTTTATGTGAACGTCTCCACATAAAGAGCATCGATTAAAATCGATGCGACTCTGTCTTAAAGTGGAAACACCGAGCCTCCCACCTCAGCCTTGAGTCCTCAAAGAATGATTCGATTCTATTTCTAGCAATTGTTTAACTGTCTCGGCAGAAGTCCGCGCATTGACATGCCAACGACGTCGTCGGCCATGCCATCCCGCCGTTAACTATTTATCTAAACAGGTGATATATGAAACTGTCTGCATTCCTTAACTGATGGACGTCAAAGGCGCGTGGCTTCGGATTCCATTGAACCGCACCTAACTTCTCTCTCTCTCTCTCTCTTAAGATGGATACAATTTTCAAGGATGCCACGACATTAAAGTATTGGATATGTGCTCTTCGCTATCGCTCGGAAATGTTTCTCCCACGCGAAGAGTTTGATTTCTATTCCTAACGATCAACGGTTGGAACGCATTTATCGTTTTTCATTCCATCGACGAATTTGGCGACCGACGAGAATTTTCCAGTAATAGATTCGATTTCGATTCCGAGCTTTTTTATATGCACTTTTATCGCCAACCGAGGTCTATGAATGAAAAGACAATCCTTGGATTCGAGCCACAAAGGTCGACTCGATATTTCACCTCAACACAATACCATTCTTTATATATTTTCAAATAGTTTTATTCAGAATAGAAATTTATATGCGCCTTCTAAGTAGATCAATTACAAAGTCGAAATTCCGTTTTTCTTATTTCGGATAATCGACCTTAAGATTATAAGATATTTATTGTAATCTATTTTATATTATTCATCAAGTAGCACAAGCACTTTTTATACATTGGTTGCGGTATTGTTAATATGAATACCATGAACCTAGGTCTTTTGCCATGAGAATTAATAAGGAGTAACAGCTCAGATATTGTCCGTCCATAAACTTTTACATGTTTACTCTGCATGGAACCATTGCGCCATAAATATAATACAACAAATAAATCACTGGTAAAAGTCTATCTTAATCATATTTGTTAAAAAGGACCAGCAGCACCTATCTACACATGTTCTTGTCTCTCGTGATATTCTCCTGCGTACCGATACAGACAACAATATAAGCGTGCTTCGAAGAATATTACTCACGAAAATATGTATCCGTAATGTGCATTTACGTACTAATTTTACCTTCCGGTAGGTTTTACGGACACACTACCAAATCTGAGCTATCGAAAGCCTTTCTCTTAAAATTCTCATACCCAATTCTTTATTTTAATGAATCTAATCTTCGTTTCCTCTTCCTACCCCTTTGCCTCTACCCTAACATTCTTCCTTCTATGTCTTCTTTCAGTAAACCGTTCTCTTTCAAATTTTGACCCAACAATTTCTTCTGCCAATCCCTTATTACCCTAATTAAGTTACTCACTTCCCGTACTAAATTCAGAACTTCCTCATTCGTTTTCCTCTCTGTCCAACTGATTTTCTCTAATCTACGCCATACCCGCATCTCAAAACTGTGCCTTTATGTTTCGAAAATCACACAAAATAGTAATGCAGACAGCAGCGGATCGAGAAATTTGTGGTATGACAGCGTTTTTAATTTCCTAACTTTCCTCCAATGTGTCTCCACACCCTAACCCCTTTCTTCAACCACCCATGAGATTATGATTTCCACTCCGTCGAAGGCAAAAAAAGAGATCCAACCCATACTACTGACCGCACCCAAACAAACCAACCAACCAAATACAGCTATTTCCGTGGCTGCAAAAAACAATCTCGTCCACGAATGACGTTTTCCGCGTGAGTGATTTAAGAATGGACTACAAATCGATTCGAGTCGGAAAAGAGGAGAAGAAAATTAATCCGAAATGACGAGTATCTGATCGCGTATTAAATGCGAATGTTTCCGCTTTTGTTGGCAGATTGATCGAGCCGACCGACGCGTCGGTCCGCACCCAATGTAACGCCCAATATAATGCCTTCTCCAGGTTCCTACAGCGATACTACAAGCGATGGTGAATAGAATTGTATTGTAATACCCACTTAATTACATTATTGTTATTAATTTCCACAGGATCTGATTTAATTTGCTTTGTTAATATTCATTGTTAATACAATTATTGGTTATAGAATTAATATCGTTAATAAGTATGGAAGCGTATGGAAATTAAGTCGATAATAATGAATTAATGTAAGTAATGTAGTTTTCTTTCCAAAAATATATACAAAATATTGTTAACTTTAAATATACTGTCGTATTCTCTAATCGTACTAGAACAGGGGTCTCAAACTCGCGGCCGGCTTGTTCATTTTATGCGGCCCTCCAACTGATCTTATTCTAATTATATAATTAAGTCCGGCTCAGTGTCGAAGAATTTTTTTTAATTTAAAGATTTAAAAATGTTTTTAGTCCTTTTGAAGTGTAATTTTCTTAGTTTTGTCCCGCGTACGATTTGAATTTGAGACACCTGTTTTGGAAGAAAAATGCCCAAAATTTCCACCTGTCCCAACGTCAATCTCAGGTAGTTTATAATTGTAGTCTTGCCTTTCAAAACAAGTGGGATATCACAGCAAAGAAAGCTAATTTAATATGGTGGTGAAAGTTAAGGAGGATCTGCATGTGCTGAGTGGCCCTGGGCCAATTACCCCTCTCTGAAAAAATTACATGAATACCCTGCAAGCCTCCAGAAGCGTTTGACAGGGGGTGTCACTGAACCAGATTAACTCCAAATAATGCCTGGGAAAAAATATCTGTAGTATTTATAAAAGGCTTTGTTCCTTAATTAATATCAGCAGCAGCGGCCCTGCCTTAGTAAATTCAAAAGAAGCAATAGGAAATATTAAACTCTTACATAACATTTACATTATTACCCTGCAATCCGCTAAAAAAGTGTGGCAGAGGGTATAATTTCGCCACGCCTAAACTACTTCAATATCTATCAGCCTGTCTTACCGCATTAGTAATCCAGCGATGTATTTTTTATAGATAGGTACAAATATGTCATGCATATCCTCAACGATTCGAAGCCAATAAATATATTTTATAAAGAGTTTACGTTTACATTATACTCTTCGACACTGCATGGTTCTCGATCTCAATTCACTCATAAGCACCGACACTTGTAGGAATAATTTTAACCGAAAAATAATAGAGATAATTTTACCGGATGCGATAAGGCACTGAAATAGCGATTTTGCATCGGAGTTTAACGCAATGTGCTAAAGGAAACTCGCATTTAAATTCTATAAATGTAAACAGCGTAATGTTCTAACCACCCTCCCATAACAAATTCACCCGTCCTAAACTTTCAAACACGACCAGGCATAAAACTACGCCGCATTTCGGAATTACGCGGCAAAGAATTTCGTTTCCTTCGCCTGAATTTTCCCTTCAAAACCTTGATGTGTTAGAAATACTTTAGAGATGCTAAAAACGGCATCGACGTTCTACATAAAGAGATCCCGTGTGGGAAGTGGGTTGGATTTGAAACGAGATGAAGGAGAGGTAAGAGAGATAAGGAACGCGAAGAAAGGAGAGAGAGAGAGGAAGACCTAGAACAAGGAAGAAGAAGAAAAGAAGGGAGTGTCTCGCAGGTCATATATCACCGCGCGAGGCGTGGCACGCATTCGCGCGCGAATGCAAACAACACGAAGCCGCAGACGAACGATTCTCCCACAACGAGCGTGTTATTTCTGGAAGTGAAAGAGCATATCCAATAAACTCGCGCTCGAGTCAAAGTTTAGTCCCCCGGAGGTTTTTTGACACGGTCGTTGGACTAAATAAACATTATGGGAAGGAAAAGTTCGTTGTAAGGGGTCATTCACTGAGCGAGGATGTGTGGCACGACGAAATTTACTCAGTCGATCTTTCTTTTTTTAAATAAAAATTCCTTTTTGAGTCGCTAAGTGTGGTCGAGTTGAAGGGTTGCGGCGCATCTTGGGCTCCAAACTCCTTTTCGTTTCGTTTATTTGTAAATTAAATATTTGAAGAGTGTTAAATCACTTCCATGGGCTTTATTTATTGTTGACAAAATCAAATTTTTTCGGCAAGGAAATACCGAAAATGACAACAGAAAAATTTAAGTCTAGTAAAAAAAAATACTTATTTATCGAAAGAAAATGAATAATCTTATAATATTAAAATTCTAACCGTACGTCCTTACGTGAAGCATTACAGCGGCATATTTCTCGAGAACCGTTCGTCGTAAAGATGTGCGGTAAACGGCGTTTTGTTTCTACTAGCTATAAGGTCTCTGGAAAAATATTTTTGTTTGCTAAAGTATCCCGGGTTCGAATCCAGGAGACAATTATTTTCTCCCATATGTTTACACGGGATTTTCGATCTTTCAGGGTACAAGGTTTTTTCTTTCATTCATCAATATAGGAAAATATGGACCTATTTTCTTCTTTTTTACTTTCCATGACGGCTAAAACTTTATAGTATCTTATTATTTCAACGTTTACATGTTACACGGTCGAAGATCTCGTAAATACGCAATTGTTTTCGAAATTATGTGGATTTTTCGTACTCTTTCCGGACGTTGCCAATTCAACCATCATTGTGGCCCCGATTCAATTAACGCCAATTAAACCTTCAAATAGACGAAAGAAAAGCGTTATTCGCTTTCAGCTGCTGTTTAAGCATCGAAATTAATGAAGCATAGCAACGTAAATATTTAAGGATAATTATTCCGTTGACTGCGTATGGGAAGCGTTTCTAACGATTTAATCAAGGCATTTCATCGTTTGAATGTTGGAATATTATCTTTTTTAAGTAAAACCATTATATTACACATCTATAATGCTTAGTAACGCAAATAGGCTCAAGCATTAATTAAAAATCGGATGAGAATAAGGACGCACGTTATTTTTTTAAACATATTGAAAGTGACATGGTTATCTTCTCTTCGTAGATAATCTAAATGACAATGAACGTTAGGCGACGGGCTACGTTTATTCCTGAGCAGCGTGAAAACACTTTTGTTTTACAACAGGAACCTAGAACTTGCCGAAACTTACTTGCCACAGGCAACTAGTAAACATTAAATGATTTCTGTTGTCTTATTTTCCATAACGATGACAATTTCCCTATGTTTAACATTCGTGTGAACCAACAATTTTGGAATAAATTCGTTTCGTACTGTTCTTAAATAATGATTCCTCTGTGACACAGATCTTGAAAGGAATTTCAAACGAAGAAATAATGCACGCTTTAAAGCCGCGTCGAGAATGATTAGCTTTTGTTCACAAGGATGTAAATTTAACAGAGAAACAATAAAGATCGGAACGAGAAGCTCACTTCTAAAAAAAAACCGTTCACAAACAGACATACATATTGATGAGATATATTTTTAAAAACTCAAGACAAAAATCTTTCCAATTTAATCTTCCTCCTCTTTAACTAGCCGTCCCACTAACGAACTGACCTTCCGCTTCCGACAGTTTTTAACAAACCATGCCGTAACGACCATAGCTCATCCAACCGTCCCGCGGTATCTAGCTGGGAAAGATCGAAAAAAAAACAAACAATACCCTCCTCCACGTAGTAGTAGTAGTAGACCTTCCGGAAGCCATTCCAAATCAATTCAACACCATCCCCATCCCCCACATATCCCCCAAATCCCTCCCCCTTTCTACTTTTTAAAAGCTCGTTCTCACAAGGGACGACGGGTTGGGGTAGGAGGATCGGCGGGGGTGGATCCTTCGGAAGGGAGGTAACTAGGGTCAGGGTACCACCTGCGGGTTTGGGTTCGCGAAGGGGTGGGGGTGGGGATGGGAGAGGAAGCCTCCTACTCGCTCTTTAAAGCCACCGAAGTTCCAAGAGAACATTCCCACACCCACGCTCGGGGGCCAACTCATGGGAGTAGGGTAGGATCTCTCTTTGCAGCAACCGGGAGAAAAAAAACCACCGCTCAAAATACAGAATGCAAGGTCGTTACCCCAGAACCCCTATAAAGAATATATATATATATATATATATATATATATATATATATATATATATATATATATATATATATATATATATATATCGGAAGAAGGGGGGATGAAATAAAGGATCGATTTACAAGTGGAACCGCAAATGCCTTCTTTAGTTTTGGAGGAAAAGGAAAACGAAAAAAATCCCACTCAGAAATCTCCAGGGAATAGTATATGGACCTTGAATGAAAAACCTATCCCCAGTCTCTTCTAACAGAAAAAAATGGACAACGAGGATGGATTTTTTTCATCTTTCTCTATCCTCCTATCTCCTTCCCATCACCACCTCTTCTTCTGTCTTTCGCCCACGTAAAATAAGGATCGTTTTCCATTGTGCTCTAGTTCTTCTTACGAACACCGCCCGTTGCGCAATCTATTTAACCTTATAATCCCCCCTCCTCTTAACTCACACCCTATCCCTCAAGGTTTTAAAAAGATGCTTAAGAAACCTTCCGCAACTTTTTCAACGGTTCCATCTTTCACGGACACTGCTTAATGGAGTGGGAATAATGCGTAGAATGGTTAGTGCAATCTAAAAAAATGTTAATAATAGCGGTAGGCCTCTTTCTCTCTATTTCCTTTCACCGCCTTGGAAAAGATTATTTTTTTCGGCGAGGTTATTTTCTGCGATACCATATAGTCGATTGAGTCCTCTCTTAAAAAGGTTCCTTACTCTATGAGTCGATTTTTTTCCGTTCCTTTTTTTGCGAGAGAGGGCGTGGTGGTCGGATATTCGGGTTCAAGTGCGGGAAGGAAGTTCTCCATTAGTCTTACCTTCCCTTCTCTTTCTTTTTCCAACTCTTAGTTTCATTCACCTTTCCCTCTCTCTCTCTCTCCGTAAAAATCACGAGAAAAACTTCGGTTGGCCGTTGTTCCTCGCTTCGTAAAAAAAAAGAAACGTGAAGAGCGGTTTTTTCGCTCGATTTGGCGGATATCCGATAAAGCGTTGCGAATCTTTTCAATCCATGGCAGGTTTACAAGATAATCTGTTAGATCGTATTTTTTGCGTTTATCACTAGATGAAGTAAAAGGCGGTGAACTTTTACTCCCTTTGCCCATTCTACTTAGTTCTATGTTGGCTAAAGTGACCGAAAAAATAATTTAAAAAAATACATTTATCTCTTTCGCAAGAAGCGTATCTTTTTAATCGAATCTATTTCATTTCCTTAGAATTGATCTTTTAGAAAGAGAATCCATCTCGTGGATCGAAATAAATGTTGCCTCGATAGTTCTGCATTCAATTTTTACGCTTAATAAAAGTGGCAAACAAAGAAAATTTATCCTTTTCTCATCTCAATCCAGCTTCAGGTTATCTACCAAAAGCGAGTTTACCATCATATTCTTATAGCTCAAGCCAATCTTGGAAACACATCATATTGGATTTAACATTGCCATCCCCTCTTGTGTTTAATCATAAAATACAGAAAGATATACCTACCTCCAACAATTAATTATATAATTAATTACACCAATACTAGAGAAACTCATTTGCCATTTTCAGGAAGGTAGGGGATGGAACTATCATTTCTGATTTAAAATTTAAGTTACCGGGGATTAATTTAGAGATGCGTGCTAATATTTTGGCAGTTAAAAATATTACGGATTTAAGTTCAGATAAAAATTTCGCAAGTTAATAAATAAGATACTCATATCAGACCGATTCACGATAATTCGAGAAAATAAAATTGTTTGATGCGTGAAGTATCTTATTATGTTAATTAAACTACGCAGACACAACAAAAAAGGAAGTATCTCTAGACACATGGTGCTATTCGGAACATCAAAAAATTAATTCGACTGACAGGAAAGAATCATCAAATAAAGTGTTATTTATTTCTGAGAAAAATATATCAACAAGGATTAACATTGCGCGGAAAAAGCACTGGAACTTCTCCAAAATGCACGTACATTAAAAAGAACTATTGCGCCTTCCCTAACCTCGACTGTGGACGGTAAATTAAAATTTATGAGAATAAGAGGCATTTACCTGGGTTAATTTACCTAGATTTCATTTCCATACCAAAGTGTTACATATGAAATTTGGTAACGATATGGCAAGTACTTTTTGAGTTAGAGCGCCCACAGTCACATCCATCCATCCACACACGCACATACATCATTCCCAAAATAGTCTAAACGTGTTCTAGGGACCTCAAAACGTGTATTTCCGTTGAAATCTCGAAGTCGATTTTTTTTCGTGATCACAATACTTTCCCCATGCTATGTACGGAGAAAGTAAAAATGAGCGAAAAAAATTATTCCGAGTTTACCGAGGCAACATAATTGAAAGTGGAGTAGTATGTTCTAATCCGGTTTTGCATCGGATGTTAAAAAAAACCGCGGGTCAATTATTATTCGGACGGATACCGCGTCGTAATTGGTACCTACTGTTAATAGGAATGCAAGATTCCTCCGAGTTGAGTAAACGCGCGATTTTTACGCTGCATCTGAAGCAATAAAAAATCTCCTATCTTCTTTTTTATTGCTCACTTCCTCGACCAAGCATCGCATTATTATCCGCCTTTCGTTCGAATATTAACGGATGCGATACATATCGGCCTTGGGGAGTGGAAATCGTTTTAAGCGAATACTCCACCCACGCTCAGGGTCACGATACTGCGAGCCTACTTGTAATTGCTAATGGGTTAAAAATATGCAACTGGGACGAGTTTGAGCGTAAAAAGGACATTTTTTTGCCAATAAGTGGGCATTTTTCGGTCGATTTAAATTAGTGGAGCGTGTTCGAGCAGTACACACGGCGTTTTCATACGTTCGATAATTTGGCCCTCGAATTAAAACACATCTGAATGAAGAATGCGAATACGAATTTATCCAAACGTACGCAGGTGAAATTTCTATCTGAAACCCAAGACTTTTACCTATTACATGAAAGGAATGTAAATAGGTATTTCATTATGTTTTAGTTCTAAGGACCACGTTTAAAACAAGTTTAAAGAAATAACTTACTTTATAGGCAGTGGGATAGAAACGTATTTATAAAATGTTTCGTGGTCTACCACGTTATACAATAATTAAACTGACATTTATTCATGATATATTTTTCTTAAGGAAATGACTTTTCAAAACCTCGTAATAGAGGATAAATTTTACCTCCTATCACTTATTTTCCCTTAACGAAGCTCAACAAACGTCAGCCGTCAATTATTTGATTCTAAATTAAATTTTGCGTAACATGAAATTAAAAGGAACGACTTCGGAATTGTGAAGTTTTAACAATGATAGCTACGTAACGTTTACATGGGCCGCATTGCGATATTTCTATTATTCATGCAGAATATTCTATGCGGTTATATTGAAAAATACGTTACTAGGAGATTACCGCATTACTCTACCAATTTACGCCAATTCGTGAATTAGGTTCCAGGATACACAACTTCTTTCGACTTAATCTTTATTTTCGAAGCAAAAATGCGGGGGGGCTGTTGGATGCGGTCCCTTACACGTACTTTCCCTTACATTCGCGCTCCTAAAGACACACGTGCATCCGTCCACTTTCACACGTGTCTTATCAACTCCTCTTCGCAACGAGAGAAAGTAAAAGTGGGGAGGCGGATGGAGGGCACAGCCATACCTGATTTAGGCATTTGAATTCTTTTTTCTTCATCCCTAAAGTGCCACTGGACCACTCCTCGCATTTTTCAAACCTCCTCACAATGCCGTTTTCTACCACTTCCTTCCTTTCCCTTTCTTGTGAAAAAAAAAATTGCCCGCCATTTTGCGCCCTCACGTCACTCGGTCATCTTATCGAGTTTCTTCGCGTTGAAACTTAAGACGTCCACCCGATCTTCGGTTCTGCTGGAAGAAAAAAAACGTTCGCAACCATTTTGCGAGCTTGAACCATTGTTTGGAAAACCCTCCGATTCCATTCTAGTAGCCATAGGAACTCGGATAAAAAGCCCGGAAAAGGGCCTCTCTGGAAAGAGGTGGGAGTAATAAAAACTCGCTTTCAGTATTTTTTTCCCTAAACTCCTCTCTTCCTCCGGTCTCGAATCATTCTCTCTCTCACTCCTCCCAGCGTGGAGAATGTCTTCCTCTTCATTAAAAAATAAAAAGAGGGAAAGAAAAGATGTTTTCGGGATCTAACAGGAAACCGCCTATATAGTCTGCATTGGTTTCTGTGTGTGCGTGCGTGCGTCTTTCCTTCTCTATCTCTCTCTATCGAGAGAGAGAGATCGGTAAATCTTTTGGGAAAGAGTTAAAAAGAAATCGGTCGTCGATGTTAAGGAGAAATAACAAAAATAAATTAAAAAAAACATCACGCCGTCTCCTTCCGTTCGTGTACGGTCGTAAAAGGTAGCGGAGACTGCCGACACTAACGACAAAGAAAAAAAATAATAAAAAGAACGAAAATGATCGTTCTTATGGAACCGTCGTGTCTTGTTTTTTTTTGACAAGGGATGTGGCGGCAATCAAGTTGCTAACCAAAGCATTTCAGTCGTTGAACCGTGGTTGTGTTCAGGAAATTCGAACTTTTTAAAGCCTTAGCTCGAGTGTATATGTGTATATATATAATGTGTGTGTGCGTGCGTGCTTGTGCGCGTGTTAATTAATTACAGGGTGAGATTTTATTCTAGAAACCTGAATGCTGCAATCTGTGTCAGACAATATGCTGAGTAGAGTACGTATATGTACTAGCAAGTTCGTGCTCATTTTCAAGATTTGATGTGAATTTTCTTAAATAAATATTTTTAAATAACATCAAACTATTTTCTTAGAAAATTTTAGGAATTCTCTCCTATTTTTCTAAAAATATAGCGATTTTTCAGGGTTATCGAATAAAAAAATCACCCTAAGCTTCGTCATCAACGCGATCCGCTCTTTTATAGAATCAAAATTATTTTCTATTTTTTTAATGTTTCCCAGACGATTGGTACGACGACCTCGAATGGAGAAAGAAAACGCCCAAAAACAGAACGCCTTTAGGAAGCAGTAGGCGGCTGACGAAATCGTTTATTTTAAGAGATCGATAAAATCATCGGTCTGTGGACCAGGATTCGTGGAAGAAGGTCCAGTTATTCGGTCCTACTTTGAATATAGGGGTTAAATAAAACAAAATTGCGATTATAAGGACGTCCTTATCGACGACCTCAGTTTGGACGCGACGACTCAGTGATTAGCGTTCGTCATAGATTTTACGATCTTCCTAATGAAACCCGTTTTAATGATTTATCACTTGATAAACATGCAGAAAATAATAATCGATTTTTTCTACGACTATTTAAATTACAAAATCATTTTATTTACGTATGTACAAGAAGATGGTTTATGAATACATACATCTCTATGAATTTATCACTCAGAAAGAAACTAAAAGCAATGGTTGCACAGGCCGCACACTTTCAGCGCATCTTACCTTAAAATTCGAAGCTTTCCTTAAATAGATCCATATGGTTCTGTATTTAAATGCATAATTCAAAGAATTTTGGAGCTCGTCTCGTGGCTAGGATCGAACTGATAAATCATAATATTCCAAATGCTATAAATTGATTCTGAAAGCCGAGTGCGCATTTCAAATACAAGTAAGTCACCATCAGTGTTAGATACTAAAATCTACTATCGGTAAATTGCCACTGATAATGGCTGCCATGTAGCTAACATGGATGATTGATTTTCAGAATCTCTTTATAGCTTTTGGAATATAGGTACTTGTTTACCAGTTTTCTGCTTCTACATATTTATCATCGTTGTTTTGGATCGCTGTTGGTTTCCTTTGAAATTTAACCAAAGTAAAGGAGCCTACTTTCTGGCTACACGTAATATATCGCAGATGCGTAAAGACTTACTAAATGTCAAGAGTTTAATTTATTTTTGAAACGAATCATTATGTAATGGAATTATTTAGAACTTAACCATTAATGTATCCTCTGAGACCTGACGATTTATAGAGAACATTAAGACTCAAATTGTTCGGCTACTGCGTATTTTTATCAGATCCTGCTCCAAAATATCCCAAAATTCTTAAATAAAAAGAGAATGTATCAGTAAAAATAAAATAAACGCCGCCATATAAAAATTCACCAGATAATCTTTACGAAATATTAGCCCCTGAACATTTTAGTCAAGGAAAAATTATCGGCAAGAATTAATACGACGGATGATTAATAAAGATCTAGCCAATCCATCTTCGTCGGAGACCTGTAAAAAAGTCATGTTTCTCGACGAAGCAAAAATGAGAAAACTAGTTTTCCTTCGAGGACTTAATTTTCTTTTTAAAAAAACCATCCGTTCCTTAAACAAGAAGACGTTAGACTACAGGCAATTCCGTTTATTATTTTTTTAATAAGGTTTTTATATCGATCACTCGTCCGTTTTCAGTCGCACTGTTGAAAAAGTTATTCGCGGGCAATGGCAGGCCATATATTTTATTCCATAAAGGTTCGCAACTAACCGCTACGGGAGGGCTATATTTAAAAAAAATAAATAAATAAATCAACAATGAGTAATTTTTCAAGGCTCCTTCGACCTTTCGGTAAACAAAAAGACCGGCATGCACGAAGAAGACTTGGCTTTACTGCGTAGATAACGGTAACGGTAAAACAAAGCTTTACCTAATTTTTTAAGAAGTCGAATGAAATAAAGGCCGCTGTGTACATTTCCACTTTAATTAAAAGGATAAATTTACGTGGCGAGTTTGATTTCGTAATTTTTAAAAAATAATGTAGTCCATCTTCGGTGAATTTAATGTTGAGTTTTATTCTCTATTTTTTAAAAAATTTTATACAATCGCAGTTTCGCACTCCAAATAGTCGCTGCAAAAATGAAGAAGTGAGAAATTTTGTAAATTTTATCTGCGATTATTTTACAAGTTACATTCACGAAACTAAAGTGAGGATATAGTTTCACACTGTTATATTAACCTTCTTCTTTGCGATGAACATTCCTGTGTGTCAGTATACCTGAAAACTTTATGAACAATTTTAATAAAATTCTTACCGTAATGAATACTGGCTTCTTTTAACACTGATAAAGACGAATTCGTCTTTAAAGCCATCAAGATTACCCTTTTCATTGCCTACAGTAATTATCGTTATCGCCCTACATTTAGTTCGAACTTCGAATATAAGTCATAATTTAAATTTTATATTACTAGGGGCTCCACAGACCAACCCCGTGAGATTGGCGGCTGCGCCGCCAAATGGGGTAAGAATCCAACAGTCAAACGATGAAATGAAGATTCAATTGCTTTGATTAAATCGTTAGAAACGCTATTCTTTCATCTATTTGAAGGTTTAATTGACAATAATTGAATCGGAGGCAACAATGATGGCCGCCTTGGCAACGCCCGGAAATAGTATGAAATATCTAAAAAAAATTCGGAAACAATTATGTATTTCTGAAAGCTTCGACCATTAGGTATATATTTTGATAAATGAAGAAAAATAACATCGCACTTTGAAAAATGGAAAATCCCGTGTAAACTTATGGGAGAATATAATTGTCTCCCGGATTCGAACCTGGGACACTTCCGCAAACGAAAATAGTTTTCCAGGAACCTCCTAGCTAGTAGAATCAAAACGCCGTTTACCGCATGTCTCTACGACGAACGGTTCTCGAGAAATATGCTGCCCGGAAGTATTTTTTACAATTTCACCCGGAGGAAAAATGAATTTTTCATAATAGAGAAATATATATATCTATTGTCGGAAAATCACCACTGATGACGGCTCTTTAGTGGTTCATCTGATTTTAAAAACCTTTTTACGGTTATTGAAGCTATCTAATTCATCAAGAGATTCAAAATCTTTAGTCCCTTTCAGACTGATTCATGACGTCTATTAGTTAGTTCTAATATCTTTAAATTTTCAGCGCGATGGCAATAATCACTCACAACCTCTAGTAGACCATAAAGGTGGCACACACGTCTGATTGTGAGAGTGATCGTTGTGTTTTCCTCCATAAAGACATTGGCGAGACCTCCGACACCATACTGTTTTTGTATACTATCTCAAGGACGCAAGAAAAACAATCTGTTCTGGAAGGTGAGGTGAAAGATCACTTCTTTATTCATGAGTAAGTCGTCACCTGAACGTTGGGTAATATTTTGGCCATATCCCAGTTACTTTCTCAGGAGATAACTGGACGCCGATATTTCTTGGGCCTCCACCCTGAAAGGCGCGAGAGTCCGGGAGGCCACTGGCCAATAGTAATATGTAGTTATTTAAAACGAACTAAGAAACTGATTTTAATACTACTTCACTGGAGAATTAAAGAGCTCGCCTTATGATTGCAATCAAATTGACACAACATGTTTCTTTAATATCCGTAAAGACCAGTTTAACATTTCGGCTATAAAGCAACCGTCATCAGCGACGATTCACCCATAGCAGATTCTAGTAAGTTCCTATTAAAAACTCCCGAAACACGCATCTGGTCTTCCTAACATTTTTGTAATTATTGGAGAGAATAATGTGCCAGTTTCAATGCTATTCAAATACAACACAAAAATCTATGGACTAACGCTCAAAAGCTAAAAAAACAAGCACTTAAAAAGCAAAATTGAAAACAAGTACTTATCTCTAATGGCCATACAAAGTTTACAAAGAACCAAATACGCATTTTGGCCACCGGGAAGCCCTCATCAGTGGCATTCACTAACGGAACATTCTAAAATAACAGCCAGTGATGATTAATTATGACAGCCGTCTGGTAGCCGAAATTTCATCTGATTTTCCACAACCTTTTTTAGCGGTTGGAAATATACGAAGAAGACACATTAACTTTTTCAAAATCGATTTTTAGATGCTTACTTCTTTTTAGAGCGTTTTCATTCTTGAGACAAACTCCATAATTCCCCGGTAAATAAGCTCGCCGCTGTTTTCTCAATTCACTGGGTGCACATTACATGAAACTATACTCGACACCGATGCATATATCAACGTATTTTTAAATGAAATTAAGGAAAGATCCTCGAAAATTTTCTTAAACAAACGCAGAGGCTGTGTTGATGTTTAGTTCTGTTTGCGAATATATATTCTCTTCTTCATAATTCGCACGCCTCATACCGCAACGCGGATGCAGCTGCCCCTTTTGACACGGCGAGAGAGAGAGAAAGAGTGGAGCGCATCTCGTAAATTCGATAAGAATACATTTCTTCCCTCTTTTTACGGCTCACTCGGAAACAGAACATCCGCTGTATCATTCGTTCTAATCTTCAGCTGTTTGCTCTCAAACAGGCTGATTTGCATTTCGGCATTGCAGCAGGAAGGATGCTTTAATCTCCGTGGAAACCGTACTTCTCGGTTCAACACGTAAGCGGCGCAGCAAATCTACTTCTCTCGATTAATTACGCCGATAAAAGACGCACTTATTTCTTTACCGATCAAAAGCGACTTGCAGGTGGGAAATGGCGTTTATATGTACCCTCGCTTGGGAAAATATTGCAAGTATCGCTTTTCCTTTTTGATGCCGCCGGCCAATTTGCTAAAGCCGCTGTTTCTTACTTGGCATCGCCTATTCAATCGCCGACTAGGTGATTTTCAGCAAAAAATAAATAATAAATTCAATTATGACATAAACTAATACAACTCAAGTGAAAACAACTCATACAGGCATTAAACGAATAATCAATCTAAACGCGAACTTTGATGACGTGCAAATGAAAATTATCCCAAGTATAATGCAAATTTTATGATTCTTATGTTATTTTAACTACGGTTTTTAACCAATGGGGAAGGAGACATCACATTTTAATATCCTTAAGGTTTATCAAGCAGTTTTACATACAAGTAAATATCTATAAGTTCAATTTGAACATTTTGCTTTTCTGTGAGCAATGATTACTTTATGATTTCATATTCTGAGATCTCTAGTGGCTGTGGCTAGATATAAACTCGATATCAGCTCTAAAACACTAAGAAGTCGCCTTCAAGAAGTATTTCCTACGACAGCGGATCAATATTAACATGAATAATGACTATGTAATATGCTCCGATAATTCTACCATAATCTGGTTACTATTCCGCTATTCAAGTTTAGGTTAAGTACCATTTTATCGAAACCGTGGACATTTAAAAATTTACTTATGATGTTTCAACTAGCTCATAATGGGGACATCAGCGATAACAACGACGATCACATACAGATATGACTGGGAAAGATTCGAACCAACGATTGGGATAGTAGACACGCTAACCACCCCTCTAACAAGGCCGGAAAATTATAATATTTTTCGCGAAGCCGTGTTGCCTGGACGACACAATAATTCCGGTCCTCCACGAATTTCCGAATACCTTGACCTATGTGTTGAGGGTTGCTTCAAAACACCCATAACTTCTTTTATAGCCTCAGCTGTTGCTTCTCCATGTAAACGTATCACTGCCGTGCCATATGTGCATACCTGGAGCGAGAGTTCCTGGCATTCCAAGTCGCTCTAATGGTTCTCTATAAGATTATAGGCGTCGGTATAGGCCTCTTTGGGATCTCTAACGAATACCATCTGCTGCGATCGTTTACCCTGACCCTTCAAATAGTCAACAAGTCGTGCCCCAATGAAATTCGCGCGCTGAGCTGAACAGCTTGTTCCAAATCCGTTGGAGGGTAGCGAAACGTGCTTTTACGACCAATGCCTCTGGTTTCATTCGTTTCAAAAGTTCTCTTACCACATAGAATGCGTATCTGTACTTATATTAATCTTATTTGCAATCTAAAAGTTATATTTGCTTTTTCGCTTATTTTCAGCCCAACTGTCCGAGTTAAGTCATAACATTTAAGATTATATAAATGTGGGTTTCTTGAGAAATTTTAAAAACAAGTATCTACTACTTTTTGGTGATCAGAAATATGTAATGGTGCAAATACATAAATGTTCATGGCATTATAATTCTTTGTATCTAAATACATAAAAAAGTTATGAAATGGTAACCTTTGTCTTATCCTGTGCACGATAAATTGTTAATAGGGACTTGAGGCTTAACTTACAATTAGATTTTGTAAGCTATTAGATACAATTGCTATTCTAGTTTTTCAAAAGTTACCATTCTCCTCTGGATTATTTTATAGATTTTTCATAAATTATTTAGGAGCTTGTTTTAATCGAAATTATCTCAAGCATAGTATTTGCTGCGTCGACTGTCCTTATTTCAGATGAAAAACTCTCATATTAAAGAAACACTATCGTCAAAATCTAAAGAAATATTTTTAGAAATGAACAGTAGAATTTATCGCGCAGAAACACGCAATAACAAACTCCGTACACTTTAAGAAAGCATCAGATATTTATTATACCCTTATACCATCGTATACGTATCCTACAAATAGAATTAAAAAAGTAATCCTTTTGAATTCCTATATACCGCCCATAAAAACAGATGGAACTGTATTCCCGGACCCAATTTGTAATAATTTGGGACGTGGCTACAGTGGCACGTTTTATATTTGGACGAAGTTTGACTGTTGGGTAGGCATTTTAGTGCGTTGGCCTTGATAATGAAGTGGTTTGGTAACTGAGGCGTCTGATTAATGAGAAGTTTTTTGTATCGGTAAACTGCGTTCTGGAAATATTTTTTTCATCTCAGATGTAGATATTAACTGATGGATAATATCATAAACTTTAAAACCCGATATATAATGTTTTAGAATATAGTAAGTAAAATATCGTATTATGCGTCTTTCGGCAAGAACTTACTGAAATGCCACTTCGAATTAATGTTAGTAAAGCGGTACCATAAATAGCCTATTTTATATCCATACAGTTTTTACAGTGAATCGAATAATTTCGTATTGTTTTATGTGTGGGTGATAAAATATCACAACCTTAACATTTAAAAAAATTTGTTTCCCAACAGTGAAGGGAAAAAACAATTGTCCGATTACTAGGTTGAGCTTCAGCTCAACTAATTACTTCTTTCTAAAAGCATATAATATTAAATAAAAACATTAAAAGCAGCGAAAATATATTTTTTCTAATTTTTACTAGGCGTACGCCATCCTGGTTTGTATAATGGATATATTATGTTACACACCCGATTAAATCTGGCAAAGAAGATAATCGCACTGAAAATTTCGTGTTTTAGGCAATAAGTTGGGATAAGGAGGATTTATACGGATAGGTACTTAGAAGTAATTGATACACGACAATATATAACATATATCTGGAAATTCATCTACTGACCTAAGTACTGGGCCTTTCAGAGACTGCTTTGGGTTTGGGTAAAAACTTTTCGCACAACGTTTAAACAAAAACCAAAGTTTGATATCGAGGTGAAGGGTATAACTTATCATTACGTATTGCCAAATTAAAAAAATTAAATATACTAAGACCGCAGGTGTAGCGATAAGTACAGCGATCAACCTCATTAGTCGCGTAAAAATCGCGTTTCCGTGAATTCTATTGCACGTGTCAAAGACGAAAACCTCCAGATGTCACTTGCGGGCGTTGAAATCTCTCACGGCATTACAACAAACCGACAAATATTTGACGTAAAACGAAGAAAAGAGACGTCATAACCCATAGGAAAAAAATCCATCTACCCGTCTCGGAAGCAATCCAGTGAAGAATGATAAGTGTCTTCAAAGGGCATCGAGAAAGAAAATATCTCACGTCGGTAAGAGGCGGCGGATATGACAT
Organism: Uropetala carovei; assembly: GCA_036926305.1. NCBI lineage: Eukaryota > Metazoa > Arthropoda > Insecta > Odonata > Petaluridae > Uropetala > Uropetala carovei. The sequence continues at coordinate 3,435,448 of JAXCHB010000015.1, read as the reverse complement.
ACCTTTCAATAAAACACGGAGTGGCGCAGGGTAAGGGGTTTTTCCATAGGATTTGGAGGGGAAAAACAAGGAAATAAAGAAGTAGTCCACCCCCGACTTACACAAACCCTAGCATAAAAAAAACAAGGGATGAAAAAGGGTTTGGTAGCAGAAAGAGGAGAAAAGGGTTTGAAAAAGGAAAGAAGAAAAAAGGGCAAAGATCCCTTAGTTTTTTCTGACGAAACGAGGCCAATAAAACGTTCGATGAGTCTTGAAAGACAAAAAAAATCGAAGGGAAGTGATCGGTTCGGTTTTCTTCTCTCCGCAAAGTCTAGTTCCCACAGTGAAATAAGGGAGTTGCCGGAAGGGGAAGAAGCGGTGTATTTGTAGAGCCCAAGAAGAAGAAGGTCCTCTTCTCGCCGTGTAAAGGGAAGCGGGTGGGTGGAGTGAGGTTAGAGGTAAGTGGGTGTAGGGAGGTTGGTGAAAAAAGAGTTGGAGAAGGGGAGAAGGTCGGGAGAGAGGGAGGGGGTGGGAAAAGGGAGGAGGGAACAAGAGGAGGCAGGAAGTTCACCTTTCTATGTGTGTACTTCCTACAAAACCATAAAAAAATTCTTTCTTCCCAGTCCATTCTCCACCCCCCCCCCCCAACTTCTCCCCCTTCTAACCATCCGCCATGACTGCAATTTTCCTATGCTTTTCCTTTCCTCTCTTTCTTCTTTTCCTTTCTCTTCCCCATCTCCTCCCACCTTCCATATTTCACTCTTCTCCTCCAATCTCTCCTCCCCCACATCCTCTTTCTCCATTCCCCTTTTCTTAAACATTTTCCAGCCCTTTTCCTTTGATGTGCCTTCATTATTCGAGTATCTCCTATTAGGGCCTTCTGTTCTTGACTATCCTTATACTAACTTTACCTCTATTAGCATTGCCTTCAAATCTATCCTCTCTGCCGTTTCTAAGTTGACTAAACGTTTCGGCTATCTAGGATTTGTTCCGATTGACTGTTTCGTTAATAACGTTTGTTTATGGTGGGTAAGCAGTTATTTGTACCGATATATGAAAAGTATTTTTTTAAATAAATGTTCTATTGATTGATGGACACGGCCACCTTCAAATGAAAACCACTTATATTCTTTTATGCACTCGGAGTTAAATTTTGAGGAGCCAACGTTTCTTTCCATTGCATTCAAAACAATAAAAATTTGTTAAATGGATCCAAGAAGAGCTTTGACGATAATAGAAAAACATTTCTTTGAATTTCAAACAAATAAAACGCGACTTTTAAACGACAGTTTGGTTACTGCTGCTCTCTGTAAATTCAACATCATAAGCGGTCTCATACCAATTCAACCCCAGTTCAATGATATTACAGTATTGTATTAATAGTTTATCAATTTTCTTATAACTGTTTGCTATATATTGAACGAAATCCTTTTAAATAGCAAAGAATTTATTTATTTTATATTTTAAGTATGCAGAGCTAATTAAAAGAATAGGTATCGTCACAGCTTTGCTTCAGTATCGTATCCGCGCAAGTCAGAATCATCACTTCCAATAAAGACATCTGACTATATAGTGTCACACAACTCCCATTTCCTCATCATCTCTCCAGCTGCCTATCTTTTCAGCCTCTTCTTCAATCCGCCTCTTTTTTTTTAACCACACCCGATTCTCAATGTCCTTTTCACCTGATATTTCTCACTATCCTCTTCCCACTATCACACTGTCTATCCCACCTAAACCACCATCTTCCGACTTCTTCCTCTCTACACTATTTGTGGCTCCACATTGCTTCAAACAACAGTGATTTTTTTTCGCTCTCCGGCAAACCTTATTGCTCTCCGAACGTGGAAGGCCGACCCCAACGTCGCAGTAGAAATAGGTTCGCTTCGAGTTCCGGATGCACGGAGCGAAGTTTTATTGGGGTATCTATATGGTACATACTACAATCACGTCTTCTTTACCACTCTCGCTTTTTGGCTGCTACAGTTTTTTTTAAGAAAAAAAGAGGGTCGAGAGGGTTTTTTTTAAATCCAAGGATCTTTTTTGAGAAAAAAATTGTGGGCTGCGGCAAAAAACACGGTGATTGGTATCTTTAAAAGAAAAAAGATACGGCACTACAACTTGGAAGAGCGTCCCTTCTTCGTTTTTTTTTCTTAAAAAACTCGTCGTTTCAGGGTTAAAAAATTAGAGACGAGATTTTTTTGGGTGCGCCCTCAAGAACTGTCGCAAAGCAATGAAGATTTTTTTTAGCGAACTCGTTCTTTCTTGTAGTTTCCTTTTTTCAGAGTTAGGTTTTCCTCAAGTTGACACTCCTCAAACTCACACTAACATACTTTTTAAGGCGCACCAAGTCCGTCATGGGAGGAAGACGATTGCGTCTTCCTATTTTACGGCATCCTCGACGTCAATTACCATGGGGAGTTGTGTTTTTATTAACAGTTCCATAGAAACTTTTCGTTTTTGACGGATAACATGGGAAGCGTCCTGAAATTCTACAAAAATGTGATATTTTTTACATTTGCATCCAGTTTATAAGGCTCTCTTTCCGGATCCTATTTTAATTTAATTGTGTTGTCCCGCTCGTAATAATGGTAAATTTTTAGTTCGGTTTCATTTTTATTTGTAATGATTTATCAATTTACATGTGTTGAAAAACAGAAAAAAAGCTCTGGAGCCAGTTTTCCTACGTTTTATTTAGCCAGTGAAAGCTCACATTTCCTTATCAAGTTACATATGCACTATAAAGGCCTTGTTTTTATTTATGAATTTAATATATAAATAAAAAATAAACACACAAGTAAACAATCTGATGCGGATCGAGAAAAATAGTGGACAATGATCGTTTCCAGCATTTTTAGAGTACGAATTTAAAGAGGTACGCGACATTTACCGTCCATATTTTTTAAAAAATGTTTGCAATCCAAGAGTTCATCAATTTTCATTCGTGTCAACAAAATGAACGAAGAAAT